>OY728160.1:23168556-24418556 GCA_963277665.1 Viscum album | reverse complement strand
ATTTGAGGTAAACAAATGTGGGGTTATAGGATTGAATTTATTTATATTTAAATTTTGTATAATAACTTTTTTGAAATTATTATAAATGATAATGAATATGGAATGCGTTGGAAAGTTATGTATATTCTTAATGTATTATCTTGTCATGGAATTACATGGACTAGCCATGTATTCTATCAGGGGAATCATGTGAGTGTTGAGGAGTAATTACTTCCTTGGATTAAATGATGTCAAAAGCTATATAATTCCTTGAGTGATCATGTAGATTATACATATATTCATTATAAAATTCCATGAAGAGTCTCACCATTAGATTTGGGTAATGTTCACACTTATTTAATTCCATAGATTAATAACATGTATTCTTAAGGGGTACCCTTTTTGAATTCCATGGAATGGAATCCCAATATTTGGATTGATATTATTATTTAGGAATACCATAGGTGTGATCTAGGGATTCCAATCAAGTTGTTCCTTTGAACATCAAGGATAGTTCCTTGAGTTCAGAGAAGAAAAATGGATCTTTATTACAAATTTTTGGAAGGTAATGCCTAGATGTTCCTTCTAGATTCCCTTAGGTCAAATTTTTTTTGGAAAAGAAGGTGAATCTTTCATAAAATCTAATAAAAAATACCATTTAGTTTAACCATGAGTTAACTAGTAGTTCTTTTCCTCCAGTAGTTAAGCTTAGTAGAATTTTAGACTACCGAATCATCCAACTATGTCTTAGAGAATCAGAATTAGGAATTCAAGCAGAATCTTAATCACCACTAAAAAATAAAACACACACACACAAGAAATAATTCAAAAATATGAATGAAATGGCATCAATTTTACATGGTTAAAACTTTATTATTATTTACATAAGGAAATAATATTATCTATTTTGTATTACCAGAAGTATAAGTTTTTACAAACACAATAGATTAGTAATCCAATGTTAAATTTTTCATAACTTAGTATAATATAGTACTTAAGATCACCATCTTTACATATAGTCCCACCTTTTTTTATATAGGTTCATATATTCTCAAATCGGTAACACTAACCAATGACATTTTTGGTTAAATGTCTACTCACTTATCTATTCGACTGATGATTCCTCCAACTCAAATATCATAGTCGGTACACTTTTCACGTCACCCGTATACTGGTATTCACATCATATATTCAAGGATTATAAAATTTTGGTGGTTTGACTCATTTGTTAAATTTCTTTCTATCGTTATTCTATCAACGTTGATTTGAACTACTAGAGACTGAATTTTTGATGAGTGGACATCTAGTGACTTGAATAAACTTCATGATAACAAAATAATCCCACATGAAGACTTATTCAAGGAACCTCATAAATATCCTATGATTCTTTCGTTAAAGTAACTACTTCTTCCTATTTCATTTAGTGTTCTCCATTATTCTCTTGATCATCTAAATCCCACTGTAAGAACCCAAACCTTCTCTTCAGGTATTTTTTTCCTTTTTCCAGAGTTTTTTAGAAAAAGCTTAGAATCTAGAAATTTTCAAAATACACGTTGTGTA
This sequence comes from Viscum album, assembly GCA_963277665.1. Taxonomy (NCBI): domain Eukaryota; kingdom Viridiplantae; phylum Streptophyta; class Magnoliopsida; order Santalales; family Viscaceae; genus Viscum; species Viscum album. Next base: position 24,417,017 of record OY728160.1, on the reverse strand, counting down.
CATTATAAGTACACGCTGTGTACTTCGATGCTGCGCAAGGCCGTGTGCTGACCGTGTCCGGGCCACAAAGATGGTGTGTAGGGGTGATAAAGAGGAGTACGGAAAAGCCAAGTACACATCGTTTACATCAAAAGTACACACCGTGTATTTTATTTTTTTTCATTAAATGGGACGGGGTCGCGTCTAATCGAAAGAATTGTTTTCTTCTCCAGCTTCTTCGACCAAGAGAATATTGTACGGTCGCGAACATCTCCAATCCCTAGAGCCTTTATCCGTTCTCTAAATCAACCGCCATTGATTTCATTGGAAGTGCAGTGGTGAGCTCTTCTTTCTTATTGAGTTTCATTCCATGTTTTTCCCTCTTTCTCAAGATATCATAGGTTGAGCGTTTTGGACGTTTTCTCAGATCTTCGATGTTCTAAGGAGATTCAATCATCGTGGTTCAATTATATCGATCTCCTAGGATCAAGGTAGGTGGTTTTTGACTTTCCATTTGATTTATTTAATTTTATGTGCAAATTCCACCAATACCCTTGAAAGGGGTATTGCGTGATTACTGTTTTACAACTGTTGTGTTCCTGCCTTGCTTGTATGCTTGTGTATAGGTAAATTTTGGTTATATATGAAGATAATTGTTGTGCTTGGATTTTTTTCCCATGCTTGTTCTATTATGACCTATGCTCTTGTTCTGCCTTTGGATGTTGTAGCTAATTTCCATGCCTTGTGACCATAGGATGGAGCCATGTTTCCTGACATGCTTGTTATGCTATAGACTGGTTAGCCAAGTAGCTCTGTGGGTTTACTTTGGCCATATAGAATTATTATGCACTGATTTTCATGGGGCCAGCTGTTTGCATCACTAAAGCTTTTTGATATGCGGACTATTACTGTTGTGTATCATCCTATTTTTTATTTACTGTTTATTGTTTACTGTTTACTACTTCCTATACTATTACCTGCCAAATTCTCACTGACTGTTAGGAAAAGATCTTCGAGTGGTTGCATACTGGGATTTAGTCTCACACCCTGTTTGGGCCATGCTTTTGGGCCCAAACAGATTATATTGTTTCAGGTATAAACAAGGGAAAGCACCCTTCAACTTCATGTACTTGATTTCATTGGAGCAGAAGAGCATGGGACCAAGCTATGGCTTGCGATGCTGAGGAGTTTATCTATTTTCTTTTTTACTTGGTTTAGTACTGTATTCATCATTGTGTCTTGTTTGGCTTCTTTATTAGACATATGTATCATCCATCATATATATATATATGTGATCCTACTTCTTATCATATTCAGTCTTCTGTTGTTCACTTGCTTATGGATTATTTACTGATTTCGCTATTGCTTTTGTTTATTTTCCATTGTGTACTCTACAAATGAGGGAATAGTTTCCCCACCACCACACCCAAGTCCCTCGCTGCTAGTCGGCAACCTCTGTCATTTAGGGAAATGCTCTTGAGGCCATGTGACCAACCGGGTACGGGGCACCTCTGGGTGGCTTCTGGAACCGGGACGTTACAAAGTGGTATCAGAGGCGGTTCTTCTCTCTTGAATTACTGTTTGGAGCCTTTATCCAGGGATAGGATGGATTGGGTACTTGGTAATAAGTTTTGCACTGGAGTAGCTAACCCTTGTATAGGGAAAATCCAATCTACCTCGCTTATTGCAATTTTCTGGTTTTGCTATGTTACAGTTGATTTGATTTAACCTAGAGTAATTCACATGATTTGTGTTGTTACCTTTGTTGTTATTGTGGTTTTTTTTCTATCATAGCCCGATGAGATGAGGTTATGCCATCTCATTCATCATATAGGCACTTGTTATAAATTACATGTCATTCATTATTTCCATGTCATCTAGGACGCATTAGATATTTCATGTTTTTGTGATAGACGTCGTGTAGATTATAAATGTTGTCGTGATAGATGCTTTGATAGAATCTCTGATGTCTGATAGAGAAACTGTTTGTATAGTACTCTGCTTAAATGGATGCTAAATTTTTATTCTTGAGGTGTTATGGGCCCTAATGGACTGGAAATTGGTGTACCATTACCTTGTTGCCTTGTCATGACTTTTGTATAATGTCAGGCTTTGATTCATGGGGAGTATGGGCCCTCACAGATCGGAATTTCGCACCTTAACTCTTGTTTTCCGTGTTTTCTGGGTTTTGGTGTAGTTTCTGAGCTACTTCCCAAAAAAACCCAAAATACAGGGCGGGTACTTAATTAATACACGCCGTGTAGTTTTTAAATTGTTTCACTGACTATGTGGGCAGAAACACGGGGTTGTGAAAATCTTCAGGAACACGCCATGTACGGTAAGTACACGCCGTTTTCTTTTGACCGTGTGTCTACTCGTGTGACTAATGACACGGATGGATGAAACTTCCACTATACAAATCGTGTCCTGTTTTCGCATTCCATGCCAGGTAACCTAAGTACCCGGATATGTCGCAAACAACATGGGTTGGGGAAGCTCATGTAGTACACATTGTGTTCCATACGAACACACAGTGTAGTCTTGTTCTAGGCACCCGGCCGTGTCACGAACAACACGGTTCCGTGTTGTCTTCTCCTATACACGCCGTGTTTTTTCGGAACACACCATGTAGATCCATCCATGTACTCGGCCGTGTAACAAACAACACGGGGCGTTGAAAACTCATCTGGTACACATCGTGTACTTAGAGAACATGTCGTGTAGTATTAGTTTAAGAGGACCATGTGGGTTAGCCATGTAAGGAGACTCGGGTAGGGGAACAAAGTTTACATACATGCTGTGTGGTGGAACAACATGATGTATAGTTGGGGCATTACATGACTAGTTGTAGCAGAAGTACAAGCCCATGTGAACGGATTACAACAACACGTTGTGTGGTTTTTATACACGTCATGTAGTCATGTTTTATAAAACATGATTTTTTTTTCTTCTATTTTTCCTCTTGTACTTCTGTGTTTTCAATCTTTGATAATCCTGATCTAAGGCATTCTCTTGACCTTTCAGAGTTATTCCACCGAGACGTCCTCCGGTTGTATGTCAGCTGCCAGACGGTGATCAGACACCAGATATGGCCGATCAAGGAGCTCCAATAGATCCTCCTGTTGTGCTAGCCTTTGCACCAGCAGTTATTCCATTTACAGGTGTTGATGCACAGTTCAGGGAGGGTTTCCTTAGGATGATGCAGACATTCCAGGGAGCATCGTCTCATGCCCCATCGATGGCTAAGTAGACGCGGGATTTCTAGTAGCAGCATCCTCCTGCATTTTTAGGGGATGGGGGACCTCAGGCTGTAGAGTTGTGGATCTAATCCACACTAACAATCTTCGACCATCTCAAGGTACCTCTAGAGAAGAGGGTGAATCTTGCGACCAATATGATTCTAAATTCTTCCAAGAGGTGGTGGGAGGTGATCTCACAGTCAGGATGCCAGTAGGGTATGACTTTGGAAGAGTTTCGGCACATCTTCTACAATTACTTCTACCCAGAGACCTTGAGGGCCGATCAAGCCCGAGAGTTTATGAGTCTGGAGCATGGTACTCTTTCTGTTATGGAGTACTCATCTCTCTTTACTGAGCTACAATGTTTCATGCCTATTCTAGGAGGTGATGAGTTTCTCCTTGCACGGAAGTTCGTGGATGGTCTGAGGCACAACATCTGCTCTCAGGTGAACATCTTTAGGTTTACTTCGATATCATCTATCATCAACTAGGCGCTTATCACAGAGTGCAATATGTGGGATTCTAGGGTAGTGAGCCAGGGTGGTACGAGCTCCAGAGCTAGTGTTCCTCCATCTGATAGTAGTAAGCAGCGTAGGGAGCTATCTAGAGGAGATCAGAGTTGGCAGAGTGTATCTTCTGGTAGCCAGGTAGTATGATACCAGTGCGGGAAGAGTGGGAATACTAGGCCTCAGTTCCAGAGAGACTTGATGGAGTATCGATATTGCGGAAATATGGTCCATATACATCATTTTTATCAGATCTTCTCACCTATGGATGGTGGTAGGGGCTCTTCTATAACCCCATGTTCAGGAGATGCATCACCAATTTCTCACCAGTGTGGGAACTAGAGTTCTTCCTTCCATTCGGGCCGAGGTGGAGGTCGTGGTCATGGTGGTTAGTCACCAGGTTACCAGCGACAGCAGAGTGGATCAGCTCAGGGTAGTTATCTAGGGTAGCAGGCCTGTGGTACAGGCCAGACTTTCACTGTGGAGAAGACCCATAAAGATCAGGATCCCGGAACTTCTATAGTTCGAGGTATGATCTTAGTAGCCTCTATTTTATCTTCAGTTCTTTTCGATACTGGCTCTATGCATAGCTTTATCTCTGTTGCTGTTGTGGAGAGCCTAGGGCTCTGTATCTTTTCTTCTATTGGTACTTTGACTCTAGACACACCATTAGGGACTAGACCGATTGGTGTGCGTCAGTGCAGAGAGTATCCACTTGAGTTTGCAGGGTGTCTCTTCTTATGGGACCTCTATGTCTTACAGATGACAACCTATGATGTCATTCTCGGAATGTAATGGCTAGTTCCCTTCTAGGAAGTCGTCGACTGTTATCTCCTTAGAGTGAGTTTTATATCACCAGAGGGTGGATCCTTTCTTCATAAGGGTGAGTGGGATGTCCAGGCGAGTAGAGCAGGACACGAGCATCATGGGCTAGGTGGAGTTACAGCTCAGATTACTAGTATATATTTGGATGATGAGGGGACTTCACAGTTATACTTTCCTCCAATGGAGGAATCTTTCAGAGATGTCTTTCTAGAGGACTTATTGGGTTTGCCTCCGGAGCGTGAGGTAGACTTCTCGATTGATCTCATGCCAGGAGCAGCACCGGTGTCTATTCCTCCTTATAGGATGGAAAAACCTGAGCTACAGGAGCTCAAGAAATAGTTGGAGGAGTCACAGGAAAAGGGTTTCATCTGACCCAGCACTTTTCCTTGGGGTTCGCCTGTCCTGTTTGTGAAGAAGGAAGACGGTGCCCTTAGGATTTGTGTGGACTATCGGAAGTTGAACCAGTTGACAGTCAAGAAACGATATCCCTTTCCTAGGATTGTTGAACTCTTTGATTAGCTTCGAGGAGCTCGGGTGTTCTCGAAGATTAATTTAAATCTGGTTATCATCAGTTGCGCATTAGACCATCATATGTACCTCTTACAGCCTTCAGGAGGTGGTATAGTCTATACGAGTATATGGTTATGTCGTTCGGTCTCACGAACGCGCCAACAGTTTTCATGGAACTGATGAACCAAGTTTTCCATCCATACTTGGATTCCTTCGTGGTGGTTTTTGTGGACGATATCTTGGTGTACTCTCACACTCAACACGACCATGCTACCCATCTTGAGATCATTTTTAGTACACAGAGAGAGCATCAGCTTTATGCTAAACTCTCGAAGTTACACTTTTGGATGGATCTGATTCACTTATTGGGTCACGTTATCTCAGAGGCAGGAGTATCAGTGGACCCAGAGAAAGTGAGAGTTGTAGTTTCCTGGGAGCATCCAAAGAACTTCTTTGAGGTGCAGAGTTTTATTGGGCTGGCTGGATACTACAGGCGCTTTATTCAGGACTTTTCACACCTAGCAGCACCGTTGACAGGTCTGACCAAGAAAGGGATGAAGTTCTTATGGTCATATTCTTGTGAGCCAGCCTTTCAATAGCTGAAAGGGAGGTTGACTTCATCACTGACACTAGTCTTTCCAGACCCAGGAAAGATCTATATTGTTTACTGTGATGCTTCGGGTATCGGGCTGGGAGCTGTCCTTATACAGGGAGATGGAGTCGTTGTATACGGGTCTTAGCAGTTGAGGCCACATGAAAGGAACTACCCGACGCACGATCTCTAATTGGAAGCTATTGTTCATGCATTACGCTATTGGAGATATTACCTTCTGGGATATCATTTTTTGGTTTTCACCGACCAAAAAAGTCTCAAATATATTTTCACTTAGTGGGACCTGAATCTGAGACATCGCAAGTGGTTCGAGTATCTTTAGTCCTTTGATTTCAAGCTTGCCTATAAGCCTGGGAAGGGAAACATAGTTGCTGATGTGATGAGCAGGAGGACTCAGATACAGGCTATTCAGGAGGCCAGCAGTGACTAGAAACTTATGGTTCTGTTCTCTGAGATACATTTGGAGGTGCACAATAGGCAGGGACAGACTTTTCTATCTTTTGTAGTTATTACCTCTATACTTCATGATCAGGTACGGATGAGGAAGCTATTAGACTCAAGAGGCCTAGTCCTATGGGAGAGTGTGTCATGAGAGAACCCTCTTCCTAGATGGACCATGGGTGAGGATGATATCTTGCATTTCCAGGGACGTGTATGGGTTCTAGTAGACATACGCGAGGAGCTGATGTGGGATTTTCATTCCTCTTTTTGGGCAGTTCATCCTGGTGTCACCAAGATGTATCGGGATCTTCCTTTCTAGTATTGGTGTCTAGGTATGAAGAGAGATGTTGTTCGTTTTGTTATGAGATGTTCTACTTGTCAGCAGGTGAAAGTAGAGTATCAGTGACCAGTAGGTCTTTTACAGCAGTTACCCATTCCTGAGTGGAAATGGAATGATGTCGCAATGGACTTCATGACCGGGCTGCCGAGGTCACCTCGAGGGAATGATGTTGTTTGGGTAGTCATCGATAGACTTACGAAGGTTTCTCACTTCTTGCCAATCAAGGAGACCTTTAGTGTTGATGATCTGGGATAGTTGTACATCTGTGAGATTGTACGTCTACATGGAGTTCCATACTCCATTGTTTCAGACAGGGATGTGCATTTTACCTCTCGGTTCTAGAAGGGGCTTCAGAAGGCTTTGGGTACACATGTACTTTTAAGTACAACATACCATCCCTAGACAGATGGCCATTCCGAGCGCACGATTCAGGTACTTGAGGATATGCTCAGAGCTTGCATTCTAGACTTTGGAGGTTCTTGGGAGAAGCATATACCTCTTTTAGAGTACGCCTACAAAAACAGTTTTCAGGCAACTATTCAGATGTCACCTTACAAGGCCTTGTACGGTAGGTCATGCCGATCACCCTTATATTGGATGGAGTCAGGAGAGGAAACTTTGAAGGTACCTTGTTTTGTTCAGGAGACCTCAGAGCATATAGAGTTGATTCAGAAGAGGATGGCTACGGCACAGTCTCAACGGACGTCTAATTCTGATCAGCGGAGATGACCTCTGGAGTTCGAGGTAAGGGATCAGGTTTTCCTGCGTGTCGCACCGAGGTTGGGGCACAAAAGGATTCGGAGATAGGTCAATCTTTCACCGAGGTACTTTGGCCCATCTGAGGTGTTGGAGAGAGTTGATCTGGTTTCCTATCGGTTACAGTTACCTCATAGGTACCGGGCTATGCACGACGTCTTCCAGGTTTCTCAGCTTAGACGTTACATTTTAGACTCATCTCGTGTATTTCAACCTAAAGAGGTTGAGATCGAGGCGGATGCATCGTTTGAGGAGCATCCTATCTGGATTATCGATCGTAGTACGAAGGTTCTCTGTGGTCGGTCTGTTCCTTTGGTACGGGTGCTATGGCAGCACTGATGAGTACAGGATGAGACTTAGGAGAGGGAGGCTGATGTATGATCGTAGTGGTCGGAGCTGTTCGGGGTTTCTTTGTCCACACCGTACTAGGGATATTCGGGGATTATTTTATTTAAGGGGGAAGTTTGTAAGAACCCGGACCTTTTCTTCAGGTATGTTTTTCCTTTTTCTGGAGTTTTTGAGAAAAGGAGGAGAATCTGGAAATTTTCAAAATACATGTCGTGTACTTTATAAGTACACGTTGTGAACTTCTATGTCGCGTAAGTCCATGTGCTAGCCATGTTCAGGCCACACACATGGTTTGTAGAGGCGACGTAGAGGCCACTTAAAGCGGAGTACGGAAAATCCAATTATACGTTGTGTACTTCAAAATTACATGCCATGTATTTTCTTTTTTTTCATTAAATGGGCTGGGGTCGGGTCTAATCAACATAATTGTCTTCTTCTCCATCTTCTTCGAACAAGAGTATCCCATACGGCCGCGAACATCCTCCAAGCCCTAGAGCCTCTGTCCGTTCTCCGAATTGACAGTCGTCGATTCCATTGGAACCGAAGCGGTGAGCTCTACCTTCTTCTTTAGTTTCATTCCATGTTTTTACCTCTTTCTCAAGATATTGTAGGTTGAGATATTTGGACATTTTCTCAGATCTTCGACATTCTAAGGAGATTCAATCATCGTGGTTCAAGTATATCGATCTCCTAGCATCAATGTATGTGGTTTTTTCCTTTAAGTTCGATGTCTTTGATTTTATGTGCAAATTCCACCAATACCCTTGAACGGGGTATTTTGTGATTACTGTTTTACACATGTTGTGTTCATGCCTTGATTTTATGCTTGTGTAGAGGTAAATTTGGGTTATATATGAGGATAATTGTTGTTCTTGAATGTTTTTCCCATGCTTTTTCTGTTACGACTTGGGGTCTTGTTCTGCCTTTGGTTGTTGTAGCTACTTTCCATTCCTTGTGACCGTAGGATGGAGCCCTGTTTCCTGACATGCTTGTTATGCTATATATTGGTTAGCCAAGTAGCTTTGTTGGTTTACTTTAGCCATATAACATTATTATGCACTAATTGGCACAAGGACGTGAGAACCTAGTGCTATAGACTATAAGGGATAGACTGAGTGAGCTTCCCAGAGAGTCTTATATGTGATAGACTATAAGGGAGAGACCGAGTGAGCTTCTCAGAGAGTCTTGGATATTATAGACTATAGGAGGATAGACTTAGTGAGCTTCCCAGAGAGCCTTGGATATTATATACCATGGGAGGATAAACTGAGTGAGATTCCTCGTAGGGTCATTGCTTTGTTTGATTTTCCTTAAACCATTCTAGGCTATAGAAGGAATCGACCGAGTGAGCTTCCATAGAGAGTCTATGATCGACCTGAGGCTATAAGAGGAATTGATTGAGTGAGCTTCCTCATAGAGTCTCTAGACCTTGGAAATATAAGAGGAATTGACCACGTGATCATCCTCATAGAGTCCATGACTACCCTAGACTATAAGGGGAATTGACCGAGTGAGCTTCTCCAGAGAGTCTTATAATTTTGTATGACAAAACCAGAGGGGTAAGGATGAGTGTACTGCCCAGAAGGTTGTTGGCACTTCTTGGATAAGACCATAGGGGGTGGTTGTGAGTAATTCCTAGAGGGATACTTGTTTGTGGTTATCTATTAACTTCACTGCGGCATGTTGATCTGTGGACTGTTACTGTTGTGTATCATCTTGTTTTTTGTTTACTGTTTACTATTTACTATTTACTACTTCCTATATTATTACCTGCCAAATGCTCACTGACTATTAGGCACAGATCTTCGGGTGGTTGCCTACTGGGATTTAGTCTCACACCCAGTTTGGGTCCTACTTCTGGGCCCAAACAGATTATATTTTTGCAGGTATAGTCAAGGGAAAGCGCCCTTCGACTTCAGGTACTTGATTGCATTGGAGTAGGAGAGCATGGGACCAAGCTATGGCTTGCGATGCTGAGAAGTTTATCTATTTTATTTTGTAATTGGTTTAGTATTGTATTCAGAATTTTGACTTTTTTGGATACTTTCTTAGACATATGTATCATGCATCATATATATATATGTGCTCCTGCTGCTTATCATATTCAGTCTTCCGTTTTTCACTTGTGTATGGATTATTTACTGCTTCTGCTATTGCTTTTGTTTATTTTCCACTGTGTACTCTGCAAATGATGTCATAGTTTCTCTACTATCACACCCAAGGCCCTCGCTACTAGTCATAAGCCTCTGGAATTTGGGGAAATGCGCTTGAGGCCATGTGACCAACCGGGTACGGGGAACCTCTGGGTGGCTTCCAGAACCGGGACGTTACACCCACTGAGGTAAAATGTTGTCTTGTAATATTATAGACTAACACCTATATGAACATATCAGTTAGATTTTTCTTCCCTACCATACTTCGATCATCAAACACCATACCCTATTGAAAATTATGAATAAAATGAAAATTTCTGTCAATGTTTTTTTGTTATTTTATGCAGTACTCAGTTCTTTGAAAGGTGCATAACTCTATGACTATCACAAAACAATATTTATCATTTTTTTTGCTTTTATGAGTTCCTTCAGAAAGTGAATTAACCAAATAAAATACTTCTCATATTTTATAACTACAAAAAATATTTCTTTAATTTTTGAGTAATTCACCACTAGATGTATACGTGACATCCAATGCATCAATGCTCCTCCAAAAGTACACACAAAAACTATTGTACTTTTCTGAGTGTTAGAATCATTTGGAAGAATATGCATCAAAAAAACCTTGTAGGAGATCATATTTTTTACGTATAATGTTGTATCTACTAATTTATTCAAGTATCATATTAACCACTTCAAAACATTTCAGTTCTCCATCCTAAGGTTATACATGAAACAACTTACCAATCCCACTATGAAGGAAATTTCAGTTTACATATCACCTCATACATAATGCTTTTAATATATGAAGGATACAGTACCTCAACCATGTATTTAACCTCATATTCTATGAAAGCTTCTTGTTATTTGGATAACACATAGTTTCCAATGAGTGGAGTTCCAATAGATTTACATCTGACCATTTGAAAACTTTCAATGATCTTACAAATATACTATTTCTAGGAAAAAACCAAATTACAATATTTTTTATCCATATCTATCATTATATAAAATATTTTTGTGGGATTAAAAATATCCCTCATTTCAAATCTAATGAAAAAATCACTCTTCAACTCCTTGATCCTCTATATTTTTGGTCCTGTAAGCAACATATCAACCAAATAAAGTAGAATAATTTTGTTAGTTCCATCATTCCAGGACTTATGATAGTAACAGTGATTGGAGTCAATCCGTATGAAACTTTCCTCATTCATGAAAGTATCAAACTTATAGTTCCACTATCAATGTTCCTATTTCAAGTCATATAGACTTCACATAAATTTTCAAACAAATCCATCATTTTAATGGTCTTAAAACTCCTTAGGATGCATCATGTAGATCTCCTCCTCCAAATAACCAAAGAGAAAGGCAGCCATTACATCTACCTACTCTTAGTGTAAACCATCATATGAAATAATTCTAAACAATATTTGGATTACAGTATTCATTACTAATGGTACAAAAAATTCAGAAAAATTGATTCCTTGCTTCTTTTAGAACCCTTTCACTACCAACCATTCCTTATATCTTCAAATTCCATCATCTTCTTCTTTCAAATAGTAAACCCATTTATTATCTTATTATTTTTTCCAAATCTATAGTTTAGTTTGATCCAAATTTTCATTGAACATTAAAAAAATTTGTCTCTTCATCTATGGTTAACTCCTACTACTTTGAGTCACTAAGTGTTACTACCTACTATATGCATTTGGATTCCCCAACATCTATTGGAAATAAAAAAATTACATGATGACCCCATACTATTGTAATGGTAATACGAATCTAGAAGAAATTCTAAAATAACTTTCAATATTCATCATAACTTTATTTTATAGTAATTTAACTTATGTAGCTCCTTCTACCAATTACTCGGCTACCAGATATTTCCCTTGTACTTATACAATTCTCAATCATTTTGGGACATCTATAATTGGTTGAAATTTTTCTTCATTGGTTTAGATGTCTGGTATCACTAGTGTTTGATAATTTCCATCATTTTCATCAAAAAAACTTTTACTTTAGTAATTTACCTCTTCTCTTCAACTTCATATTTATATAAGTTCTAATTCTTCTATAGGATATTCTAAAAGAAGATAAAATAAAAACTTATTCTGTTCTTACATTGATCATCACTCTAAATTTGGTATCCAAACTCTTTATTTTTATAGCCTATGAGAAAATAAGATTTAGACTTTGCCTCCATCTTATCTCTATAATTGTTATCAACAAGAGAATGAGAAATAAAATTGATTATTCTCAGGTGTGTAACTTGCAGTATCTAACTGTAATTAAGTTCTTGAAGTAAAATTTTTCCTACTATAGAAGTTGGAATAAGGTTGAATAAGTATATTTTTTTATTATTTTCTTCCACCCAGATTACCTTGGGTATATTGGAGTGAACATGCATTCATCTATCCTTCATGTTCAGAGTCTTCTTCATCCTCTCTCTAACTCTATTCTGTTATGGGGATTTGGGTACAGTTATTTAAAGATTTATTTACTTCTTATGACAAAATTTTTGGAAGTTTCTAACATGGTATTCCCCACCATTATTAGATCTTAAGAACTTTAATTTCTGACCACTTTCTAATTCCACCATGACTTTATAATGAATAAAGAAATCAAACACATAATTTTTTTATAAAAATAATCACATACCTTCTTTAAGGAATCATCACTGAATGTAATGAAGTATCATGATCCTCACTGAGATTAAACTAAAGTAAGTCACCAAAAATCTGTGTAAACAAGCTCTGTTTTTCCAACTTTGGGCTTTAGACCATTAAATACAACCCAATTTTTTATTTATGAGAACACTGCTATCACAAATTACAATAGTTGTTTGATTAAACTTAAAAATTACCTTCCCAGCTAGAACTTTAATTTTATTTTCAATATTGTGACATTACCTACAATTATAAACCTCTAGATTATCAAAAGTTAAGATTCATACCATTTTACTCTTATCTAAACTTCCGATTAAATACATGGTTTTTCACTTTACTTATCCCACCACAACTATAGATCCTCAAGTCACTTTCTAGACTCCATTATTGAAAGTGGTATTTAATCCTTTTTCATAGATATATCCTAATGAAATGATATTATTTATAATACCCAGTATATGTACCACTCATTTTAATCAAAAAATACACCAATTATTTATCCAGAGATTTATATCTCCCTTTCCAACCACTCCTAAAGCTTCATCATCTTCCAGAAGAACTTTCTCAAAGTTTCCAGATGCATAGAATTTCATCCATCCTTAATCAATCTATGAATGGAATGATTCAATAGATTCATCTACGCATGACTCTATTAGATTATGAACAGTGAGTATTATATCACTACCATCCTCTATTATGTAAATATATTTTGAACTTTTGGTAGTCAATCCACTAGTATTTACCTTATGATTTTAAAATTTACTCTAATGATGTCCTCACTTACCATAAGCCTAGAAGGTGATACATGAACCAGTCTACTTTACATGACTCTTCTCTCTAAAATTGTATTATTATTGTTATTGATGATTATTTCAATGATGTGAGTATCACATACCATTACTATTCAACATACAACCAAAAGGTTTTTGGTCCCCTACTCTCCTAAAATCCTCACTGAGAATTAAATTATAAAAACATCTAAACACAAGAGAATAATTCCCATAGGAATTTCTTACTATCGTAACCATGCTATCTAAACATTCTAGAAAATAATATATAAGTTTTATTACCCACACATTTTTAGAAAAAGTCACTTTCACTAACTTGGTATGACTTCTGATCATGTTAAATTCATTCACATTATTTTCCATTGATCACCCTTTTGATAACCTAGGGACAAATAAACACCTCATCCAAACACTTTTTTTAAACATGATGGTTTTTTATACATCTATTCTAGGGCCGCCATAAGTGTATCTGTAGTATTCTTCTACCATATTTTTAAGGAAACATTCTATGCCAACATCATCCTTACTAAGCCAAATAATTTTTTGTCCAACATTTCCTATTTACCTTTCTCTATCTTGTTGGGTTTCTCACCAAATGGAAGATTGATATTCTTCTAGATTAGATAGTCCTCTATCAACGTCTTCTATAAACCATAGTTGGTTCTAATGATCTAATTGATTTGATCCTTTCCTTTATCTATTTCCATATATTACAATGATAGTAACCAATAGAAATTCAATAAGACTATAAGTCCAATGAGAATGTAACTGATTACAAAGTGTTTCTAAACTGAATTATCCCTCTGATACCAATTTTTTCAGAAGAACATAATGATTTTATAAAACCTGATACAAAATACCATTTATTTTAACCATGAGTTCATCGGGAGTTTGTATACAATAGTAGTTAAGCATATTAGAATTTTAAACTATCAAATATTAAACCACTGTCCTATAGATCCAAAATCAGGAAATCAAATAGAACCTTAATAACTACTCAATAGATGAATCACACATACAGAAGAAATCATTAAAAATGGGAAAGAAATAACATTAGTTTTATGTGGTTTAGAAGTTTTCCCTAAATCCAAAGTAGAAAGCTGTTATGTCTTTTATATTACCAAAAGTAAAATTTCTTAAAAACTCTATATCTAAGTAATATGGAGTTAATATTCTCATAATTAGGTATAATATATTACTTCAAATTACCACCTCATTATCTAGTTCCATCTCCTTTTATAGAGGTTCATAGCTAGTCAAATAGGTAACAGTGAGCTCAAATATTTGTGGTCAACCATTTATTGAATTCCCTATTCATATGAGTCTTCCATTGACTCAAACATCCCATCCATTACACTATTTTCCACACCCATAGAATATTTTATACAATGTCCATCCAAAGTTAGAAAACTTCTAGTGCTTTGACCTATTTTTTGAAGTACATATCATCGTTTCTCTTTCAAGGTTGAGGTGAACTACCAAAGACTGAAATTTTGATGAGAGAGTTTTTGGTAACTTTAATAATATCCATGATTCTAAAAACTTGATTATGGTTTCCTCAATGATTCACCTTGGAATTGATTTGATCCATGTTTCCTTGATAATTATTAGATATATCTTCGATTGATGAGGCAGCAAGGGTTGTCCTGGGTTATCCCTTTGAGGCTCAAGTCTTGATGTGGTTTTTTTATAGTTTATTATTATTACTAGTACACCTATTTATTTCAAAACATTGTGATTTATAATTAAATCCTATATTTTCATTATATGTTGTTGGTGATGGTCCACTAATTTGTACTAACACCAATTTTAATCCATTATTTGGTACTCAAACATAATTCATGGGTTTAGGTCTAGAAAAGGAAAAGAAACCTTCTATTTATTCTTGATTATATGAATAAGATAAAGTTAGGATCTAATAGTTCGGTTAGATCTAGATAATACTAGGATCATTCAGTATTTTGGTATTTTTCCTTTTTTTTACTTTTTGTGTTGGTTTTACTTGACTTAGAAGATATGTATTCCTTTTGTATTATGTATGTAGGATCATTATAATATTACATGGTTTGTGACTTAATGATTTTATACCTACGGTTTAATGTCTGGATGAGATGTTATATGATGTTTTCTTTATTTTTTCTTTGTTTATCTCTAACTAGATTGTATAGTCTACCCATCATAATACCTATAGGATCTAATTGATTTTTGGTAGCCTTCAGATTATGGGGAGGTGTGATTAACTCTATGTGGAACACCATCTTAGGGAACCATTTTGATAGAATCAAGTTTGGGTAATTACAATTCTACCCTAGAGTGATTCCTAAATATATTGAACTCAAACCATACTCAAGATCATAAATGGGATAGTTCTTCTTAATGTGATGAAACTAAAGATATCTATAATATATTACCTATCTCTCCTACATGAAAACACAACCCAAACTCACACCCAAGGAATCATAGTAAACAATATAACTGAAACCCATCTCAGAAAAATCAATACTGGAGTTGAAGTCAATCTCACTTTTAACTTTTAAAAATTTATCTAGAACTGCTCACTCTAAAAAATCACACCCTTATGGGTTAACTCTATCATAGGATAAGAAATATTGGAGAATTATCTAGCAAAACTTATTTAATAACCAGATAGTCCTAATAAAATCTAGATCTTAAATATATTTTTGGGATTATTTGAATACATCACTACCAAAATACTTTTAGGATCCACTGATAATAATTTATAATAAATCACATGGCATAGAAATATCACCTCTTGAATCTATAAATAACATTAAGATATATTCCTATACATATGATTCTCTTTCAAGATCCCAAGGATAATATAAAAATGTCATTCATGATCCTATTTTGATATGTAATAAATAAGGATATAATCTAAAAATACAACCATGAAAAATACAAGAATTGATAGAAGATTCATTTTATAAAAAACATAAAAACCATAGGAGCATTGGTAAGGGAAGATTCTATGACTAAATACTCATAATTCTTATACTTTATCATAAATTCCATTTAGGAATATTATCCTCTCAAACCCTTAGTTAATGGTACCTTATCTTAGGTCAATATTTGAAAACCATTATGCTCTCTTAAGCTGATAGAAAAGGTCATCAATCCTATTCAATGGGTATTTGTTCTCATCTATCACTTTCTTGAGTTTTTGGTAATCAACACAAAGCTGAAAACCCCCATCTATATTCTTTTCAAAGTGCACTATAAATTCCCAAGGTAAAATTTTAGGATGAAGAAATTTCTTAGGCTTAAGATCCTCAAGCATAACCTTTAATTATTTCAATTCATCATGTAACATATAATACAAAGGTGAAGATATTGGCCTTTTACCATAATGTATGTTTATAGAAAACTCGACTTCTCTCTAAGGTGGAAACGTGTAGAAATAATACAGAAAAACTTCAGGATACTCACTCACTATCATAGGAAGAGGGCCTCTATGACACAGATCAACAACATTAAAAAAATCTCTAAAAACTGGAACAATAACATCTTAGCATGGGGGGAAATGACGTATTATTCCATACCTAGGATCCCACTCACCCTAGGCTTTATAACTAATCATATAATCCATTCCAATGATGAGATCTAATATCTCATGAACAAAAAATAAAAAAATACCATATATTCTCATGGATGGAAACAATAATCCACCACTTGGTACAACTAAAAAACTACTCTGAATTCTTTCCCAAAGGAAGGATATGAGTGATTCAAAAAGGTATAAGCTCTAATAATAATCCCAACACATTTATAATATTGGATGATATACAGGAATTAGTTTCACTATTATTAAATAAATATATAACTACATAAGATGAAATAAACACTATACTTCTTATGATAGTTGGTCTTGCCTTTGAATCATCTAGTTTCCACTCCACTACACACAAACATCTATCTGCATCTTACCCTTTCTTCAAAACATGATCATAACTCTTAGCATGAGGTTGACATCCCACTCATTTTAGTGGATTACATATAATTTGAAATCTTTTAGTAAAGGCTGATCAAGATATACTACCCTTAGAAGCTCTCTCAGATAAATACTGAAGATGACTATATTTCCCACACTCATGACATGTCTTAGGTGATATATTAATGTCTGGTTTGAGATGTCCCTTTATCCTGCATTAGTAACAGACCACCTAACTCTATCTTAAAATCTGTTGTCAACTCCAATAACTAATTTAGTGTTGGTCACCCTGCTTCCTCTTCTAGCTAGAAGACAAACTCTAGCTACCCCCTACAATCACTAATGCTCTGTAAAGTCCTTTCTTCCTAATTGTATCCAAAAAATGCATATATACGTTATCTAAAACATCAATGAAGGTGGTTAGTAACATAATAATCATCATATACCAAATTTCTAGCCTCAAAAATATCTTGAAACTACCTTTCTTGAGATATTCATTGGAAACAAAATCTAGAGATAGGTGGACGAACTAGAAAAATTGAGTAGCATACTCCATGAAAAAGAGATATCCATACTTTGAAGAAATGAATTCATGTTCCCTCTCTACCCTTAGTGTCTCAAGATATAACTGTTGATTGAATTATTTCTTGAAAGTTTTATAGGAAAGATATTCATGCAACTTGTCTTTAATAATATATTCCCACCACTTCCTTCCTTGACCTTTAAGCATTAAAGTGAAAAATCCAACCATGGAGTTTTATGGAGTTTTCAGAAAGTATAAATCCCCTTAATCCAATTGATCTATTATTTTGTTTCTTGGGGTCCCTTTTCACCATGAAAGATATGTGGATACTTCTTAGGTAATTCTGTTGCATGGTCCACCCTTTATTCCAGTTCAACATTCATGACTTGGTCCATGGACTAGATTTTTTGGACTATAGTTTCCACCAAAAATGATCCACCCAAAGGATTATCCTATGAAGATTACTCTAAAAATTATTTACTTGCATTCACATACTTTCTTCTTGAAGGCTCCATTTTCTATAAATCAAAAAATGATGAAAATAATTTTGAAAAAATGTATATACCTTTATCATAAATTTAATTTAGATAACTAAATCCTAAAAATTATTCAACTACAAAATAATATACTAGAAAACACTATAATTATAATGGTAACTTCTGGATTGTCTTGAAAGTGAGAAGTCCCGGAACATTACCACACAACCTATTGAATTCTGACAACCCTATCTGCAGTCTGACAACCCTATCTGCAGTCTGACAAAAAACCCTAGGAATAAGAGGGTGATAAGAAAGCATAATCATAGTATTAATCAACAACCTAACCTTTTGATACCAATTTGAAACATAACAACATGTTTTAACTTATAATGTTACCCAAATTATCCTTTCATGTGGCCTAGAGAACATTCCCAATCACTCTGGGATGGAGAAAATAACTAGGGTATAATACAGTGAAATGTGTGAATGATTTTACCCACAATAGACATATGATAAGATTGAAACAAGCAAAGAAACATAAAATTTGTCAAAGTATACATCCTATATCAAGATAACCAAACCATAAAAGAAACATCTAAAAACTAGATAACAATGTATAAATGAACAAACTGATAAACCATCAATAAGGAACCCAAAGAAACTCATGGGTCCATCTCTATGTGAATATATGACACCACCATCCTAATGCACTGGAAAGGAAAAATGACCTATGACAGTCATCCTTTTCAGGACACTCTTCCCTTTAACAGCATCCTATAAAACCAAGGATACAAATTCCCAAATTAAACAAATTAGGGTGTGATTAATAAAGCTTGGAAATATCAAATTAAGAATATATAAAATGTTTATCTACATGCATATTTTTGTTCTTGTTTAAAATATATATCAAAATCAGCATTATATGGATCAAATGGTAAATTGGTCATACATAATAATCCAGCATATAATTTATCCACAAAAGCACTAAAGGGGAAATCATAACACAATGGTACACACAACTAAGACAAACAAACATTATCCAACATAAGCGAACTTTAATTTCTAGGAACCTCATTCCCCCAGAAAGGATACCCCAATAGAAATCATGGTATCAAGGGCACCTCCCCTAGTGATAACTAACTCCACTAGATCTTACATATGTCTAATTTTCCCCTATACCCCCAGGTATTCCCAATATCATATTACATCATCATTACATTCAAGAAACAAATTTGACATTTCATAAAATATTTTCCAACAAAATCTATTTCATTTCATGCACATGTTTTCATAATGAATTTTCTATAATGATACCACAATGCTTCCGATCATGAAAACATATTTTCATTTCAAAACCATCTTTGAGGAAATTTATTAAACACATCATAAATATCAAATTATTTTCAACAAAAGCACTTTTTAGAAAAAATTTACATATCCGTCAATGATCAATTTAGCTCTCATGTATTCTAAATCATCAATTTCATACATTAAAACCATAAGAAATTAAAAGTATATAAGGCTTTCCAAAGGATAGACCATGGGATAGAGAAACCAACCTTGAGATCAAGGAAAACAAATTTCCTCCGAGACCATGGGTGGGGAAGGAATAAATCTAGTTCTCGTGATCCAAAATCAACAAGGAGCATGCTACATAATAAGGGAAACACCCAACACTACTACTAAATGGAAGAAGAGTGCCCAAAACTCCTTCCTATATTTCGAGATTTATAAACTAAGATAAATGGAGGAGGATTATTAGTTTAATAGAGTAAAACCATTTTAATAGATGAATTTAACTCTCCCATTAATTTTTCATCTGGTATGAGAAATTTCCCCCAAAATGTTAGGAAAAAACATGAATTTTTAACATCTAAAACTCTCACTACCAGGCCATGGTGCTTCCAACCATGGTGTGTTGGTCTCACCCAAGTGACTATCCAAGGTAACTATCCATGTCATGGACTCGAAAACTAGGATATGTTTGTCTAGACATGGCCTTGACCATACCGAGGGTGAGTCTTTTTGTTCCTGGAATATAGGGTGACCACTAGCGCATTCTACCCTATGCTAGGCCCAGTGCTACCCGTTTTTGGTGTGGTAGTTTCACATAGGAAACTCATAGGCACACCACGATCTTGGTCCTAGCCATTTGTTTTTATAATTCCAAAAAAACTCATTTTTAATCCACTATGAGCATGTAAAGCTTTAAAATACAAAATGAAAACGAAAAATGAACCTTCATAACTAATTATAAATGTCAGGGTGTGACACTTGGGCTTAAGAAAGGCTGTTGGATTGGGGTGGACCTTCTTTGATGCCACTAAAGTGGGGTGTTTGGATTATACCTTGGAATTGGGGGAATTAATGGGGTAGTAAGGGATACCCTTTGTAATGTAATTATTTAACTTAGTATCCAGGTTTCCTAGGATGACCCTATGGACCAATAATTATCATGGCCATGGAATTATTAAATGAAAATGTGAAATGAACAAATGTGGGGTTATAGGATTGAATTTTTTTATATTTAAATTTTGGATAATGACTTGTTTGAAATTCTTATAAATGATAGTGAATATATAAAGAATTGGAAAGTTACAGAGATTTTTAATGTATTATATTAGCGTGGAATGACATGGAAGATCCTTGTATTCTATCAAGGGACTCATGTGAGTGTTGAGGAGTAAATACTTCCTTGGATTCAATGAGTTCTAAATCTATGGAATTCCTTGAGTGATCGAGTGGATTGTATATAGATTCACTAAAAAATGCAATGAAGAGTCTCACCCTTGGATTTGGGTAACATTCAAACTTATCGAATTACATAGATTAATATCATGTATTCTTAAGGGGTGCCCTTTTAGAATTTTATGGAATGGAATCCCCATATTTGGCTTGATATTATTATTGAGGAATACCTTAGGTGTGATCTAGGGATTCCAATCAAGTTGTTCCTTTGAACATCAAGGATAGTTCCTTGAGTTCAGACCAAAAGAATTGATCTTTATTAGGAATTTATGGACGTTAATGAATAGATGTTCCTTATAGATTCTGTTAGGTCACTTTTTTTTGGAAAATAATGTGACTCTTTCATAAAATCCAATACAAAATACCATTTAGTTGAACCTTGAGTTCACTGGGAGTTATTTTCCACCAATAGTTAATCTTAGTAGAATTTCAAACTACTGGATCTTCCAACTATGTCTTAGACAATAAGAATTAGGAAGTCATGCAGAACCTTAATCACCACTCAAAATACAAATCACAAACACACACAAGAAATCATTCAAAAATATGAAAGAAATGGCATCAATTTTTTATGCTTAAAACTTTCTTCCTATTTTTATAGGGGAACACTATTATCTAATTTGTATTACCATTAGTATAATTTTTTTCAAACACTATAGCTTAGTAATCTAGTGATAAATTTTTCATAATTCCGTACAATACATTACTTTATATAACCATCTTATCATATAGTCCCACCTCCTTTTATATGGGTTCATATATGCTCAAATAGGCAACACTAACCAATAAAATTTGTCGTTAACTATCTAATCACTTATGCATTCAACTAAGGCTTCCTCCAACTCAAATATCATAGTCAGTACACTTTTCACCTCACCCGTAGGCTTGTATTCACATCATCTATTCAAAGTTATTACACTTTTTGTGGTCTGACTAATTTATTAAATTTCTTTCTATCATTATTCTATCAAGGTCAATGTGAACTACTGGAGACTGAATTTTTGATGAGTGAACATCTAGTTACTTGAAGAAACATCATGATCCAAAAGTAATCTCACTTGAAGACTTATTCAAGGAACCACATAAACCTCCTATGATTCTTTGGTAAAACTAACCACTTCTTCCTATTTCATTGTAGTGTTCTTTATTATTCTCTTGTTCATCAACATCCCACTGAGGTACAATGTTGTCTTATACTATTATATACTAACACCTATATAAACATATCGGATATATTTTTCTTCCACGCAATATTTTGATCATCAAACACCTTACCCTATTGAAAATTATGAATAAAATGGAATTTTCTGTCAATGTTTTTTGTTATTGTATGAAATACTATATTTTTGGAAAGGTGGATACCTATTTGACTATCAAAAAAAATATTTATCCTTTTTTATGTTTTTATGAGTTCCTTTAGAAAGTGAATTAACCAAATAACATCCTTCTCATATTCTATAACTAAAATAGATTCTTCTTTAATTTTTGAATAATTCACTACTAGATTTATACGTGACATCAAATGAATCAATATTCCTCCAAAATTACACACAAAAACTATTGTACTTTTCTGAGTGTTAGAATCATTAAGAAGAATATGCATTAATAAAACCTTTTATATGATCATATTTTTTAATTATAATGTTGTATATACTAATTTCTTCAAGTATCGTATTATCCACTTCAAAACATCTCAGTTCTCCAACCCTAGGTTATACATGAAACAAATTACCACTCCCACTGTAAAGGCCATTTCAGTTGTTTACATATCACCACATACATAATGCTTTTGATAGATGAAGGATACAGTACCTTAACCATGTATTTAACCTCATCTTCTATTAAAGGTTATTGTTCTTTGGATAACTCATAGTATCCAATGAGTATAGTTCCAATAGATTTAATCTGACCATTTGAAAACTTTCAATGATCTTACAAATGTACTCTTTCTAGGAAAAAACCAAAGTAAAATATTTTTTATCCATCTATATCATTATCTAAAATATTTTTGTGGGTTTAAAAATATCCTTGCCTTAATGGCCCGAAGGCCTTCATTTTTGTTGATTTTTGATGACCCCCTTTCAAGGGATGAGGGGGAACCCTTACAAGGCCTGTAGGCTCAGAGATTACATGGCCCGTAGGCTTAAGAGATTACTTGACCCGAAGGTCTTAGGGAATCCAACCCGACTATCTGTAAGGAACTACCCCTCCCCAGTATCTGCATATTTATAGTATCTCTCAACCTTTGCATGAAAGTCTGGCTAGGCTACCCGTTCAAGAACAGGCTAGTACCGATGGCATAGCCATACCTTCTCATTCTGAAAATCCATTTGGCTCTGCTATGGTGAGTGCACCTGCTCTGAATCCTCTTCTGGGGAAGATCCTTTTTTGTAGTGTGTTTGGGGCCTACATTCATGTGTCCCGAAGGCCTTTGGGTGGCCTTAAGGCCTTAAAGTGGCCCAAAGTCCTTGAGAATAAACTGGCCCGAAGTCATTGGGTGGCCCGAAATCCTTGCAGGACCTGAGGACCAAACCGGTGGCCCGAAGGCCCAGATGGATGAATAGTTATGGCTGCTATAGTACCGAACAATGCTTGCTAAAGTGCCTACTACAGTGCCTACTACAGTACTCGCTAGGTGCATCAGTACTCTCTAGGTCCTTCATTTCAAATATAATGGAAAAATTACTCTTCATCTCCTTTATCCTCAATATCTTTTGTCCTCTAAGTAAAATATCAACCAAATAATGTAGAATAATTTGGTAATTTTCATCATTCTAGGACATATGATAGTAATATTAATTAGAGTCCCTCCTTATGAAACTTTTCTCGTACATGAAAGTATCAAACTTCTAGTTCTACTATCAAGGTTTCTATTTCAATTCATATAGACTTCACATCAATTTTCAAATAAATCCATCATTTTAATGGTCTTTAAACACCGTAGGATGCATCATGTAGATATCCTCCTCCAAATAACCAAAGAGAAAGGCAGTATTTACATCTACCTACTCTTAGTGTAAACCATCATATGAAATAATTCTTAACACTATTTGGATTATAGTATTCTTTTTTACTGGAAAAAAAATTCTGAGAAATTTGTTCCTTGCTTCTATTGGAACCCTTTCACCACCAACCATTCCTTGTATCTTCATATTCCATCATCTTCTTCTTTCAAATAGTAAAACCATTTATTCTATTATTATTGTTTCTCATTTGGTAGTTTAGTTTGATCCCAATTTTTATTGAACATTAAGGAATTTATCTCTTCATCTATGGATGACTCCCACTACTTTGAGTCACTAAGTGTTACTACCTCTTATAGACATTTGGATTCCCCAAAATCAATTAGAAGTAAAAGAAAAGTACATGTTGACCCCATAATATTGGACTATTAATATGAATCTAGAATATATTCTCAAATAAGTTTCAATATTCATCATAACTTTGATTTCTATAAATTTAACTTATGTAACTCCTTCTACCAATTATTCTTCTACCATAGATCTCCCTTGGACTTCTATAGTTATTAATCATTTTGGGACATCTATAATTGGTTGAAATTTTGATTCAATAGTTCAGATGTCTGGTATCACTAGTGTTTGATAATTTCTATCATTTTCTTCCAAAAAAACTTTTACTTTAGTAATTGACCTCTTCTCTTCAACTTCAGATTTAGATAAGTTCTAATTCTTTTGTAGGATCTTCTAAAAGAAGATAAATTATAAACTTATGATTTTCTTCCATTGATCATCACTTTAAATTTGGTATCAAAACTCTTTATTTTTATAGCCTATGAGAAAACAAGATTTAGACTTTGCCTCCAACTTATCTCTATCCTTGTCATCAACAAGAGAATAAGAAATAAAATTGAATATTTTGAGGTGTGTAACTTACAGTATCTTATTGTAATAATGTTCTTGAAATAAAATTTTTCCTACTATAGAAGTTGGAATCATGTTGAATAAGTATAATTTTGTATTATTTTCTTCCACCCAGATTAACTTGGGTATATGGGAGTGAACATGCATGCATCTATCCTTCTTTTCTAGAGTCTTCTTTATCCTCCCTCTAACTCCATTCTATTTTGGAGATTTAGGTATAGTTATTTAAAGATTTATTTTCTTATTATGAAATAATTTTTGAAAGTTTCTACCATGGTATTCCCCACCATTATTGGATCTGAGGAACTTCAATTTCTGACCACTTTCTAATTCCAACATGAAATTATAATGTATACAGGAATCAAAAACATAATTTTTTTTCTAAAAATAAACCCATACCTTATTAAAGGAATAATCAGTGAATGTAATAAAGTATCATGATCCTCCATGAGATTAAACTAAAGAAGGTCACCAAAAATCTATGTAAACAAGCTATGATTTTCCAACTTTGGGCTTTAGACCATTCATATTAAATACGGCCCTATTTTTTTATTTATAAGAACACAACTCTCACAAATTCCAATAGTTTTTTATTAAGCTTAAAAATTTCCTTCCTAGTTAGAACTTTTTTATTCCTATAAATATTATGACATGATCTGCAATTCTAGACCTCTAGATTATCATAAGTTAAAATTTAGACCATCTTACTCTTATCAAAACTTCTAGTTAAATACAGGGTTCTGTACTCTAATTATCCCACCAAAACCATGGATTCTCGAGTAACTTTCTAGACTCCATTATTGAAAGTAGTATTTAAGAATTTTTCATATATCTATCCTAATGAAATGATATTATTTCTAAGACCTAGTATATGTATCATTCATTTCAATCGAGAAATACTCCCATTCATTATTCAGATATTTATATCTCCCTTTCCAACCACTTCCAAATCTTCATCATCTTCTAGATGAACTTTCTCAAAGCTTCCAGATGCATAGTCTGTCATCCATCCTCAATCAATCGATGAATGGAAGGATTAAATAGACTCATATACCCATGACTCTATTAGATTATGAATAGTGAGTAGTATATCACTACCATCTTCTATTATGTTAATAGATTTTAATCTTTTGGTTGTCAATCCTCTCGTATTTACCTTATGAATTTAAAATTTACTCTAATGATGTTATCACTTACCATAAGTTTAGAAGGTGATCCATGGGATAGTATACTTTCCATGAATATTCTCTCTAAATTTTTATTATTATTATTGATGATTTTTCGAGAAGGTGAGAATTCCATACCTTTACTATTCAACATACTAGAAAAAGGTTTTTGGTCCTCTCCTCTCCTAAACTCCTCACTGAGAATAAAATTACAGAAACATTTAAACACAAGACCATATTTCACCTAGGAATTTCTTATTATAATAACCATGCTATCCCAACATTCAGGAAATATGAGAGAAGTTTTATAACCCACACATTATTAGAAAAATTCACATTCACTAACTTGGGATGAATTCTGATCATATTAAATGCATTCACATGATTTTTCATTGATCACCCTTCTGATAACCTAGGGACAAATAAACACCACATACAAAACACTTTGTTTAAACATGATGCTTTTTTATACATCTATTATAGGTCCAACATAAGTTTATTTCTAGTCTTCTTATACCAAATGTTGAAGGAAACATTCTATTCCAACATCATTCTTACCAAGCTCAATCATTTTTTATCCAACATTTCCAATTTACCTTTCTCTATCTTATTAGGTTTCTCACCAAATGGAAGATTGATATCCTTTTAGATTAAATAGTCCTCTATCTAAATCTTCTATAAACCATAGTTAGTTCTAATGAACTAATTGATCTGATCCGTGCCTTTATCTATTTCCATATCTTCCAATGATAGTAATCAACAGAAATTTAGTAAGCCTCTAAGTACAGTTAGAATGTAACAGATTACTAAGTGTTTCCAAACTTAATTATCCCTCTGATACCAATTTTTTTAGAAGAACATAATAATTTTATAAAATATGATACAAAATACCATTTATTTAAACAAGGAGTTCATTGGGAGTTTATATCCACCAATAGTTAAGCATTATAGAATTTTAAACTATAAAATATTAAACCACTGTCCAAGAGAACCAAAATTCAGAAATCAAACATAACCCAAATAACTACTCAAAAGATGAATCACACATATACAAGAAATCATTAAAAATGGGAAAGAAATAACACTAGTTTTATGTGGTTTATAATTTTTTCCTAAATCCACCATAGAAAACTGTTATGTATTTTATATTACCAAAAGTAAGAGTTCTTAAAAACTCTATATCTAAGTAATCTGGAGTTAATATTTTCATAATTCAGTATAATATAGTACCTCAAATTACAACTTTAGTAGATTGTTCCATCTTCTTTTATGGAGGTTTATAGTTGGTCAAATAGGTAACACTGACCTCAAATATTTGTGGTCAACCATCTATTAAATTATCTATTCATCAGAGGATTCCATTGACTCAACCATCCCATCCATTACAATATTCACCACACCCATAGACCATTATATACAACATCAATCCGAAGTTTGAAAACTTCTAGTGATTTTACCTATTTGTTTAATTACATATCATCATCGTTCTTTCAAAGATGAAGTGAACTACCAGATACTGACCTTCTGATGAGAAACTTTTTGGTAACTTTAAGAAACTCCATGATCCTAAAAACTTGATTATGGTTTCCTCAGTGATTCACCTTGGAATTGATTTGATCCATGTTTCCTTGATAATGATCAGAGATACCATCGATGGATGATGAAGGAAGGGTCGGCATGGGTTATCCCTTTGAGGCTCAAGTATTGACATGGTTTTTTTGTAGTTTATTATTATTACTAGTTCACCTATTTATTTCAAAACTTTATGATTTATACTTACATCCTGGATTTTAATTATACATTGTTGGTGGTGTCCCTTTCTCCCACACTAGTAACAGAACACCTGACTCTGTCCTAAAATCTGTTATCAACTCCATCACTACTTTAGTGTTGGTCACCCTGCTTTCTCTTCTATCTAGAAGAAAAACTCTAGCTACCACCTAAAATCACTGATGATCTCTAAAGTCATTTCTTTCCAACTGTATCCACCTAATCCATATATACCTAATCTAAAACTTCCATGAAGGGGGTTATTAACATAATAATCATCATATACCAAGTATCTAGCCTCAAAACTATCTTGAATCTCCCTTTCTTGAGATATTCATTAGAAAAATGATCTAGATATAGGTGCACCAACTTGGAAAAATGAGTAGCATACTCCATGAAAAAGTGATCTCCATACTCTAAAGAAATGAACTCTTATTCATTCTCTACTCTCAGTGTCTTAGGATATAATTGTTTATTAAATTATTTCTTGAAAGTGTTCTAGGTAAGATATTCATGAAACTTGTCTTTAATAAAATATTCCCACCACTTCCTTCCTAGACCTTCAAGTATTAAAGTGTAAAATCCATCCTTGGAGTTTTATTGAGTTTTCAGGAAGTATAAATACTATCAATACACTTGATCTATTATTTTGATTCTTGGGGTTCCTTCTCACCATGAAAGAAATGTGGATACTTCTTAGAAAATTTTGTAGCATGTTACACCCTTTATTCCAGTTCAACATTCATGATTTGGTCCCTGGAATGGATTTTTTGGACTATATTTTCCACCAAAAATGACCCACCCAAAGGATTATTCTATGTAGATTACTCTAAAAATTCTTTACTAGCATTCACATACTTTATTATTGAAGGCTCCATGTTCTATAAAATAAAAAAAAATCATGAAAATAATTTAGAAATTGTTATATTACTTTATCGTAAATTGAATTTAGATAACTAAATCCTAAAAATTATTCAACTAAAAAATAAGATACTAGAAAACCCTAGAATTATCATGGTAACTTTAGGCTTATCTTGAAAGTGAGAAGTCCTGGAACATTCCCACACTACCTATTGAATTCTGAAAACCATATCTGTAGTTTGACAATAACCCCTAGGAAGAATAGGGTGATAAGAAAGCACGAGCATTGGATTAATCAACAACCTGACCCTTTGATACCAATTTGAAACATAACAACATGTTTCAACCCATAATGTTACACAGATTATCCTTTCATATGGCCTAAATAACATTCCCAATCACTGTGGAATGGAGAAAAGAACTAGGGTATCATACAGTGAAATGGGTGAATTATTTTACCCAAAATATACATATGATAAGATTGAAACAATGAAATAAACATAGAATATGTCAAAAGATACATCATATATCAAGATAACCAAACCATAAAGGAAACATTTAAAAACTGGATAACAATTTATAAATGAACAAACTGATAACCATCAACAAGGAACCCAAAGTAACCCATGGGTCTATCTCTATGTGAATATATTACACCAATATCCCAATGTACTTAAAAGGAAACATGACCTATGACATTCATCCTTTGCATGACACTCTTCCCTTTAACTGTATCCTATAAAACTAGAGATAAAAATTCCCAAAGTAAAAAAGTAGGGTGTGATTACTAATGCTTTTTTGTATACAATTAAGAATTAATAAAATGTTTATCTACATGCATCTGTTAGTTCTTTTTTAAAATATATTTAAAAATCATTTCAAAAGAAAAAAATTTCTATATAAAATCATCCTTTGGTTTCATTTTCTAAAAAAAATACATATTAAAATACACAAAGTAATATACCTTATCATTTGTCCTTGAGGTACAAACAAATGAATTAAAAAAGTTTCAAGCAACATTATACCCATAAAATGGTCAATTTGGCATATATAATAGTCAACCACATAATGTATCCACAAAATCACTAAAGGGAAAATCAAAACACAATGGTATACAAAACTAAGAAGAACAAACACTATCCAACATACGCAAACCTTAATTTCTAGGAACCTTATTTCCCCAAAATGGATACCCTTAGAAATCATGGCAACAAGGGAACCTCCTCTAGGGATAACTTACTCCACTAGAGCTCACATATGTCTAATTTTCCCTTGTACCCCAAGGTATTCCCAATATCTTATTACATCATCATTACATTCAATAAACAAATATCACATTTTATAAAATATTTTCCAACAAAATCTATTTCATTTCATGCCAAAATTTTCATAAATAACTTTATATAGTGATACCACAATGATTCCAAGGACGAAAACATAATTACATTTCGAAACCATATTTGAGGAAATTTATTAAATACATCATTTGTATCAAATTATTTTCAACAAAAACACTTTTTAGAAAACATTTCCATATCCCTCAATGATCAATTTATCTCTCATGGATTTTAAATCATCAATTGAATACATTAAAACCAAAGGAAATAAAAATTATATATGGCATGCCAAAGGATATACCCTGAGATAGAGACACCAAACTTGAGATCAAGGGGGAAATCCTCCTAGATGAGTGGTGGGGAAGGAATAAATCTAGTTCTCGCGATCCAAAATCTACATGGAGCATTCTAAGTAAGAAGAGAAACACCCAACACTACTGCTAAATGGAAGAAGAGTTCTCAAAACTCCTTATATTTCTAGATATATAATATAAGACAAAGGGAGGAGAATGATTAGTTTAATAGAATAAAACCATGTTAATAGATGGATCTAACTTTCGCATTAATGATTCATGTGGTATGAGAAATTTCTCCCAAAAGATTGGGAAAAAATAAGAATTTCAAACATCTAAAACTCTCACTACCAAGATATGGTTCTTCCTACCATGGTGTGTTGGTCTCACCCGAATGACTATCCATGGGAACTGGCCATGTCATGGCCTCTAAAACTATGATATTCTGGTCTAGAAATGGCATTGACCATGCCCAGGGTGAGTATTTCTGGTCATGGAATATAGGGTGACCACTAGCACGTTCCACCCTATGCTATGACCAGTGCTACCTATTTTTGGTATGGGAGATTCACTTAGAAAACTCACTGACACACCACAATTGTGGTCGAAACAATGTTTTATCATAATTTCGAAAAAAACTCATTTTTAATCCACTATGAACATTTAACACTTTCAAAAGAAAAAATAAAATGAAAGAAGAACCTCCATAAATAATTATAAATGTCAGGGTGTGGCACTTGGGTTTATGAAAGGTTCTTGGATTGGGGTGGACCTTCTCTGATGACACTAAAGTGGTGTGTTTGGATTATACATTGTAATTTGGTGAATTAATGGGGTAGTTAGGGATACCCTTAGTAATGTATTTATTTAACATAGTATATAGGTTTCCTAGGATGACCCTAGGGCCCAATAGTTATCATGGACAATGAATTATTAAATGAAAATGTGAAATGAACAAATGTGGGGTTATAGGATTGAATTTTTTTATATTTAAATTTTGGATAATGACTTGTTTGAAATTATTATAAATGATAGTGAATATATAATGCATTGGAAAGTTATGTAGATTCATAATGTATTATATTAGCATGGAATGACATGGATGAGCCTTGTATTCTATCAAGGTACTCATGTGAGTATTGAGGAGTAAATACTTCCTTGGATTCAATGTGGTCTAAAGCTATGGAATTCCTTAAGTGATCGAGTGGATTCTACATAGATTCATTAAAAAATGCCATGAAGTGTCTCATCCTTGGATTTAAGTAATGTTCACACTTATTTAATGCCATATATTAGTATCATGTATTTTTAAGGGGTACCCTTTTTGAAATCCATGGAATGGAATCCCCATATTTGGCTTGATATTATTATTGAGGAATACCTCAGGTGTGATCTAGGGATTCCAATCAAGTTGTTCCTTTGAACATCAAGGATAGTTAATTGAGTTCAGACAAAAAAAGGATCTTTATTAGGAATTTCTAGAAGTTAATTTCTAGATGTTCCTTCTATATTCTCTTAGGTCACTTTTGTTTCGGAAAAAAGGCTAATCTTTCATAAAATCCAATACAAAATACCATTTAGTCGAACCTTGAGTTCACTGGGAGTTCATTTCAACCAGTAGTAAAGCTTAATAGAATTTCAAACTACCAGATCTTCCAACTATGTCTTAGAGAATCAGAATTATGAAGTCAAGTAGAACGTGAATCACTACTCAAAATATAAATCACACACACACACAAGAAATCATTCAAAAATATGAAAGAAAGGGCATAAATTTTACATGGTTAAAACTTCCTTCCTATGTCCATAGGGGAATACTATTATCTATTTTAAATTACCAAACATATATGTTTTTACAAACACTATATATTAGTAATACAATGTTAAATGTTTCACAATTTAGTACAATACAGTACTTTATACCACCATCTTTAACATATAGTCCCACCTCCATTTATAAAGGATTATATATTCTCAAACAGGTAACACTAACCAATGACATTTGTGGCTAACTATCTACTCACTTATTCGTTCAACTAAGGATTCCTCCAACTCAAATATCCTAGTTAATACATTTTTCAACTCACCCATACACTAGTATTCACATCATCTATTTAAAGTTTATAAACATTTGGTGGTTTGAATCATTTGTTAAATTTCTTGTTATCATTATTCTATCAAGGTCAATGTGAACAAATAGAGACAGAATTTTTGATGAGCGAACATCTAGTTACTTGAAAAAACTTCATGATCCCAAAATAATCCCACTTGAAGACGTATTCAAGGAACCTCACAAACATTCTATGATTCTTTGGTTAAACTAACCACTTATTCCTATTTCATTGTAGTATTCTCCATTATTCTCTTGATCATCTAAATCTCACTGAGGTAAAATGTTGTCTTATAATATTATAGACTAACACCTATATGAACATATCAGTTAAGTTTTTCTTCCCTGTAATATTTTGATCATCAAACACCTTACACTCTTGAATATTATGAATAAAATGGAATTTTCTATAAATTTTTTTTTATTGTATGAAATACCTGATTCTTGTCAAGGTGGATACCTGTATGACTATCACAAAACAATATTTATCCTTTTTATGTTTTTATGAGTTCATTCAGAAAGTGAATTAACCAAATAAAGTCCTTCTCATATTCTATAACTACAACAAATTCTACTTTAATTTTTGAATAATTCACCACTATATGTATATGTGACATCTATGTTCCTCCAAAAGTACACACAAAAACTATTGTACTTTTCTAACTGTTAGAATCATTAAGAAGAATATGCATCAAAAAACCTTTTATAGGATCATATTTGTTTAAGTATAATGTTGTATCTACTAATTTCTTCAAGTATCATATTATCCACTTCAAAACTTCTTATCTCTCCATCCCAGGGTTATACATGAAACAACTTACCACTCCCACTGTAAAGGAAATTTTAGTTTTTTACATATCACCTCATACATAATGCTTCTGATAGATGAAGGATATAGTACCTTAACCATGTATTTAACCTCATCTTAGATTAAAGGTTATTATTATTTGGATAACTCATAGATACCAATGAGTGGAGCTCCAATAGATTTACATCTGTCCATTTGAAAACATTCAATGATCTTACTAATGTACTCTTTCTCAGAAAAAACCAAAGTAAAATATTTGTTATCCATCTCTATCATTATCTAAAATATTTTTGTGGGTTTACAAAGATCCTTCAATTCAAATCTAATGTAAAAAATTAATCTTTATCTCCTTGATCCTCTATATTTTTCGTCTTGTAAGAAACATATTAACCAAATAAATTAGAATAATTTTGTCAGTTCCATCATTCCAAAACTTATGATAGTAACAGTGATTGGAGTCACTCCTTATGAAACTTTCCTCATTCATGAAAGTATCAAACTTCTAGTTCCACTATCAGGGTTCCTATTTCAATTCATATAGATTTCACATAAATTTTCAATCAAATCCATCATTTTAATGGTCTTCAAACTCCTTAGGATGAATCATGTAGATCTCCTCCTCAATATAACCAAAGAGAAAGGCAGACTTTACATATACCCACTCCTAGTGTAAACCATCATATGAAATAATTCTTAACACTATTTGAATTATAGTATGCTTTACTAATGGAAAAAAATTCTGAGAAATTGATTCCTTGCTTATTTTGGAACCCTTTCACTACCAAACATTCCTTATATCTTTAAATTATATCATCTTCTTCTTTTCAATAGTAAACCCATTTATTATCTTGTTATTGTTTCACGTTCTATAGTTTAGTTTTATCCCAATTTTCATTGAACATTAAGGAATTTATCTCTTCATCAATGGCTGACTCCCACTACTTTAAGTCACTAAGTGCTACTACCTCTTATAGATATTTGGATTAACAACATCCATTAGAAGTAAAAAAAATTACATGCTGACCCCATACTATTGGACTGGTAATATGTCTAGAATATATTCTCAAATAAGTTTCAATATTTATAGTAACTTCATTTTCTAGTAATTTAACTTTTGTATCTACTTCTACCAATTATTCTACCACCATAGCTTTCCCTTGTACTTCTAAAGTTCTCAATAATTTTGGGACGTCTATAATTGGGTGAAATATTGATTCATTGGTTCAGACTTCTGGTATCACTAGTGTTTGATAATTTCCATCATTTTCATCCAAAACAACTTTTACTTTAGTAATTGACCTCTTCTCTTCAAATTTAGATTTAGATAAGTTATAATTCTTCTATTGGATCTTCTAAAATAAGATAAAATATAAACTTATGATATTCTTCCATTGATAATCACTCTAAATTTGTTATCAAAACACTTTATTTTTATAGCCTATGTGAAAATAAGATTTAGACTTTGCGTCAAACTTATCTCTATCCTTGTCATCAACAAGCGAATAAGAAATACAATTGAATATTTTGAGGTGTGTAACTTGCAGTATATTATTGTAATAAAGTTCTTGAAATAAAATTTTTCCCACTATAGAAGTTAGAAACATGTTTAATAAGTATATTGTTGTATTATTTTTGTCCACCCAGATTACCTTGGGAATATGGGAGTGAACATGCATGCATCTATTCTTCTTTTTTAGAGTCTTATTAATCCTCTGTCTAACTCCATACTATTATAGAGTTGTGGGTACAATTATTTAAAGATAGATTTCATTCTTATGACATAATTTTTGGAAGTTTATACGATGGTATTCCCCAACATTATTGGATCTTAAGAATTTTAATTTCTAAACACTTTCTAATTCCACAATGACTTTATTCTATATAAAGGAATCAAACACGTAAATTTTTTTATAAAAATAAACCAATTATTTATTCAATGAATCATCAGTGAATGTAATGAAGTATCATGATCCTCTATGAGATTAAACTAAATTTTGTCACCAAAAATATGTGTAATCAAGCTCTGGTTTTCTAACTTTTGGCTTTAGACCATTCTTATTAAATACAACCCTATTTTTAATTTATAAGAACACATCTCTCACAAATTCCAATAGTTGTTTGATTAAGATTAAAAATTACCTTACAATCTATAAATTTCATGTTCTTATCAATACTTTTACTTTATTTTCAATTCTAGACCTCTAGATTATTAGAGGATAAATTTAAAACCTTTGTACTCTTATCTAAACTTCCAGTTAAATATAGGGTTCTTTACTTTACTTATCCCACCACAACCTTGAATACTCGAGCCACATTCTAGACTCCATTATTAAAAGTTGTATTTAAGACTTTATCATATATATATATATATCTTAATTAAATGATATTATTTCTAAGACCTAGTATATGTATCACTCATTTCAATCGAAAAATACTCCCACTCTTTATACAGATTTTTATATCTCCCTTTACAACCACTTCTAAAGCTTCATCAACTTCCAGATAAAGTTTCTCAAAGCTTCCACATGCATAGTTTTTCACCCATCCTCAATCAATCAATGAATGGAAGGATTCAAAAGATTCATCTACCCATGAATCTATTAGATTATGAACAGTGAGTATTATATCACTACCATCCTCTATTATGTAAATAGATTTTTAACTTTTGGTAGTCAATCCTCTGGTATTTACCTTATGATTTAAAATTTTACTCTAACGATGTCCTCACTTACCTTAAGTCTTGATGGTGATCCATAGACCAGTATACTTTCCATGAATCTTCTCTGTAAAATGTTATTGTTATTATTGATGATTGTTTCAATGATGTGAGTATCCCATACCATTACTATTCAACATACTACCAAAAGTTTTTTGGTCTTCTTCTCTCCTAAACTCCTCACTAAGAATTAAATTATATAAACATTTAAATACAAGATCATATTTCATATAGGAATTTCTTACTATAGTAACAATTCCATCCCAACATTCTGGTAAACATGAGAGAAGTCGTATAACCCGCACATTATTAGAAAAAAGTCTCTTTCAATAACTTGGGATGACTTCTGATCATGTTAAAATCTATTACATGATTTTCCATTGATCACCCTTCTGATAACCCAGGGACAAATAAACACCTCATCTAAAACACTTTGTTTAAACATGATGGTTTTTTATACATCTATTCTAGGGCCACCACAAGTGTATTTTTTGTCTTCTTCTCCCAGATGTTTAAGGAAACATTCGATGCCAACATCATCCTAACCAAGCCTAATCATTTTTTATCCAACATTTTTTATTTACCTTTCTCTATCTTTTTTGGTTTCTCACCAAATGGAAGATTGATATCCTTATATATTAGACTGTCCTCTATATAAATCTTTTATAAACCATAGTTGGTTCTAATGAACTGATTGATCTGATCCTTGCCTTTATCTATTTTCACATCTTCTAGTGATAGTAACCAACTGAAATTTAGTAAGCCTATAAGTTCAGTGAGAATAAAACTGATTTCAAAGTGTTTCTAAACTGAATTGTCCCACTGATACCAATTTTTTCATAAGAACATAATTATTTTATAAAATATGATACAAAGTAACATTTAGTTAAACCACGAGTTCATCAGGAGTTTGTATCCATGAGTACTTAAGTGTAGTAGAATTTTAAACTATCAAATATTAAACCATTGTCCTAGAGAACCAAAATTAAGAAATAAAATAGAACCCAAATAACTACTCAAAATATGAATCACACATACACAAGAAATTATTAAAATGAGAAATAAATAATACTAGTTTTATGTGGTTTAGAATTTTCTCCTAAATCCACAGTAGAAAATGGTTATGTCTTTAATATTACCAAAAGTAAAAGTTCTTAAAAACTATATATCTAAGTAATCTGAAGTTAATATTTTTATAATTCAGTATAATATAGTACTTCAAATTATTAACTGAGTATCTAGTTCCATCTCTCTTTATGGAAGTTCATATCAGGTCAAATAGGTAACACTGACCACAAATATTTATGGTCAAATATCTATTGAATTCCCTATTCATCTAAGGCTTCCATTTAATCAACCATCCCTTCCATTAAAATATTCACCACACCCATAGACCATTCTATAAAACATCTATCCGATGTTTGAAAACATCCAGTGCTTTGACCTGTTTGTTGAAGTACATATCATCGTTGTTCTTTCAAGGATAAAGTGAACTACCAGAGACTGAACTTATAATGATAGAATTTTTTGTAACATTAAGAAACTCAATGATCTTAAAATTTTGATTATGGTTTCCTTAATGATTCACCTTGGAATTGATTTGATCCATGTTTCATTGATAATGATTAGAGATACCATTGATGGATGAGGCAGGAAGGGTCGGCCTGGGTTATCCCTTTGAGGATCATGGTTTGACATGGTTTTTTTGTAGTTTATTATTATTAATAGTTCACCTATTTATTTCAAAACATTATGATTTATACTTACATCTTTTATTTTCATTATACATTGTTGGTGGTGGTCCACTAACTTTTACTAACACTACTTTTAAACCATTATTTGGTACTCGAACATAATTCATGGATTTAAGTATAGAAAAAAAATAACCCTCCTATTTATGCTTGATTATAGGAAAAATATAGAGTTGGGATATAATGGTTAGGCTAGATCTAGATACTTTTAGGATCATTCAGACTTTTGGTATTTTTCCTTTTTTTACTTTTTGTGCTAGTTTTACTTGACTTAGATGATATGTATTCCTTGCTTATTATATATATAGTATCATTATAATATTACATGGTTTGTGGTTTTATGATTTTATATCTATGTTTTAATGTCTTGAAGAGATGTTATATGATGTTTTATTTATTTTTTCTATGTTGATCTATAACTATATTTTATAATCTATCCACCATACTACCTATAGAATCTAATTGATTTTTGGTAGCCTATAGAGTATGGGGAGGTGTGATTATGTCCATGTGTCACACCGTCTTAGGGAACCATTTTTATAGAATCTAGTTTGAAGAATTACAATTCTACCCTATAGTGATTCTAAAATATATTGAACTCAAACCATACTCAACAACATAAGATATAACTACCTAAAAAAATCTAAAAATCTAACCATAGTAGGTCAACACCATCATGAGTTTAGTATGTTTTAACCCATAAATAATTATACCATGAATAAAACATGATGAAAGAGACATTATATGGTTAAAAGTGTATAAAATAAATAGAAAATGTGAGTGTCGTAATCCATCCAATCCTCCATCACTTGAGGACCAATATCACCTTGAATCCCAAGAGGCCTCTGACACTAGAATACATGTAGTGTATTCGGTATATAGGAATTCATGTCCAACCCATTGAAAATAATCATTCAATCCATAATAATGTTTTCTAAAAAAATATATGGTAAATTATATTCCATTTATATATAGGAAATAGATACTTATCAATTGAATCCTTGAATAAATGCCTCATTTTTATACTAATCAGTGATGAGTGGATCAAGCACTGGAATAGATTCATCATCACCCTAACTCTAACTCTAAGTTGAATATATGTGGTTTAAATCCTCTACTTGGAAGGATGAACCCATGATTAATAAATAATATATGGGTTAGCGGTCACATGAAGGACATTAGAAACAATAACTAATCACTATATGATTTTTATATCATTATTATTGTACACTATAATCGGTGCCTCATAATTTCAAGTTAATCAAAATATTATTAGATTCATGGTGAATGGATACATCAGTTACCACACCAAAATTATGTGCATGGGTTGAAAGACAAATTTAGAACCCCCTTAATTCCATTTTTCAAAATTTTTAAACCATTCCTCACAATTATACTAAATCCAAACTTCATCCTAAGAAATCGACCACTCTAATACCATTTTAATATGACCCTATTAGTATTTGTTCCCAAAATTCAGTCAATTGTTGTTGGATTAAGGAAATTTTTAATCATGTAATATATATTGATACTAATAAATTATCATTTATTTATGTTTGTTTTGTATAACATGGGATATGGTATGGTAAAAAGACCTTATAATATATGTATTACCTAGTTATCCCTGATCGATGATCATTATATTGGTTAGTGATGGTATGTTAGTATGAGTAGGAACACCTACATAGAGATACAACTGGTCACTCATACGATATAATTTGGTGAACTTGTATTCATATTGACCTACTTAAAATACACTATATTGATTTTCAAATATATTTCATTGGTTTTTCTTAAGGGAACATTGGATATGGATCCTTTGAATTGAGGATGTCAAATTGATTTTCTAATTATGAGGTTTCATACTTTGATACCTATCTAAAGTCATTAGATAATTTGGATACATAGAAAGTGATTGGGTATACTACTAATCAAGAGAATATATTTGATCAACCAAGACAGGATGTGAGAAAAAATATATTGGGCCATGACATCAAGGACCTCAATTGGGTTTTATCTAAGTGCATGGCCATGCCCAGATAATTACATGTGATGTAATTATAAAATATTTATTCAACTTGGGAATTTATTAAAGAGATAATTTATACAAGATTGAAATTATCCATGTCTCATTATTAATCTCATTATAAAGTCAAAAAAGGAACATTTCTAATGGTCATGTGATGGATTATATCACACTAAACTCATTTATAATTTGGGTATCCATGAGATGTTTCTAGATACTACTCTTAGATTATAATTACGAATTAGATTTATGATTATTTTAAACTTTAAAAAGGATACTTCAGGTCACACAAAATATATTGATCATTATTATTTATAGACTAATTTTATTATAATTCATTCATAAAAATGTTTTTTTATTATAAACATAAATAATATTTGTTTGTTTTCATTTTTTAAGTATTTAATGAATTGATATTTATTTAATTAGATAAATAATTTGGTGTCATAATATAAATAATGAGTTATTTATATTATTAAAACATAAACACGAGTAATTAGAAAAATTTAAAACCACCATGAGACACCATTTAATTACCTTCTTCATTTTCTTTAACCAATTTGGAGGCTCATTAATGCACCGCCCAAGGAGGTTGGTACTTAAGTGAATTTTGGAGGCTATTTAGCTCCAAATGATCATTAGAGGATATTAATTGCACCTTAATTGGTTTGATATAAATTTATTTTCATGAGATGTTGTCCAATTCCCCTCTATTTATAAATATCACGAAGAAGGGGTGTTAGAATTAATTTCATTGAGAGAAGCAGTGGTGGTGTTTAATTTCCTTTGGTCTTCCTATTTCAAGATAGTTCCCCATTTTTACTCACATGATAAGTTATTAAAAATATTTCTCATCACTTATTCTATAATTTTACTTATAGGAGTGACTAACATCACTTGGATAAGATGAAGATATCTCCAAGGAATTGGTTATAAGAATTATCAATGGATAACAAAGAAGACTTTATTTCATAAATTCAAGTTTGATATAAATATTCAGATCATCTTTAAATGGTGTTTTTATTTTATTATTTTTATTATTGTTTTTTATTTAATTTTATAATCTTTTTGGATTTTATTATTAAAAAAATTTCATACCAAAGTTCAGTAACATCTTTAAAACCCTTCATTTCTATCAAAGAAAGGTTTAATAAATGAAAAATGCATATATTAAATGTTATAATGTTGTATAGTACCATGATATATTTTAATTATGATAAATTAATTTAATATACACATGAAATAATGATAGAAAGTTTGATGATTTGATCAGTCTGTTTAAGGGTAATTCTAAATAGTGTATTTCTGCTCAATCCATGTAAGTAATATCACATATTCAAGGCTCTATTCCACCATGCCCCTTAAGCATGTTGGATATTAAGTATTAATGATATAAGTGTGGAGATGTATAATTTTTATATGTAATTAGATTAAATTGATAACCATTTTATAGGATACAAGGGGAAATGAATTAAGTAATAAGTATATATAAGATACATTAATAATGTATATGGTATATATTGGTGTATTATTATAAATATAATTATATATGGTAAATTTTTAATATATAAAATGTTAATGGGGAGAATAAATATAAAATCCTTTATAAAATATGAAAGTATTAAGTGAATTGTAATAATAATCATACTCTTAAATACCTTGATAGATTAATTAGACGTTTCATTCTTAGCCAATCATCAATAATATATCTTATGTTAGAAGAAAAGTGTGGTAGTTATCCTAATTATAATGTTGGGTAACACTTGACTAGGTAACTCAATAATATTTAATCCTAGAGGCATAGTGTTAGGAATATTCATGAGATGAATTGGGAAAATTTTATTCACTCAACAATCCAAGTGTTTTACTAGACACAATTAACAATAGTTTTTTACCTTTCTATGCATGGCTTAAGAAACTATATTAGTCGAGTTAATACATATAGAAATATGGATCTTGTCCCACAAAATTTATAATAGTTAAGGTTATTATTTTCATAGGGGAATATTAAATTAAAGACCATATTGAATAATAAAATAAATGATACTAATAATGAAAAATAATTTTTTTATTGATATTCATGGAATTAAACACAATCTCAAATTTCTTAATGAGATCAGTCCTTATCAAGGAAAAATATAATGGTAATAATTTCATCAAATAGTATCATAATTTTAGAACTCTTCTAAAAAAGAGTATGAATTATACATTATTTAGAAACCCATGTCATATAAGTTATTTTCTTATACCTCGTAAAAGAGAAAATATTCTTATGAAAGGTATGATAATTATTTATAATAAATAATATGTCTTGTTTTATCTACCATTGTTTCCAATATTCAAAAGATATATAAAGATATATAAATATATATAATCATTCAAGGTGATTGAATTAATATAGAAGCAATTAAATATTCACAGTTATGAAAAATTATACATTATAGAGATCAATTTATATAACTCTTAATTATTACTATTAGATACTAGGTGTCTATCATATATTTGTTGTAATGTGTAATTGCTCAGTGATTTAATATAATTGATTAAGAGAGGAGCCTAACTATAAGTAAAAAATGTAGTAAGATTTTTTTTGTTATTTATAAGGAAAATTAATCTACTTATTCTTAGTTTATTTTCAATGTTTCTTGAAAATTTTTATCATATACCATCAGTAAATATAAAAGTGATTTATGCATCTTTCCCAAATAAGGAAGGATTTTCATTTATAATGTAAAAAAAATGAATTTATTTTTTTATGGTTTCTCTAACATTTTTAATTTATTTTATATATTGGATCTTGACTATCTTATTTATATTTTAAATTATAAGATCGTCAAAAACAATTATTTTAATTTCACTTATATTTTTCATTATCACCTTGGTAAAATAAATAATAATCACATACAATGATTCCATAATGATAGATTGTTAGATTAAAATGATTATAAATTATTTTATATATATGAATATTTTTTATTAATAATAATTAAAAAAATATATTTTTAAGTTTGAATAGAAATGAGCTAATGATTTATTAAAACTCATACATACTGTTATATGTGGTTCTATAAATAAAGCAGTTCAAGGTGGATTTCAATACTTGATTTCCTTTAGTGACGATGATTATACACTAAATGAGGGTAATATTAATTGTTAATATATAAAATATTTATGTGTTTTATTATTCATACACACCATTTTAGTGCATTTTACACTTTGAACATCATTTCACATTATGATTGTAATTCCTTCTTAAAATGCACTATTATGTGGTACATTTTTTAACATAATTTAAAGTACCCAATGATCTTTATTTTTTTTATATTTAATTTTCAGGTGTCTAATTATATTGGGAACAATTAATACTTGTTGAGTGTTGGAAGATTCACATTGGAAGACCACCAAAATGGGATTTCAAGCAAACAATTCTGGAGAAGGCAGATTGGATACCAACCCACTGATGAGAATGTGAGGCCAAACATACAGGCCCAATGAAGCCCAAATTTCATGGGATTATAGAATAGATATATATTAACAAATCATTATTCAGTATATAGTGCTAATTCAGCCTCCATGGTGGTTATTAAGGTGTCCTAATTTGGAAATAAAATTCTGGGCCAGATTCTGAGGCCCATAAAATCATCCCACCAATCTAATCATATCTCGACAACCACATATTCATTTGGGATAAAAATTTTCAGACGGTTGGGGGAAATCCTGATATTCATTTTATTCTTCTATTAAATTCTCTAATTATGACATCTAGAATCTCATTTTGGTGCTTTTATTCAGTGGATGAAAGTTGTCTACCACCTCGATTCAATAGTGGAAAAGTCCAAGTTCCACAAGCTTTCCACCACCATAAGCCTACCATAATCAAGTGGGATGACTTTCACTATTTGAGGCTCAACCCAAGTCTCCCAAAATACCTATTTAAGTTTTTGGTGTTTGAGGATGTTATCATCTTGGATGCTTTCTTTCATTGTAATGTTATGCTACCACTTTTCCTTTGTAGTGTTCTTCCTCAATTGTAAGTTGTTTTAATTCATCTAAGTTTCTTAATAAAGTTTATTCTCTTACTATTATTATATTCTTCTCCATCTCAATTTGATATTGTTACCTCAAGAGGCAATTTTATTCACACCAAACCTTGTGAAATTATTCACACAA
Source organism: Viscum album (assembly GCA_963277665.1). NCBI lineage: Eukaryota > Viridiplantae > Streptophyta > Magnoliopsida > Santalales > Viscaceae > Viscum > Viscum album. The sequence continues at coordinate 24,373,265 of OY728160.1, read as the reverse complement.
TGGGAGAGTGATCATTTTTTTTATTGTTTTCTTACTTCTTCAATTCCTCCCTCGTGAGTCTACTTCCCACTTCCATTGAAACCATAGAATCAATGGAGGGTAACCCACTTATGGGTTGATCCAAGTGAGTATAAAGGGTATAAATTGGATTTTATTTATCACATCATTAATGTCTAGTCACTTCTTTTAATTGATATTTTTATTTGATGATTTCAAAACTTCTTTATCCTTATTGAATTTTAAGGCCACATACTTCAAGTTCTAATACGAACCTTTACCTTGGAGTGCTCATAAATTTTATGATCAAAGTGTATAAGTGATTAGTATTATGTTGTGTTTGTATTAAACTAGTAAGTGATAAAGTTGTTTCATCTTCTTGAATAAAAACATCTCGAATATAAGAATTTGAAACTGTTAAAAAAGGAATTTCATCCAATCCACCCCCAAGAGATAACCTAGGATCAACTCATTCTTTAAAATTTTATTCACATAATACTATTAGTTCTATATTAAAACCCTTCAAATTTCAACTCAAATTTGGAAACTTCATAGCCAAAACAATCCATAAAATCTATGTGTCTGTAGGTTTCTTATTAGGTTTCTGAGGATTCGACAACCCAAGCTACGCTACAAGCAACCGCTTAACCCTAAAATCTTGGGTAAATTTGGGCGAGACCAGACAACTTCAATATGTATTGTTATGTGTATCTTATGAAACAAAAGTATAAATTATTTTTAATGTTCAAATAATTAAAAAATTAAGTAAAAAAATCAACATAGAAAATGTATTAAAAAACTTCAATCTGATCATGGGGGAGAATATCTGAGTTATTAATTTTGTAACTATCTTAGAGATTGTGGTATATTATCACAACTAATTCCAGCTAGTCCACCATAATTAAATAGTTCATATAAAATGAGGAATCAAACTATTTTGGATATGGTTCTGTCAATTATGATTCATATAGACCTTCCTATTTATTTTTGGGTTTATTATCTATAAAATAATTTATTTACACTAAAATATGTTCTATAAAAGGTTGTTCAAAAGACACCTCATGTGATCTAGAATGGGAATAATCCTAATTTTTCTTTTATAATGAGTTGGGATTATGAGTAATGTATTAGATATATTACATTAAGTAAACACGAACCCAAATTAGATCAATTTTTTATCAAAAATATAAATTGGGATATTATTTCTATAATCCATAAGAGAAAAAAAATTATTGCTTGTTTCACATGCTATCTTTCTGGAAAGGTAATTTATTTCAAATATAATTAGTGGGAGTAAATTTGAACTTTATAATGTTTAATTTCATCAATATAATGTAGGTCCTAATATGGATGAGTCAAAAACACAAATGGTTGTGTGAAATTAACTAACTCATTATCCATAAGAATTACAAATTTATGTTAAAATTAATTTGAAACTTGAGATATGGGTTTCTTATTTACAATTAATTTGATATAATGATCATATAATATGATCCATAATCATACCAAGAGGCCTTATTGAGTTATGACTCTGATAAATGGTTAGATGTAATAGAATCTAAAATGAAATATAAGTACACTACTCAGGTTTAAAACTCAGTAGACCCACCTGATGTTGTAAAAATCATTTGGTACAAGTGGTTATTTTGTAAGAAAACTGACATGTATAGTAGAGTGTCTATCTAAAAAGGTCTCTTGGTAGCTAAATATTTTAAAAAATTCTTGATACTGACTATAAAAAACCTTCCCTCTAGTGGATATGATCTAATGTATTAGTATTATTTTAGTCATAGAATCATATCATGATTATGAGATATATATGGGAATTTTTTTGAGAATATATATATTATATAAATTGAATATTTTAAGATCAAATAAATGATTCTTATATTTATAAGGTGAAAATATCCATTTATAGTTTTAATCAATATTTTTGGTGTTATAATATTCATTTTGATAAAGCTATTAAAGAGTTTGAATTTATTAAAAATGAAGACTAACCTTGTGAATATAAATTCTTTACTGGGAAAATGATTTTATTTTTGGTGTTGTATGTGGATAACATACTTCTCATCAAAAATGAAATCCCAATGTTATAATTAGTGAACATTTGTTTTGGATATTTATTCTAAATAAAATATCTTAGTGATGCATCATGCATAATAAGTATGAATATCTATAGATATAGATTATAAAGACCCATAATTTCCATGTAAATGTTTTTTTAAATATATAGGAATTTTAAGAGTGAAAAAATTGACGGTGCATGATTCTGAGGCCCGGAGTGCCCTGAATAAATTTCTGAACTTTTGTTTGGATAGTTTCAGTAAACGTAAGAGCAGGTTTTTCTAACTTTTGAATCGGTGCTCAGAATTAAAATCTGAGGGCATCGTTGAACTCGCCGCACCGGTATTCGATTAAGGATACTTTTACCTTGACGGCAGTGGGTCGAGAGTGAAAGATATTTTTTGGGTTTTTTGTGTAAGAATAAAATAAAAAAAAAGTGTGGGACATTCTTATTTTTATTTGCAACACCCATGTGGGTGTTGGGGGTGGGGTCCACTGGAACTAAACCTCCATGTGGAATTTGGAAGTGGGGACCACCAGACCTTAACCTCCCATGAGAGGTTATGGTGGTGGGGACCACCCGAGACTAAACACCCCTTTAATTGAGAGAAACTCTCAACCCCCTCATTAATGTGTAGGAGCCTCTTGACTTCCTCCACATTAATTATGCCAACGTACATACCTTTAATGGTGCCAACTTAGTTAATTGGCTTGCCCCATTTTTAAATTAAGTAATAACGTCATTGGAATTTAGGAAGGTTCCTAATAAATGAACCGTCATAAATTCCATGATCATTACCGACCTCCCCCCCCCCCCCCCCCCCCCCGCTCTTATATATAGGGATCTTGGGAGGAGGTTTTAGGACGACTTCACCAAGCGACGAAGCGCTGGTAAAGTGACGCAACACCCAACACTTAGAGGATTACGCTCTCCAACAAAGAACACTTCCACCATCAAGAATGATTCCTCCATGAAGAATGCTTCTTCCATGAAGAACGCTGGTGAGGAATGTCTTCGACTTCTTCCTCGGAAGCATCTTGCAGAGGCAACCAACGTGGGACGCCATCGACGACGGACCTTCCCTCTTCATTTTCATCAATGAACAATATGAGGTAGGTATGGTTATTTAATTCACGAATCTTCTCGATTAATATCCTCATTCTTGATTCATTATTAAAGTTTAGCCACTTGCTACCACTCTAAATGCGGAGGGTGTGGGCCAAACTAACATGGCCTGACCCCCCTCCGTTGTTATTATTTTTGTTTTTCATCAGAATGAAGGAAGATGACGAAGGCGACGAAGGCAACGGCGCTGCCACTCGTGGCCACCGCGATCCGCACCGCCCCTTGCGGCGCCCCAGTCGAACTAGCCAAGCCACATCAGTCAGATGATCCAGTAGCTGTCTTCCCTTTTGTTTCAGTTGTATTTTATCACTGTTATACATGTACTTTCCAGTTGGGATTGTATTCTGTCCCCTTTTACTTTTAACACTCTTTTGTTATACCATTTACTTGGTGTATCGTCCAGTTGTGTGCTTGCGTGTGAGTGTTTTTACAGGTTATAAAGCCAATTCCTTCCCAGTTTTATTGAATTACGCCATTGGGGCTAGTCGCCAGCCTCTGGCCTATGGAAAGCAGGCTTGGGGTAGTCACAACACGGGCCTCGGGGGATGGTTCGTGAAAAATTGGTATCAGAGGAGTCAGTTCTACTGCAGAACATAGGACTCTGATCTTTTTTTTTTTTGAAACAATAGTGTTAAGGGTAATTAGTGTGGTTTTCAGTTCAGGGAGTCCAGTGTTGGTGGGGTGGCCGATTTATCCATACACCAAGACCAAGACTACTAATTTCTGGCTCAGTGCACAAAGACACTAATTGCGAGTGTGTTTTCAAAAAAAAAAATTAAGTCATCTCACCAGGTCAGCTCACCAGGTATAAATCCTTTAACCGTATCACACATATTTATTTTCATAATGCCTCCATGCAGACAACCACCCAGGGTTCCAAGATTTGTATGCACTGATATCCCACCGAGCGATGAGGCCTTGAAGCAGGGCCCTCTTCCAGTAGAGGCATCAGTGGTACCATTACCCATTAGGCCACTAATTCCACTAGCCCCAGTAGTATATGGTGCATGCCACTTGAGCGCGTTGCATGAGTTCCAGCACTGGAGGCCACCCAGGTTCAGGGGAGAGATAGACCCACAGGCGGATGAGGATTGGAGGGAGGATGTGATGAGAGTTCTCTGATTGGTAAGGACACCAAATAATTTCATGGTGATCCTTGCAACCATCCTTCTACAGTAATTAGTAGGCAGATGGTGGAGCTTGATGCTCCATGTTCACGACGATGTGACGCTTCTCTGAGAAAACTTCGAGAGCCTATTTTGGGTAGAGTTTGTCCGAGAAACTCTTCACACAGTGCACATTCAGGAGCTACTTCATCTGTAGTAGAGCAGCATGACAGTAGCTCAGTACTCAGCGAGGCTCACTGACCTCTTACGCTACTCCACAGATATGGTGTGGGACCCATTATTCAGGGCTCGTAGCTTCGAACAAGGACTAAAGTGGGAGATCAGGGCTTCGGTGATCTCACTTAGCATGATGATACAGGTGCGGGTGTTAGAGAGAGCCCTCATAGTGGAGATTTTCCTTGCTGAGTAGACACGAGCAGCGAGACCCACTACCAGTCATCATGTAGTGGAGTCTTCTTTAGTTGGAAGTAGACAGATGTCGCAGTGGTCCAAGAGGACCAGACCTATAGGTGGATGACCATATGACTTAGGATCAGTTGTGCGTGGCACCCGAAGCAGAGATAGACATTCCAGTAGTGGGAAGTGTTTCACATGTGGCGGGCAGGGTCACATGGCCCGTGACTGTCTGACCCACCATTTGGATAATTAGCAGACGGTCGAAGGACTGCCCAGGTAGAGAGAGAGATTCAATCGAGGTGGTCCGTAGGGAGTAGGCGGATGTGGCAGAGGAGCTGGTCGTGTAGCTAGCAGTGGACGATGATTTGAAATATTACTACCACTACCACCAAGAGGTCCACCCTGATCGCAGGGAGAAGGTGGACAGGGGAGAGATCATCTCTAGGTAGCTGAGACTTATGATCATGGCACTCCGGAGATGATACAAGGTACAATCTGTGTCTAATACACCTTATCTACAATACTTATAGACATAGGTTCCAATCATTCTTTTATTTCCACTACCCTCATTCAGTGCTTGATGTTTCTGACGGAGTCGTTGGCTCGATCCTTACGGCTAGAGATTCCTACAGGAGCAGATTCAACGATTACGCACTGGTGCTAGCAATGTGAGTTTACTCTAGGAGGTGAGAGCTTCGGCTGGGATCTTCTAGTAGTGTCGTCGAGGCCTTACGACATCATCTTGGGTATGGACAGGTTATCTATATTCCATGCTCAGATTGACTGTATTAGGTGAAAAGTGTGGTGTGTCTGCATAGATGGGACTATTTTTACCTACACTGGCGAGAAGAGATCCTTTGTAACACATGATGGACTTGCTCGGAGGAGAGTGCAGCTAATCACTCATTAGTTGGTTAGCCTTACCCTCAGAGCTGTTGATGTGGAAAGTCTGAGTTATCCTGTTGTGGTGGACCAGTACAAAGATGTTTTCCCTAATGATGTCCCAGGTCTACCTCCTCACAGAGAGGTGGACTTTTACATTGACTTATACCCCGGTACGACACCAATATCTACACCAGCCTATCGGATGGCTCCTGCAGAGCTTCATGAGCTGCGGGTACAGCTAGAGGACTTGTAGGGGAAGGGATTCATCTTGCCCAGTGTTTCTCCCTGGGCAGCCCCGATTCTGTTTGCCAAGAAGGCGGATGAGAGCATGAGGCTTTGTGTTGACTATCAGCACCTGAACCAGGTGACTGTGAAGAACAAGTACTCACTCCCGAGGATTGAATACCTCTTTGATTAGCTGAAGGTATCTCGGTGGTTCTCAAAGATATGCCTCAGATCAGGCTATCACCAGCTCAGATTTTGAGAAAAGGATTTGCAGAAGACGGCCTTCAGGTGTCGGTATAGCCATTATGAGTTCTTGGTAATTCCATTTAGTGTAACCAATGCTCTAGCATTGTTCATGGGACTCATTAACAGGATCTTTAAACCATACCTTGATCTCTTAGTGGTAGTATTCATCAATGACTTACTGATCTACATGGATACTGAGGAGGAGCATGCCTATCATTTACAGGTAGTACTGGACACACTCTGAGAGTACCAGATTTATGGTAAGCTCTCGAAGTGAAAATTCTTCATCCGAGAGGTTCACAATCTGAGACATGTCATCTCATAGGATGGAGTTGTAGTGGATCCAGCAAAGATTAAGGTGGTACGTTCTTGGGAGCCACCCAGGAGTGTGACGGAAGTACGGAGTTTCCTGGGTTTGGCTGGTTACTACCGAAGATTTGTGCCAGATTTCTCCAGATTTGCAGCACCACTATCAGCATTTACGAAGAAGGGTCAACCCTTTGTGTGGTTGGAGAGATGCCAGCATAGCTTTCAGGAGCTGGGGAATAGGCTGACTTGTGCCCCCATCTTGAGGCTTCCAGAGGAAGGCATAGGGTACGTAGTCTACTGCGACACATCAGGGACCGGACTCGGATGTGTCCTAATGCAGGAGCGAGCAGTGATCAAATATGGTTCTTGAAAACTGAGACATCATGATCAGAACTATTCTACCCATGACCTAGAGTTTGCAGAAGTGGTATTCACCTTGAGGATGTCACGACACTATCTGATGGGCAAGCATTTTATAGTATACTCTGATCACAAGAGTATCAGGTATATCTTCTCTCAGAAGGACCTGAACCTAAGACAGTGACATTGGCTTGAGTTCCTCCAGGATTATGACTTTGAGATAGTCTATACTCATGGGGAGTGGAACGTTGTTGTAGATGCACTTAGCAGGAGATCTGGTATACAGCTACTAGGTGAGGTGAAAAAGCAGATGGCCACTTTGCAGATATCCATTGTGGATAGAGATGAAGCAACCTTTCTTCAGTCTCTTACAGTCACTCCCCCACTTCTTCAGTGAGTCAGGGAGGCGTAGCATGGGTACGCTGACTGCAAGGCTCAACATGCTAAGATATCCACATGGCATGCACCTAATGGATTTTCTGAAGGTGGGGAGCATGTCATTCTCTTCAGAAGATGTACCATGGTACCAGCATCACTTCCGGAGGAAGTGTTGAGGGAGTTCCACACATCCCCTCTAGCGGTACATCCAAGAGTAACAAGTATGTACCAGGATCTCCGATGATAGCACTCGTGGTTGGGAATAAAGAAAGCAGTTGTAGAATTTGTCTCTCGATGCCTCACTTGTCAGCAAGTGAAGGCAGAACATCAGGTACTATCAAGCTTGGTTTAGCTTTTAGAGGTCCCAGAGTGGAAGTGGTATGAGATATACATGGACTTCGTGATGGGTCTTCCATGTACATCCAAGGGACATGAATCTATTTGGGTGATCGTCAACCGACTCACCAAGTCGGCCCACTTCCTACCGATCAGAGATCAGGGTTCAGTAGAGAGCTTGGGATGCCTCTACATACAGGAGATTGTGCATCTATATTTAGTATCCACGACGATTGTCTCCGATCGTGATACACATTTTACTTTCTGGATATGTAAGGGGTTATAGGAGGATTTCGGGATGCACCCTCATTTGAGCACCGCCTTCCATCCTCAAACGGATGGTCAGACTGAGCAGACCATTTAGACCCTTGAGGAAATGTTGTGTGCTTGTGTCCTCGACTTCAGTTGCAGCTGGAAGGATCACTTTCCTTTGGTGGAGTTTGAGTACAACAACAGCTATCACTCCACCATTGGGATGGAAACTTTTGAGGCATTATACGGACGACCTTGCAGATCACCCTTGTGCTAGACTGACCCAGGGGAGTCAGCACTATTGGGACCAGAGATGGTACGGGCTACCATAGAGAAGTTGTAGATCATCAAGGAGCTGATGAAGACTGCACAGAGTAGGAAGAAGTCGTATCCCAACAAGAGAAAGAGACCTCTAGAGTTCTAGGATGGTGACCACATCTTTCAACGGGTCTCACCTCGATGAGGTTTGTGGAGATTTGGATGAGGCGTCAAGTTATCTATGAGGTTCATCAGACCTTTTCATGTCCTCAGCAGAGTTTTCAAGGTTTCATACCTCTTAGCTCTTCAACTTCTATTTCACTAGGTGCACGACGTCTTCCACGTATCCCAGCTGAGGAGATACGTGCATGACTCTTCTCACATCATCTTCCATGGAGAGTTGGATGTCGATGATGGGGAGACTTTTACGGAGGTTCCAGTAGAGATTGAGGATCGACAGGAGTGAGTCCTTCATGAATAGTTGATAACTCTAGTGCGCATTTTCTAGCATCACGGAAACCTCCAGGAGATCACTTGGAAGCAGGAGGCTCAGATGCATGCTCAGTACCCCCACTTGTTTACCTAGTTTTAGTTATGGCTTACAGGGATGTAGATCCCTGAGGTGGGGAGAATGTAAAGACCCAAAATTTCAATGTATTTTTTTTAAATATATGGGAATTTTAAGAGTCCACAAAAATTGATAGTGCGTGATTCTGAGGCCCGGAGTTCCCGAAATGAATTTTTGAACATTTTTTCGGGTACGTTTAGTAAAAATGCGAGAGGGTTTTTATAACTTTTGAACTGGTGCTCAGAATTAAAATCTGAGGGCACCGTTAAACTCAAAGCGCCAGTATTCGCTTGAGGTGACTTTCACCTCAACAGTAGTGGGTTGAGAGTGAAAGATAGTTTTTGTGTTTTTTTATGTAAGAATAAAATAAAAATAAAAGTGTGTGACATTTTTATTTTTATTTGCAACACCCATGAGGGTGTAAGGAGGTGGGGTCCATCGGAACTAAACCTCCATGTGGAAGTTGTAAGTGGGGACCACCAGACCATAACCTCCCATGAGAGGTTATGGTGGTGGGGACCTCCTAGGACTAAGTCCTCCTTTAATTGAGAGAAACTCTCAACCCCCTCATTAATGTGGAAGAGCATCTTGACTTCCTCTATATTAATTATGCTAACACACATAACTTTAATTGTTCCAACTTAGTTAATTGGATTTCTCCCTTTTTAAATTAAGTAACAGCATCGTTGAAATTTAGGAAGGTTCCTAATAAATGAACCGTCATAAATTCCACGATCGTTGCCTACCTACCTCCCCCCCTCAACCCCTCTCCTATATATAGGGAGCTTAGTAGGAGGTTTTGGGATGGCTTCACCAAGCGATGAAGTGCTGGTAATGTGACGAAACGCTCAACACTTGGAGGATTACGCTCTCCAACGAAGAACACTTCCTCCATGAAGAACACTTCCTCCACAAATAATGCAGGCGAGGAACATCTTATAATTCTTCCTCTGAAGCACGTTGCGGATGCAACTGACGTGGGACGTCTTCGACGACCGACCCTCCCTCCTAATCATTGTAAAAGAACAATACGAGGTAGGGATGGTTATTTAATTCGTGAATCTTCTCGATTAATATCCTCATTCTTTATTCATGATTAAATTTTAGCCACTTTATACCACTCTAAACGTGGAGGGTGTGGGCCAAAAAAACAAGGCTCGACCCCCCTTCGCCGTTCTTCTTTGTGGTGTTCATCAGAATGAAGGAAGATAATGGATGTGACGAAGGCAACAGCGCCGCTACTCCGGGAAACCATGACCTACGCCGCCCCTCGAAGTGCCCCGTCCGAACTACCCGAGCCACCCTGGCGCGCCACCCACTGGACGCACCTCCCGTTGGCCATGCCCCCTGCTGACCACGCCACCCACCGGCCACACTGCAGTCGGCCCACCGAGTCGCCCCGGCCTGCACCGCCACCAGCCTCTCACCCCTCATGGTGCCCCGGCCAAACCGCCCGTGCCCCTCATGGCACCCTGGTCGAACCGACCTGCGCCCCTCACGGAACCCCCACCGAACCAGCCCACGCCCCTCATGGCGCCCCGGCCGAACCGGACCGTTCCCCTCACGACACCCTAGCCAAACCAGCTTGTGCCCCTCACGGTGCCCCAGTTGAACCGACCACGTGCCCTCATGGCACCCCCACGGCCCCTTGCAGCCCTCACGGCCTACTGGACCTCCCAGTGGACCGGGCCGTATAACGGGTCAAGACTAACCCAACAGGTTGGGCCAGGTCGACTTGAACTGGGTCAACCCATGCTAGGATGGGTCGGGTCGGTCCGACCGGGTCTGACCGAACCCGGTCCCACTATGACCCAGTTTACATTCTTTTGGACGTATCTTTGGCACCAGACGTCCATTTGAAAAACCATCAGTGGTGCTAGAAAACATGAAGTGATACAGTCCCATTGAGTATACTCCACTGGAGTTTTTGTTTGAGATGGGAAACGGTCAGGTTGGATCGATCACGAATCCAACCGGGCCCCCTGGACTAAAAGGATAATAACTCATAGACCAGGCATCTGATTCACGCGCCATATGATGTGTTGAGACCCCTATGATGTGGCAGACCTTTGAGATACTTCTTCGTGGGACTTCATTATAGTTGGAGTATTGAACAGTATCTTGTGGAGTGGATCCTCCCGGAGACGATTGATCATAGTGCGAAGACCTAGTAGTTGGCTGAGACCTGACCACTGCTGACCGTTTTGACTCGGAGTGACTCTACTAGCCCAGTGGGGAGCACCTTGGTGTCATGGAAGACCCACGGTACTCGACAGGAGGAGTACCTCAGTAGGATACGAGGGGGATCGCACTTGGTGATGTGGCAGACCCACGGTGGAGAGCACGTTTGGTGATGCGACAGATCCGGGGTACACAACAGGAGGAGTACCTCAGCAGTCCAAGGTTAGTGGGAAGAGCTCTTGATGTCGTGGCAAGACCATTGTACTCGATAGAGGAGGATTTCTCCAGAAGCCGAGGTTCCGACAATGTGACTGGGGATGTTACTTGATACTACCCCTAGAATTAAATCATGGTTGTGTTGAGTCAGTTTTTCTGTGTTTTCCTCATGATTGAGATGGATCACTTGATAACTTAGGTATATGTTTGGGAATATACCTAAGTAAGGTTATCTGTTGACTTCATACTTTGTGGTTTATATTTTTTGGATTTTGTGAGACCTTGAGGGTCTCAAGGTCCTTACCGAGTATCGTTATACTCACCCCTTCACGGGCTATGCCCGCACTTCATTGTGTTGGATGCAGACAACGGACAACGCTGATGGGGGCTGAGAGTACCAGGACTGGACGGTTCCAAGAGGTGGACCATACATCATGTCGGTAACTGGAGGAGATGGATGGAAGTGGAGGGTTGAGGAGGTGATCTGTACCTACCCTTCAGGTAGGAACCTTAGAGGATGACCTAGTAGCTGCTTTTATTTCTTTTTCTTCAGTTGTACTAGTACATTTACTGTTGGGCATGTATTCTAGCCCCTTTTACTTATAGCACTCTTTTCTTATACAGTTTACTTGGTGTTTCGTTCAGCTGTGTGCTAGCTTGTGTGTCTGTTTACAGGTTTTAAAGGCAATACCTTCCCAGTTTTAGGGAATTACACCTTTGGTGATAGTCGTCATCCCCTGGCCTATGGAAGGTGGGATTGGGGTAGTTACGACACAGGCCCCATGGGATGGGTCATGACATAGATCTAAACAAGTTATTCTCATTGTTTAGAACAAATACATTGGTAATGTGTTAAAAAATTAACATGGAAAACTCCAAAAATAGCTCTTTACCAATGTTTCATGATATGAATCATTCAAAGACATTGTTTCCTTGAACTATTGAAGAATAAGAATGTATGAATAATATTACAAATGCTTCTGTAGTTGGATCAATCCTGTATGATATGTTGTGTACTTGTCCAGATGTATCATATTCATTAAGTATGATGAGTCGATACCAATAAAATCATGGTGAATCTCATTGGGTATCCATTAATAATTCCCTTAATTAGTTGAGAAGAATAGATGATGTATTCATAGTCTTTGGTGGTGAGGAATATCTCATTGTAAAGGGTTACATCGATTCTAGTTCCCAAATAGAGAAATATGACTTTAGATATCATTAAGGATTTTTATTTTTCATTATTCATGGAGAGATAAGCCTAAAAGGTTCCAAGAAACTAACAATTATTGATTCTATAATAAAATATGAATATATAATTGCATCTGATATAACTAAAGAAGTTATTTGGATAAATTATCTCATTACTGAACTAGGGTTTTTCCCAAGCATCATGCATCTGATTAAACACTACAGTGATAATAGTGGAGTGGTTTTGCAAGTTAAGGAACCCATGTCTCACCAAGGATCCAAACATATTCTACACTGATTTCATATTGTTTGATAGATAATTGATAGGGGTAATATTAATATGTTTTGAGTTCTTATAGAGGATAATATTTTGGATCCCCTGAAAATCCAATTATATAATAAAATCATGAAATCAACATTATCCTTATTAGTATTAAATACATGGGTGACAGTATTTAGTGAAAGTGAGAGATTATTAGTGTATGTACCCTAAATTAAGTCAAATTTTATTGGCTAAAGGATATTTTGATTCATTTGAATACATATTAATGACAATACATTATAATTTATTTATGTTTGTTATGTATAACATGATAGAATATATGATAACAACCCCTTAGAATATGTGTATTAATAGGTTATCCTTGATTGATGATCATCGTCTTCAGTTCAGATGATATGTTAAGATCAATTTGAGTAGGGTCACGTGTATAGAGATACAATTGTTAATTGATAGGATATAATTTGGTGATCTTGTATTCATATTGACCAAATTAAATTACATCACATGGATTTTCATATATATTTCATTCATGTTTCTTAAGTGAACATTGGATCTGGATCCTTTGACTTGATATTTTTTATATAGGTTCTCCACTTGTGTAGTTTCATACATTGAAACATGTCTAAAGTCATTTAGGAATTTTTATTAATAAAAGGTGATTGGTGATAAAGATAATTTTTTATATATTTTAATGTTTATTTTGATTATTGTAATCCCATAATTTTATCATGTAGTGGGTAATTGTTATATTTTCAGTATATAGTAGTAATTTGAACTTAATTATAAAAATTCCTTAATTATTGATTATTAATATATTTTATTTATTTCTAAATGAATATGAGAGTTTCAAACTTTTAATTTAATATTTTTTTTTTCAGGTAATGAGTCACTTCGATACGTATGATATATTTTCCAAAGGAAAAAATATATTCCAATTGTCATAATAATATGTGCTAGCCCAAGCAGCACCATAGGAGTTCTAGCTGATCCCCATGAGTAATCTAGTAATCCTCAAAAATGATTCATGGTCAGGGGTCTGGGAGGGGTGTAGTGAGTCAGTGCAGGGTGGAGATGGTGTGTGAACAAACTAAGAACCGGTGTTGGGGTAACTAACATGGGTTTGGGGTATAGGGTATCACCATAGTGGATAAATGATAGGTAAAGGAATGATCGGGTAATGAATTTGTACCAACCCCATCAAAAACTTTATTTGGGAAAAGTGATTATACGTAAAACTGTTTAATTTTAATACTTGTAGGAACAGGTAAAGAAATTTTGTTTTAGGGTCTTTGTCTTCATCCTTGATACATATCACATCAAATTTAAAACTACTTCACCACACCTATAATTACCTATGTAATTCCAAGTCAATCACAAAGTTATATTGATCTTGACTCCTTGTGTAACTATTAAGCACGATGCTTCCATTGTGAAATGAGTATATTCTATGCAATCATAAATATCCTGTGTCATTCTTATAGTATCATGTTGGGGAGGTTACATGATTGATACTAATATGGGAGACATACTATAGTATATCTCCACCACATTAAAGAAAAATAAAACTATTTAATAGAACTCAAGATCAATATTGAGTCTAAAAAAACCATAATGAAACTTGAAACTCTCGATTCCCTCTATATAGATTATAAACAGATTGTTTGTTTTAGTGGAGAAGATGAAATAGAGTCCCACTATGGATGACATGTTGAGATTTTGAAGCTTGCATGGATAAAGGTGACCCAGACAACTCAAAAAGGAAGGAAACAATGTGTTTATCATCATGGTCTTATATTCACATATAATAAGATATTTATGAGATTTGTTTGAGGAATTATTATTGGTTTATCACTAATTATCATGTGATTTGAGGGGATATTTTAGGAATGAATTTGAAATAAAATAAAGAAATTGGACTTGGGGTGTTTTTTTAAATAAGTTTTGCCACTGAGTTGGACATGTGAGACCAGTAGACTACTTGGGGTTGTAGATCCATGGCAACTTGATTTGTATCCTTTCCCTACATGGTTTGTTCACTAAAAAACATTGAATTTGGGGTAATAAGGATAGTAGAGAATGTTCTCTAGTACATTATTGTTCCTTTTAGTCCTCCAAACATGGTGTGTGACCCACAGTAACACCTTTTGTGATATTTATAACTCAACAGAAACCCTAGTGCTGTAGTGATTGGTATACATTACATGATTTTTGAGGACTGCATATCATGTAATAAATTTATCTTTCTTATATGAACTTCCTGGTATCCTACACTTATCACCATCATCTCAACTGATTACATTGATTCTATCCATATCTATAAGCACCTTTCCTTAAAAATTACATAATCTTGAGTTTTAATTCAAGAATTCATTCTCTTAAATGTTACGATATATATGGTTTAGATTTTTGGATAATTAATCCATCACCCTTAAAGAAATTAATATTAAATCAAAAAGTGTAAACATCCACTTAGTATCCATTTTTATTATAAAATTAAAATTTTAAGATATAACCAGTTTTTTTATAACACATCTTCACAATTTTCATATTTACCTCATATTTCTCCCTAATCATCCTTAAAACCCTGTGAAAAACGTTTTAATAAATGAAATGAGAATAGAAATATCATTAAGGGATATAAAAAAAGGGAAAAAATTGGTTAGTCCATGAAAACTCAAAAAACAATTCTTTTTTAAAATAATTTTGGGATCAAAAAAACATTTTATTACTTGAAAAATAAACTTCTCTGCCCCATGATTTTCATAAAACATTTCATTATAAATATTAAAAGAAAAAAATAAAACCAGTAAAGTTTTATTTTATAAAATTATAAACTCATGTAAAATTTCTCACAATGTTATACTCTGCACCCTTAAAAATTAGAAAATAATTTCCTTTAAACACAAGCTCATTAGCTTACCATGTGAAATCAGAAGATTTCTATAAAAAACATAAAAAGAATAAATAAATAATGTAGGTAACTTGGGAAATAAATTTCATAAAACTATTATAAATAAGATAAATTACATGATAAAATTTTAATCATGATCATTACCCAATGCATTAGAGGGCTATAATGGGCCCACCTACCCTTGGATTATAACATAACCACCCATACATGATTTACAACGAAACCACCCATCCTTGGTTTATAATTGAACCACATTTCCTTAGTTTAAAAAGGAACTACCCATCATTATAAACAATTAACATAAAACATAACATAATAATAACACATGAAAACTTTAATTTCTATAATCATAATCATAAAAATATTCTTTGCACCCATAAGAAAAAATTTCTAGGTATTAAAATATCCATTCTATTTAAACCCCTTTTTAAAAATTCCCAAAAATAATGGTATGTAGGGTTTTTCATTAAATAAAACATAGAAACTTATAAAGGAATCCAAATATCAAATAATTTTTGTGGTCTTGGGAAAAACCATTGACTCTATATACATTAAAATAAAACATTCATTTTTTTTAATAAAGAAATTAAAAATGTTCGGTATAAAATATGTAAAAAGATTACTTTTGAAAACATTTGAAAGAAATTAAAAAAGTTTCATAAATTCCCTTTATAGTTTATTTATGTCCATATAAATACATACATAAAATAATTTTAATAATATGTACATGTAAGGGAAATATTTATAAAATAAATATTTAAAACATTTAAAATGAGGTTTTAAAGTAAAGTGTCCATTACCTTTAGTCTTACTCATCATGTAAATTATATATATTCTTGAATAATAAACTTATATTAATTATTTGGTTTAGTAATAAAAAAATTAAGTTTTATTATTTATTTTATTTTCTTTATTACCATGTTATATTCAATTACTTAATCATTTAAGTTCATATCGGACGTTTTTGATGATATTTGTCTCATATATCTAAAACGAATTTGGTAGGTTCAATTTGGTCAATAAGATCTTTATTAAATAATATAAAAAATAATTATCATTAAATAATTATTATTTTTATATATAAATTATAATTTAAATCCAACTATGAAATATGGTTGGGAAAAATGAACTATGATACAATCATGGAGACGGTAGCTCATACATAAACATGAGTAACATTTCCATTTTTCAATGATCATTATGAAAAAAATGGTAAGTTTAAATTCATATTTAAATAATTATTATTATATCATAAATATCACATTAATTACTTTAATAAACTTATATATATCATTTATGTGATGTGGTGATAAAAAATAATCAGATCACTTTGTGGAAGTGGTAGTCCACATGTACGTATGAATGAAAAAATCATATATCAATGAATATAAAGGAAAGAAATTAGATGATATATTATTATTAAATAATAATAAATATGTAATTATTATAATATATATAAATTAAATAAATAATTATAACCATCCATGAGACGCCATGATGTAAAATGAATTATATCAGTTCGCAAGGCGGTAGTCCGTCGTACACATGAAGGTTTTGTTTCTCTTTTGATAGAAGAAGAGAAGGATATAGGTTATAAAATTAACATAATGACATCTCAATATATTTGAGATATTTATTTTATTATTTTAATATGTTTGAAAAATATTTTGTGGAGCTACTAGAAGAAATAAAATGAAAACGCTCGGTTGAGAACTATACCTCTCCTTCGGACAACCACTTTGGGATTATACGTAAATACTTCTAAGATTGTTTTCATAATCATACCATTGAATCTATGATATATTTAGGTATATAAAGAAGGAATATTTTTAGTGTTTTTCTAAACCAAAAGGGTTTTTAATTGTGAATAAAAGTGGATATGAGGTTCTCTTTTATAAGAGAGGGGAGGGATACTCTTGATATTACTTACAGTATTAAATTAATATAAATTAATTTTCTTATAAAAATGGATTAAAAATGATATATTTATAATAAATAATTATAATGGGTCTAAATAATCTCATCCAATAAAATTTGAATAAGTTTAGACTATATTTGACCTTTATCTTTTCATTTTAACCTCTCGTTAACCATTTTTATAATTATAGCGATAATTTTTTTTACTCTTTAGGGGTCAATAAATTTACCATAAAATGATAAGTTTACATTAAATAAACCATATTTTATATCTTAAACCATATGCTATTCACTTTGATAATATAGGTTTTTAGGAATTTGAAATCATTTAATAAAATATTATTTAAGAGAAAATATCATTATTGTCATTTTTTGGAACTATTCATTTAATTGGACTTTAAAAAAATGTGAAAATTATATAATTTTAATATAAATATTTCACATAGCCCAAATATGTTATAATTGTCTATAAATTCAAGGTATAATATAAAACACTAAAATTGTGTCGGCATTGCATAAGAATTTAAGATAATTATTTCATCAATAAAAATTAGAAATAAATTACAATGATAAAAATAAATAATTTATCTTTTATCTAAAAAAATTTAAATTAAAATATTTTTTCATAAAATTTTATAGATATTAAAATTATAAAAGTAACATTTTTTACTTTATTTGTACTTAAATATTATAAAGGTCAAAATCAATGAAATATGACACCAAATTGGCATATTTTTAAAGAATGGATGTAAATAAAAGAACCCAACTCATATAATAGGATAAATTAATTTTTTATGGTTATTTTGAAGTCCTTATCAAATTATTTTTAACCTTAATTACCCAATTTCCCCTTATTGAGGTCACAAAAATGTACTAAGGTTACTGTTCATAATCACCAAAAATAAAATGTGGCTATTTACTGAATTTGGATCTCCTAATTCAAATTATAGAATCCATTTTTAATATTCAATTTCTATAATTGAAAAAAATTAATTTAATATTAAAATAAAAAACACAATGAAAAATAGTTCTTTATAAAAATTCATTTTTAAGTATAAAATTATTTTTTATAAAAAATTAAACCATAAAATTAATTCCAATGAACTATATTATTCATAATATAAGAGAATTAATGTTACTTTTAAACCCATTTGAAAGAAATTTAACATTATATATTCTTGAATCAAAAATACGATTTTCAATAAAAAACAATATTTTTCAATATTCAATGGAAAATCAATCTTTTTAGAAAAATATAAAAATAAACTCTAAGATAATTTTGAAATGATTTTTTCAAAAATTATATCCTTTTTATCAAATAAAATTTCTAAAACTCCCAAAATATAATTATAATATTCACTCAAAAAATTCATAAAAACCATTTTTGAAGAAAACATATTTTTGAAACATAAAACAACTTTACTAAAAATTGAATAATTATTTCATAAGAATTAATTTATACATTTATATTGAGTATTATATTTATATATATTTCATAATGTGGTTATTCCAATTCATACCCAACAATTCAACTTCTAGGTTATAACGGTCGTAATTAAATAATAGTATTTCATGGTTCATTTATGCTTGGTGTTTCATGTCATATATAATATAAAATATAATGTTCTTATTTTAAAATATCAAGGTGTTACAATTTTACCACTAGCTATCAAGATTTATTTCTCAGGGGGGGTCACTATTGTACCTTTTTGGGTCATCATTCTGATTGTCTATCATCACAATCTTCCTCGGGGCCAAACCATCACCATTCAGACCCTCTGTTGGTTGGAGTGAGTATCTCAAGAGGGAGGTGAATTGAGTACCCAAGAAAAATTTCTATCTAAAATGGGTTATTTTGAAATCCCCCAAATATTCAAAAACATCCCATATTATCAAAATATGTAGTATGATATCTAATTTAATCTTTCTAAATATTTCTCTTAAGATTGATTGGGTCTCAAATGAATAATATATATAATATTATTGAATCCATTGAAATAAATTTACTTGATCAAAATACTATACGAACACAAATTAAGATAAACTATTAAAGTATAAATTTTTCTTATATTTAAAAAAATTTATATTTTTTAATAGAAAACAATGTAAAACAAAATTAAAAACACACGGTGGAAAAATGAATACAAGAGGTTTAGTGTCAAGTCGAGACATAGTCCTCTCTACTTAGCGATCACTTGCCACCAAGTAGTTTATATAATATAAATAGATTATTCATAGACCGAATTGTGTTTTATAATAGATAACATTGTCCATGCCACACACGACCTCTTCCATAGTTATTCGTGGGAGTAAAGATATGCAATACACATATAGACCTCCACTACTACAAATTTGGGCTATAGCCACGGACCTATAGCCACGATTTTATAGGTCTGTGGCTATAGGTTTCATACTGCCACGGATTTTTTTCCAATCCGTGGCTAAATCGCACGATTCCATTTTTTTTCCCAAATCCATCGGGCTTCCTCCATGCCTCGCTTTTCCTCCTCCCCGAGCCCTCCTCCTCGTCGCGCCCTCCTCTTTCACGACGCCTCCACGCCACGCCCTCCTCCTCCCCGACGCCTCCTCGCCGCGCCCTCCTCACCGCGCCCTCCTCCCTGACACCTCCTCGTCGTGACCCTCCTTCCCGACGCTACCCTCACCAGCAGCACCTCTCCGGTGATTCCCCATGGCGGACGACCTCCCCTCCCTTGTGCTCCCTCGCCAGCCGCGGCCTCCCCTCCCTGCGCGCACGCCTCCGGCGCCCCACCTCCCGGCGTGCACGCCTCCGGTGCACCTCCTTGTTGGCCAGTCCACCTCCGGTGACCGGACCCCTCCTGGTCGAGCCCTCTTAGCACCTCCAAGATTATGTAAAAGGTACATAGTATTCATGGATTTCTAGGGTACTATAAGTGATTTTTGGCACACATCGCAAGGATTTTAATTCATTTGATCTCCCATATGTGGAATAGGAAGAAGTTTTCCTAGACTAAACAGTACCAAAGATCCATCAAGGGATTGAAGTTCAGGCTAATGAGTGATCATATTTTTAGACTATCTAAGGAGATCATGGAGTACTTAGTTTATGGTTCTGACTTTAGAAAAGTGATTGGTTGGATGTTGATGCAGATATATAATTTTATTACATATGGGTCAAGGAAATTAATACCCCATGAGTAGAAAAACATGAATTGTGATCTATATCTAGTATTATTAGTCCTAACTTAGACGATTTGGAAGAATTGTCTTATGCGTGATCAAATTGATATTTAATTAGACCATCAGAGTCCCGGGGATGTATTCACATATAGGGACATGAACATGAGGAACCGTTTCATGTTGTAATTCTTATATATCAATGAATTTGAGATATTATATACTCATTGAATTTAAAAAATTGTATTAGATTCCATTAGAAGGAAGTCCCATGCTCATTTTACTTAGGAGGAATTTGAGCGATTTTCTACCATGACATGAACACTTGTTGGGATTGTGGGTGAATATTTTATTCAGTTGAGGGTGATGACTCCTTTAATTATCCATCATGTGAGATATTCCATTTTAGGTTACACCTACTATGAGTTATTATGTGACTAGATATCCTTCTCAGATTCACCCAAAATATTTTTTGAATAAGGGAATGGTATCTTAATTTTATAGGGATGGACTGTGGTCCTAGTAATGATGTTAGAGTATGTGATTATAGAGTTTCACACAACCCATTTTCTATACATCCTTAGGTGTGGAATATGTACATAATACTTCATTGGAAATTTTTGTGGGCTATTATGACACAAAACAAGGCTAATTTCATTTCTTGATGCTTCACATGTCCGTAGGTGAAGACTATGATCCAGGTTCGAGTTGATTTTTAACAACCCCTAGTGATCCTAGAGTGGAAATGGAATTAAATTTCCTTTTACATTAGTACATGGTGTTAATGTACATCAAGATCCCATGACCCCATCTATTTTATAATTGACCAACTTTTGGAGATCGTGAAATTCCTTTATATCCTGGAGTAATGTCTAGAGGAGTGTTTGGGAAAGTCGTAAAATAGTAGATTGTTTTCCATTATGGGTTACCCTCATATATTCTATCAATCCCTGATATATGGTTCACATTATGGCTTTGGAGGGGCCTATATGTGATAACTATGAGCTAGATAAATATGAGTACAACCTTCCAACCCTAGACAAATGGGAACACCGAGCTCACTATAGAGGTACTTCATTATATGCTAAGGGCTTGTGTAGTAGACTTCATCTACAGCTATGAAAATTGCATTCCCCTGATAGAATTTTTTTTAAATAATAGCTTCCATTCTACTATAACTATTTATCATCTTGAGGCCATCTATGAAAGTACCTTCAGGCCACCATTGTTCCCCAAATAGACCGTAAAGAAATATCTTGTTGGGCCATATATTGTCTAGGAAATGATATAGAAGTACAAGTTCATCCATGAGTTCATGAAGACATCCCAGAATAAGTTTAAATATAATATATATCTATAGAAAAGGCCATTGGATTTTGAGTAGAGAGACCAAACATTCCTTTATGTCTCCCCGCAATGTGGATTGGGGAGATTTTTCCAGGGTTCATGATATCTCTACCGCCACGATTCATATCCCTCTCCGTGGCTAAATCATAACCCGTTTGTTTTCTCCCAATTATCATCGGGCGCCTCCTCTGCCCTCTCGTCGCGCCCTCCTCCTCCTCGACGCCTCCTCGCCGCGCCCTCCTCCTTCCCGAAAACTCCTCGATGCGCCCTCCTTCTCCCAGATTCCTCCTCTCCGTGTCCTCCTCGCCGCGCCCTCCTCCCCGACGGCTCCTCGCCGCGACCCTCCTCCTCACCGCGACCCTCCTCCTGGACACCTCCTCCCCGACTCCTCTCTTCCGACGTCGAGGCAAGTTTTTATGTATGTAAGAATATGAATTATATAATATTCCTCCTAGTTCACGGAGTTGCAGAAATTTTCTCTAACCTTGGGAGGTGATGAGCATTCTATGTATCATCGGTTTGAGTATGGGTTGATGTTAGACATACTTTCAAAGGTTTATCACATTTTCTTCCTAATTATGAAGGATATAAAATGTATGTTTTTATTTAAATTGAACTTGAGGTGAATAATTAGGAGATAACAGGATCATAATGATCTAGTAGAAGTAAGAATAGGAAAGGAGATTATTCTACAAGTTGTGGATGATGATCAATTGGTTAGGGAAAGACTTTATCATTCCCTTCTTCTAGAGTCAAAGGATTCATTTTTTATATGTGGAATAAATATACACACTCAGATGGTTTTCCATTTTGACCCTAGGAAGTATCACTCATGTAGATATGGGCCATCTTCTAATGATTTTTCATTATGGTTGGAGTAGCGGTTATAATTTTACTTTTACAAAGGAATTGTAAGCACAATTAGTGATTTCTAGTAGAGTGGGATATATAAATTATCTAGGAGTTCAGTATATGGTGGATTTAAAGGCACTAAAGGGATGGTTTAATAGTTTTATATAGATCTAGGGAACCATATGTAATTTATGTAGGGTCATTGTTTTAGTTTTATGAGGTTTTTTATTTTATCAAGCATTGATGGATTCATCTCATTATTTTATGTCCGTTAATATCATATATAATATATATTTTTCTATTGTGTTCCATTAATTAGTTTTATCATTTATAACGATTTAGGGATGAGGGAGGAGGTTATCATATGGGCTCTTTCTTATAATGTTGAAATTTGCAGGATGCAGTGCAATGCAGTGATTCACAACAGGTGTTTTCTCATATATTCGTTGAATTATTTGTAGTTCTCTCCAAGAATTTGCATTTCCAGTTTCACTTGATTTTGTTAAACATTTTTACACTACGTCTCAACAGGATGCAGTGCAATGCAGTGATTCTCAACTGGTGCAGGAGGGCAGTGGGGGGTGTCCAGGGTCTGTCCAGGGGGCTTTTATTTTCCTCTTTCTTAAGTTGTTTTTTTTGGAATTCTCAAATCCTTTGGGGTAGTGAACCAGTTGTGGTAATTCCTATCAAATTCAATGGGGAGACTAAGCGTTATTGCAGGTCGGAGAGGGCAGGGTGGAGGGGGGCAGAGGGCAGGGTGGAGGGGGGCAGGGGGCAGGGGGCTGGGGGCTGGGGGCTGGAAACATGCATGTCCTTTCTACAATAAAGCTTAGATTTCCTCCAAATAATGGCTTTTCTCGAGAGAGATTCATAATGCTTGAAAATCCCCATGATGAAAGAAAGTGATCGGTCATCATTTTGACAAAAATGATAATTTCATCAACATAAAACAAGTGGGTGGGTGCTCTTATCTTTCTAGTGGCCTTAACTGGTGATAAAGCCCCATAATCTGTAGATTTTTGGAGGCATTTCATATATTAATCCCTGATAATTCCAAATAAAAAAGTTGAGGGAGGATCCCCCTATCTCACCCATTAGGTATGACCGAAGTATCTTTTGTAAGACCCATTAATAATGAAAGAGAGTCTTGATTTGTAGATAAGTTCTTGAATAAGATTAATAAATATGGTTGAGAAACCAAAACTGTCAAGTACTTAAAAAGTGAAATCCTAGCTAAGAGTGTCAAAATCTTTAGAGATGTCAATATTTAAATCAATATTTCTAGGTTTGGATCTCCTCTATAATATATTCACACATTCAGAGTTAATATATAAATAATCTGTCACTTCCATGTATAAGCACCAACTAATACTTCTTCCATATTCAATTATCTAAGAGTTAAATGAGTTTTGCATGTTATTTTAAAACCATACATTGGAAATCGTAGCTTCTCATATATTACAACCAATCACTAGTTGAAAACTCATGTAACATGAGTGGCCTTTTTTGGGAGATCATATTTCTTCTCTTCCTTGTCTAATTCTTATGCAAAGTTAGATGATTCTGTTGTTGCTGATGAATACATTGATATCTTGAAAATTTCATTATCCAATTCCTTGCTTGGTATGGATGCCAATGATCCTCCTAAAACATTGGAAACCATGAAATTTATTGGTTCCATATTTTCCAATGTAATAACTAGCTTTCATAAAAAAACATGATATATGTGCTTTTACATGGAGAAGAAAAATTATGTTTCATTTGAGCATTGTTACAGATAGCTGCCCGGAAGATGATAATGATGGTTTATCATTCATGCCAATGATCCAAATTTTTGAATGGCTGGATGAGTTCTCATGTCATCTATTTTCTTTACTTCTACACTTGGAACCATACAGTTTTATGTAAGTGTTTATGCCTTTTTTTCTGTCCCTTTCTTCAATCATTCATGTATTATTCTAATAATTAGTTATGAATTGTCTAGTTATTAAGTAGTTTATGGTATTGCAGAAGTTAAGGGCTACACTCTTCTTCGGTTTTAGGAATGATCCTGATTGAGGATGGTCCCTATTATTTTTTCATGCTGAAAATCCTTCTTGGGAAGCTCTCTCAAAGTCTCTATAGTCAGGTATGTCCTATAATTGAAGGTTGTTCAATCTAGTAGCTTCAAGAATCCATTTTTCTTCATTTTTTAAGATGATTTAATATTTGGAAAATTTGTATAATTACCTAAATCGTGTAAAATGTGTCCTTTTTTTCTGTCTACAGTTGACACACTGATCACATATATATAAGAAGTTGTTATATCTCATTTCTTTTCCCACTATTTTCTTATAGGTGGTTTCTTATGATAAGACCGGTTCAATCCACCACCATAGAAGACAATGAGTTCAAGATTTGGGTAAGGTTTATTCCATTTTTATTCTTTCAGCCACCTATGTTCAATATATGAGTAGTCATTCAATTTGACATTACCGTTTATCTGCTTATAGGGTGATTCTTCTGGAGCAAGATCCCAAACAACTGACTCAGGTACTATATCAATGTCATCATTGTACCTAACGGTATGTAATAACTTATTCCATCATGCTTTTTGTTTTATGTACTCTGAATTCTTTATTCAAATTACAAAATTCTAAATGTGTTTTTCAAAATATTATCTTAATGAAAAATGTAATTTTATCTTATGCAATTTAATTTCTCCATGCATCCAAATCTAACATATCATTCTTTATACATTGAACATCAACTATTCTCTATACTTTCAAGGGAGTTATATGATTATTAGCTGCTTTATTGTATTTATTACTCAGCTCGATTGTATTATTATCACATGATCATCAGTAGTTGCATTTTTTTTTGTGCTCCAACTCTTGTGTATGTAGATTCATATCATAGTCTTTCAACTTTTCTACTACCGGGTATGTTATACCTGAATCGTCTGATCATAGGGTTTCTACTTATCGTACAATTTTATTGGACCATCCGATGATCCTCCATTGCATATTGTATTCTCACAGCGCATATTCTTTCCTCTGATTGTAGTGTACTCCATCCGATGATCAATCCGATATTCTCACTCTGCCCATTCGTGTCATTGCACGACACCTTCATTTGGTTGTTTTACATTAAAATTCTCATACTGTGTCTGGTTATCTTGAACCATTTCATCTATGATTATAACCTTCTGATAGTTACTGCATGCGGAAGTATTGTTAGATCGCCTCTATCCGAGCAATGGAGTCTTGGTTTATCCGAGCATCTCAGTCGGTGTATTTATGTCTTAACATCCCCCCCTGCCCGCAACACCCACCCTGCCGCCTTCGAATCAGCCCGCACCATCCCCCCAACACCTGCAACCAGCCCCTTTCAACCAGCATTCCATCCTCCTCCCGCTACCTTCGCTCCTGGTCTGAAGATGTTGCACCGCGGATGTCGCTGGATTGGGCCAACACGCTGCGGTCATGCCGCGGTCACGCCGCGGTCACTCCGCGGTCACGCTGCGGTCACACCGCGGTCACGCCGTGGTCACGCCGTGATTTTTCCCTGCTCCAGCCACATCCAGCCAACACCAGCCCCCTTCCACCTTCATTTCAGCCCGCTGCCACCAGCATTCCAGCCCGCAATATCCCCCCCCCCCACCACCTTCGAATCAGCCCGCACCATCCCCCCAATACCTGCAACCAGCCCCCTTCCACCCGCATTCCAGCCTCCTCCCTCTCCCTTCACTCCTGGCCGAAAGATGCTGCCCCGCGGATTTCGCTGGATCGGGCCAACACGCTGCGGTCACGCTGCGGTCACGCCGCGGTCACGCCGCGGTCACGCCGCGGTCACGCCGCGGTCACGCCGCGGTCACGCCGCGGTCACGCCGCGGTCACGCCGCGGTCACGCCGCGGTCACGCCGCGGTCACGCCGCGGTCACGCCACTGTCAGGCCGTAGTCACGCCGCAGTCATGTCGTGATTTGTCCCTGCTCCAGCCACATCCAACCCACCCAAGCCCCCTTCCACCTTCATTTCAGCCCGCTGCCATCGGCATTCCAGCCCGCAACAGCCCCCCTGCCACCTTCGAATCTGCCCGCACCATCCCCCCAACACCTGCAACCAGCCCCCTTTCACCCGCATTCCAGCCTCCTCCCGCTCCCTTCGCTCCTGGCCGGAAGATACTGCCCCGCGGATGTCACTGGATCGGGCCAACACGCTGCGTTCACGCTGCGGTCACGCCGCGGTCACGCCGCAGTCACGCCGCGGTCACTCCGCAATCACGCCGCAGTCACGCCATGATTTTTCCCTGCTCCAGCCACATCCATCCCACACCAGCCCCCTTCCACCTTCATTTCAGCCCGCTGCCATCGGCATTCCACCCCGCAACAGCCCCCCCTGCCACCTTCGAATTTTCCCGCACCATCCCCCCAACACCTGCAACCAGCCCCCTTCCACCCGCATTCCAGCCTTCTAGTTAATATCTTATTTTTATCTCCCTACAAAATCCGGGAGGATCCTTTAATCTTTAGTGACTCGAAGTCTTTCTCGGGTAATTATTTCTTCCTCCATGGTGTGATGTTTACATGGATAGAAACACTATAATTTTTCTATATCCTACTTCACAGCATGTTAGATAGACAACAACATTACCTATAATCCCTTTAATACCCATCACGGTGCATCACTAACTTCAGAGTGCAGGCACCTTCTAAATGATAGTACTACTAAATCTTCATCAACCTTGATTCATGGCATCACATGTGACTTCATAGTGTGGGTTCATGATCCCTCAAAATCATCATTCTTTATATCAAGTCTTCATGGTGTAACACCCTCATCTCATGATATTGCTTCCTAGGGCGAGTGACACTGAATTCTAGCAATAATCCCTTCATGACACGGTAATTATCCTCACAGCTTGATGAAATCCTTCAAAACATTCCATAGTGTATAAACTGCTTAAAAAATTTAGTATCCCTTAGGAAAATTCAGTTAACCTTACAGAGTAGGGAATTTTTCTTTTTTTGAATCATGTATTCCCAATTCATGGAATAACATTCTACCTAGATAAAACTTGTGGTATCCTATCAAAAAAGTGGTTTCCCCTTGGCCTTCCACTATAGATAGGCTCATGTACCTTGGTAAGGTTGTGGAGTGACCATTTTCATCACAATGAAACTTCTCTGTGGTATACAAAGCTGGGAAAACATTTCCAAAACCCATTCATTCCTTTCTAATGGAATTGTTTCTTATTTTGAGACCTCTCTAACATACTATTCAA
Organism: Viscum album; assembly: GCA_963277665.1. Classification (NCBI taxonomy): domain Eukaryota; kingdom Viridiplantae; phylum Streptophyta; class Magnoliopsida; order Santalales; family Viscaceae; genus Viscum; species Viscum album. Next base: position 24,345,414 of record OY728160.1, on the reverse strand, counting down.
AAAACACAACCCGGAAATGGATAAAGGTGATCATTACTAAAAATATTCCCCTTTTTGGATTGTTCACAATCCATTACATCTCCACAAATAAAATCAATCACAGCATTAGGTGAAAACTTCTGGACTGACTAGATCTAAACTTCTTACCTTTTAGAGTTTATTATTGATTCACTAATAACTAACTCTAAGATAACTTCACTAATGATCGGTGTGAGAATCAAGATGTAAGTGAAATTATCCTCATGAAAGTACGTTAATATCCATGTTTTGGTGGGGGGGGGGGGGCAGGACTGGCATTGGGGGAGAGGGAACTGGTAGGGGGAGGGGGGGAACTAGCAGGGGGAGGGGACTGGTAGGGGGGCTGGCAGGGGAGAGGGGACTCGTAGGGAGAATTACAACAAGGATATCCTTGAACATTGGATATACATGTCATTTCTAGAGGGAAATTCCAAAATTAATAGTTAGTAGAAGTCAATTTCCAGACCAAAGGATTAATTCCTTCCTCCTCCCGCTCCCTTCGCTCCTGGTCTGAAGATGTTTCCCCGCGGATGTCGCTGGATCGGGCCAACATGCTGCGGTCACTTCGCGGTCACGCCGCGGTCACGCCGCGGTCACGCCGCGGTCACGCCGCGGTCACGCCGCGGTCACGCCGCGGTCACGCCGCGGTCACGCCGCGGTCACGCCGCAGTCACGCCGTGATTTGGCCCTGCTCCAGCCACATCCAGCCCACACCAGCCCCCTTCCACCTTCATTTCAGCCCACTACCACCAGTATTCCAGCCCGCAACAGCCCCCCTACCACCTTCAAATCAGCCCGCACCATCCCCCCAACACCTGCAACCAGCCCCCCCTGCCACCTTCGAATCAACCTGCACCATCCCCCCAAAACCCGCAACCAGCCCCCTTCCACCAACATTCCAGCCTCCTTCTGATCCATTCGCTTCTGGCCGAAAGATGCTGCCCCGCGGATGTCGCTGGATCGGGCCAACACGCTGCGGTAACGCTGCGGTCACGCCGAGGTCACTCCGTGGTCACGTTGTGATTTGGCCCTGCTCCAGCCACATCCATCCCACACCAGCCCCCTTCCACCTTCATTTCAGCCCCCCTGCCACCAGTATTCCATCCCGCAATAGCCCCCCTGCCACCTTCGAATCAGCCCGCACCATCCCCCCAACACCTGCAACCATCCCCCTTCCACCAGCATTGGAATCTCTCATTATAACAGAGGGATCTAATATAACTCTTGAAATCTCATTCATGTGTTTCCAATGAGTTATTCGACTGATGTAACAGTAGAAAGAATAAACCATTTAACAAAAAGAGATCTGACCCTCGTTAAGGAAGGTGCAAGTGATAAGCTTGCAAGTCGGGTTTCATGTCCTCAAAGCACAAAAAATTTAGAAAAGTTCTTGAACCGTCCCTACTGTTTTGTTTACATCCACATTTCCCAAAAACTAATTCCCAGCTCACCATAAGCCTGACAAGGATAAGCTCTCTCTTTTATCCAGTTCCGATACCGCCATCACTAGCTGGTCCATTATGGACACTTAATGAGTAGGTTTTCACTAAAGTTAACCTTACACCCTATGCTACAACTCTATTCTGGTATGACAATAATGAGGAAATTTCATTTGGCTAACAGGGGGGGCTGTCCAGCAGGGGGCTGTCCAGCAGGGGGGGCTGTCCAGCAGGGGGAGGGGGTCCAGGGGTGGTGTCCAGGGGGTGTCCTGGGGTTTAGGGGGTCCAGGTGGTGTCCAGGTGTGGTGTCTAAGGGTGTCCAGTGGGGGTCCAGGTGGTGGTGTCTAGGGGTGTCTAGTGGGGGGGCAGGTGTGATTGCATTTCTGATAAAAAGTTCTGGAATTTGAAATCGATGAATTATTCACGTGTAAAATCTTTTTGAGTTTTCAATGGCAATCTCTACCTTAGCTACTGGTAATGTTTTTTTTTCCTGCAGGGTCTCAAGCAGGAAGTTATTGTTGATTTAGTGGAACAGTTCCATGCATACAAGCGAAGAGTGGTACACTTTGTTCATTTGATATATCAAATTTGGTTTTCCTGCACTTAGAATGTTATGTGTTATCTTGTGCTATTTTTAATCATGGCTGCTACTAGCATCTATTCAGACTTACTAGGTTGGTTCTTTATATAGGAATCCATATCCACTGGGAATGTATATCTTGAATATGGTATTTTATTCTCATGATTTTATTCTATGTAATTGAATCATTTCTATACAGAATTTCATTTTTGTTGCTATGAGAATATTGTAATCCTAAATTGATGTGAAATGCCTTTGTTTAATTCTTGTTTCTATTTTTCATAGATCATGTGTGTCTAGGGGGGAGGTGTCCAGGCAGGGGGGAGGTGTCCAGGCAGGGGGAGGTGTCCAGGAGGGGGGGCTGTCCAGGCAGGGGGTGCTGTGGGGCAGGGGGGTGCTGCGGGGCAGGGGGTGCAGGTGGGGAGGGTTGTCCGGGGGTGTTGCGGGGCAGGGGGAGGGTGCAGGTGCAGTGAAAGGGGGTGTCTAGGTCGGGGGTGTCCAGACAGGGAGGGGGGTGTCCAGACAGGGAGGGTGTCTAGACAGGGGGGAGGTGTGTCCAGACAGGGGGGTGTCCAGACAGGTTGGTGTCCAGACAAGGGGGGGTGTCCAGACAGGGGGGAGGTGTGTCCAGACAGGGTGGGGGGTGTCCAGACAGGGGGGGTGTCCAGTGGGGCTGTCCAGTTGGGGCATGGGGGCTGTCTAGTGGGGTGCAGGGGGAAAGGGTGTTCAGCAGGGGGAGGGGTGTCCAGCAGGGGGAGGGGTTGTCCAAGTAGGGGGGAGGGGTGTCCGGCAGGGTGGGGAGGGTTGTCCAGGGGGTGCAGGGGGTGTCCAGTGGGGCTGTCCGGTGTGGCTGTCTAGTTGGGGCATGGGGGTTGTCCAGTGGGGTTCAGGGGGGCATGGGGGACTAAGGGGGGCATGGGGGTGCAGGGGGGTGTTTTGTTTCATGTGGATTTGTGGCCTCACCAGATTGGTTGTTCCATTTTGAGGTACTGTAGTGTAAGGGTAGTGATAACCCCTATGACCCAAGTATCTTCAAAATCTTGATCATTTGTATTTCTCATCATCTAAGATCTATAGGTTTCCTCTGGTGAAAACCTTGATCGCTATTGCTGCTTTGCTTCATCAGAGCTCTTTCCATACCTATCTCTCCTTGAACTCATATCATTTCTTGTTTTATAGTGGAGATGGTGTCCTTCCTTCAAGGAATAAGTGAAGACCCTTATTGGTGATAGTTCCACAAGTACAGAAATGAGAATATGAACTTTTGGATCCTGGTGTAGATGGGCTGCGAGGGGGGGCTGGTGCAGGTGGGCTGGGGGGTTGCAGGGGGCAGGGGGGACTGGCAGGGGGACTAGCAGGGGGCTGGGGGGCAGGGGGGACTGGCAGGGGGAGGGGGTGGTCTGGCAGGGGGACAAGCAGGGGGGATGGCAGGGGGGTGGCATGGGGCAGGGGGCAGGGGGGACAAGAAGGGGAGTGGCAGGGGGACTAGCAGGGGGCAGGGGGCAGGGGGGCTGGCAGGGGTGGCAGGGGGGACTAGCAAGGGGCAGGGGGGACTAGCAGGGGAAGGGGGGCTGGCAGGGGGACAAGCAGGGGGACAAGCAGGTGGGTGGCAGGGGGCAGGGGGGACTGGCAGGGGTGTCATAGGGGGACTAGTAGGGGGTGTGGCAGGGGGCAGGGGGGACTGGCAGGGTGCAGGGGGACAAGCAGGGGGGCTGGCAGGGGGGGTGGCAGGGGGCAGGGGCAGGGGGGACAAGCAGGGGAGTGGCAGGGGGGACTAGCAGGGGGCAGGGGGGCTGGCAGGGGGGCTAGCAAGGGGCAGGGGGGACTAGTAGGGGAAGGGGGGCTGGCAGGGGGCAAGCAGGTGGGTGGCAGGGGGGCAGGGGGGGACTGGCAGGGGGTGGCAGAGGGGGACTAGCAGGGGGTGTGGCAGGGGGCAGGGGGGACTGGCAGGGGGGTGGCAGGGGGCAGGGGGGACTGGTAGGGGGGTGTCTGCAAGGCAGTGGGGAGGAGGGCAAGGGGGGGGGGGGGGGTCTGCAAGTCATAGGGGAGGGGTGCAGGAGGTGTTCAGGGGGGTGTCTAGGGGGTGTCCAGGGGGTGTCTGGGGGGGGTGTCCTGGGGGTGTCCAGGGGGTGTCCAGGGGGTGTCCAGGGGGTGTCCAAGGGGGTGTCCATGGGGTGTCAGGGGGTGTCAGGGGGGTGTCAGGGGGGTGTCAGGGGGGTGTCCAGGGGGGGTTTCTAGGGGGGTGTCCCGGGGGTGTCCAGGGGGTTGGGGGGGTATTTTTTTATGTATGTGCACACCCTATAGCCACGGTTTTAAACCGTGGCTATTGGTTTATTGCCACGGTTTTTAACCGTGGCTATAGACCTAACTCCACGGTTTCCAACCGTGGCTATAAATCCTGTCCAGCATCTAATATAGCCACGGTTGAAACCGTGGCATTAAGTATACAGCCACGGTTTCAACCATGGCTATAGGTTTATAGCCACGGTTTGGAACCGTGGCTATAGGTCTGGGCCTATAGCCACGCCAAACTTAGCCACGGTTCCTCAAACCGTGTCTATTACCTATAGCCATGGTTCCTCAAACCGTGGCTATTACATATAGCCACAGTTTGAGGGCCTATATCCACGGTTTAGAACCATGGATATAGCCCGAATTTTCAGTAGTGCTCTACCACACTTATCTGTGGGGAAAAATGAGAAGATTTTTTGATAAAATATCATGTATATTCCAGTTTAGTGTAAGAGACTGTGTGCATATATAGAACAAAATATAGAACACACTAATCAAATTTAATAAAATATAAACATAAATGATAATTATAGGAGTATAGAGTTTAGATATTCTCGGTCTGTTTCAATGCTTCTTTCGACTCTTGATTTGATTTAGCAATAAGGCTAGAGTTGAGTTTTCTTGAAATATTCAAGAAAAATAGTGTCACAAACTCTTGTTTCCTGAATGGAATAAATCACTGAGTGAGATTATGTGGTTTTTCTTCCTCATCAAGAGTACATAGCTAGGAATCTCTTTTGATTTGCACTTGGTTCATCTCGATATGTTTGAGTAGTTTAGGATTTTCTATTATTTCTTGCATTTTTTCTCTATATCCTCCCTGATGAAGTGTGCTACACTTTTATCAACAATATCGGCAAGGAGAATATCTGGAGATACTTCCTCATACTACACATTATAACATGATTTCTGTCAAACATTTAAGGCACAATTATTAAAATATTAAATAGCATTAACTTCAATAAATATAGTTGTTAGAATGATATTATTCAAAAATAATAATTAAAGTAATATAAACATTGATGGTATCCTAAACATTGGAGGTGTATCAAGTTCTTGAGGTATGAAACTAGTAGTATAAAATTGATAGTATGTTGTTCCGATGGTCTATTTTTATAGTGGTGTATTATACTTTTACAAATTTCTATACAGCTGGCAGTGTCTCTACCGGTGGTGTATGGTCTGATGGTGTCTCAAATTTATGAAATTTTTTAGTTTTAGAAGTATGAGTCTGACGGTGTGACATGGAAAATGTCTCATCTAGTGGTATCTCATACTTAGCAAAAATTAGACTCCGTCATTATAACATCCTGACGGTGTATCTATCTACGGTGCCTCATTCTTTGTCAAATCTTTATTCAGGCAGTATGAAAGCCTGGCGGTGTGATATACTGGCAGTATCTCAGACTCAGATAATATTTGTACTAATAGAGTGTCATGGACAATAGTTCCTCATACTTAGACAGATGTATCACCTATTCTCAGAATATAAATTTATTACAGGTAAATATACAATTTATTAGTATCATTTAAAACATTATTTTGAGATCATTAAATTGAGGAGGTCAATAATATCCCCTTTTTAATGATCAAAGGTCCTTGCATTAAAAGAATATTATAAATGTAAAAACAAGTCGTCAAAGTTATTTGATAATATTAAGCATGATATCTAATATAAATCAAGACTTATCATTCATAGATTGCGGAGATGGTATTAAATACATAATAAGAAAATAAAATCAAGGATGATAACATAGTTTAAAAATATAAAGATGTAAAATAGATAGTATCAAAGATAAAGATAATAAAGTACTAAAAAGGAAGTAAAAATAAAGAAAAGAGAGGAAAAGAAATCCAAAAAAATATGCATGTTGTAAAAATTATCCCCCTTTTGGGATTATCAAAAAAGATAAATATGATCAGAAGAAAGAAATTAAGAGATGTAGAATCGTAGAAAATAGTAAAATAGTCAGAATAAGAGGTAATAAAGATATTGTGAGGAATAAACATAAATTTATTACAAGGAAGATCCCATAAAAACATTAAATTTTAATCAAAAAATATAAAAAGGTTAATGGTTAGAAGAAGTTTCTATCAGTTATTTCCCATATCAGAAGAGTGAAGAGTAGATGTTGAAGACCTGAGGATAGTTGTTGGTACTGTGGGAGAATTTTATGTACTAGATTAAGTTAACTTTATATATATAACTAGCCGCAAGTTCCTAAGTGCCTTATTAGGAGTCATGGGAAAAGGATGAAATCGATATCATAAAGGTGCAAAACTATGGGTGACAAAGGTAGAATGGTATTTTAGATGAGGTGAAGGGTACACAAGTACAGTAGTGAGTCCAGTAGAGGTAGAAGAAATGGAGAAGGAATCTAGAGTTACAAATGTAGTAGTATGGACATGAATATAAGGCATTAGGAGATTTATAAAATCCATAATAATTTGACCTCTTTTTTCCATATCCTTATTGAAATCGTCCTTGTTCTCCATGAAGGATTGAAGAGTAGGAGTGAGTTCCTTATGTTTCCTAAATTTCTCTCTGAAGGCTTGGGTCAGCGAAGGAAATATCAAATTCTCAACCATGTATTTAAAATAGGAATCCATAACATGTTTGGTATAGATTATTGAGAGATAGAACTTGATAGACATAGTAATAATATATCTGTTAGTATTCATACCATTGGAATACTTTCAGATCACCGTGTGATCATGCTCAATTACTTTCCCAAACTTCTTTAGAATTTCTAAAGGAATTATAGGCTCTATACTAGAGGGACCATTGGAGTTAGCTTCCAATGAATCTCTAAATAATGAACAGATGACATCAACATCAAGCACTAGAGGAGGTGTATCAGTAAAAAAAGTTTCTAAGGAATTATCCCCAATACTTTTAATAATACCATCCAAATAAGCTGTAAACTAAAATTACATTTCCTCAACTAATGATTTGATAGACTCAATATCATTTACAATTCAACTATTTTTTATTTTCACCTCATGTATGTGATATATCATTTTTTGTTAGATATGTTGGATAACCAACTCAAATAAATACCTTGTATCTGTTTCACTGAGATTTGTCAAAAGACGGGTTTGATTTTTTACACACTAGTGAAACTCATCCATAATACTTTCACCAAAAAAATTTAATTCATCTTGACTAAAAATATCCTAAGGAAAAACTGGAGGAGGTGGAGTAGATTTTGGTATAGGTGGTTGCACAAAACTAAACTTTTCAAGAAGACCTTAAAGATCAACCTAGACTATTAAGGATCCATTAGGATCACCTTCCACACTAACATCAAGTTTATCAATCCTTAGAGGGATTCATTAAATAGTATATAACTTTCCCCACTCTTCATCTGTAGTTTCAACCCAATTCTCATAAACACAAATGGTGTTAGCATCCACCACACTAGTAGAAACAGAAACAAAAACATCATGATTCATATGATTTTATGAACTCTGAGGAGCCACTATGTGTCCAACACTGGTAGGATCAACTTCAAATTATATATCAAAAGTGGGTGTATCATTCATCTCAATATCTCTATGAACAACAACAGTAGTGTACCCACCTTCCTCATTTTCTGTAACACCCCAATATTTCATATTAAGTTATTTTCTTTAAAGTAATTCAATAGCTTTTTCTACACGCAACACTGAGTTTGAGCACACCACGGCTTACCAAACTAGCCATTCAAAAGTGGTTATGAATAGTATTAACTAAATTTTGAATTTTATATACTCCATATAATTTTAGAATTCATATTATGTGTTTCAAAGACATAATATAAGAACAAATTCATTTTTTTAGATAAAATAAGTATTTTTCAAAAAATAAAATTTTACCATCTTTTAATGGAAAACACTTTTTAAAACCAATATTTGACTCTTTTATATATTAAATTTAATGAAATTAAATTCTTATTTAGAATCGGGACATAAAAATTTATTTTGGATAAATTGTTGGTACTTTTGTGATAACTTTCATATTTTGATGAATACTGAAAAACACTAAATTTTAATTCAAAACAACTTTTTTAATCGAAATAATTTATAGTGTTAAATTATGTATTTGAATGGGTTGTAAGTATAATTAGATTATATTTTTATCATTTAATACAATTTAGGTCATTATAAGTAATTTCACATTTAAATTTGACATAAACACATGTCAATATTTTGATAGTTTTTACTTTTTAAAAACCTGCTTTTCGGTTTTGACAATAGGAATTAATTTTAAATTAATTAATGAAACATATATGTTTTGAATTTGGTAAAATATAATTCAGTTTTTAATTTGGAATATCAAAATTATCTTAGTGTAAATTTTTGGTATTTTTCTGAAAACATTCAATTTTTGATGAATAATGTAAAACGCAGCGTTATAGTTTAAAACCGACTTTTTATTTAAATAATTATTTATATTATATAAATTTATTTTAAGTCAAAATAGATATATAATACCTATATAAGTCCAATGTAATTAATTGGAGTCATTTTATAATAAAATTAGATATATAAAATTTTATTGAACTTTTTACCGTCTTTTACCCACCTCCTAGGTGCATTTGCAAATTTGCATAAATCATAATTTTACCTATTCTGTGAGTTGAATTTCAAAAAATTTAGAGACACTGTTAATATCAGTAAGTAAAATATGTTTCAATAAGATGAAAATAATTTTTTTTGAATAGTAACTTTTGACTTTTATTTACCATGGTTAAAAGTAAATATTGTAATTAAGGGTAAAAATGATATCATAATTACCCTAATACATGTCCTAATTCTATTGGATAAGTATAATTATACCAAAAAAACCTTAGTAATAAAATATGAACCTATTTGGTCCACTTGTATTAGATAAGGACATTTATTATTATTTTATTTAAAGAGGAGTTAAAAGAGTTAAATTCAATGTTTAATAACTAATCCATTTTTAATATAGGGTTACACACAATATAAATTAGACAATAAATATTAATTAGAAATATAAAAAGATTTAATATATAATGGTATTTTATTTATAATTTTTAGACATTAAATAATTTAATTTATTTATGACACAATGATGATGTAATAATTACCTTATTAATGAAATATTAAAATAATTTATATTATAAATATCCAAATAAATGTAAATTGAGACTTCTGATGAATTCCACTAATTTTATAGGTCAATATGAAATTTTAAGGTTAGTCTAATAAATTTTATTCGAAGTGATAATGTTTTTATAGATTTCAAAAAAATTAAATACTAAATTGTGTCAAAATTGACATAATTGAGTTTTTAAAACAAATATTATATTATTAATTGATATAATATTCCTAAAAATCTAAGGTTCATCCAAATGACTTCGATAAGGTTATATATATTAATAATGAACCACATGGGGTTATCTTGGCTTGTTATATTAAGTTTATTAACCATATAATATAAAAATACAAAGAGACATGGTAAATGTCAAACTATTTAACTAAGAGTTAAATCTAAATGATAAAGTTAATATGATAATTTAAACCTATATAAAACCTATTGTTTGAGAGGTTTTGAACCCATACCCACCTTATACTTTAAATAATTCATTTTTTAGCCACTTGAAACCGAAAATAATTTTATTATAAAATAATATTTCAAGCTTTTCCTAAAGTGACCCTCACCTCTCTTATAAAAGGGCACTTCCCCTTATCATAATTTCACACCTCCAAAGCCTTTTGGCTCGAACACCCCTTCCCAAATATCATTCCAATATTAATCCCTTCATCCTAGAGGCCTTACTTTGGTCATAAATTCAACCTAAGTATCCCTTTTGATCAAATCAAAAGGAAGAACCCGAAGAAGAGGTAAATATTTCATCACCTCTTTCAAGTTATTTTCTTCTTCCACTTCATCTTTCTTTATTTTTTACATTATAAAATAATAAATCCATTATCTTCTATATAATTTGATTTTATTATAAAAATGGTACAACCATATTCATTATTCTATTTATCCTATAAATGACAAAGTCACCATACGTGTGTACGTACGAATTACCGTCTCCACGTCGTAGTGAAGTTTGTTAATCAAACACTTCATTATTTGGATGGGTATAATAATGAATATAAATGATGTAAATAATAAATATATCAAGTTAATGATTCTTTATATATGATATACCATCCAATTACATATGATTTTACCATCAATATAATGATATTGTCGCTCGTGCGTATGTATGGATTACTATCTCCACGAACGCGATGAGATTCATTCCCCATCATAACCATTTAAGAATAATTTTCATTTTAAAATTGAAAATAATGTTTAAGAACATAATATAATTATGGATATGAATAAAATACATCATATCCATAAAAAAGGCTTACGTAACTGAGTATATAAAAGAAAATAGATCAGCTAACACCTGAAACGATGATACTACTAAAATATTATTAACAAAGAAATTTTAGAGGATCATATATGATATCATATTTATGTATATAGTTCTTGTATAATCTAATAACAATTATTTAACTATTATATATGAGGTTAACATACCCTCAACCAAGGAAAGGTACAATGTAAGGGGTTTTCATCTCACTTTTATTCCCGCGAGATTCATGCAATATTTTCCACTATTACCTTTTGAGTGGTGTATATAATACCCATGATTGTATTTTTTATGTAATATACTTTAATTTATGGGTATTTAAATCATCATTGGATGATCCTTCTTTTATGGGGTGTATGTTTCATAAGTTTCCAAATCGGTAAGGGAATTTCAAATTTTAATTTCCACTCATTCAGTTTTACACAAACTTCATTGATTACTTTACTCAAAGATTATGTGGGAAATCACTATTTATTTACTTATGTTGTAGTTTAAACTCCCCTTTGTGTGGATATAATTTTGATACACATAATCACTTCATTGATAAATTCTCAAGTCATCGATATAAACTTGATAAAAGTAATTTTAACTCAATTTCTATTCATTGAGTTAAACATCCAAGTCATTGGTTTTGTTTTTACAAGAATATGTGTGAGTGTCATCTGATTTATTTAAACTTCATATCCAATCATAATGAGTGTATTTATATTTTTCACACATAATTATGTCATCTATTTATCCTTAACATAAGTATACAGTCTTTATAAAGGAATTCATCTCAACTAACATTCCATTGAGACATCATTGTTGTTATGTGCCAATTCACTTTTATTTGGTGTATATAATGTAATTTTACATAGTATATCATGAATCCATTTATTCTCATGAAATTATGAAGTTTTTATTACCTCAATTATTTTTATTCAAGTGTCTCTCATTTGGTTAGGAACTCTAACTAAAATATCATTTTAAATGTCTTAAAATTTTATTCTTCTAAATATTTCTCATTAATGTCCATGCTTTAAAAATAATTTTAAGGTTTTATTTATATGGAAATTAATGTATTAAAATTGAAATTCCTTTTAAAAGTTTCTAAGTGGTATGGGACACTTTTATTAAAAAAAATATTTTAAACAACTTCTTGATAAATAGTGAGACTTTTAAATGTTTTCATGAAAAAGGGATATTTCCCTCAAAGATTTTTACTTGTCATTTTCAACTATGTCAAAATCCTTTATGGGATATTATTATTGATCAAGGTTGATTTGTTATGATAAAAATATTTTATATTGTATTAAAGTTTTTGTGATATGTTTGAATGTGGATGTGTTATTTGTATACCATTCATGTTTTATTGATAAAGTATTGACATTTCATATGTTAGTTTTAATACGAATTTTTATGTTATGTTTAAAAATTTTAATATGAGGAATGAATTAGACTTAGTAAGTGACGGGTGGAGACCGTTATATCTCATCGATGCATCGGTAGGTATCATGAGACAAAGTAGTGTCTTGGCATAAGGACTTGCTAAAATCTTATTTGTAGTCTTGGCACAAGGCCTTGACTATGTGGTTATAAAGTCTGGCATTATGCATTCCATCATTGTGAAAGTAGCTATTGATATTACATGTGATTGTTAAACTAGTATAATATCCATGTGAATAAGTAAATGTAATTATTTGATTTTATCTTTTCTATATTATGCTTAAGTTTAAGTTTAAAAGGATTTTGTTTTAGTCTTATACATTGCCTTAAATTTTTGTGCTTATTTATGAAAGTTTCCACTATATTTTTATCCTTACTGGGCATCTGAGATCACCCATTTCTATATTTTATTTTTCCCAGGATTTGAAGAAGTATTTTATGGTTGACCTACAAGGATAGGCTAAGGATATAAGTATGTTTAAAAAAGGGTACAAAATGTTATTGATGTTTTTATTTCATGATGTAATTTAAAACTTATGAGTGTATCTAGTACTTCAAAGGCTACTAAACTAATAGGTATTTTGCGGCATTATTCCTTGTATCATGCCAATGTTATGTAATAATTCACCGAATCTGGGTAACTAGGGTTGAGGTATTACAATTGGTATCAAAGGAAGTTTAGTACAAACCTTGGAAGCTAGATTTAGAAAAACTCTGATTAGAGAACACTACCCAAAGATAGACTTTGAGGATTAGTATAGAAGAAAATTCAAAAAAAATTGGTAATGTAAATATTATGTGGGTTTTCCAATCAATACATCCCTATCTGGATACGAGCAGGTAGAGGTGGCTCTGGCACAGATGTACCTCAGACTGAAAACTCCGACAAAGAGTTTCGGGCTTGACTCGGGGTATCTTGGTACATGACAATGGGCCTTGCTACACTCTTGGTTACAACATTCCTAGGCGATATGCTTAGGATAATTCACATTTTCTTTACAAACCGATTTGAAGGATTTTAATATAAGATGTGAATAAATAACCTTGGTTAATCCTTAGGTGTTTTATATTGAAAATAAGCTGTTATGATATTCTCTAAATGATTTTATGACCCACACTATGCTTTCTTGTGTTAATCGATGGCTGGATTCCAAGGAATTCATAGTAACATTGAACATAATGTAAAAGGTGGGAATGGCGGTGGAAATGAGAAACAAAATGGAATTTTGATAGGTGTAAAAGATATCGTGTTTATGCCAAACCAATTTTCCAAAAATATGATCAAAAACATATATATTAACCAAATCATGGACTCAACAAAGAATAGAAATGTGGTGAATGATAAGAGCTCTAGTAGTGGATACCGTAGAGAAAATAAAGTTCAATTTCCATCTTGCAAGAAATGTGGAAGGAAACACCTAGGGAAGTGTCTCAATGGAACAAAGAAATTCTTTATGTGTGGGAAAGAATGGCATAAAGTAAAGAATTTCTGAATAAAAATGAAGAGTACTATGAATGAAAATAAAAATGTTCCCAAGAATCTATTTACAGTCATTTATCATAAATGTAGGGGACCTATGCATAACCTGAGCGAATTCTCTATTCTATAGTATAACCTATTGGTCAAGGAAGAACCAATGTGGAAATAAATGGATGGTGAAATGTTTAAAATTATTAGTTCGCTTTGTTGATGAGATTACTTTGGAAGACTTTTCTCTTGTATGTGTAACCCTCCAGTTTGTTATGTGAAAATTATATTTTAAGAAGAATTGTATTTTCTATTGTTAATATAGTTATAAATAACCATTTGGATTTATATTATCCTTGAATTTGAGGCAATTACAAGTTATTAAATTTTGGGATGAAAATGAAAGGAATGAGATAACATTTGTGGTCAAATTATGTTATAGTTATTTTGAGGAATTTATCTCATTTTGGGAACATTATAAAATATAGTTTTTGAAAAAGGACAACATGAAGACCATGTGAAAACCTATCGCATTGGACAAAGCTCCAGGAATCGAACCCACAACCATAGTGAGATTGGGATTTATCGCCTACCACTGGACTATATGAAGTCCCTGGTTAGTGTGACAAATTATTTTTAGTTAAATGATTTTAATGATAAATAATAAGTTGATTTGGGATCTTATGTCTTATCAAATGGATATCCTTAGTATAGAAAAATGATTTGGTGATTAAGTGATAAATGTTATTTTGGAAGACGTTTGCTCTGTTGGGAATACTATATCCCAAAGGAAAATTGAATACTATGGTATTTCATTTTAGGAGTAATGGTGGATTTTTTTTCTATGTTTTTATTATGTATTTATAGCGATTTGGTTTATTTATATAAATTATTAACCTATCATATAGAATATGTTATTAGGTTAATTACTTTTAAGTATGTGACTTCAAGAGTGGTCGATGTTATTTGGAAATAAAATTTAACATGGAAGACTGTGTAATCAAATTCTTCTATGTTTTGGGATTTAATATTAGTTTGGATTATATTAAAGGATTTTAAGGACAATTATTTATTGAATGGTATTTATTGAACTATGGGTATTGTTGGTTTAATTTTAGAAATTAAGATTAGTATTTATTTCCCTAAAGGATTATCCTTTTTGGGGATCATCTGATCTTGTACTAACCATTTTGGTTTTTGTTAATCTCTAAAGACATGGTAAATATATATAGTTTATCCTTTATGGATTATCTGATTCTCTAGAAGGTGATTCTAGCGCTTCAGGTGTGACCAAGTCATCTTGAATACTCATTATTTGAAAAAAAAGATCATTTAGGGGTAGAAATTTATTAAAGGATGAAACTATACTTAAAAAGTAAGTATATATCTGTATGTTCTTAGTAAATCTCATAAATAAATTCCTCAAATTTATGAAATGGAACTTAAAACAAAAAACATTATCCGTTTACTTTTCCTACTAGGAAACTAATTATCGTTTATCCCATCACAAGTTTTTGATTTTTTTATTGTTAACATTCCCTTGATAATGTTTTCTATCACTCTCCACCAAAACTTGACACTTAGTTTATCTTCCATATCCATGTTTTCCTACATGGAATCCTAGTATGGGTTATCTCGGGTGACCTTTGTACTTCTCTTTCTTTATTTTAAAGAGATAGTTTTATTGAATCTTTTTCCAGTGTGGGACTTTCAATGAAGTTCCTAAGCCCAAATTTAAAATTTTGATGGCACAATTTTCAAGGGGGAAGAATGTAACACCCCAAGATTTCATAGTAAGTTATTTTCTTTAAAGTAATTCAATAGCTTGTGCTACACGCAACACCGAGTTCGAGGACATCATGACTTACCAAACTAGCCATTCGAAAGTGGTTATGAATTGTATTAACTGAATTTTGAATTTTATATACTCTATATAATTTTAGAATCCATATTATGTGCTTCTTAGACATAATATAACAACAAATTCATTTTTTTAGATAAAATAATTATTTTTCAAAAAATGCAATTTTACCACCTTTTAATGGAAAACAATTTTTAAAACAAATATTTGACACTTTTATATATATAATTTAATGAAATAAAATTCTTATTTATAATCAATAAATAAAAATTTATTTTGGATAAATGTTTGGTACTTTTCGGATAACTTTTATATTTTGATGAATACTGAAAAACACTAAATTTTAATTGAAAACAACTTTTTCAATCGAAATAATTTATAGTGTTAAATTATGTATTTGAATGTTTTGTAAGTATAATTAGATTATATTTTTGTCATTTAATATAATTTATCTCATTATAAGTAATTTTACATTCAAATTTGACATAAACACAAGTCAATCTTTTTATAGTTTTTACTTTTTAAAAACCTGCTTTTCCGTTTTGACAATGGAAATTAATTTTAAATTAATAAATGAAACTTATATGTTTTGAATTTGGTAAAATAGAATTCATTTTTTAATTCATAATATCAAAATTATCTTATGGTAAATTTTTGGTATTTTTCTGATAACATTCAATTTTTGATGAATAGTGAAAAACACTACGTTCTAGTTTAAAACTGACTTTTTATTTAAATAATTATTTATTTTATTTAAATTTATTTTAAGAAAAAATAGATATATAATACTTATATAAGTTTAATGTAATTCATTGGAGTCATTTTATAATAAAATTAAAAGTATAAAATTTTATTGGACTTTTTACCAACACCTCCTAGGAGCATTTGCGAATTTGCATAAAACTAAATTTTACCACTTATGTAGTTTTAAATTTCAAAAATCCAAGATAAATGTTTAATATCAGTAAGTAAAATGTGGTCAATAAGAGGAAAATAATTTTTGGTGAATTGTAACTTTTGACTTTTATTTACCACGGTTAAAAGTAAATAGGGTAATTAAGGGTAAAAATGATATCATAATTACCCTAACACATGTCCAAATTCTATTTGATAAGTATAATTCGACCAAAAAGAACCTTAGGTATAAAATATGATCCTCTTTGGTCCACTTGTATTAGATTAGGCCATTTATTATTATTTTATTTAAAGAATAGTTACAAGAGTAAAATTCAAAGTTTAATAACAAAACCATTTTTAATATAGGGTTACACACAATATAAATTCAACTATAAATATTCCTTATAAATATAAAAATATTTCCTACATAATGGTATTTTATTTATAATTTTTAGAAATTAAATAATTTAATTTATTTATGACACAATGATGATACAGTAATTACCTTACTAATGAAATATTAAAATAATTTATATTATAAATATCCAAATAAATGTAAATTTAGACTTCTGATGAATTAAAAAAATTATAGGTTAATATGACATGTTAATTTTAGTCGAATAAATTTTATTTGAAATGATAAAGTTTTTATGGCTTTCAAAAAAATCAAATACTAAATAGTGTCAAAATTGACATAATTGAGTTTTTAAAAAAAATATTATAATATTAATTGATATAATATTCATAAAAATTTAAGGTTCTGCCAGAGAACTTATATAAGGTTATTTATATTAATAATGAACCACATGGGGTTCTCTTGTCTTGTTATAGTAATTTTATTAACCATATAATATAAAAATACAAAGAGACATGGTAAATGTCAAACTATTTAACTAAGAGTTAAATCTATAAGATAAGGTTAATATGATGAACTAAACCAATCTAAAATCTATTGTTTGAGAGTTTTTTGACCCATCCCCACTTTAGCCTTTAAATAATTCATTTTGGATCCATTAGAAACCAAAAATGATTTTATTATAAAATAATATTTCAAGCTTTTCCTAACCCTCACCTCTCTTATAAAAGGGTACTTCCCCTTATCTTAATTTCACACCTACAAAAACTTTTGGGTCAGCCAAACCCTACCCAAATATCCTCTAAATTATCCTCCCTTAATCCTAGAGTCCTTCCTTTTTTCAAAAAGCCTACCTAAGGAGCCCTTTTGATCAAATCAAAAGGAAAAACCCAAAGAAGAGGTAAATATTTCATCACCTCTTTCAAGTTCTTTTCTTCTTCCACTTCCTATTTCTTTTTTGTTTCCATTATAAAATAAAAAATCCAGTATATTATATATAATTTTATGTTATTATAAAAATGGTACAACCATATTCATTATTCTATCAATCCTATAAATGAAAAAGTCAACATACGTGCGTACGTACGGATTACCATCTCCACGTCGTGGTGTAGTTTGTTATTCAAACACTTCATTATTTGGATGGGTATAATAATGAGTATAACTGATGTAAATAATAAATATAAAATTTAATGATTATTTATATATTATATAACATCCAATTACATATTATTTCACCATCAATATAATGATCTTTCTGCTCGTGCATACGTACGGATTATCGTCTCCACGAACGTGATGAGATTCATTCCCCATTGTAATCATTCAATAATAATTTTCATTTTATGATTAAAAATAATTTTTATGAACATAATATAATTATTTATATAAATAAAATACATCCTATCCATAACAAACATGGATTATGTAACCGAGTATATAAAGGAAAACAGATCAGTTAACACCCGAAACGATGATACTGCTAAAATATTATTAACAAATTAATATTAGAGGATCAAATATGATATCATACTTATGTATATAGTTATTTTATAATTTAATAACAATTATTTAACTATTATAAAGTAGGTTAACATACTCTCTACCAAGGGAAAGTATAAGGTAATGGGTTTTCAACTCACTTTTATTCCCGTGAGATTCATGCTATATTTGCCACTATTACCTTTTGTGTGGTGTATGTATTGCACATGATTGTATTGTTTGCATAATATACTTTAATTTATGGTTATTTACATCATAATTTGATGATCCTTCTTTGATAGGGGGTATGTTTCTTAAGTTACCAAATCGGTAAGGGAATTTCAAATTTCAATTTCCACACATTCGGTTTTACACAAACTTCAATGATTACTTTACACCAAGATTATGTGTAAAATCACTATTTATTTACTTATGTATTAATTTTCACTCCCCTTTGTGTGGATATACATTTGATACACATAATAACTCCATTGATAAATTCTCAATTCATCGATATAAACTTGATAAGAGTAATTTTAACTGAATTTATATTCGTTGAGTTAAACATCCAAGTCATTGGTGTTGTTTTTACAAGAATATGTGTGAATGTCCTATGATTGATTTACACTGAATATCCAATAAATATGAGTGTATTTATATTTTTCACACATAATTATTTCATTGATTTATCCTTAACCTAATGATACTATCTTTATAAAGGAATTCATCTCAACTTACATTCCATTGATATGTCTTTGTTGTTATGCACCAACTCACTTTTATTTTGTGTATATAATGTACTTTGACATGGTATATCATAAATCCATTTATTCTCATGATATTATAAAGTTTTTATTACCTTAATTATTTTTATTCAAGCATCTCTCATTTGGTTAGAAACTCTAACTAAAATATCATTTTAAATGTTTTAAAAATTTATTCTTCTAAATCTTTCTCATTAATGTCCATGTTTTAAAAATGGTTTTAAGGTTTTATTTTTATGGACATTAATGTTTTAAAATTTAAATTCCTTTTAAAATTTTCAAATTGTTATGGGAAACTTTTATTCAAAAATCTATTTTAAACAACTTCTTGATAAATAGTGAGACTTTTAAATGTTTTCATGAAAAAAGGATATTTCCCTCAATATTTTTGTTGGTCATTTTCAACTATGTAAACATACTTTAAGGGGTATTATTCTTCATCAAGGTTGATTTATTATGATAAAAATCTTCCATACTATATTGAAGGTTTTGTGATATGTTTGACTGTGGATGTTTTATTGTTATACCATTCATGGTTTATGGATAAAGTATTGAAATTTTGTATTCTAGTTTTAATATGAATGTTTGTGTTATGTTTAAACCTTTTCATATGAGAAATTAATTGGACTTAGTAAGTGATGGGTGGAGCCTGCTATATCTCCTCGATGCATCGGTAGGTCTCATGAGACAAACTAGTTTCTTGACACAAGGCCTTGACAAAATCTTATTTGTAGTCTTGGCACAAGGCCTTGACTATGTGGTTATGAAGTCTAGAATTATGCATTCCATCAATATGAATGTAACTATTGATATGGCATGTGATTATTAAACTACTAGAATATCCATGTGAATAAGAAAATGGAATTATTTGATTTTATCTTTTCCATATTATGTTGAAGTTTAAGTTTAAAAAGCTATTGTTTTATTCTTATACATTGCCTTAAATTTTTATGTGTGTTTATGAAAGTTTCCGCTATATTGTTATCCTTACTGAGCATCTGAGCTCACCCCTTTATTTGTTTTATTTTTCCCAATATGTGAAGAAGTATTTTATAGTTGACCTATAGGGATAGGATAAGGATATTAGTGTGTTTAAAAAAGGGTACAAAATTTTGTTGATGTTTTTATTTCATGATGTAATGTAAAACTTATGAGGGTATCTAGTACTTCCAAGGATACTAAACTGATCGGTCTTTCAGGACATGATTCCTTGTATCATTCCAATGTTATGTAATAATGCACCAACTATGGGTAATTGGGGTTGGGGAATTTGATTTTCTTTCAAAGGTAACTTATGAACATAAACCAGTTGTTCATTACCAAACTCTTCTTCAATTAGCTCCTTTTTCTCTTACATAGAAATATGAAGTTCAATAGTAGCTATAACACTCAACTGTTCATCCATAGTAAAGTCTAAAACCTCTTGACCAATGCAAACTAAACTAGCCTCAACAGCATCACCAACTAGAGTCTCATGAAAGATCTCCACTGATGGGGAATGATCCCCCTCAAAAAATGCATCTTTAAGCTCAGAATTCATTTCAACATCCTTCTTCTTGATTCACCCACTATCATTATTGGGTTTATAATCACATTCATCATTACTTACATCTTTTGAAGCCTCTTTTTCAGTACCATATTTTTCTTCCTTTTCATATTCCTCATCATTATCATCACCATCAATTTCAGTTGAATTATAAATTTTATATTGATTTTTTCCAAAGACCTCGGTCTCTTCTTCATCACTTTTTATGAATTTATCTATTTTTGGAAACCACCTAGGTGTACTAGGAGCTACATAGGTGATGGGAGAAGATTTGAGAGACATATTTGGATCAATCACTTCATAAATAGATTGTTCCCTTTATTCTTTAACAACAACCTCTTCTTTATCTTCATCAGTGTGGTCCACTACCTCTTCAAGTTCCAAACTAAGATCAACTTCATATTTAGGTCTGTCAGGACGATCAATTGGATTATTCTCTATATACAATTTTTCAGAATATTCAACTCATTGTCTCTTCCATGGGTTCCATTTTATCTTCATTATATACCATGTGGAACATATTATATAGAAACCACTACAGTCACTAATAGATTTATCATCACCATGAACTAGGCCCTTGGCATTTAACATAACATAAATCATCTTTTGGTAGATCAGAGAATTAGATCTAGAGTATGATTTGGTAATCTTCCGCATATATACCATTAGATATCTACAACGATTTATATTATGACCTTCTATCATTAGGGAAAGAAGATAAAAATCTTGATATCTCAATGTATAAAAATATCCTTTCCTTGAACAAAGAATATGCTACACAAAATTGAAAGTATCCTATACTCTCCCTCAAGTTCAGAGGAAATAGGTCTTCTTGTGGAACCATCTCCGATTAAAATAGCAAGGGATTCCTCATAAATGAACAAGTCACTAGCTTCGGGAATTATACCTTTAATATCATCATAAACTCTATGATGGGGTACATTCAAACACTTAGACCATTTTATTGATGAAAACCCTAATACCAGACCTCTTTCACAACTTTTTAACCAATATGAACTAGCTAAATTGAATGAAAACTACACATGATGATAAAACTAATATACCAAATTTGGGTAATAAGGAATCTCATTAAATGAGAACCACTCCAACCATCATTATTTTTTAATAAACCTAAGTACTATAGACTTACCTAATAGTAGACACTTCGAATATACTTTCATTTCAGGTACAAAAATATGGTTAGCAAGTTCAGGGTTAACTAGTGAAATTGGAGCATGAACACTTGATTCCTACTTCGGATTCTTTGAATATCTAGACTTAAATGGTGAATACACCCAAGGTTTCTTCATTTTTGGTACTCAAATCCTCTTGTAAAACTCAGTTGAAGGTAAGGTGAAGGTTTGAAATGAAGAAGCCAAAGAGTTGCACTCAGTTGGAGAGAGATATGTAAAATAGTGTGGGGCTCAAGATTTTTTAGAAAATGACTTATTCCATTTTCATATCATTTGGTATATTAAGTATTATAAACTTTAATTTATATTTTAAATCAAAATCAAAATCGAGATAAAGACATGTATAGAATTTTAGTAAAATAAATAAACTAGAAAATAAACTAGTGGTTCGTAATATCAAGAAACATAAAATTTTCACAAAGGTGTAGAATCAACAATATGAAAACCAATGGTATGAAAATCAACTGAATTAAAACCAATGTTTTGAAAACCAACGGTATGAAAACCATTGGTATGAAAAAAACAGTATGAAAACCAATGGTATAACAACCAATGGTATAAAAACCAATGGTATGACAACTAATTGTGTGAAAACAAATGGTATAACAACCAAAGGTATGACAACCAATGGTATGACAACCAATGGTATGAGAACCAACGGTTTGAAAACCAATGGAATGACAACCAATGGTATAAAAACTGACAATATGATAACCAACAGTATGAAAACCTAAATTAAACTTAACCAAAAAAAATCATTCCTAATTAATGTTTTATATAATTAATTCTCTCATAAATCAAAGGTTTAGTAAATATATCTTCCAATTGATGATATGTACTAATAAATTCAAGAGTAATATATCTCTTTTTAAAATGATCTCTCAAAAATCGATATCTTATATTAACATGTTTTGCTCTGGAATGAGAAACATGAGTTTTAGAAATAGTTATTGCACTTGTATTTTTACAATTTATAGGGATAATATGCATAGTCTAGTAGAGTGTGTTTTATCTATAAAATTGTTGCACAACAACTACCTGTAGCTCTTTATTCATACCTAATGGCCTGAAGGCCTTCTTTTATTTATTTATTTTGGATAATATCTCTTTTAAGGGTTGAAGGGGAATGCTACATGACTCGTAGGACCAAGGAATAAGGCCCATACATGACCCAATACATGACCTTAAAGGCCTAATACCTAACACATTTGAAACAACCCCTCCCTAGAATTTTATCTTAAAGAAGCCTAGCTCTCCACCTTTCATGGCTAGTTGGATAGAATTTCTCCATGTAGAGATACATGGTGTCTAGTACCAATGGTAGTTTTCATATCCTCCCATTCTTCCAATCCAGTTAGCTCTGCTCTGGTGGTTGCTATTTTTTATTTGAATCCTCATCTGGGTCTACTTCTGTGTGGTCTACCTGAGTTGCTTCTTAGTATTTTATGTGGTCCTAAAGTCTTGTGCCCTGAAGTCCATTGGTGGCTCAAATTCCCTTACTACCCAAAGGCCCTATGTTCCACGGCCTTTCGTGGCATGAAGTCCTTGAAACCCGTAGCCCAAACCAGTGGCCTAAAGGACCAAATAGGATGAATAATGTCAGCTACTGTAGTACCTAAAGTCCCTACTATAGTACTTCTATAATAACATAGAAATTAATCCCCACTCGGATTTGATCCTAGGTCTCTTGGATGGTAAGTATAAGCCTCTACCACTCAAGTAGAGACTCATTGGAATGAATATGTATTTATCTTCAGTAGTAGATAATGCAACATAATTTTGATTCTTACTACACTATGATACTAGTGACTTACCCAAAAAGTGACATGTTTCAGAGGTTCTTTTTCTATCTAACTAGAATCCACCAAAATCAGCACTATAATGACAAATTAAATCAAATTCTTATCCTGTGGGATAGAACAGTCTTAAATTATTAGTATATTTGAGGTATTGAAAAATTATTTTAACAACAAGTATGTGTGACATCTTTGGATTTTCTTGAAAATGAGCACACATGCACACACTAAACATAATGTATGGTCATCTAGCAGTCATGTATATAATACTTCCAATCATAACTATGTAACTGGTTTGATCAACCTATTTCCAAGTTTCATCAAGATCTAATTTATTGGTGGAACATATAGGAGTATAATTACTTTTAGTGTTATCTAGATTAAAACATATTAAAATATATTTTTTATATTTACTTTGATTAAAAATAATTTCTTATTTGTTTTAAAAAATATAAAATCTAAGAAAGAACTTTAGTTCAACCATTAAACTATTTTCAAAAATTTTTTACATAATTTTAGAAAAAATCAGTACAAAGAGAATTTTTTGAAGATCCAAAAATAATACCATCAACATCGATTTTTACTACTAAAATATCTTTTGAAATTAATTTATAAAAAGGTTAGGATTAGATATTCCTTTTGAAAAACCTTTTGAAATTATAAAATGGTTTATCCTATCATACCAAGCACTAGGATCTTGTTTTAAACCATATAAACCTTTAGTTAATTTATAAGCTTGATATTTAAAATGAGGATTTTGAAAACTAGGGGTGGTTTTAAAATAAATAATCAACTATAAAACCGTTTAAGAAAACACTCTTGAAATCCATTTGATAACGTTTTAAATCTAGATGAGCTACAAAAGAAATTATGATTCTTATGGACACAAGTCTACCTACAGGTGCAAGGGTTTACTCATAGTCAATTCCTTCTTCCTAACTATAACCTTGTGCAACTAATCTACCTTTGTTTCTAACTATATTGCCTGACTCATTGATTTATTCCGAAATACCCATTTAGTTCCAATAGTAAAGGGGTCCTTGCATCTATCTACAATTTCACACACTTTTCTTCTTTCAAACTAATTTAACTCTTCTTGCATTACTATTACCTAGAGTTCATCATTAATTTCTTCATTGACGCTCTTAGGTTCAAGTTGAGACAAGAAATATTGATGTTCAACATGATTTCTAAAAAAATCTCTAGTTTGAGTTACACTATATATATCTATTATAATATAATCTAAATGATGGTTCTTGCAAGTTCTAATACCTCTAGAGAAGGTAGGACTAGTTACTTCTGTATTTTCAGGTGGAAGTTCTAGAAATTATTCAGAACTTGATGATTCTTCTACTTGTTTTACAGTCAAATATAAAGGTTTTGAATTTATGTTTAGAGAAGATAAGTCATCCTCAAGGTTTTCTATAGAGGTATTAGGCTCACATGGATCAGTTTCATCATATTTTACATGGATTGTTTCTTCCACAGTCTTGGACTTTTTATTAAAAACTCTACAGGCTTTACTAGATACTGAGTAACCAAGGAAGATCCCTTCATCACTTTTGGAGGAAAATTTTTTAGTATTATCCTTAGTGTTAAAAATAAAGACTCTGCAACCAAAAACTCTAAAGTAATTAACCTTAGTTTTTATACTATTACAAAAATCAGTAGGGGTCTTCTTAAGGATAGATCTAATCAAAACTCTATTAATTATGTAAAAATATTTACTAACATCTTCTGCTCAAAAATAGATAGATAGGTCATACTCATTGAGCATAGTTCGGGCTATCTCTTATAAGGTTTGATTTCTTATTTCAACAACTCCATTCTACTGATGAGTCCTAGGATAAGAGAAGTTATGAGTGTAGCCATTTTGTGAGAAAAATCATTCAAATCTTGATTTTCAAATTCAACACCATAGTAACTTATTAAGGTTTTAATATTAATTCCAATAAGATTTGGTACATACTTAGCACACTTGGTAAAGTAAGAGCAGGATTCAATTTTGTGAGCTATAAAATATAACCAAGTATACCTAGAATAGTCATCTACAATAACATAAGAATAGTGCTTCCCATTAAGGCTATAAACTCTATAAGGTCCAAAAAAATCAATGTCAACCAATTCGAGATGTTGAGAAGTTCACACTTCCTTAATTAGTTTAAATGTAACTTTGTGTTGATTCCCTTTTTGACAGGGGTTATAGACTTTATCAGTTGGGAACTCGAGCTTTGGTAGATCCCTAACCAGCCCTTTTCTATTTATCTTTATAAGTGAGTGAATGTTGCAATGTCCTAGTCTCCTATGCCAAAGTCAATATTCCTTATGAAAATCACTCAAGCATGAAACAATTTGAGAAACTAAATAATTTAAATCTAATGTATAAACATTATCATTTCTCAAGTTAGTAAAGATTAAACTATTTTTATAATCAAAAACATTATAAGCATCATTCTCAAACTTAACATAGAAACCATCATCACACAATTGAGAAATGATAAGTAGCTTATATTTTAAACTACCAACAAATAAAACTTTAGAAATTAAAACATAATTTTTGTTACCAATCTGACCTAGGCCGATGATTTTTCCTTTTTCATTATAACCAAAGGTGACATTGTCACCATAAACCTTGATATGACTCTAAAAGTAGTAATAGTCTCATGTCATGTATCTTGAACATCCACCGTCCAAGTATTATAGACTTCTACTAGAGATATTCAAGAATTTTTTCTATAAAATAGGATTTAAACAAGAAATCATTTTGGTACCTAAATCTATTTAGGTCCAGAAATGTTAGTAAAAAATGCTTTGGGAACCCATATTTTCCTCATGGGTTTCCTATAAACTGCTTGCATACTCTTAGAAATAAAAACTTTGTTAGGTACCTTTGAAAATTGTATAGAAATAGAGATTTCAGATCTAAATTTAGAAAAAAAAGTACTTTTATATATCCTTCTTCTTCCAAACTCATATCCAACTCTAGTAACATATTTGGAAAAAACTTGATTTCCCAAGATTTATGTTGATGTATCTCTACCGTATGTAAATTTTTCAAGATATTTCTTTAATTTCAAATTTGAAATATTAAGTTCATTGTTTTCTTTGAGCAGTTGAATATTATTCTCTTTATACATAGGCATCTCAAATTTATATTTTACAGTTAGTACAAGTTGTCTTTTAAAAACTTTTTATTTATCTTTTAACTCATTAAAGGTGTCTTCTAACATATTTATGTAGTCAAATAATTATTCATTTAACATGTTTTCATCATCATAATATTCATTGTCATACTTATCAGATTCATCAGACTCATTCATAGGAAGAATATCAAAAACAATGGGTAAAGTATATACCTCACTGACTCTAGTCATAAAGCACATATTTTCACTATTAAAATTTTCTTCAGATGAAGAATATGAGTCACATGAACTATATTCATAGGCACTACAAGTGCCATTCATAGCCTTCTTATAACTTTTATCCTTATCTTCATATTTATATTGTATTTTAGCTTAAGACAGTCAAAGTTTATGTGACCTTTCCTTTTTCATTCATAACATACTACTTCCTATGAATCATCATAATTTTTCTTACAATTACTTATGTTGTCATATTTTCCTTTATAGTTTGGTTTTTTGAAAAAAAAATCCTCCTGTAAAACTTATTAAATGTTATATCTAGGTGATCTATTTCTATATCATTGTTGGAAGTAGATTCACTATTACTCGAATCAATAGCTTGTACCTTTTCTTTTTCATTTCATTCTATTGTCTAGGTGTATTAGTCTTGAAAGCTATTTAATTTCTCTTATGATCCTCATCCTCTTCATGTTTTACCTTAAGTTCTTATTTGTACATAATAATCTTACCTATCAGTTCCTTGACTGGAAATATACTAATATCATTGGATTCTCTGATTGACATTGAAGTGCCTCTCCATCTTTCAGGTAGACATCTCAGTAATCACATTATCTAGTCCTTGTACAATACATGCTTTCATAGTGAGCTCATGGTATTGAAAATATCATTGAACCTGAGATACATATTAGAAATAGGTTCATTTGGATTCATTTTAAAATTATCATATTTAATTGCGTAAGTGTTAAGACTCATTTCTTTAACATTTTCAGTTCCTTCATGTGAGATATCTAGAGTTTCCCAAATCTCAAAAGCCATTTTACCTATAGAAATTATATTAAACTCTTCATAGCCTAATGTATAGTATAAGGAATTCATATATTTGTAATTATTATTATAAGCATCCTTAATTGCATCATCCCAAGTATTTCTAGAAGTAGTAGGAATTTTATACGCATTTACTATGAAAGACCATATTTCAAAACCCATACTTTCAGTATGAATTTTCATTTTTATTGTCCATTGGGAATAATTAGTCCCATTGAATAAAGGAGTTTTTTTGGTAACAGAACCTTCCTAAAGATTGTCTATAATAAAAGACTAGAAGATATATCTATACATTTATATATATATAAAGAACTAAAAAATTAGAACTAGAAGAAATTTTAAAATCATTAACGCTCAACTAAAATCACAGTTAAAAACTATTTTAAGAATATTTTATTAATCCTCTAATACCAAATTTTGGTCGGAGTATCTCTCAAGAGGGGGTGAATTGAGTACCCAATAATTTTTTTTTGTCAAAAATGGATTATTTTGAAATCCCCCAAATATTCAAAAACATCCCATATTATCAAAATGCGTAGTATCATATATAATTTAATCATTATAAATATTTCTCTTAAGATTTATTAGGTCTCAGATGAATAATATATATAATATTATTGAATCCTTTGTAATCAATTTAATTGATTAAAATACTATATGAACACAAATGAAGATAAAATATCAAATTATAAAAAAATTTATAGTTAAAACAGTTTATAATTTTAAAGTGAAAAAAAATTAAAACAAAATTAAAAACACACAGTGGAAAAATGAATACAAGATGGTTAGCCTCAAGTTGAGACATAGTCCTCTCCACTTGGTGATCACCCACCACCAAGAAGTTTAAATAATATAAACAGATGATCCCTAACATAGGTCAGTTTTTACAATGAATAATATTTTCCATGTCACAAAATACATATTTCATAGTTATTCATGGGAGTAAAGGTAAATGAGCCACATAGGGACCTCAACAACCCTTATCTATGGGAAAACAAAAGGGAATAAAGTTTGAGAAGATATCATATATATTTTTGTTTAGCGTAGGAGACAATGTGATTATATAAAATAGAGTATTGAACACACTGCTCAAATGTAATAAAAAATAAAAAAAATGATAAATATAGGAGTTTAGATTTTATATATTCTATATCTATTGCAATTAAACATTCTACTGTTGATTTGGTTCAGCAATAACGTTTGAGTTGAGTTTTCTTGAAATATTCAGAAAAACATAGTGTCGCAAACTCTTGTTTTATGACTGGAAGAAAGCAATGAGTGAGATGTTGTGGTTTGTATTCCTCATCAAGAGTTCATATCAATCTAGATCTTTTGATTTGCAGTTGGTTTAGATCAATATCTTTGAGTATTCTAAGATTTTATACAATTTCTTGCATGTGTTCTCTATATTCTCTATGATGGAGTGTGCTTCTCTTTTATCAGTAATATCAGTAAGGGGAATATGAAGAGCTTCTTCCTTATACTACACATTCTGACATGATTTTTATTGTACATTTAAGTAAAAATTATTATGATAGTATATATAATTAACTTCAATAAATATAACCATTAAAATGATATTATTCAAAAAGTAAGTAAAGTAATATAAATTGTTATGGTGTCTTAATATCTGTCAGAGTCTCGTGTTCTGGCGATGTGTCATGTTTTGGAAGTATTAAACTAGAGGTATAACATTTATGGTATGTTGTTCTTGAGGTATATTGTTTTGGCGGTGTCTTAGACTTTTCAAA
Source organism: Viscum album (assembly GCA_963277665.1). Taxonomy (NCBI): domain Eukaryota; kingdom Viridiplantae; phylum Streptophyta; class Magnoliopsida; order Santalales; family Viscaceae; genus Viscum; species Viscum album. The sequence continues at coordinate 24,315,974 of OY728160.1, read as the reverse complement.
ATCTCTAGTAAGCTAGTGGTGTATGGTTTGACATTGTCTCAGACTTAGGAAAATTTTCACTATCATTGGTATGAGTCTTATGGTGTGACATAATGGTGTCTCATTTAGAATTATATCATACTTATCCAAAATTATGCTCTGGTGGCACAACATCTTGATGGTGTATTGATCAATGGTGTCTCATACATTGTCAAATCTTCAGTCCAGTGGTATAACAGTCTGATGGTGTTATATCCTAGAGGTATCTTAGACTTAGGGAATATTTGTACTAGTGGTGTTTCATAACCAATAGTGTCTCATACTTAGATAGATTTATCACTTATTCTCATAATACAGATTTCTTATAGGTAAAGATGAAATTTATTAGTATTGTTAAAAACATTATTTTGGGATCATTAAAACCAGGAGTTCAATACACTATTATCTTATTAAACCTCTCCTTAATCCATCTACAAGGTCTCTATCATACAAATTTCTACCTTAGTGTTTCTCCCTATGCCACTTCCTTTCTTGGAAACCATATTCCCTTCCATTATCATTCCTCAGTTTACATTTTGGGCTATCGGTGTTGAATTTTTGACCAATGTGAAGGCTGGTGGAAAATGTATTTTGTTAGGAAGGAAAAGTAGATGGGTTCAAGAGAATAATTTTGATGATAAATTATTTCTCATTATTCTTTATTATTTTTATAATGAGAACAAATTCATGAAACAATAATAATGATGATTATCTTTTTTGAAAATAAATCATGATTGAATTTTCAAAAAACTACCATAAATTTTTTATCTTATATTATCTACAAATAATTAAAAAAAATCGTTTTATAGAGAATCTATTCCATGAAAAAAATTGGACAGGATATTTATTTCAATTTGAGTTAAGAAAATGAGGCATGAGAATTTTCCATGAATTGAATTTGGCTACATTCCATCAAATTCCAAGAGATAAAACATGATAAAATCCATATAGAGATCATTATAAATTTATAATTCCATATATTAATATAGAGGATGAATCATGTGTCAAAGGAAGAATAAAATCCCTACTCTATGGTGATTATTCTAAAGATTCTAAAAATCTCATCTTCAACTCATGGATTTATTAGATTCTCATCCATGATTTTCCAATGCTTCCAAGACCAGTTCTCAATACACAACATCATCCTAACTCCACGAATGATTGGATCATGAGATAATAAATATCACTAAAATACCTAACTATATATTGTCTATGCCATTAATTTTATCTTACCTTATGAAAATAAATAAATAATAACAGTAATATTTCCAAAATTGTCAAACAAGGTAATTTAACTAAAATCATAAAACCAAATCATTTTGGGACACATAACCCAAAAACACAAATTATACCTATTTGAGATAAAAACCCATTATCCATATATAATTACAATATCAAAATTTCAATCTAATCCTCCTTTTAAGAGATACCAACATTCACGCTCATGGGATAAATATTTATTTATTTAATAATTATTAAATAACCCTTAGAATTTTATGAGCTCAGAACACCACCAAACTATAGCCTGAGGATAAACATCATTCCTTAATATAAAAAAAATGATAAAAAATTATAAGGTAATTCTCTTGGATAAATTTATCTTTTTATCCAGTTAGAGTACTTGAGACTTCAAAACTCAAAAATGAGCTATATCCAAACTAAGGAAAAACCCAGGTCACTACACTTACTTTTTTCCACCATGTATTATGATTATTGTATTATGATTTCACATCATTATGGTATGGTGTATATTATTCTTATAAGATCATCCTTTTATATATATATTTTCCATGATCTGTGATTATACTATCTTGCCTCATGATCATTTATTATGATTTCATGATATTATTCCATTAATCATGTATTTTTTTCAAAATAATTCCTATTATTTGTTTATTATCTTCTAAATACTCCTTTATATTTCATTGATAATGTTTTCCCCTTAACGAGCATTTGATATCACCCCTTTCTAATGTTTCTCTATTTCTTATGACGATCGTAAATATTAAAAATATTATGATCTATTTATAAGGTCTTATGAATAAGTATTTGATTGGTTATATAGTATAAGTATAGATTTAATATTTATTATGCACATAATTCCCAAAGAAACTAAAATTTTTATTTTGGGATCTGGTTATAATTTCATGTTATGTGTAAAAGTATTTATGTTTAAAACAATATCTAGAAGGGAAATTATGGGGTGTCTCATCATGACATTATTTTGTGAAGTAAAATATAAATGGAATATAAACTATAATCTTTATATACCTAATTATCTAAAACTCCATGAAGAAATAATGTCACAACCATAATATCTTTCAATATAATCTATTGTGTGTGTGAAAACTTCCTCTATCTTTTCAATTCAATTCCACATCCATTGAATCATGATGTATCAATTAGAATAATTTTAATTTTTTCTTCAGAAAAAAATACTATCATTAATAATTTTTATTGTTCTATAGTTTCCTATAAAAGGAACTATCAATGGTTTACTTCTGGTGTATGTCTCTTCATCTTATCCTTTTTTCTCTATCATCGATAAAACATTTCAATCTTCTTCATGATGCCTTCAAATCAAATCAAACCCACCTTTCAATCTTGAACCTTAATCTTCATTTTCTCTTCAATATTATCCATGTGAAATTTATATAATATATCAATATTTATATCAATCACAAGGCTGTATCCATAAGAGTGCCTTCAATAAATAAGTAAAATACATATTTATAAATCATATTGGTGTGTCGTGAATTCTTCATCAATTGATGAATCCATAGTATTGAGACACAATAATTGAGGCCTGGAGTTCTTAAAACCGAGAACTTGTAAAGACCTAGAGTTCTTCAAAGTTTTTTTTATTAGAGACTTCAAAAGTGAACCTGATATGGTTTATGTAATTTTGTTTTCATTTATTGGGAATGCATTAGCCAATATCTGAACCATTTTCAAACTCTGGTGATTAATGATATTTTAGTTGAGGTAGAGTTCATTCAAATTTTTGTAAATTATTATGGAAGTTGAAATTTGGTGTTTAGATATAATTAAAGCGAATGTTGGATCACTATATTGTGTTCATTCACCAAAATGGCAGTAGTTCATGTCATGGAATCAAAACAAATTGGTTTATTCTGAAATAGGCATTTAAGAAGCAGTTTTACTTTACAATTTTCCATATCTAAAATAGGGAATATCTCTATTCCATGGATATTTGGATATATTCTATTGGAAAAATATTCAAGGGTTTTTTTAGGAGATGACAACAAAGAGTAAAATAGTAAAAAAGTTAAGTTCCTTATCCAAGAAACAACATGGAAATGTTTATATATGGTGAATGTGATGAGGGAATGGTAATAAGAATCAAAACATCAAGGAAGGTTGACCTAGAATGTAGAAATGTATTGTTTATTTTGTTTTTTAGGAAAAACATATTTATTTATTTCATAGTATCAATTGATATATTTTTGTGTGAACATGAAATCCTTATCCACTATGGTGTGGAGGGATATGTCACAAAATTAGGACACAATATATTTTTTTTAACTGAAATGGAATCTATTATTTCATGGTTCAATTTGAATGGTAATTTTGAATAGTTATTTCAAAGTAATTCAAAAAACGTAAATCTCATACATTCCATGGAAAACCCCATACATGTTGAGAATTTATAGATTCAAGTTATTTACCAATGTTAGTGTATTTATAATTCATGGTCTACTCATACTCAGTCTCTAAAGTCCTTAAATAATATCAAAGGTAAATAATAGAACTTAAATGATCCAATGGACAAATATTAAGAGGGATAATCTTAATAAAAAGTTATATTTTTATTTTTATTTTGAAATTAAAATTTGAATTAATAATCATTTCAAGTGTGTAACAAAAAAAATGTGTGAAAAAAAGGTATATAAAAAAATAAAAGAATATAAATATAGAATAAAATAAGTTCTTCAAATAAAATTTTGTGTTTAATAGAATAAAATGAAGAGTAAGAGACCCTATCATTTCATAGAATATTCATCCTTTTAAAAAATACTTGGATTATAACTTTTCGATTTTTTCTTGAAGAGAATGAACGTTTACTTGGTCTATGCAATAATGATCTATGTGTAATCTTATTAATTTAATTTTGGTGATTTATATTTTATTAATATTCCTCAATAAACAAATAAATATTTGGTTGAGTGTTCAGATAATTTTTTATAATAATTTTATTGTTTTAAGAATAAGGGTGAAAAAGAACTCATCTATGGTGAAGTTAAGTCTATTATTATAGATTAAAGAACATTCCTACTATAACTTTGATGATAATTTATTTGAGAGTGTCAGAGCATGTTACATTTATCAGCATACATTTTTATGTAACATGAGATCAAGGATAATCTCTACCCATTTGTATTCCATGATTATGATGATTAGTGGATTGTGTGATTGAAAGTTTTTTAGATCATTGTAAGGATGTATCCATTTATTTTGAGTGGTGAAAATTATTAATTATCTATTAAATCTGAGATTATATTTCATGAAGAGGTATAAAATTGATAAAAAATATATATTCTAAGAACTTAAACCATTAAATAAGTTTTTTTAGTGGTGGAACATAAAATAATAAGATTCAGAAATTTACCCCCCCCCCCATTCAGTGAATTAATTATGATCTCAATAACTTTGGTACTAGTGTAATAATATAGGTTTCCTTTAAAGTAAACATGTTGTTTTTAAAAAATTAGGTGAATTTTACTCTCTTTTTTAAATTATTTTTGGTTTTTAATTTTACCACCATGATAGATTATCTTAATTTAGTGAATAATAAAGGGATTATACTATTTTATGGAAAGAACAATCATATTTGGAAAGATAAAATATTTTCATACCTATCATCCAATGGTTGTGATGTGCTTAAAGTGAAAAAATGGGTATATCCTTTTTACCAAAAATGTTTTGATGAAAATGGTTTATCTAAAGTACATTAATAATTATAGAAAAGATTTAAATTCAATTATTTCATCACTATCAGAGAATTAATTAATAAAATTTAAGGGGATTTTTAAAATAAAATGCATTTGGGATAATCTGGATAACATTTATAAACGAATTGTGAAGGTGAAAGAAAAAAAATACAGATTTTATTCTAGAATTATGAACACATAAGAATTCATATTGAGGAATTTTTTGTTGAATTATTCTTAGGATCTAATGTATTGGTGATCACCATTTATAGGTTTTGGTGAGACTCTTTAAGATTTTATGGTACTAAAAAAGATACTGCACAACCTTCCTAAAAAAATTATATAAAGGTAATGAAACTTAAAGAATATGACTCTAGCACACATCCATTGAAGGATATTCACAATATATTTATTTACCATGATATGAGGAAAGGAAATGAATTTAAGAAGAAGCGTGAAGCTAAAAAAATTAATCATTAGAGCTGTGAAACAAGAGAAGATTTGGAAATAAGTTAAAGTATAATATGTGGATTTTTATGAAGATTAATATGTGAAGATTAGTTTTATAAGTTTATTTCATTCATATTAATAAGTTTTCATAAATTAAAAGGAATTTACTAAGGAAATATACCACTAAAATATTCTAAGTGTGGATCTATTGGAAATTTTTTAGCCAATTTTCCAAAACCAAAGGAAGAATAATGTATTAATGAATATTCATCAAGGAGTTATTCAAATAAGAAAACTTAAAAATTCCACAAGAATAAGTTTCCTTACAGTGGAAAACGTAAGAGTTTCCCAAAATTTAAAAATATGAATTTTTTAAAAATTTGGTTGATAAATAAAATGGTGAATATGGAAATTAAGTTTATTCTTCAGGTGAGTTTGATTAAATTTTATCAATCAATAAATTGAATTATGATGGGTTCACTAGTTATGAAGATATTTGTGTTAAAAATATGTAAGAAACTAAGATAGATTTAATTTTGAAGCATGAGTTGTAGGAGTGTCTTTCAAAGATCTTAAATAGAGAGAAGGAGAAAAAAATATGAATAAAGACTCCCAAAAATCATAAAACATTGAATATTCACATTTCAAAAATAAATAGAAGATATTAAATTAGATTGATGATTTTAAGGTGTTACTTATTGAATAAAAGAAGAAATGGAGGATATATAAGAAAATTTGAAAATGGTCGAGAAGGAAATTTAATACATCCCATAAAATCGATTATATGTAGAAAATAAAGTGAACAAATTCATGGTAAACTTTGAGAAGTATATTAAATAAGTTAAAAATGCTTGATGAGAAATTTTTGGTGTGATGGTTGTGTTAATCAGTAAATACCACACTCAATAGAATAAAAATTCATGGAAATGAGAAATAAAAATATTATTTGAAATTGAATACAAAGGTGGTAAAGTTTTTTTATAAATAAAGAAAGTTGTAGAAATATGGAAATTTAGAAAGTAACAACTTGATTGAAAAATTTTACAAAAATTGAAGGTTAAAAATTTCAAGGAATAAGTTCAATGATTTGATAAATTCATTTAGAGTTTCTAAAAATTTTAGTTCTCAAAATAGATCCTAAATTAGTGGATATAGTATGATGGAAATCAAAAGACATGGTTAAAATAGTAAGTATGTTTTAGAAGAAAATTCACATTGTATGGTTATTTCTAGTGCTATGGTAGATTTGAACATGTGTTGAGAATATTTTGGTTTAATGAAGGGAATTTATATGAACCTATAATATATGTAAGGAAGGAATTTAAGGGTTTAAATCCAATCCAAGAGGAAAATTTTAGAATAAATTATAAATTTAAAAAATAATGATGGGGAATCAATTTAAAATGTTGAAATAAATTTTTAAAATGCATGACCAACCAAGTTATGAAGCTAAAAATTGACTTGTTATTTTACTATATTAGTATAATATGAACTATAATTCTCAAAAGGTTTATAATAAAAAGGATAATGTAATGGATAAATTCATTGATGTGGAAGTTTCATTGAAATATTCACTAAGTGTTCATGGATTTTGGATAGTGTATGTTCATCACATATGGTATGTAATATAAATATTATAAAAGGTTTTTAAAATTTCTGGGAAGGTTTATTATCCTTTTAAATGATGGTTCACTCAAAATTGAATGATTTGGATCAATGTATATTGGGTAGAATATGTTAAAGTCTAAGAATACACTCTATATTTATGGGTCGAATCAAAAACAAAATTAGTGTCTATCAATCGTGTGATAAAGGGAATAAAGTGATTTTCAAAAAGGATGGATACTTGGTGAAAATTTTGAAGGATATATGTGTTGTGAATAGAGGATAATGAATAAGTGGTAACTTGTTTCAAGTTATAAATTTAGATAATTCCTACTATTAAATATTGAAATAGGAGAACAAATTATGACATTGAATACGTGGTCATCTTGGCCAAAAGAACCTGAAAATTTTATTAATAAAAAAATTAAAGTTCCCATACTGAAGAAAGAAAGAGATTTAATTTTTTATGCATGCCAAAAAGAAAATATTATTATATCCCCATAAAATAAAGTGTAGATTCATACTTCTCAATCATTGTAACTTATTATTTCATATTTTTATGGGCCTATAAGGAAGAAATAAAACAATGGAGATAAGTGTTTTACCTCATTTATTGATGAATTTACTCATATTACATATATTATATTCATGAAGATTAAATCAGAGGGCTTGAATATTTTTAAAAGTTTTAGGATAAGTGTGGACAATGAGTTTGGTTTTTTTAAAATATGAATCAAATGGATAATATAGTTGAGTACACAAATGGAAAATTTGTGTCATATCTAGAAAATCATGATATTTAATATGATTTTAGTGCACCATACACCCCACAAAAAATGTGTCTAAATAGAATAATATGATCTTGGTGGAGATGGATCAAATTATGTTTGTGAAGTACAATACTTAATGATTCTTTTGAATACAAGTGATTGGGAAAATTTTATAGATCCAAAACCATTGTTTGTATTATCTAAATTTAGAAATGTCTTGATTTGAAATATACTACAAGAAGACTCCAAGATTTTATAACTTAAGGGTATTTTATAGTTTTTTTGTTATTAAAGTGAAGGAATAAAACATTATAATGTTTTAGTAAAGATAGGTTGATGGAATTTTCATTGGTTATTCTCTAAATGGAAGAGGATATCATTGTTACAAAAAGAATACATGTAATATTTTTTATAGTACAAATGTGAAAGTGTTATAATACTCATAAAATGAGTGTGGAAATCAAGGTGGAAGTTCCATAAATATTAGAGATGATGTTGAAATTATTGGATATCACAATGCAAATTTTGGAAATGTTATAGATTCATGTGATTTTAAAGAGGAATATTATGATTCAACTATATCAATTGATTAATAATAATAAAATCCAATTCATAAAAGGTTGAGAAAAATTGTAAGTTCATAATATATTTAGTTATTGAGATCAAGAAATTTAAAAAATAACTTTGACAATAGCAACCCATACTTTATTTTTTCTCAATTAGCGATGATATGTTTGTATAAATCATTAAGGCATCAAGAATTGGTGGATTATATGAATAAATTATCATATCATATTGATAAAAACAACACTTGGGTGTTGGTACCTAATCCAATGAACAAGAACATTACTGAGACAAAGTGGGTGTTTCATAATAAGTTGAATGAAAAAGGTATAAGTAATAAAGAATAAAAAAATACTCATATATGAAATTTATTCTCAGGTTAAGGGGAATGAATTTGATGATAAATTTTCCCTAGTTTAAAATATTGATTCCATAATGATATTTCTTCTTATAGATGCTAAAATATGATACAAGATCTTCCTAATGTATTTCAAGTTAGCCTTCTACAATTTTGAACTTGAATAGAAAGTGTGTATAGAGAAACAAAAAAAAAATTATTTCTTAGAGATGATGAATAAAGTGTTTGTATAATAAATAAGGAATTTTATGAGTTAAAACAATCCTATAGAGCATGGTATTTAAAGCTAGACTCATGTATGAAGGTGATAAATTTCAATAAAGGAAGGTAATTCATAAACCTCCACTTAAAATAAAATGAATAGGTCGCAAACATTTTTATTATATATTTTGGTGATACAATATATTCTAGAAAATAGAAAGTTTTTGTATGGAGTTTTCCATTCAAATGAAGAAAACATTTGAAATATAAATGTTGGCAAAAAAATAATATACTTCTTGGGTATTCCAATTTCTCAAGATAAGGATTATATTTTTCTTTTCTCAAGATAAGTATGCCTAAAAGTTTTTAAATAAAATTGGTATAGAATATGAAAAACAATTTTTTACTATAATTATTGTAAGAAACAATATTTCTATAGATGATGAGGGTAAATAGGTAAATCAAATGGAGTTTATAAAACCCATTGGGAGTCTAATCTATTTGACTATTTCAAGACCAAATATCATATATGATTTCAGATTGTGTATAAGGTATCAAAGTTAACTTAAATAATTATATTTAATTACAATTAAAAGGATTATAAGGTATATTAAATATACAGTTTTGTTTTGAATTATAATAGAAATAAAATGTTGAATCTATATTGATTTTTTATATAGATTGGGCTATAATTATTGGTAACATGAAATTTATATCCAGTGGAGTATTCTTCTTAGGAAATATATGTGTGTCTTGGCATAAGAAGAATAAATGTTTTATTACATTGAGTATGTAAGAAGTGTGGTATGTTAGTGTAACTCAAGAAATAACCTAATTAATGTGGATGAGAACTCGGATTTATGATATTAAATTAGAATTTCTCTTTCTTGTGGGTTGTGATAATCAGAGTTATGTTAATCATTTTATGAATATGGTTCAATATTCTTAATAAAAAGAACATATATATAAATTTCCTATTCATAAAATAAATGGTTGATAAAGGATTTTTTAAGTTGTATTTTTGTTCCAAATAATGGGAAAGTGGAAAATGTATTTAATAAGACATTAATAAAGTATTTGTTCCATAGTTTGAGGTTGATGATGAGATTCAAACTTCATTATTATCAAGGATTCGGTATAATGTCTTGTCCCCTCTCTCACTTTTTATATGGATGTTATTGTCAAAGGAAGAGAATATAAAAACAAAAATCCAAAGATATATATTTTCTTAAATGGGGGGAGAAATAACTTATTAAGTAGGGACATATTTAATGTGTTTTCCAAAGGGAAAAGCTGTGAATTAGGTGTTTGAACTATTTTAACATGTTTTTTGAGTATCTGTATAGAAAAGTTTTTGTTTGTATTATATACGAGAATATTTTTGAGAATATTATATGAGAATTTGATGATGTGGATGAAGTTACTTTAAAGTAGATGTAAGTTTCCTAAATAGATATCTTTAAAATTATTGTCCATGGTTCTTGTTTCCTACAACAATTTGGATCATGTAGTCTTATAATGATTGAATTATTATTCATTGTTAAGTTGGTAGGGTTATTTATATTTGACTCTTAAAAATAAAATTCAAATGGGGAGATTCTTAAGACTAAGTTTTGTTAAGACCATGATTTTTTTGTATGTTTAAGGTGCCCTAAGTGAAGGTATTTATCAAAGGGGGATTTTTTTAAGATTATAAATGTGAAGTGGGTATGTTTTATGAATTTTTGTATACTTTTTTTATTAATTAATTAGTCTGTATATGAATAATATTCAAACTCAATAATTCATGATTATTTAATTGATGAGAATTTCATTCTAATGTTATTAAGTTATTGAAAGAAGTTAGAAATTTGGTGTTTGGATATAATTTAACTGAAGGAACACTCTTTTTTTCATGGATAGTCTCTAAAATTTATTTAGTGCATGTGACCAAGAAAAACGACATGGTTGGTTCTGAAATAGGTGTTCTAAAATCCATTTCATTTTATAAATTTCCTTATCTAAAATTGGGGATCTCTCTTTTTGGTGGATATTTGGATGTGGTTTATAGTAAAAAAAAATAGTTGAGGGTTTTTTTATAATAAGGAAATGATGAGGAAAAAAATAATCTAGTTGTGGTGGTTGACTGCAAACCAAAAATACATCATATATTTCATGTCCAATGTGATTATGGAATAGAAAAAAATCACAAAACATCACATAGGTTAACCCAAAATGTAGAAACAAATTGGTTTTTGTGTTTTATGGTAACCAAAATGGATGTGTTTATCTCATGATATTATTAGACTTATCATGGTGTGAATATTAAATCCATGTCCACCACAATGAGGAGGAATTTTTCACAGAATAAATACATGGTCTCTTGGGTATTGAACTAAAATGACATCTACAATACTATACTGAAATTTGAGTATACATTTTAAATAGTGGTTTAAAATGAATTAAAAGTTTTCCAACCTTATACATGTTTTAGTGAACTTAATACATGTTATAGTTAGTAGAGAATTTCAAAACATAAGTTATTTACCAATTTTCTTAATTGGTGAATTATGGATTACTCATACTTAGCCTCTAAAGTACCTAAAAAAATAAAATTTAAATTAAGTGGTCTTGAATGATCGAATATATCCAAATGAAGTGAAATATTTTAAATAGGAAGTTGTGTGTTTGGATTTGAATTTAAAATTAAAATTTAAATGTATAAATGTTTCTACTGTACAATTAGATTGTTTTTTAAAAAAGATAGGTGGAAGGGAAAAAATAATATGTAGAGAGAATAAAATAAGTGTGAACTATTTTTGTAATAGAATAATAGTAAAAGGAAGAGACCCAAGAAGTTCATAAAATCTCTATCCTTTTAATTATTAAAGTTAGAATACTTGGAATATGAATTTTTTGTTTCTTATTGATGAGAATTAAGGTTTCCTTTTTACATGTAGTGATGTTATAAGTTTCTTATTATTGATTAAAATTAAGTGATTGATCTTTCGTCATGATTTATCAGTGAATAAGTGAATGTTTTATTGAGCTATTAAAGAATATTTTCTTTCATTATTTGATGATAAAATCAATGTTTGAAGAAGAATATTTGTAACAAACTATGTCGTTATGGGTTGGATAACTCTAAGATAAATTTAAATTTTTATACTTAGATCAAGGAGTGGGAATTTTTTTCAATGGGTAAATTTAGGTAATTTTATATGGGGGTATTTTAAACCCCCTTTGCATGCCTTTTATTTAGGAAATAAATGGAGGTACTCACCCAATTTGAAACCCCCATTATCCCCACTTGGCCTATCATTGAGTTGGGATATTTTAAAAGGTTTTTTTGTGAGTATTCTAGGTAATGTATTTCATATTATCCTATTTGTTCTTCCCTATTGATTTCAATTGTTTTTTATTCACTATTTTGGGGTTCAAGGGAGGATATTACCCTAAGGAATGGGTTTACTATAGAGTATAACCAAGGAGGAGGTATTAATACTACCATTTTCCTTGAGTTATTTTTACCCATGAATTTATTTAAGGTTTTTAGAGAATTTTAGAAAAATTATTTATTTTGATCGGGTGATTAATTAATGATTTTTTGTTCCTTAGTTCCTAGGATGTATTGGGAATACACCTGTAACATCCCAAGTAAGTAATAAATAATATATATTTTTATCTATGTCTATTAATGAATTAGATAGTGTTTTAGAGGCATAAAATGAAAATAAATCCAATCTTAAGCATGGAATACACTAATATTTTTTAAAAGATTGTTTTACTTCCTTTTAATGGCAAACCATTTTTAAATCTATCTCTTGAAAATTTTATAATCTATTTTTGTCAAAATAAACTTATTTTTTATGATTGGGACATCAAAATTTACTTTGTGTGAAGTTTTGGTATTTTTCCGATAAAGTTCATTTTTTAATGAATAGTGAAAAATGTTGTATTTTAATTCAAAACCTCTTTTTAATCTAATTTATTTATATGATTAGATTGTCTTTTTAATTGGTTTTAAAGTGAAATTAGAATATATTTTTACCATTTAATCCAATAGTGGTCATTGGAATCAATTTCACTTTGAAATTGGACTTAAACTAGTGTCAATCTTTTGATACTTATTGTTTCATAAAAACACGCTATTTGTCATGACAGTGGGAATTAATTATTAAATTAATTAATTTAACTTATATGATTTGAATTTTTTAAAATATACATCATTTTTGAATTCAGAATATCAAATATATATTAGGGTGAAGTTGTGGTATTTTTCTAAAAAACTTCAATTTTTGATGAATAGTGAAACCACTAAGTGGTAGTTAAAGAAACTGATTTTTTGTTTAAATGAAACTTTGCCACTTCTGTGATTTCATTTTCAAAAATACAACATACATGGTTGTTATTAAGAAGTAAAATTTGGTTCAATGAGATTAAAATAATTTTTTGGTGAATAGTAACTTTTAAGTTCTTAATCGCGATTAGAGGTAATTAGTGTAGTTTAAGGTAAGAATAATGTTTTAATAATATAAAATGACCTAGACACATGTCATAACCTTATTTTATATGTCATGGCCGACCAATAAAATCCATGGGTCAACTTGGGGACCCCATGGGTCCACTTTGGAAGGAAAATGACATTAATATCTTTTAATTCAATGTTAAAGTAAAAATGTCACAAACATGAGTTATTTTACTAAAACAATTTTTACATGAGGTTATACAAGTCAGATTTTTGACTATAAATAGTAATTGGAAATATAAAAATATTTCCCACATCATTGTATTTGTTTTATAATTTTTAGACATTAAATAAATTAAATTATTTATGACATCATGATGATGCATCGATTACCTCATTATTTAACGATTTAAATAAAATGAAAAGATAATGTAAAATCTAAGACCTAAACTTGTCAAAAACTTATTGTTTGGGTATATTTCGAACCCTTATCACCTTATACTCGAATTATATCAATATGGGACCTTTTAAATCCGAAACTCATTTTAAAATAAAGTAACATTTCTTTACTTTCCAAGAGTTCCCCTCCTATTCTCTTATAAAAGGCCCCCACCTCTACCTCCTTACACACACTTACAAAGCCTTCGGCTCGGCCAAAACCTGCCCATTTTGTCTCTCCAAATACCTCTATAACTCTTAGAAGCCTCACTTTGGGCATAAGTCTTCCCAAGGAAGCCTTTGATCTCAAACCAAAGAGAGTTACCCGATTTTAAGGTAATGTCTTCACTTGAGTCCTTTTGTTTTATTTTGCTTCTCCAACCACCTAAACTCTTTTTATTCATTTATTTTGTAACAACTACAGTATCTTAAATATACTAGGATGTATTTATAAAGAGTATTCGATCTACACTTACACACACCTACATATAATGGTTAAAGAACATACTGTTTCTGTGGATGGCGAATTTCTGCCTCACGAAACGATGATTGTTCAACACTCATATAACACCTTCAAAGGTGGCCATTAAGATGTAACTATATTTATATATGATATATAATATGTTTATGTTTTACTTAATCTTCTGTATTTTTCATTTATGGCATACCTTTATGGTTTCCATTATGGGTAAACACGATATCTTCATTTTAGGAAGTGCAGATTACCACCCCCTCAAAGTGATTTGATTCGTTAATACCATATGTGGTACGTATAAAGGATATATTTAATGATATTATATATGATACCATACTGGAATTAAAATACTATTATGTATCATTATGTTTTAATTTAATTAAATATGAAATATAAATGGAAGTAGCGTTCATGCGTACGTACAACTTACCGTCTCCATGAACGGTGCATTTCATTTCTTACCTCTAAATGTTATGTAATATTATAAATGCATGCATGTACTGGATATATATGATATATATGATATCCACATCATGAATACAATTCTGGATATAATGGTTATTTTACCACATGAACAACTTGTAATTATAAAGAGTTTATTTTTGACTCAAGTACCAATGATCGTTAAAACGACCGTTATTAACTTAAATAATAACATAGTGTTCATGACATGGTAATAAGTGATATAAAAGGAATAATGATCTTTAAAAAGGTTCTTAAGAAAGTTGAAATTAACTCAAGTTTATTATTCAGGAGGTTAAAGAACGATTGACTCAAGTCGGACCCGAGGTATGGGACTTCGTCTCAATCTCCTTTCATTGAGGCATATTTTGTTTTATACACAACCTTCTTTTATATGGTGTATAAACCCATTTTACTTTTACATTTATTTAAAATGAATCTTTTTTATACGAAGCATTTACTAAATGACAAAAGGGAATTTTTTTGTCGTACATATGCGGCTACAACGACTTCCCCGCCGCCGTGACCATTATTTGAGTTTTGGCTTCCTCTACAAGACATGCCGTTTTTTTTAAAGAAAAATAAATACCCTGTTTTACTTTTCTTTTATTTTGGTATTAAAAATGGTTTTCATAATGTTTTTATTATATCAATGTTTTTTATTGATATATTTTGATTGAAATATGGAAATGTTATGTTTCCTTTATGTATGTTTTATGTGATACGATTATGTTATGGTTCTTGGGAATTATTATAAAGATGGGTGGTTCCATGATAAAATAAGGGCAGGTGAGCCCGATATATCTCTCCAATGCATTGGGTAATGCGAAGGAGTGAAACGTTAATGTTTCTCCGAAGAGATTTAGGGAATATACTATGATGGGTATTCCAAACGTAACCAACAGGGTTACTCCCTACGTAAGAATGTTATGAATGCTTCAAGTTACCTTTATGTCTTATGATTTATTTGATGTATTCATGATTTGATGAGTTATTTTAAAGTGCTTATGCTTTATGGGTAAAGTATGATTTCATTCTTATGTATATATGTACCCATGTTTCCTTTCCATATTTTTATATCCCTCACCGAGATTTTTATGCTCATCCCAAGTTTTTGAAATGTTTTTCACAGGTCAAGGGAAAGGTACATGATATGATGATAGTGTCAAGGAAGTGTCAAGAAAGAATCCATGTTTTATTTTAAATATGTTTCCATTGATGGAAAAAATGAATATTATCTTCTATGTAACCACTTTGTTTAAATGTGGAATGTAATGCATGTTTTATGATCTAATTCTCTAAAACTCTAAACCTGAAAAGATACTCAAGGTGTAATCTTGTAATAACTCAAGATTAAGTAATGTTTAAGGTTGGGGCCTTATAGTTGGTATCAAAGGTCGGTTTAGATAACTTTAGGAGTTATAATTATATTAAATGATTATCCAAAAATATTTTTTTTAGGGTCAAATTGAAATGATATAGCATTTGAAGATTACCATGTTGCTTCTCCTAAGATATTTTTGTGCTAAGAATGGTTTTCCATAGAGGAAACAGAGCATCTTTTCTAGGAATGCATACAGAGTATAATGACCTTTCGAATCAGCAACCAGAGATGGTCGGAATCATAATTGGGTAGTTTACTGCACTGATGGCTCAGTTGAATCAGGTGATAAATGGTGGTTGTGTTTATTGATGATATTTTGGTGTTTTCTAAAAGTAAAGAGGAGCATGAAAGACATTTAAGGGTTATTTTGTAAACCTTAAAAGAAAATAAATTGTATTGGAATTTCAACAAGTGTGAGTTTTTGTTGCAACAAATTTGTTTCCTTGGTCACATTGTTTCTAAAGATGGGATAACTGTTGATCCTGCAAAAACAAAGGTTGTTGAAGAATGGCCAAGACCCACAAATGTAACAGAGATTCGCAGTTTTCTTGGTTTGACAGGCTATTACCGAAGGTTTGTTAGAAAATTTTCACAGTTATCTAGTCCAATGACTAAGCTAACTTGAAATGGTGTTAAGTTTATTTGGACAAAAGAATGTGATGATTGTTTTCAAGAACTGAAAAGAAGATTTGTGAATGCTCCAGTTTTGGCACTACCTTCCAGGAATGGGGAGTTTGTTATCTACAGTGATGCTTCATTGAAAGGACTTGGTTATGTCCTAATGCAGAATGATCAGGTAATTACTTATGCTTCACGACAGTTGAAAACTCATGAGGTAAATTACCCTACACATGATTTGGAATTAGCTGATGTAGTTTTCGCTCTAAAAATTTGGAGGCATCATTTGTATGGAGTAAAGTGTGAAATATATACCGATCACAAAAGTTTAAATTATATATTCACTCAGAAATAATTGAACATGAGACAGAGGAGATGGCTAGAATTAATCAAGGATTATGATTGTACAATTCATTACCATCCGGGAAAAGCAAATAAAGTGGCCGATGCTTTGAGTCAAAAAATTAATGCTTCATTAACAATGTTGTGTTTGGAACGTGATCCTTTGGTTAAAGATTTGATGAAATTTGGCATAGAAGTTGTTGGTGCAGGATGTCCTTCTATTTTGTTTCAGGTATCAGTGAAATCTTCTCTATCAGACATAATTAAGCAAGCACAGAAGCAAGACGGTGAGTTTCAGAAAAAGGTAGAGCTGGTTCAGAAGGGTAAGTTGCATGAATTCAAATTTGATAGAGATTTTGTTTTGAGATTTGGAAAGATATTGTATGTGCCTTTTGATTCACAGTTGAAGAGAGATTTGTTATGTGAAGCTCATAATTCTCCGTTTTCAGTTCATCCTATAAGTACTAAGATGTATAGAGATCTTCGAGAGTATTACTGGTGGGATGGAATGAAAAGAGATATTGCTGATTTTACTGTGAAGTGTTTGACTTGTCAACAGGTTAAAGCAGAGCGGTAGTTACCAAAATGGATGCTTTAGCCTTTACCAGTTCCGGAGTGTAAATGGGAGAATATATCCATGGAATTTGTTGTTGGATTACCGAAGACATCTCGAGGTAATAATGCAATCTGGGTTATTGTTGATCGCTTGACTAAATCTGCTCATTTCCTTTCTATACGAGATACTTTTTCCCTAGATCAACTTTCCCATTTGTATCTTAAAGAGATAGTCAGGTTACATGGAGTTCCTCTCTCCATTGTATCTGACCGTGATCCCAGGTTCACTTCTAACTTTTGGAAAGGCCTTCAGAAGTCGTTGGGTACTGAATTAAATTTTAGTACATCTTTTCATCCTCAGTCAGATGGGAAGTCAGAACGAACAATTCAGACATTGGAGGATATGCTATGTTCTTGTTCAATAGATTATCTAGGAATTTGGGACCAACATCTTTCTTTGGTTGAGTTTTCATATAATAATAGTTTTCATTCCATTATACAGATGGAACCATTTGAGGTGTTATATGGGAAGCGGTGTCGAACTCCAGCTTTTTGGGATGAAGTGGGTGAAAGGAAGCTGATTGGACCAGAATTGGTAGAAGAGATGGTAGAAAAAGTTCAGCTGATACGGAAACACATGAGAACAGCTCAGAGCAGGCAGAAGAGTTATGCGGACAATAGGAGGAAGGATCTCTCTTTTGAGGTAGGTGATCATGTTTTTCTCAAAGTATCACCATGGAAAAGTGTGATGCGGTTTGGTAAGAAAGGAAAGCTGAGTCCAAGGTTCATTGGACCATATGAAATTCTGGAGAGAGTTGGATCAGTTTCATACCGAGTGGCTTTACCTCTGAGTTTATCTCAGTTACACAATTTTTTTCATGTTTCGATGCTGAGAAAGTACATGCCAGATCCATCTTATGTTTTGAGTCCAGAGGTAGTTTAGCTGGAAGAGAACCTATCTTATGAGGATCAACCGGTCCAGATTCTTGACCACAGGGAGCAAGTGTTACGGAATAAGGTGATTCATCAGGTAAAGGTTTTGTGGAAAAAACCACATGATTGAAGAGGCAACATGGGAATCTGAAAATGCAATGAGGGATAAATACCCCCATTTATTCGATAAGTAAATAAATTGTAGGGACGCAATTTTCTAAAGGGGGGAAGGATGTAACATCCCAAGTAAGTAATGAATAATAGATATTTTTATCTATTTCTATTAATGAATTAGATAGTGTTTTAGAGGCTTAAAATGAAAATAAATCCAATCTTAAGCATGGAATACACTAATATTTTTTAAAAGATTGTTTTACTGCCTTTTAATGGAAAACCATTTTTAAATATATATTTTGACAATTATATAAGCTATTTTTGTCAAAATAAACTTATTCTTTATGATTGGGTCATCAAAATTTAGTTTGTGTGAATTTTTGGTATTTTTCCGATAATGTTCATTTTTTAATGAATAGTGAAAAATGTTGTATTTTAATTCAAAACCTCTTTTTAATATAATTTATTTATATGATTAGATTATCTTTTGAATTGGTTTTAAAGTGAAATTTGAATATATTTTTACCATTTAATCCAATGGTGGTCATTGGAATCAATTTCACTTTGAAATTGGACTTAAACTAGTGTCAATCTTTTGAAACATATTGTTTCATAAAAACACGCTATTTGTCATGAAAGCGGAAATTAATTATTAAATTAATTAATTTAACTTATATGATTTGAATTTTGTAAAATATACATCATTTTTGAATTCAGAATATCAGATATAGCTTAGGGTGAAGTTTTGGTATTTTTATGAAAAAGTTCAATTTTTGATGAATAGTGAAACCACTAAATGGTAGTTAAAGAAACTGATTTTTCATTTAAATAAAACTTTTCCACTTCTGTGATTTGATTTTCAAAAATCCGACATACATGGTTTTAATTAAGAAGTAAAATGTGGTTCAATGAGATTAAAATAATTTTTTGGTGAATAGTAACTTTTAAGTTCTTAATCGCGATTAGAGGTAATTAGTGTAGTTTAAGGTAATAATAATGTTTTAATAATATAAAATGACCTAGAAACATGTCCTACCCTTATTGGATGTGTCATGGACGAACAAGAAAATCCATGGGTCAACTTGGGGACCCCATGGGGACACTTTTTAAGTAAAATGACATTAATATCTTTTAATTCAATGTTAAAGTAAAAAATGTCACAAACATGAGTTATTTTACTAAAACAATTTTTACATGGGGTTGTACAAGTCAGATTTTTGACTATAAATAGTAATTGGAAAGATAAAAAGATTTCCTACATCATAATATTTTGTTTTTAATTTTTAGACATTAAATAAATTAAATTATTTTTGACATCATGATGATGCATCGATTACCTCATTATTTAACGATTTAAATAAAATGAAAAGATAATGTAAAATCTAAGACCTAAACTTGTCAAAAACCTATTGGTTGGGTATATTTAGAACCCTTATCACCTTATCCTCTAATTATATCAATTTGGGACCTTTTAAATCCGAAACTCATTTTAAAATAAAGTAACATTTCTTTACTTTCCAAGAGTGCCCCTCCTCTCCTCTTATAAAAGGCCCCCACCTCTACCTCCTTACCCACACTTCCAAATCCTTTGGCTCAGCCAACCCCTGCCCATTTTGTCTCTCCAAATCCCTCTCCAACTCTTATAATCCTCACATGGGTAGAAGTCTTCCCAAGGAAGCCTTTGATCTCAAACCAAAGGGAGTTACCCGATTTTAAGGTAATGTCTTCACTTGAGTCCTTTTGTTTTATTTTTCTTCTCCAACCCCCTAAACTCTTTTTATTAATTTCTTTTGTAACAACTCCAGTATCTTAAATATACTAGGATGTTTTTATAAGAAGGATTCGAGCTACACTTACACACACCTACATCTAATGGTTAAATAACGTACTGTTTCTGTGGATGGCGAATTTCTGCCTCACAAAACGATGATTGTTCAACAATCATATTACACCTTCAAAGGTGGCCATTAAGATGTCACTATATTTATATATGATATATAATATGTTTATGTTTTACTTAAGATTCTGTATTTTTCATTTATGGCATACCTTTATGGTTTCCATTATGGGTAAACATGATATCTTCATTTTAGGAAGTGCGGACTACCGCCCCCTCAAATTGATTTGATTCGTTAATACCATATGTGGTACACACAAAGGATATATTTAATGATATTATATATGATACCATACTGGAATTAAAATACTATTATGTATCATTGTGTTTTAATTCCATTAAATATGAAATGGAAATGGAAGTAGCGTTCATGCGTACGTACGGCTTATTGTCTCCATGAACGGTGCATTTCATTTCTTAACTCTAAATGTTATGTAATATTATAAATGCATGCATGTACTGGATATATATGATATATATGATATCCACATCATGAATACAATTATGGATATAATGTATATTTTACCACATGAACAACTTGTAATTATAAAGAGTTTATTTTTTACTCAAGTACCAATGATCGTTAAAACGACCATTATTAACTTAAATAATAACATAGTGTTCATGACATGGTAATAAGTGATATAAAAGGAATAATGAACTTGAAAAAGGTTCTTAAGAAATTATAAATTAACTCAAGTTTATTATTCAGGAGGTTAAAGAACGATCGAGTCAAGTCGGACCCGAGGGATGGGACTTCGTCTCAATCTCCTTTCATTGAGGCATATTTTGTTTTATACAAAACCTTCTTTTATACTGTGTATAAACCCCTTGGACTTTTAAGTTTATTAAAAATGAATCTTTTTTATACAAAGAGTTTACTAAATGACAAAAGAGAATGTTTTTGTTGTACGTATGCGGCGACAACGACTTCTCCGCCCTCGTGACCCTTATTTGAGTTTCGGCTTCCTCTACAAGTCATACCGTTTTTTTAAAAGAAAAATAAATACCCTATTTTAATTTTCTTTTATTTTGGTATTGATAATGGTTTTCATAATGTTTTTATTATATCAATGTGTTTTATTGATATCTTGTGATTGATGTAACACCCCAAGCTTTCACGATACGCCTCTCTTTCAATAATGCAATAGCTTGCATTGTACGCAACTTCGAGTTCAAACACACCGCGACTAATCAAAGTAGTCGTTATGAATAGTAATAACCACTTTTTAAAATTATATAAATTTTATATTTCAAAATGGACTTCATTTTTGTATTCTTAATATCGAAATTATCCTAAGTTGAATTTTTTGTAACTTTCTGAGAACTTCCAATTTTTTTATGAATAGTGAAAAATACTTAAAACAACTTTTTTAATCAAAATAATTTATAGTGATAAGTCATACTATTGAGTGGTTTTAAAGTATAATTAGAATATATTTTTACCATTTTATCCAATGGTGTTCATTAGAATTAATTTCACTTTGAAATTGGACATAAACAATTGTCAATCTTTTGATATATATTGTTTCTTAAAAACACGTTATTTGTTGTGACAGCGGGAATTAATTATAAAATTAATTAATGCAACTTATATGTTTGTAATTTCATAAAATAAGCATCATTTTTGAATTCGGAATATCAATTATATCTTAGGGTGAAATTTTGGCATTGTTCTGAAAAACTTCAATTTTTGATTAATAGTGAAACCACTAAGTGGTAGTTAAAAAACTGATTTTTCGTTTAAATGAAATATTACCACTTCTGTGATTTGATTTTCAAAAATCCGACATACATGGTTTTAATTAAGAAGTAAAATGTGGTTCAATGAGATTAAAATAATTTTTTGGTGAATAGTAACTTTTAAGTTCTTAATCGCGATTAGAGGTAATTAGTGTAGTTTAAGGTAAAACTAATGTTTTAATAATATGAGATGAGCTTGACACATGTCCTACCTTCATTGGATGTGTCATGGCCAACCAAGACAATCCATGGGTCAATTTTGGGACCCCATGGGGCCACTTTAGTTGGAAAATGACATAAATACCTTTTATTTAATGTTAAAGTAAAAAAATGACACAAACATGAAATGTTTTACTAAAACAATTTTTACATTAAATTATACAATTCATATTTTTGACTATAAATATTCATTGGAAAGCTAAAAATATTTCCTACATCATAGTATTTTTTTTATAATTTTTAGACATCAAATAAATTAAATTATTTGTGACATCATGATGATGCAGCGATGACCTCATTATTTAACGATTTAAATAAAATGGAAAGATAATGTAATATCTAAGACCTACACATGTCCAAAACCTATTGTATGGGTGGATTTAGAACCCTTATCACCTTATCCTCTAATTATATCAATGTGGGACCTCTTAAATCCGAATACCATTTTAAAATAAAGTAACTTTTCTTTACTTTCCAAGAGTGCCCCTCCTCTCCACTTATAAAAGGCCCCCACCTCTACCACCTCATTCACACTTTCAAGCCATTTGGCTCGGCCAAACTCTGCCCAAATACTCTCCCAACTTCCCCCTCTTTCTCCTAGAAGCCTCACTTTGGGCATAACTCTTCCCAAGGAAGCCTTTGGCTCAAATCAAAAAGAGTTACCCGATTTTAAGGTAATGTCTTCTCTAATGTTGTTTTGTTTTATTTTTCTTCTCCAACCCCCTAAACAATTTTTATTCATTTCTTATATAACAACACCAGTATAATCAATATACTAGGATGTTTTTATAAGAAGTATTCGAGATAAACTTACACACACCTACATCTAATGGTTAAAGAACATACTGTTTCTGTGGATGGCGAATTTTTGTCTCACGAAACGATGATTGTTCAACACTCATATAACACCTCTAATGGTGGTCATTATGATGACACTATTTTTATATATGATATATATTATGTTTTTGTTTTCCTTATGATTTTTTATTTTTAATTTATGGAATACCTTTATGGTTTCCATTATGGGTAAACGCGATATTTTCATTTTAGGAAGTGCGGACTACCGCCCCCTCAAAGTGATTTGAATCGTTAATACCATATGTGGGATGTATAAAGGATGGAGTAAAAGGTATTATATGCTATATTATACTGGAATTATATTATACATTTATATCATTATTATTTCAATCCATTAAATACGAAATATAAATGAAAGTAGCGTTCATGCGTACGTACGGCTTACCGTCTCCATGAACGGTGCATTTCATTTCTTACCTCTAAATGTTACGTAATATTATGAATGAATGTATATACTGGATATATATGATATATATGATATCTACATTCTAAATATAATTCTGGATATAATGGATATTTCACCACATGAAAAACATGTAATTATAATAAGTTTATTGTTGACTCAAGTACCAAAGATCGACAAAACGACAGTTATTAACTTAAATAATTACATAATGTTCATAACATTGTAATAAGTGATATAAAAAGGATAATGAAATTAAAAATGGTTCTTAATAAGGTAGATATTAACTCTAGTTTATTATTCAGGAGGTTAAAGAACGGTTGAGTCAAGTCGGACACGAGGTAAGGCAATTTCTTAACCCAATTTCCATTCTTTGGGTTAATCTCCTACTTTAAAATTATGTCATGATATTATTATGTCCTATTTTGTATTTTTACTTTCTTTATGTGTACCTATAGTGAATACACATAATAGATCTATTTTATTTTAAAAATGATCTTTTTAAGGACTTCATCTCAATCTCCTTTCATTGAGGCATATTTGGATTTATACACAACTTTCTTTTATACGGTGTATAAACCCCTTTGACTTTTACGTTTATTCAAAAGGAATATTTTTATACGAAGCGTTTACTAAATGACAAAAGGGGATGTTTTTTTCGTACATATGAGGCGACAACGACTTCTCCGCCGCCGTGACCATTATTTGAGTTTCGGCTTCCTCTACATGCCATACCTTTTTTTAAAAGAAAAATAAATACCATGTTTTACTTTTCTTTTATTTTGGTATTGAAAATGGTTTTTAAAGTGTTTTTATTATATCAATGTGTTGTATTTATATCTTGTGATTGAAATTTGGAAATGTTATGTTTCCTTTATTCATGTTTTATGTGATATGATTATGTTATGATTTATGATATGTTTAAACCTATTTATATGAGGAATGCATTGGACTTAATAAGTGACGGGTGGAGCCCGCTATAGCTCCTCGATGCATCGGAAGGTCTCATGAGACAAACTAGTGTCTTGGCACAATGCCTTAACAAAATATTATTTGTGGTCTTGGCACGAGTCCTTGGCTACGTGGTTATGATAGTCTAGCATTATGCATTCCATCATTATGAAAGTGGATATTGATATTTCATGTGATTATTCGACTAGTAGAATATCCATGTGAGTAAGTAAATGGAATTATTTAATTTTATTTTTTCCATATTATGCTGAAGTTCAAGTTTAAAAAGGCTTTTGTTTTAGTTATACATTGCCTTAAATGTTAATGTTTATTTATGAAAGCTTCCTCAATATTGGTATCCTTACTGAGCATCTGAGCTCACCCCTTTCAATGTTTTAATATTTTCCAGGATGTGAAGAAGTATTTTATGAATAACTTGCAGGGATAGTCAGAAGAGGATATGAGTGTGGACTATGGAGACTTTATTGTTGTATTTTTTCACTTTATGATTTAATATAACATTTATAAATGTATCTAGTGTTTCCAAGGCTACTAAACTAATCGGTCGTTCGAGACTTGATATTTTGTGATCATGCCAATGTTACGAAGTAATGCACCGACTCTGGGTAGCTAGGGTCGGGGCGTTACAGTTAGTATCAGAGGCAGTTTAGTACTAACCTTGGAAGCTAGATTTAGATAAACTCTGATTAGAGCACAAAGCCCGAAGATAGATTTCGAGGATTAGTATAGAAAAACTTCCTAGAATTTTGGTATTATAGAGATTTTGTGAGTTTTCCGAGCAATACATCCCAGACTGGATACGAGCTGGTAGAGGCGGCTCTGGTACAGATGTACCTAGGTGTAAAACCCAAAAACACCTCTTTGAGCTAGACTCAAACGGGAACTGGTGCACGACAACGGGCCTTGCTGCACTCTTGGTTACGACACTCCCGGGGGATATGCTTTGGATAATTCCCGTTTTCTTTACAAACCACTATGAAGGGTTATGAGTATATACTTTCTCAAATAAAACATTTTTATGGTTATGGATTATATCCATAAATAGTTCAATTTATGTTAAGTATTTTACAAGTATGGAATTATGTATTTTAATTCATAAACTAATCTAGTTTATGCCATTGTTTAGAAATGGCGCCTAGTGGAAGGAATGGAAACTGTATCAATGCACACACTCCATGTAGGGATTCCCTCCTACTCAAGATAATTATTGTGGAGTTGGAGATATAACTGGTTCTGATCAACTTATTACCATACTGGGACAACTCACTCAGGTTATGAATAATAACCTTACTCGTATGGAGCACCCTGATCTGCAACGTGGAGGATCAATGTTAGACCACTTCATGAGGCAACAACCGCCAACATTTAATGGGGGTAAAAATCCATTAGTAGCTGAGCAATGGATAAACTCCTTAGAGAAAATATTCCATGCCTTGGGGAGTAGCAAAAGGGAGAAGGTTATCATGGCAGTTTACCGCCTCACTGGAGATGCCGATCAATGGTGGTCGTTGATTCAAAATACAAAGGAAGATGAAGAAGTATCAAGTATGTAATGGAGAGAGTTCAAAGATATTTTCTTAGAAAAATACTTTCCTCGTGACCATCGAGCAGATATGGAAAGACAATTTCTGAGTCTGAGACAAAAGGAGGATGAGAATGTCGCAAAGTATGAGGACAACTTTAAAAGGTTAGCAAGACATGCTGCAGATTATATACGTAACCCAAGAAGTAAGATTGATCATTTCTTTGATGGGTTAAAACCATTTCTCCATCGAGCATTAGTCTCACAAACCTTCTTGTCGTATGAAGATATAGTCTCGTGTGCTATCAAGAAAGAAAAGGAGTTCTCTAAGTCTTATGACAACAAAGTAAAGCAAGAGAAGAAGAGAACGGTGGAACAAGAGACAGATAAAGGGAAAAAGGGAAAGAAGGATTTTCCATTATGTGATAATTGTGGGAAGAATCACCCTGGTACTTGCCTAAAAGGAATGGGAGTTTGTTACAAATGTGGAGAAAAAGGTCACCAGTCTCGTGATTGTAAGGGAAAGAAAGGGGTTATCAATGTTGAATGCTACAATTGTAGGGAAATGGGTCATTATGAAAATGAATGTCCAAAGCGTCAGGGAAACTTACCTCAAAAAAGGCCAAGGGATCAAGGACAATCTTATGTTGTGACTACAGTTGAAGCGGAATAATTAATGTATTGGTGCTTTTGGACTCATGGATTATATTCTGGTTATTATAATAATGTGATATATATATAAGGATTGTACTGCAGTACATGTTGATTTCATTAAGGTTTTAATATCATGAAGGTAATCATATTTTTGTATGCGACAATAAGAGAAACTTTACCTTGTTTGAGGAATCTGATGATACAATTGATTTTGGAATTTAGAGACTTTTTAGAGAAAGTCTGGACAGAGGTATTTTGGATAACTATAATGGTTGGAATGGATTAAGTTGATCTTTGGATAGTATTGTTTAAGGTTAAAAAATTTATGAATATTATTTTTGGAATATTATAATACTATAGTTTTAGGAAAAGGAAGACCTGTAGGGTGGGGCATAACCCATCGCGTCGGACAAAGCTGCAAGAATCGAACTCACAACCATAGTGTGACAGGCCTTTATTACCTACCACTAGCCTACAGGAAGTCCCTGGTTATTACAAAATAGTTTTACTAATATAAATGGTATGTGTTAATATTTTGAACCTTATACAATTAGGATAAATAGAATATTTTTGAGTTCTATTAACTTTTAGAGTGAAAGATGGGTTTGTGGTAAAAATTTATTAAAGAATGAAAGTATACATAACAAGTATGTATATTCCCTTACTTTATTAGTAAATCTCCTAAATAAATTCCTCAACTTTATAAAAGGTAACTTAAAACAAAAATGTTGTCAGTTAACTTTTCCTACTGGGGAATCAATGATCGTTTAACCAATCACAAGTTTGGGATTTTCTTGTAGTTAAACTTTCTCCTAATCCTGTTTTCTATAACTCTCCATCAGACCTTGATGGTTTGTTTCTCCTCCATATCCATATTTTCATAGAATCCTAGTATGGGCTATCTCGGGTGACCTTTCTACTTATCTTTCTTTCTTTTAAAGTTATATTTTTATTAACCTTATTTCCGATGTGGGTTTTCCACAAAGGTATTTTCTATTTTCAACCTTTTATTTTCAATGAAAAATTTCAAATTGTGAGGATGAAATTTATTGAATGAGGGAAGAATGTAACACCCCAAGCTTTCACGATACGCCTCTCTTTCAATAATGCAATAGCTTGCATTATATGCAAATTCGAGTTCTAACACACTGCGACTAATCAAAATAGCCGTTATGAATAGTAATAACCACTTTTTAAAATTATAGAAATATTTTATTTCAAAATGGACTTCATTTTTGTATTCGTAATATCGAAATTATCCTAAGTTGAATTTTTTGTAACTTTCTGAGAACTTCCAATTTTTTTTATGAATAGTGAAAAATACTTAAAACAACTTTTTTAATCAAAATAATTTATAGTGATAAGTTATACTATTGAGTGGTTTTAAAGTATAATTAGAATATATTTTTACCATTTTATCCAATGGTGTTCATTATAATTAATTTCACTTTGAAATTGGACATAAACAATTGTCAATCTTTTGATATATATTGTTTCTTAAAAACACACTATTTGTTGTGACAGCGGGAATTAATTATAAAATTAATTAATGCAACTTATATGTTTGGAATTTCATAAAATAGACATCATTTTTGAATTCGGAATATCAATTATAGCTTAGGGTGAAATTTTGGAATTGTTCTGAAAAACTTCAATTTTTGATGAATAGTGAAACCACTAAGTGGTAGTTAAAAAACTATTTTTTCGTTTAAATGAAATATTACCACTTCTGTGATTTGATTTTCAAAAATCCAACATACATGGTTGTCATTAAGAAGTAAAATGTTGTTCAATGTGATTAAAATAATTTTTTGGTGAATAGTAACTTTTAAGTTCTTAATCGCGATTAGAGGTAATTAGTGTAGTTTAAGGTAAAAATAATGTTTTAATAATATGAGATGATCTTGACACATGTCCTACCCTAATTGTATATGCCATGGCCGACCAATACAATCCATGGGTCAACTTGGGGACCCCATGGAGCCACTTTAGTTGGAAAATGACATAAATACCTTTTATTTAATGTTAAAGTAAAAAAATGACACAAACATGAAATGTTTTACTAAAACAATTTTTACATGGGGTTATACAAGTCATATTTTTGACTATAAATAGTCATTGGAAATCTAAAAATATTTCCTACATCATAGTATTTTTTTTATAATTTTTAGACATTAAATAAATTAAATTATTTATGACATCATGATGATGCAGCGATGACCTCATTATTTAACGATTTAAATAAAATGGAAAGATAATGTAATATCTAAGACCTACACATGTCCAAAACCTATTGGATGGGTGGATTTCGAACCCTTATCACCTTATCCTCGAATTATATCAATGTGGTACCTCTTAAATCCGAATACCATTTTAAAATAAAGTGACTTTTCTTTACTTTCCAAGAGTGCCCCTCCTCTCCACATATAAAAGGCCCCCACCTCTACCACCTCATTCACACTTTCAAGCCATTTGGATCGGCCAACCTCTGCCCAAATACTCTCCCAACTTCACCCTCTTTCTCCTAGAATCCTCACTTTGGGCAGAACGCTTCTCAATGAAGCCTTTGGCTCAAAGCAAAAAGAGTTACCCGATTTTAAGGTAATGTCTTCTCTAATGTTGTTTTGTTTTATTTTTCTTCTACAACCCCCTAAACACTTTTTATTCATTTCTTTTGTAACAACAACAGTATACTCAATATACTAGTATGTTGTTATAAGAAGGATTCGAGCTACACTTACACACACCTACATCTAATGGTTAAAGAACATACTGTTTCTGTGGATGGCGAATTTTTGCTACACGAAACGATGATTGTTCAACACTCATATAACACCTCTAATGGTGGCCATTATGATGAAACTATTTATATATATGATATATATTATGTTTTTTTTTTCTTATGATTTTTTATTTTTCATTTATGGCATACCTTTATGGTTTCCATTATGGGTAAATGCGATATTTTTATTTTAGGAAGTGCGGACTACCGCCCCCTCAAAGTGATTTGAATCGTTAATACCATATGTGGGATGTATAAAGGATGGAGTAAATGGTATTATATGCTATATTATACTGAAATTATATTATACATTTATATCATTATGATTTCATTCCATTAAATACGAAATAGAAATGAAAGTAGCGTTCATGTGTACGTACGGCTTACCGTCTCCATGAACGGTGCATTTCATTTCTTACCTCTAAATGTTACCTAATATTATGAATGAATGTATATACTGTATATATATGATATATATGATATCTAAATCATGAATATAATTCTGGATATAATGGATATTTCACCACATGAACAACTTGTAATTATAAGAAGTTTATTGTTGACTCAAGTACCAAAGATCGACAAAACGACCGTTATTAACTTAAATAATTACATAATGGTCATAACATTGTAATAAGTGATATAAAAAGGATAATTAAATTGAAAATGGTTCTTAATAAGGTATATATTAACTCTAGTTTATTATTCAGGAGGTTAAAGAACGGTTTAGTCAAGTCGGACACAAGGTAAGGGAATTTCTTAACCCAATTTCCATGATTTGGGTTAATCTCCTACTTTCAAATTATGTCATGATATTATTATGTCCTATTTTGTATTTTTACTTTCTTTATGTGTACCTATAGTGAATACATATAATAGATCTATTTTATTTTAAAAATGATCTTTTTAAGGACTTCGTCTCAATCTCCTTTCATTGAGGCAAATTTGGTTTTATACACAACTTTCTTTTATACGGTGTATAAACCCCTTTGACTTTTACATTTATTCAAAAGGAATATTTTTATACGATGCGTTTAATAAACGACAAAAGGGGATGTTTTTGTCGTACGTATGTGGAGACAATGACTTCTCCGCCGCCGTGACCATTATTTGAGTTTCGGCTTCCTCTACAAGCCATACCTTTTTTTTAAAGAAAAATAAATACCATGTTTTACTTTTCTTTTATTTTGGTATTGAAAATGGTTTTGAAAGTGTTTTTATTATATCAATGTGTTGTATTTATATCTTGTGATTGAAATTTGGAAATGTTATGTTTCCTTTATGCATGTTTTATGTGATACTATTATGTTATGGTTTATGATATGTTTAAACATATTCATATGAGGAATGCATTGAACTTAATAAGTGACGGGTGGAGCCCGCTATAGATCCTCGATGCATCGGCAGGTCTCATGAGACAAACTAGTGTCTTGGCACGAGGACTTGAAAAAATCTTATTTGTGGTCTTGGCACGAGGCCTTGGCTACGTGGTTATGATAGTATGGCATTATGAATTCCATCATTATGAAAGTGGTTATTGATATTTCATGTGATTATTCGACTAGTAGAATATCCATGTGAGTAAGTAAATTTCATTATTTAATTTTATTTTTGCCATATTATGCTGAAGTTCAAGTTTAAAAAGGCTTTTGTTTTAGTTATACATTGCCTTAAATGTTAATGTTTATTTATGAAAGCTTCCGCAATATTGTTATCCTTACTGAGCATCTGAGCTCACCCCCTTCAATGTTTTAATATTTTCCAGGATGTGAAGAAGTATTTTATGAATGACCTGCAGGGATAGTCAGAAGAGGATATGAGTGTGGACTATGGAGACTTTATTGTTGTAGTTTTTCACTTTATGATGTAATGTAACATTTATGAATGTATCTAGTGTTTCCAAGGCTACTAAACTAATCGGTCTTTCGAGACTTGATCTTTTGTGATCATGCAAATGTTACGAAGTAATACACCGACTCTGGGTAGCTGGGGTTGGGGCGTTACAATTGAAATGTGTAAATGTTATGTTTCCTTTATGTATGTTTTATGTGATACGATTATGTTATGGTTCTTGGGCATTATTTTGAAGACGGGTGGTTCTGTGATAAACTAAGGGCGGGTGAGCCCGATATAGCTCTCCAATGCATTGGGTAATGCAAAGGAGTGAAACGTTAAGGTTTATCCGAAGAGATTTAGGGAATATACTGTGATGGTTATTCCAAACGTAACCAAGAGGGTTACTCCCTACGTAAGAATGTTATGAATGCCTCAATTTACCTTTATGTCTTATGATTTCTATGATTTATTCATGATTTGATGAGGTATGTTAAAGTGATTATGTTTTATGGGTAAAGTATGATTTCATTCTTATGTATATATGTACCCATGTGTCCTTTCCATATTTTTATATCCCTTACTGAGCTTTTTATGCTCATCCCATGTTTTTGAAATGTTTTTCACAGGTCAAGGGAAAGGTACATGATATGATGATAGTGTCAAGGAAGTGTCAAGAAAGAATCCATGTTTTATTTTAAATATGTTTCCATTGATGGGAAAAATGAATACTATCTTTTATGTAACTTCTTTGTTTAAATGTGGAATGTAATGCATGTTTTATGATCTTATTCTCTAAAACTCTAAAACTGGAAAGATCCTCAAGGTGTAATCTTGTAATAACTCAAGATTAAGTAATGTTTAAGGCTGGGGCCTTATAATACCTCACCTCATTTCTCATTTTTTGGAATCATTATTGTAGTGACAATTTCTTGACATAAATTAACATTACATAACTTTTGCGGAATACATAAAACAATACACAAACAGATGCATGAATACTGTACTAGTCGAGTGCATTTGAAAACATGGAAACATAAACATTGATATATAAATGAGATACATTATCTCCCACTATGTTCTTCATGAATATAACCCTTCTTATACACATCAAAAATAATACATATATTCATAAATTGGGGAAGGAAATAGAAAAAGGGGTGAGATAAAATGCTCAGTAAGGGTAAAAAGGGATACATTTAAGTATACTCGTGATCATAAAGGTATGATAACATGATCATGAAAAGAGAATACCGTACCCAATATATCAAAGCTCATATACATGAATCATGGAATAAATCTTGATAGTTCATTAGATATTAATAATAAAGAAATAAAGAACATAAGCAGTGAAATCATAACTTTTGAATAAAACCTAGAATTGTGGTAGACACATAAGCATATAATATGACTTCTATAGTATCCATGGAATTACTTACAAGACCATCTTGGTAGTCTGGGTTCACTCCCCATACCATCTTGGTAGTCATGGTTCACTCCCATAACCATATTAGCAGAATGAGTTCACTCCTCATATCATCTTAGTATTCATGGTTTACTCTCATGACCATCATAGTAGTCAAGGTTCATTCCTAAGACCAGGGCCGGCCCTAGGGCAAGCCTAGAGAGCCCCCGGGCTAGGGAAACAGGCAATCAAAGAAAAAAAAATACAAAACCAAGGGAAAAAATTCACCATTTCACTGTAGCTCTTAATATATTTTAGGGAAAAATTTCATAGGCAGTCTTGGGCAACAGAATTTACGGGGCCGGTCCTTCCTAAGACCATCTTAGTCTATCTCAAAAGATATAAATATTTATCCAATTCATTGGAGTGAGATATAGGTCCCACCCATATCATAATGAAATCATACATACATGTTCCACAAGATCATAAATAATCATATCATAACCCATGAAATCAAATGGTTATTATAAACATGTAATCATATCATAACCTATGGAAAGATATAGGTTTCCTAATCATTTCATCAAAAATATAAACAATTTAAAGAAGCGGGTTTCAAAATAACATAACCCATGAATGTGAAACGGGTTCCACAAAAATTATTCCATCAAAACATAATCCATTTAGATAATTAATATGAATGAAAACATTGAATAAAGTCCCTATAAATTCATGAGTATCACCAATGTATGTCATATTAGAAGGGAAATAATTTTGAAAGATCTTTTAAAAACATTTCTTGAGGAAAGTATCCTTTATTCTTTGAAAGAATTCTTTTTATAACATAAAACATTTTAAAAACCTTTTTCTTTGAAAATAGATTTAAAATTTTATAAAGTAAGATTTTAAAACAATAAAACATTTTTAAAATACTTTTTCCTTGAAAATTATCTTCAAGGATCTTTTGAAAACATTTAAAAAACATGGTTTTTGGATACAATAGATTTCTGAATGATGAGAGAGACAGTCAGATTTTACATAAAAATGTTATATTAAGTACAAAAGAGTAGAAAAAATGGTACTAACACATGAATATATCTAGAATAAATATTTTATAAGGAAACTAATGTGTTCTCTCGAGATATGGATCATAATATTTCATCAAATATGCATAGTTATTAACAATCTCAAAAACCGATGAGATTGTTTTAGTAAACTCTTACAACTTCGTTACTTGGGACATATTATTCATGTAGTATAATTAAATTAAATTAATCCTAAAATATAATTAAAATAGGGATATTCCTGATATAACATGGAATTATATACACCTCGAGAAAGAGTTAAGGTGTATAACAATGTGGGAGTCTCAAAGAAGCCAATTTGAGACAAAACATTTTTTACTGATTTGGTAACTTTTGAAACTTAAAGCCCATGAAATAAAGTTCATAAAATGATATTTTAATACCTATAAATTTAATTAAATTATAAATATAATATAATCATATTTATTACATACACCACACAAAATGAAAGAGTGATGAACAGAGCATGTATCCCATGAAAATAAAAAGTGAGAAGAAATCCCCTTACCTTATGTCTTGACTCTCATCGTACTCGCTCAAAACAACTTTTATAATAAATATAAATTTATTATATATATTTTAAATAACTTTATCATTATATGTAATAAAATATATTTTTTTTATTATGACCTTATATTACCCACTTGTTAATGATCTTAGGTTAAGGTTTCACTTCGGGTAATCTTCACTTTATTCTCCGAATGTGTCTTAATTTGTTATATTTTTGGTCTTTATTCTTATATCATGATTATAGAATATGAAACATCATATATTTATATAAATTATAATATTATTATAATAATCTAAATAATATATAAGTATTAAAATTAAAATACTATTCATGGAGATGGTAGGTCGTACGTACGCATGGACGCTATTTCCATTTAAATGTCGTGTTAAGAGAAAGAAAGTAAAATACATATATGTATATATATATCATTATTATAATATATTTATGATATCATATATATTCACTAAAACCGTACTTAATACAATTCATGTGGTGTATGAATGAATCATATCGCTTTGAGGGACAGTAGTCCACACTTCCTCAAATGAAATTATCATATTTACATAAGATGGAAAGCATAAAGGTATATTATAAATAAAAAATATATAAGTTTAAAGATGTTATAAATATAATATATATCATATATAAATAGATTTTATATCATAATTTCTTCCATGATAGGTGGTAATTAAAATTGAACAATCATCATTTAGTGAGGAAGTAGTTTTCCATACACATAAATAGTATATTCATTATCCATTAGATGGAGGTTTGTGTAAGTTTAGGTTGAATACATAGTATAAAAAATCCAATTATATTTATTATACTGATTTTTTCATACAATAATGTAATAAAGAGAGTGAAGGGGGTGGGGAACAAGAATAAAAGAAAGGAGTTTTGAGAGGATGTTACCTCTTTATTGGGTAACTCCTTTTGGTTTGTGCCAAAAGGATTTCATGGATTTCCTTATACAAAAGGAAAGTATACTAGGAGGAAAATAGGTATTTTGGGAATTTTATTTGGTAGGTATTTTCCTAAAT
Source organism: Viscum album (assembly GCA_963277665.1). NCBI lineage: Eukaryota > Viridiplantae > Streptophyta > Magnoliopsida > Santalales > Viscaceae > Viscum > Viscum album. The sequence goes on along the minus strand of OY728160.1, from coordinate 24,280,364 downwards.
TAATAGTTTTTATAGTTTTGAGTAAGTGGGATAGGTGGTGGATTTTTATAGGGAATGAAAAGGACTCACTTGGAATTTTTAGAAACAAGTTAGGCGTACACATGTTCTTACCATAAAAAATCCATAAAAACCAAAAAACTCAAGAATTGAAGTTTTATTTCCAAAATATGGAAATTAAATGGGTGTTTTATAAGTTTATAGGTGATTTGGGCCCTTAATTTTAAGGTTTAGTCCCTAATAAACTTAATTTTACCTTAATCGTTGTGATTAAAATTACTCACTTTTACATCATTTTGGTAAAAAATTAACTTGGTATTATTATAATCCAAATATTATTATGAATAAAATTTTTTGTCTTTGTTTTTATAAATTAAAATCATATAAATAAAAAAAATTAATATTAATTCTAATCCCGCAGACGGGACAAAATAATAAGTTTTTAAAGTAGAAAAATTTTCAAAGGTTTGTTAAGATTTTATATTCAATTTCAAAGTGAAATTTATTATAGTGAATTAAATTTTATTAATAGATTTAATATTTATATAATTTCATCTTAAAACAAATTTATAATATCATTTAACATTAATAATTAATTAAAAAAAATGCAGTTTTTAACTAAGAAAGAAGTATTTTTCACTATTCATAAAAAAAATTAAGTTTCTAAGAAAAATATCAAACATTAACCCTGGGAAAATTTATACATTATGAATTAAAAAAATAAAGTTTATTTTATCAAATTTAATTTCTAAATGTGTCTGAAATTAATTTTTTTATTAAAAGTTGTTCATTCAAGAAAACGTTATTTTAAAACATAAAAGGACTTTACCAAAAACCCATATCATTCATTATCAATATGTTTTATTTATATAAAACAATTATAAATAATATTTTAAAATTAGTTATTACAGATATTATTAATAATTTTAAATTATAGTTTATAATTATCTCATTTAAATAATTATATCATTAAAATGATGTTTCGTAGAAACTCTGTGTTGCGTGTGATGTACGCTAAGTTAGTTTTGCATGTATCGTACCCCATGTAGGTGTTGTGTGTAACTTATGCCAAGTCAATATTACATGTAACATACACTAAGTCAGTTTTTCGTGTAACATACACCAATTTGGTGTCATTTTAACGGAATGTTTGACTTAATGCATTACAAGACACAAACAAATATTTAATTTATTTGAAAAAAGGTCCATAAAAACTTGGGGTGTTACATTATACCCCCCTTAAAATGAATTTAATACTAGAAATTATTCACTTGGGTAAAAAAAATGGGGATACCTATACATCATCATATCATCAAGTTCCCATGTTTCTTCCTCTAACTAGGGATTTTTTTCATAAAACTTTGACCATGTGAGTGGTCTTGTTTCATATAACTTTCTCTGACCAGTCTAGAATTTTAAATGGTTGTTCTTTATAAGACGAATCATGCTCCAATGATATGACCTCTCAGTTTAGTACATGTAAAGGGTATGGTATGTACTTCCTTAAAAGAGATACATGGAACTCATCATGGATTTGATAGATATTTGTAGAAAGTGCCAAGCGATAGGATACCATCCCAATACGATCAAGAATATCAAAGGGATCTATATACCTAGGGCTTAGTTTCCATTTATTCCTAAATATCATAACTTTCTTCTAGGGTGAGATTCATAGAAACTCCTTTTCACCAACTTCAAATTCTATATCCCACAAGTGGCTATCAGTATAACTTTTCTTCTGACTTTAAGCTGCCTTGATTTGATGCTAAATAGTTTAAATCTTCTTGACCATTTATTTAGTGATATCAAGTCCCAATAGCTTTCTTTCTCCAACTTCATCCAATCACATTGGAGATATACACTTATTCCCATAAAGGGATTCATAAGTTTCCATCTTAATTCTTGAGAGAAATCTATTGTTGTATAAAAACTCAACTAAAGGAAGGTGTTCATCCCAACCACCCTTGAAATCCAAAGAACAAGATCTCAACATATCCTCTAGGGTTTAAATCATTATTTCAGACTGACCATCTATATAAGGATGATAAGTACTGCTAAAACAGAATTCTATATCAAGTGCTTGTTGAAGAATTTTCTAGAACTTTGAGGTAAACCTCAGATCCTGATCTAATATAATGGAATGTGGTACTCTATGCAACCTTACCAGTTCTTTAATGTATATCCTGGAAAGCTAATCTAGAGAGAAGTCTTATCTGATAGATATTAATAATGTTATCTTAGTAAGGTGATTGACTACCACCCATATAGCATTCAACCCTTAAAGATGTTTTTGGTAGTCCAACGTCAAACCCCATAGTGATGTTCTCCCATTTCCATTCTTGTATGGGTAATGGATGAAACTTCCCATTTGACTTTTGTCTTTTAGACTTAACTTGTTGGCATACCAAGCACAGAGATACAAACTCTACGATATTTCTCTTCATTCCATCCCATCATAAGTATTCTTTCAAATAACTATACATTTTCATACTTCCAGGATGAATAGAGAATTAATAACTATGAGTTTCATCTAAAAACTCCTTAAAATATAGTATGAAAGGAACACATAAACAGTTCCTGGACTTTATCATTCCATCCTGATCAAGGTTAAACTCAGGAACATTTATGACTTCATTTTGTGGGTTTTCATCTTCCTTCTTCTCCTCCTTAATCTTCACTTGGATAGAGGGTTTAACATTCATTTATGAAAGATACTATTTTCCCCCTTCCTTCAATATTTATAGATCTATCCTTTGAAAATACATAAATATTGGATCTTTTGTGATCCTCATCATGGATAATCTAACATGATCCTTTTGACTGAAATCATTGTCCACCATGTTCGCTTTCCCAAGTTTGTAATGTACTGAGCAATCATAATACTTTATCAAATCTAACCATCTTCTCTGGTGCATGTTCAACTCATTCTATGTAAATATATATTTTATAATTTTATGATCATTATAAATATCACAATTTTCTCCAAAAAGATAATGTATCCATATCTTTAATGCAAAAATTACCACTACTAACTCCAAATCAAGAGTTGGGTAATTCTACTCATGAATCTTCAATTTTTGTGAGGCATAGGATATAACCACGTTATTATGCATAATAACACATCCCAATCCCTTCTTGGATGAATCATTGTAGATTAAAAACCCTTCTCTACTACAGGGTAATGTAAGCACAGGTGCATTGACCAACCTTTTCTTTAGTTCCTTGAAATTTTTCTCACATTCATATGTCCAGAGTAACTTTACACCCTTTAGAGTTAAATTGGTCAGAGGATCAGATAGTCATGAGAAATTATCCACAACCCATTGATAATATCCATTTAAACCAAGAAATATATGGATCTTAGTTACTGTGGTTGGTCTAGTTCGGCATTCAATAACCTATGTCTTTAATGGGTCTACTTCTATACTATCTCTTGAGATTGTATGGCCCAAAAATGAAACCTTTTTCAAAAAAATAACACATTTTAAAATTTTCATATTTCTTCTCCTTACTTAGGGACCTCGGTTTAATTCTCAAGTGATTTTCATACTCTTCTTTTCTCTCTGAATAGATAAAAATGTCATCTATAAAGACTACCACAAATATATCAAGGTAATCTATAAAGAATTTATTCATTAAATCTATAAAGATAACAGGGGAATCAGTAAGACCAAAAGGCATCATTATATATTCATATTGTCAATACCTTGTATAGAATGTTTTCTCGGGTATATCTTCTTTCATGAACCATAATTGATGATATCTAAAACAAAGGTCAATCTTTGAAAAGTACTAAGATCCATATAGTTGATTAAATAAGTCATCAATATGGTGAAGAGGGTACTTTTTCTTGATTGTGATCTTATTAATCTTCTGATAATAAATGTAGAGTCTCATTGATTCATCTTTATTTTTCATGAAAATAATCGGTTCACCCAAGGTGAAACACTTGGATGAATTAATCCCTTATTAATGTTTTCTTGGATTTTCTTATTCAATTACTGTTACTCAATTGGGGCCATTCTATAAGGATTCTTTCAAATTGGTGTGGAACCAGGTATTATTTCTATTAATAACTCAAATTCACATTTTGGTGGAAGACTAGGAAACAATTCTATAAATACATACAAAAAATATCTAACAATAGGCATATCATAGATGTCGATTATATCCCCAACCATTTGAGATAAAAAACCCTTTTGATGGAGAATTGAGACCCACACACTGGATGTAATCTCCATAGGAATTCCATACATATTCTCACATGTATGGATGATCATAAGAGTGTTTGAAATATCAAATGTAACTTCCCTTCCTTGACAATTGATGTGGGATTTATGAAGAGAAATAAAATCCATGCCTAAGATGAAATCAAATTTAAAGAAAGGAATAATGAAAAGATTTTCATAAAGCACATTCCCACAAACTTCAACTAGATAGTAATCATAGACATGAGATTAAATCATCATACCATTAGGGGTTTTCATTTCCAATTCCACATCTAATTGTTTTGGTAGAATCTTAACACCCTTAGCAAATTATTTAGATAAAAAATAGTGGGTAGATCTAGAATCAAATATTATATTAACAGTTCTAGAGTGGATGGTAAGTTTACCTTTCATCGTGTTTTTATAAAACCCCTCATCATAAATAGTTATTGTGTGATATTTCCCTTTATCCTTCAGCTTAAGAGGTTACTGATGTTGATCATCATCACTGGCCATTGGGTTTGGGAACTGGTTATAAAAATTATCATTCTCTTTAGACTTATAGCATTTAATTGTGGGAGGTTCATTCTGTGATTCTTTTTCTTCATTTGCAACGTTATTTAACTTCTTCCCATCACTTCGAAAATCAATTGTCCAATGACCTTCCTTTCTACACTTAAAACTTATATTATACCCCTTGAGGTAATTTCCTCCATGATTCTTCCCACACTTAGAGTATACAAGAAATATCATCTTCTTTTCTTTATGTTTTTATATTTTCATTTAAAATCCATCTTCCTCTTCTTTTCAAAACCATGAGATTGATACGTGACTTCAACCTTAATTTCAACCTTGATCGCACAACGCAAAATCTCTTCATAGCTACTAAAGTCTCTTATGTTCAACACCCTTTTGATACATGGATTTAAGCCATTGAAGAACCTATCAACTTTAGTTTTGGGTTGGATGATAATTCCTGAAGATTAACTCGTAAGTATCATGAAATTAGCCTCATGGGTACCGACAGATTCATCGTCCATTTTCTTAAACTCAAGGAACTATTTCTCCATCTTGGTATAAAGAATCCAGGGAAAGTACTTATTGTAAAATAATTTCTTGAACTCGTCCCAATCCATGTATTCAATCTCATCTTACTGCCTCTTATTATTGATTAGATTTCACCATTGATCTGCTTCACCTTCTAACTGATAAACAGCCAGAATTACTTTCTCATGCTTCGAACACTGAATAACGGAGAATATATTTTTGGTGTTACTGGTCCACTGTTCATTAACAAGTGGATCAGAATACCCTATGAAATAAGGTGGACATTTCCTCATGAAAGACTCAATAGAATGTTTTTCCTTCCTTTTCTCATTTGGAATTTGACCATGATTCATAACTTGAGAAAGTTTTGTGAGCATAGCAACAAGATTTTTCATTCCATATCCAATAGTATTTGGTTGCTCAGGAGTACAATCATTGCATTTTCCATCATAATCACCACTAACGTAATTCCTTAGGGTTCTAGGAATTTACTAAAACTAAAATCATAAATGAAGAAATATTTATCATAATGAGGAACCACTTAATCATGAAAAATTTCTTATATGATGTCCAACTTATGACACCTTACTTAATATATGAAACTATAGGTTTATCCTAGGTTATTCATAGAAAACTTATATTTCAGTCCTTCATTATGGTTAGTGAAGAGTTTTTGAATTTATAAAGCATATCCCTTAGGAGTTTCAAACTAGGTGTAGGGAAAGGCCCATTGTTGTGTACTAGATTACACTGAGTCAGGTCAGAAACATCTTGTTAGAGTTGTTACCCCTTGGTACATATGTGCCAGAGCTATGTCTACTTGTAGTATCTAGATAGAAATGTATTTCTAGTAAACCACTCACTTTATCTCTTACCAAAATTCCAAATCATTTTTCTAAATTTTGACTCATCCTTATAGTTATCCTTATACATGTCCTTAGGGTTCTCACTAAGGTTTTCTCATCCTAGTTTCCAAAGGTTAACTAAAATGTTCTTCTGATATGAATTGTAGTGACCCAATATTTTCCTACATTAACATTACATAACTTTTTAGGAACACATAAAACATTAAACAAATATATTCATGAAGACCATAATACTCTAGTTATTTTGGAAATATAGAAACATAAACATTGGTACATAAATGAGCTGCATTATCTCCCACTAGGTTCTTCTTGACTAGCACCCTCCTTAGACACATCATACATAATATGTATCTTCAAAACCTAGGGAAGGAAATATAAAAAGGGGTGTGCTAAAATGCTCAGTAAGGGTAAACAAGGGAGACATGTAATCATAATCATGAGAATAAGGGTATGAGAACATGATCATGAAAAGATAAGATCATAACCTACATATCAAAGATCATATACATGAATCATGGCATAAAGCTTGGTAGTTCATAAGTAATGAATAAAAAATAAGTAAATAACTTAATCCATGAAATCATAACTTAGGAATAAAAATGGAATTATATAAGACACATAATCATATAATATGATTTCCATGGTAGCCAAGGAATTAATTCCAATACCATCTTGGTAGTATGGGTTCACTCCTCATACCATCTTTGAAGTAATGGTTCACTCGCATGGCCATCTTAGTAGCATGAGTTCACTATTCATACCATGTTTATAGTCATGGTTCACTCTCATGACCATCTTAATAGTTAAGTTTCATTCCCAAGACCATAATAGTCTATATCATGAGATATAAATCTTTACCCAATGCATTGGAGGGAGATATAGGTCCCACCCATCTCATAATGAAATCATACATACATGTTCAAAAAGATCATAAATAATCATATCATAGCCCATGAAATAAAATAGGTATTATAAACATGTAATAATATCATAACTTATGTAAATATATAGGTTTCATAATCATTTCATCATAAACATAACCCATGAAAGGAAGCGAGTTTCAAAAGTATATAACCTGTGAATGTGAAATGGTTTCCATAAACATCCTGATATCAAAAAATAATCCATTCATAGAAATAATATTAATGGAAAAATTTAATAAATTCCCAATAAAGGCTTTAGTAACACAAATGGATGTTATCTTTTATGGGAAATAATTTTTAAATATCTTTTAAAGAAACATTTCTTGATAAAAATATAATTTCTTCTTCGAAAGAATTATTTTTATAACATAAACCATTTTTGAAAAACTTTTTATCTAAAAATAGATTTGAAAACCTATAAAGGAAGCTTTAAAAACTATAAAAAAAATTATAATCCATTTTCAATGAAAATTATCTTCAAGGATCTTTTGAAAACATTTTTGAAAACATTTTCAAAAACACGGTTTTTGAATACAATAGATTTCTGACTGAAGAGAGAGATGGTCAGATTTTATATAAAAATATTATATTAAGTACCAAAGAGTGGAAAAAATGGTAATAACACATGAGTATATCTATAATAAACATAAGACAAGGATAATCATGAGTTTTTTTTAGATATGTATTATAATATTTCATCAAATATGTGTAGTTATTAATAGTCTCAAAAAGTGATGAGATTGTTTCAATAAACACTTACAACTTGGTTACGTGGGACATACTCTTAATGTAGTAAAATTAAATTCCATAAAGCTTAAAATATCATAAAAATAAGGATATTAATGATATAACTTGTAATTATATATACCTCAAAAATTATTTTAGGTTCATAACAATACATGGGTCTCAAAGAAGTCAATTTGAGATAAAACATTTTTTTATCGATTGGTAACTTTGGAAACATAAGCCCGATGAAATAAAGTTCATAAAATGGATATGTTAATACCCATAAATTTAAGTACAATATACATATAATATAATCATGTTAATTATGTACACTGCACAAAAGGAAAGAGTGGTGAACATAGCGTGTATCTCATGAAAATAAAAAGTGAGAAGAAATCCCCTTACCCTGTGTCTTGACTCTCCTCGTACTCACTCAATCCACCGATATAATAAATATAAATTTATTATACATATTTTAAAAAACCATTTAATTATATATAATACCATATATGTTTTAATCATGACATTACATTACATGCTTGTTAATGATCCTATGTTAAGGTTTCACTTCGGATAATATTCGCTTTGTTCTTCCTATGTGTCTTAATTGGTTATATCGTTGGTACTTAAACTTATATCATGATACAAGGTTTTTAACCATGATATATGTATATATATTATATATTTATCATAATAATCTATATTATATATAATTATGAAATGGAAAAGCAATATTAATAGAGACGGTAGGTCGTATGTATGCATGGACGTTATTTCCGCTTAATTGTCATGTTGGGAGAAAGAAAGTATAATACATATATGTATATATATATATCATTATTATGGTATATTTATGATATCATATATAGAATATATATTGAATAAAACTATCCTTAATACATTCCATGTAGTTTATGAAAGAATCATATCGCTTTTAGGGGGCGGTAGTCCACACTTCCTCAAACGAAATTATCATATTTACATAAGATAGAAAGCACAAAGTTATGTTATAAATAAACATTATAGAAGTTTATAGACATTATAAATATAACATATATCATATATAAATATAGTTTCTATCATAATTTCCACCATGATAGGTGGTAAGGAAAATTGAACAATTATCGTTTAGTGAGGTGGTAGTTCATCATACACATAAACAGTTTATTCATTATCCATTAGATGGAGGTGCGTGTAAGTGTAGGTTGAATACTTAGACTAAAAAAATCATAGTATATTGAGGATACTTGTTTTTTCATATAATAATGTAATATAGAGAGTGGAGGTGGTGGAAGAGGAAAATAAAATAAAGGACTTGAGAGAGGGTGTTACCTTTTGATCAAGTAACTCCTTTTGGTTTATGCCAAAAGGCTTCATTGGATTGCCTCCTACACAAGTAAAGGATTCTAGGAGGAAGATAGGGATGTTTGGAAGTGTATTGGGAATGTCTTGGATGAACTTAAGATGTTTGAGAGGTGTGAGGAAGTGGATGAGGTGCTGGATTTTATAGGGAAGAAAAAGGACTCACTTGGAATTTTTAGAAACAATTTAGGTGTACACATGTTCTTTGTCACAACCCATCCTAGTGGGGACCATGACATGACTTCACAAGCCTACATCCAATAGTTCAAGGTCTGGTGACTAGAATCAAGTAGGTAAATCACTAACATGGGAGGAATTTCCAATATACCTGCATGCACGCATATATCTCCAAGCCCACAAAATGCTAAAATGTAAAAACCACTAAGAACCGAATGCATGCATAACACTATATCCCAACCAGAGTACAAAAGGAAATTAAAGTGCAGTAAATTAAACTGGGCCAGAATAAAATCCCACCAAAATAATTCTATAACCAAAAGTCAAACCTATAAGAAGAGGTAATAAGACTACTGTCTGTATCCGTACGAATACACCTCAGCCTGTTAGATCTCACAAGGTATCATCTGGTCCTGTTCCACCTAGGACTCCCTCAAAAGGTTGATCGTCTACACAAAACATGACATGTGTGGGAAAATACCATGCACGGGTGAGTATAAAAATACTTAGTAGGAAACCTAGAAACTATAAACAAATACATAAAGGAAAGTACAATCATCTCTATATAGTATATGTCTACAGCACATATAACAAGAATATCCAGAAATACTCAATCCAAGGCACGCACTCTAGAGGTAAGCCGCAACCAGTGTACACCAACACTAGGGATTCATTCTAAAGATTCCATGAAGCACTCATACAGAAGAACATAATCCAAAGACTGATAACACTGATGACGTATGCCTGATATGTATTGTTCATTAGGAACCATTGTGAGAGAGATATGCTGATATATCTGAGGAGGGAGATATGATACCACATATGAGGATCAAAGCCAGGGCCATAGGTTGATACCAACAACTCCATATGGATTAACCTGCTAATTAGAGGATCAATTTCTGGTGAAGTTGTTCTTTTCAATACCTAAGACTCTACCTATGGCATGAAGAATACATAGAGGATCCTACTCTAGGACTCTTGGGGGATTCCAACAACTCTATCTAGGCAGTCTAGCGGAAGTGATCATACTCCAATAAGTAGAAAACAATATGCACCAACCTTTAGGTAAATGATCAAGGGAACAAACCCTAACAAAACTTGTCCAGTATATGGTGGAAAAGTGATTCAATCCATGTATTAAGGTATACACATCATGTAGTAGGGTCACACACCATGTCCCTTGACCCCGGGTACTACCTATGTACAATGTCCAGTGTCATTCCAAATTTGTTCATGTAGAAGATGGGTACATAGTGTGTAAAATAAGTCACATATTGTTTCTTTCCATATGAGGTCTAACTATGTGCTCCGGACATGTGGGAGTTCATGGTGTCAACCCATGTATATCTGTCCGTGTACGAGTACACAAGGTAGTCCAAGTAATTTTTCTAGGACAAGCAGTGTGGTGGGAGTACACACCATGTACTCCACCATGTCTCTGTTTAATTCTCATGTACACATAAAGTGTTCTAACGATAAACCCACACTATTTGTCCTATACTACACAATGTGTGTTATAGAATTTCCAGAACACCAAGTTCTTCCTCCTTCATGTCGACTAATCCTCTGGGTTCCTCTCTAGTGTTTTATTCATATTTAAACTCAATATCAAGGGTTTTCCTATCACCTTAACATTGAATTAAGGTGTTTTAGGCCTTCAATCATATATGAAAACAACTTTAAATCCATTCGGAAAAAAATTCCCAAATAATTATATCTCTCTAATCACTTTGATTCGTCTACCATCATCGTCGTCACACCTCCGTTGGGTCGTACCAGTGTTGGATCTTCAATTTTAGATCATTGCCCCAAGAAATGAAGGTGAAATGATTTTTCATTCATAAACATGATGATGAACGAAGAACATGCATAGAAAATAGGGGAGAGGAAACACAAGGAATAAATACGAGGAATGAACCTTCACTATTTTTCATTTTAACCTCAATCCATTCCCATAAGAATGGTTAAAAATCAAAATTAATTCTCAATAATTATACCCTTTAATCCCATAGAATATAGCCCATCCCTCAAGGAATGATCGAACAGTGGATCAACATGTTAATTGGTTGGTCCGTCTTAATGATTGAATCTAACAAAAGGGAAATAAAATTCAAAATAACACATCCAACCTGGGAATTAGATCATTTGATGTTGAAGATCAATTTTCACTAGTGATATCCACCAAATACGATCTCAGATCCAAGTATGTGTCACCATCATCATGAGAAATCCTCCAAGGTTTCTCTGTAGAGCCTCTTGGGAATTCCAAGGTAATGAGAATAACCTTGGATCCCTTCTTAAAGGCTTAATTAAAAAAAGAAGCATCACTATTTCACTGCATTGAGGAAATAGAGAATTAAAAAAATCTCAGTTTATTTTATTCATTAAAATTCCCAAAACTACTTTTCACATATGACCCATGTTGGCCGAGGTTAAGCTGCACCTAGGTTAAAATCGTTTCTTTGAACGTAATGGTGATATTTTATTTTTGATCTAGGAACCTGTTTATAATTTATTCCACTTTTCTAATAAAAATGTGCATGCATTCTACTTAATATTTTAATATACTTTGAACATTTATTTTGGGAACACCGGGCCTCAGAATTGAATGCCTTCTCAGTGCCTGGTCTCTAATTTAATCCATATAATATTTAAAAATAATACATGTAAAATATAAGACATTACATTCTCCCCACCTTGGGGGTTTTCATTAGAAAAAACAAAAAATAAAGGCCACTAAAAATATGTGGGTACCGGGCATGCATCGGAGCCTCCCACTCCCAAGTGATATCCTGGAGATTTTCATGCTTCCATCAGACACGCACTAAAGGAATCTCTTGTCCATGAATTATCCTCTCTTACCGATCCTTTACCTTTATTGGGTACTCAGAAAAATTTTCACCATACTCGATGTCTAACTCTCCCCAATTGATAACATACGATGGGTCATGCACATAACTCCTCATCTGTGACACATGGAAGACGTCGTGTACCCAATATAACTATGTGGTAGAGCTAAGTGGTACACCATATCGCCAACTCTATGTTGTATTTGAAAAGGGCCGATAAACCTCAAAGATAACTTGTCCCCCCAAAAAAAATCTTTATAATCCGCATTAAGGTGAAACCTATTAGAATACATGGTCTCCTACCTTGAAATCCAATGGTCTCCACTACCTATAAGTATAGGACTTAGGATGAATCTGGGTAGTTTGCATCTTCTCTTGGATGATCTAAATCTTCTCTGTAGTAGCTCACACTAATTCCAAGCCCATGAGTGTTGACTCTCCTGGGTCAGTCTAGCACAGTGGTGACCTTCAGGGTCGCTCGTACAAAACCTATAATGGTTCCATGCCAATGGTGGAATGGTATTTTTTGTTGTACATGAACTCCACTTTTGGTAAGTGATCCTTCCAACTACGTTTGAAGTCTAATATGGAAGCTCGCAGCATGTCCTCTATAACCTGAATGGTACACTACATCTAGCCATCTGTCTGTGGGTGAAATGTTGTGCTCAAGAATAACTTGGTTCCAAACACCTCATACAATCCCTTCCACAATTGGGATGTAAAATGATAATCACGATATAAAAAAATTGTCAATGGAACCCCATGAAGCTGAACAATCTCCTGAACTAAGAGGCATCCCAAGCTCTCTACTGAACTCTTCTCTCAGATATCTAGGAAGTGGGCTGACTAGGTGAGTCGGTCAATGATCACCCAGATGGAATGGTTTCCCCAGGATGTATGTGGTAAACCCATCTTGAATTCCATTGATATCTCATCCCAATTCCATTATGTCACCTTAAGAGGTTAATATAAACATACACAAACCTAGTTCTCATCCTTCACTTGTTGAAAAGAAAGGCACAGAAAAACAAACTCTGCCACTCCTTTCTTCATTCCCAACCACCAAAACAGACATTGGAGGTCTTGGTACATTTTTTCCACACTATTATATACCTCCAAGGGGTATGTATGAAACTACCTAGAAACCACTTCCCATAATTTCACTGGTACTACTGTGCATCCTCTAAAAGAACATCGTTCTCCCCACATTTTGAGTATCTATCAAAATCATGCCTTGTGGATATCTGATCGTGTAGAGTCTTGTAGTCAGTATCCCCAATTTTTGAATCCCTGAATCATTGTAGGAGTTTAGGTCTAACAACCATATACTAGAGGTAAGTTTATCTATATCCATCCACTTAGGATAACTATAATTATGTCATATGATTTGATGCCTCATTCAGAAACATAGAACTAGATCTCCTGATGAGAGAATCTTACACCATGTTCCCCTTCTTGGGAGTATAGAAAATGTAAAATTCATAGACCTAGAGAAACTCTAACCATAGCCTCTATCTCAAGTTCATTTCCTTCTGAGAGAAGATATACTTGAGGTTCTTGTTATTAGATTAGATGATAAACCACTCTACCATTAGGTAGTGTCATCACATCTTCAATGCATAGACTACTACTACTAACTCAAGATCGTGGGTTGTATAGTTATGATCTTGTGGTATCAAATAGTTAAAACCATAGGAAATCACCACATTCATCTACATCAGGACACAACCAAGCCTGATTCCTGATGCATCGCAGAATACAACATAATTGACACCTCCTCCAAAAATCTCAAGATCAAATCACTCATCAAACTCTGCCTCAACTACTAAAAATCCTTCTGGTAATTCTCTTTCCACACAAAAGGATTCCCCTTTCAAGTAAAATCTATCATTAGTTCCAATATACTATAGAAATAAGGTATGGATCTCTAATAATATCTCGCTAGTGCAAGTAAGCTTTACACCTCCATCACACTCCTAGGTGGCTCATATGCTAACACGGCCACAACATTGGTCAGGTCCACAGCCACTCCATCTGCTGAGATAACATGTCTTAAAAAGTTGAGTTCCTGAATCCAGAACTGGAACTTTGATACTTTCCCATAAATATGGTTCTCTTAGAGTACATCTATAACCATCCATAAGTGTCTCATGTTCTCCTCCTCAGACGCTGAGTGCACAAGGATATCGTCGATGAAGACTACCAAGAACTGGTCCAAGTAAGGCTAAAAGATCCATTTCATGAGTCCCTTGAACATTGTTGGGGAATTTTTCATGCTAAAGGACATCTCCAAGTACTCATAGTGACCATAGATACATCCAAAATCATCTTCAGTATATCCTCATCATGTGCTTTCAGCTAGTAATAGTCTGACCTGAGGTCAACCTTCAAGAACCAATGTTCACCTCTCAACTGATCAAAGTAGTCATTGATTCTTGGTAGTGGATACCTGTACTTCATAGTCACATGATTCAAGATTTGGTAGTCCACACACAGTCTCAATGTCCCGTCTGCCTTTTTGGAAAAAAAAACTAGGGATTTCTAGGGTGAAACACTGGGTCTCACAAATCCCATACTCTGCACATCCTCCAATTGCACCCTCATCTTGTGAATCTCTACAAGAGCCATCCGATATGTTGGTGTAGATATCGGGGTCGTCCCAGGGTGTAAATCAATGCAGAAGTATATCTCTTGGTGGGGATGTAATACAAGAATATCCTTATGGAATATTTCCTCGTACTCCATCACTACTGTTGGGAAATGGAAACTCATAACATCCACTGCACTTAGGGTCAACATAGCCAACTGATGAGTAATCGGATGCACCCTACTATGCATGATTCCATCATGTGCTACATGGGTTTTCGTTTCATGGAAAAACCAAAACCTCATTACATCACTACGTACACACCGCACCCTTTTCCAAAAATAATAAATCTAGGCATGGACTATGGATAACCAATCCATACCAAGAATGGCATCGTAAGGACTCAACCCTTCCACCAAGATGTTCCAACCAAAACTCCTTCCTACAAGCCTAAGGTCTCACTATCGACACAAATGTGTGATCATTGAGTATTCTACAGTATGTGTCTCTATGTGTAAGGGTTGATTCAATGGTTCAATTAGAATCTCTAGGTCTCAAAAAAGATATGTGAAGAGACAGGAATGACTAGAACATGTTTCTTTTAGTACTAAAGCTAAATTATAAAAGACACATATCGTACCTAAAATCATTCCCATAGCCCCTGGGTCATATTCTTAGACCACATGAAACTGTCCCCTCCCCTATCTTTCAGTTCTCTAATCCTGGAGTGGACCTCTTGGGGGTGGTGATGGTAACAAGTTGAAATATCAATCACCTCTTGCAGCTCTCCCAGCCCTTCTTCCACGTCCATCGCCCTGTGGATCTACCTACTCCTATTGTTGTCTCTGACTCAATGTCCCTTCCACTATCTCCCTATCAGCAGCATGATAGGTTGTAAAATATCAATAGAGATTTCCCCTACTATCACATGTAGAGAACTACCACTCTCTACGATAACTAGACCCACCCTATGAGACCTAAACTACAGATCCTCTATCCTGGGACCTCCTATTGAAATTTATCCCACATATGGATCCCTAAGACTGGTGTTGTCTCCTGTTTGTTGAGATCTTTTCACCTTCTCATCCAAGACTAACTATCACTTGTAGTATCTTCTCATATAATAATCTTTCAACCACCAAAGCTCGCACCATCACCCCAATATAAGTAGGAATACATATAGGGATAAAACTATCTCAGATGTCTCTATGAAGACCCTTCTTGAAGGTTTGATCCCTGGTGTAATGATCTCTAACCATATCTATTGAGTACCTGGAAAGGTTGGTGAACCTAAATGAAAAATGAACCACTATCATGCTACCCTACTAGAGCTAAATAATCTCTTATATATGCACATCTATCAGCGTAACTGGTGAGAAATCCTTTCTGAAGAGGATCTTGAACTCTGTCCATGAAAGAGTCACCTAATTGTGAGTCTGGATAGGAAAACTCTACCATCTCTCTACTAAACCCTATAAACAGCTCACTGCCATGACCCCCATCTGATCTGATAGTTTCCAGACTAGATGAAAAACTCAGGTCACCACCTCAATCCAGTCTTTAGTCGCCTAAGGTTTAGGATCACATCGAAACCTTAGAGGTATTTGACTTTGAAACTCATGAAGCACTCTCAGGATGTGGTCCTCATATTCTGGTACTATAGATACCATGTTCTTATCAATAGGTGTTGGTATGGATGGTGAACCACCTAGAGGTAACATTTGTGGAACTGGTCCCTGTATTGAAGCCTCATCACTGAAAGGGGTTATCCTTATGATCGAGCTGCTGAATCCAAACTGGTATGCATCTTAGAGGCATCCTGTAAGAAACAAATTTGTACCAAAGTCAATGATTATATCTGGAGAGCTGACACAAGAAGTACATGGAATCATAACCCATTCCTATATGATGTGAGTACCATTATTTTACCTACAACCAATATTCTTGTTTATAGAGTCGAAAAGTAGGTTATCAGAGTCCTTGTGTATGGATACCTCGGGTGATGCACCAACACTAGAATCCCCTGTCTGAAATCTAAACTCAAAACACTTAACAATGTTTCCCCAAACCAATCTCATAGACTCGTGTTTCTATAGTATAATCGACCACCTATGATACCACTCTATCACGACCCGTCCTAGTGGGGAATGTTCAACAGATCCCCAAGAATGCCTCCAGTCATCCAGGGGCTGGTTACTAGCACCCAGTAGGCATATCTCTAACATGGGAGGAATTTTCTATGTACATGAACACACACACAAATCTCCAAGCCCACAAAATGATGAAATTTAAAAACCACTAATAACCCAATACATATATACCAATATATCCCAAACAGAGTATGAAAGGAAAGTAAAGTGAAATAAAGTAAAACAGGCCAGAATAAAATTACACCAAAATAATTCTATAACCACAAGTAAAACCTATAAGAAGAGGTACTAGGACTGTTGTTTGTAGCTTTTGGAATAAACCTCAGCCTATCTGATCTCACAGGGAACCTTTGGGTCCTGTTCAACATCGTACTCCATCAAAAGGCTGCTCATCTACACAAGACACGACACATGTGGAAAAATCCTGTGCAAGGGCGAGTATAACAATACTCAATTGGACACCTCGAAACCAAAAATAAATACATAAAGGAAAGTACAGTCAGATCTATAGAGTATATGTCTATAGCACATATAAAAAGAATATCCAGATATACTTAATCCAAGACACATAGTCTAGAGGTAAGTCACAACCGTTGTATACTAACACTAGGGATTCAATCTGAAGATTCCCTGAAGCACTCATCTGGTATAACACAATCCTAAGTCTAATAGAAATGATGACGTCCATCTGATAAGTATTGTTCTTCAGGAACCTTCATGAGAGAGATACACTGATAGATCTGAAGAGAGATATATGCTACTATAGATGTGGATCACAGCCAGGGCCATGGGGTGATACCACCAAATCCATCTGGATTAACCTTCTAAGTAGAGGATCGATGCCCAGTGAAGTTGGTCCCTTAAATACTGAAGACCCTACCTAGGGAACAAATAATGAATAGAGGATCCTACTCCAGGACTCCTGGGGGATTCCAAAAACTTTATCCATGTTGTCCTGCAAAAGGGATCATACTCCTATGAGTAGGAAATGATATACACCAAACTTCAGGGAAAAAATCAAGGGCATGAACCCTATTGAAACTTGTCCCAGATACAGTGTAAAAGTGATTCAATCCATATAGAAATGTATACACAATGTGTATTAGGGTTACATGATCTGTCCCTTGACCCCGGGTAATGCCTCTCAACAATGGACAATGTCATTCCAAACCGTGTCATGTAGAAGATGGGTACACAGTGTGTAGAATAATTCACATGCAGTGTCCTTCCATATGGGGTCCATTTTTGTACTCCGGCCATGTTCTAGTACATGGTGTCAACCTGTGTATATCTGTCTGTGTACCAGTGCCTGGGGTAGTATGTGTACTTAGTCCAGGCTAAGCCGTGTAGTGGGAGTACACACCATGTAGGAAACCTGTGTACTCTACACCCCACACCCCCCCCCCGGTTTCTGTGTACTTCCCATGTATAGGTTGAGTGTTCCAATAAAGAACACACATCGTGTACCCCATACTACACACTGTGTGTTCTGAAATTTCCATGACGCCAAGTTCTTCCTCCCATGTGTTGTCTGATCTTTCGGTTTCCTCTCCAATTGTTAATTCTCCTAGAAATTCAAGATATACGGTCATAATACAACCCTAACACCGAATAAAGGTTTTTAGGCCTTTAATCGGCTCAGCAAAACAACTTTAAATCCATCCGATGAAAACTGACCGAAGAACAATATCTCTTAAATCACTTTGATTCGTTCGTCGTCATAATCATCTCACCTCGGTGAGGTCATTTCAGTGTTGGATCTTTAATTTTAGATCATTTATCCAATAAAAAAAGGTTCAATGATCATTCGTTCATAAACGCGATGAAGAAAAAAGAACGTGTAAAAATTAGGGATGATAAAACACAATGAAAAAATCCGAGGAATGAACCTCAATCATTATCAATTCTGACCTCAATCCATCCCATAAGAACAATCAAAAAATCAAAATCACTTATCAATAATCAATCCCTATAAATCTTGTATAGTATAGCCCATCCTGTAAGGAATGATTAAATCATGGATCAACCTGTTCATTGGTTAGTCCGCGTTCATCGTTGAATCTAAGAATGGGGAAAGAACATCCAAAATAACACATCATACCTAGAAATTGGATCATTTTCTATTAAAGATAGATTTATTCTAGGGAGATCCATCAAGAACATTCTTCTATCAAATTCTCTATCATCACCGTTGAGAGAAATCCTTCAGCATTGCTCTCTATAGCCTCTAGGGTTTCCAAGGATATGGGCCTAACCCAAGATCCCTTCCTAAAGGCTTAATTAAAAGAAGAAGTGTCATTGTGTCGCTGCATCAATGAAACAAAGAAATAAAATAAATTCTAAATTTATTTTATTCACTAAAAATTCCTACAAACTACTTTTCAAAGTTGACCTGCACCAACTGTGGTTAAACCACGCCTATGGTAAATTCACTACTCTAAATGCAACGGTGTCCTTGGATTTTTGATCTGGGAACCGATTTAGAAGTTCTTCAAGTTATTCAGGAAAACTGTGTGCACATGATATTTAATATTTTTATATAATTTTAATATTTATTCTAAGCACACTGAGATTTGGAATTTCATGTCGTCTCAGTTCCTGGTCTCAAATTTAATCCATATAATATTTAAAAATAATACACAAAAAATCTCAGACATTACATTATTACCTAACAAAAGTCATACCCAACCAAAAAAACTCATTAATAGAAGTTTTATGGCATAAATATGGACATAAAATGGGTACTGGAAAAGTGTCTAGGTCATTTTTACACTTAAATTTATGGTTTATTCCCTAATGAAGCTTAATTTGGCCTTAATTACTATGATTAATTTTCATCACTTTTACTAAAAAAAATTAAAAAATTAACTTGGTTTTACTAGAATATAAATATTATACTGAATACAGTGATTTATGTCAATTTTTTACATTCAAATAATAGAAGCATAAAAATTAATATTAATCCTAATCTCACAGACGGGACGAAATAACGGGTTTTTAAAGTAGAAAAATGTTCAAAATTTTGTTAAGATTTTATATTAAATTTCAAAGTGAAATTGATTATAGTGAATTAAATTGTATTAATAGAGGTAATATTTATATAATGTGACCTTAAAAAATTATAATATCATTAACATTAATAATTAATTTAAACCAAAAAACAGTTTTTAACTAAAAAGTTGTATTTTTTACTATTCATCAAAAAATGAAGTTTCTCAGAAAAATCTGAAAAACTAAACCTAATATAATTTTAAAGTTATGAATTCAAAAATGAAGTTTATTTTATCAAATTATATTTCTAAATGTGTAAAAAAAATAATTTTATTATTAAAATCAGTTTATTTGAGAAAACGGTATTTTAAATCAAAAAAGGACTTTATCAAAAATATTATCTTTTATTATCAATATGTTTTATTTATATAAAATAGTTATAAACAATATTTCAAAAGTATTTATTACTATTAAAATTACTAATTCTAATATATAGGTTCTAATTATCTCATTTAAATAATTATATCATTAAAATGATATTTCGTAGAAACTCTATGTGCATGTGATGTACGCTAAGTCAGTGTTGTGTGTATCATATGCCAAGTCGGTGTTGCATGTAACGTATGCCAATTTGTTGTTGCATGTAATGTACACAAATTCATTATTTCATTTAGCATACACTGATTTGGTGTTGTGTGAAAGGAATGTTTGACTTAATGCATTGCAAGACACAAATAATTATTTAATTTATTTGAAAAAAAAGTCCATAAAAACTTGGGTTGTTAAAATTATGACACCATGTGAGTTTATTGTCAAATTTTCCACCATTTTATTTTGTTTTTAGATGATTATTTGATAAATATATGGGTTTTAGGTTGGTTTAGGTGATTTGGGAACCATGTAAACAAAGTAAAATATTGGGATTTATTTATGGGTTGTTGGTTGAGGTAGGTTTCTCCATGCGTAACTCTTTATATTTGAAGTCATAAGTGATTTAATGTTATCAACCCCTATTTTTATTGTTTTAAATATTATGGTATATTTTTTTCATTATTCAAGGGAACATTTTTCCTCATAAATCTCAATTGGCTGAAGAGTTTTTCAAGTTCTTGGATTTTAAGACATTTATCTAAGCAAGCCAAGTGTTGTTAAATTTCCATAAAGTATCATTCCAAATAAACTCAGTAATAAATAGGGTTTTTTATTATTAATAATTTTATAGGGAGGAAAATTATGTTTCTATAAAATGGTTTACAAATAAAGGATGATATTAGTTCTTCTAAGGTTTTCTCATTGTTTAAGCACTGGTTGAGATATTTTCTTAATATTTTCTTAATATTTTCACTTGAATGTGATTTCATAATATTTATAAAAGTATATAATGTTTTAAAAATATTTTCAAGTTTTTTTACATGGGTTTATTTTCAATAGGTGAATTAATGACTTGGTTTTCCAAAATATGATACTAAAGGCCTAGTAAGCATTATAAAAAGTTTTTTCTTAATGTAAACTTTTTTTTAAATGATACCCCTTTAGTTTGTCTGTATAAAATTTTAAATTATTTTTATATTATGTGAATTGATGGAATTTTCTAAAATGGGGGATGTTTTTATTATGTTTTTATTCTGGATAAAAAGTGGATTCTTTTTTAGGGGTGTTTAGGGGTGAGGGTTTTTTATAATTTTATTTTTATTTGTTTTATATGTCTCTAAGATTTTATATGATTGTTTTATTATTGATACTGATCACCTCCATTTGTTGATTATGGGAACCTTGGGAACTTAGGTGGGGACCTAGAAAATGTACCACTAGTAATTTGATATGTTCTACCTATAATTTGATTACATGACTGACTAACTAATCAGTACTATAATTGAGATGGTATGGTTATGGATCCATCATATGGATTACACCATGCTTCTAGGAATGTGGCATGGATCTCCCTAGTATCCTTCACATGTAGTGTATATGTTTGGTTTTTTTCCTCAGATAGTATGAGTATAATAGGTTTCCCTGACCTTAGTTCCCATAGGTTACTCCCATAATATCATATTAACTTTATTTAAAATGAGTGGATGTTATTTCTACTTATATTAGATTATTTATCCTCTATTGAGTGGATGTTATGGTTACTATATTTAGTAATTTTCGTTTAATTTAGTAGATGCTATTGATTTTTTACATTTTTTATATAGTGTTGCATCCCAAACTTATGTATATTTTTGTGATAGTTTATTTTCTTTTACTATGTTAGTTTTCATTATATTTGGGTAATTCCTTAATTTTTAAAGTATAAATTTATCTTTATTTTTCCTTGTTCATATGATTTGAAAGTTATAATAAAAAGTGGGTAATTTTCCTTTACATCTAAAATGTGATTATTTTAAAGGAGTGATTTTGAAATTGTTACCTATTCTTTAAATTTTATCTCTTCCCAAAAGTTTTAATGCTTGATAATTTATAAAGAAGTGAATTTTTTACCATGGATAAAATTAATTTAAATGATGGTATCATGTGACTTTTATTGATTAAATATTACTTTTATAGTTTTATATTCAAACTAGCATAAAAAGGATTTACTTTTAAATAATATGTATGGGGTTTGGAGGGGATACCTATTAACCATTTTTTCTCAATAATATATCAATTTCAAGTTTCTAATAGGATATACTTGTATGTAGCAGTTGGTATTGGAATTATAGTTTGTGTAAGGTGGTGGTGGTGCCAAGAAAATGATCATTTTTTTGAAACATATAGATGGGTGGATTTTATAATGCCCTATAACATAATAAAACCATAATTACATGATTTATAACAGGGTTTTTAATTTATTACATTTTGAGGACCATTTTAGGTTTTTAGTTATATATAATTAGGAAATATGTTATATTAAAAAGTGGAAATTTCCCAACAATGTCCATTTTTTCCCAAAAAACAAGTTCTTTATAAAGACACACTCACTTCATTCAAGGTAACTCTCATAAATGGAACTATGACTTTACTAACATTTTTAATAACATTTAATCCCTTTGAAATATATTTCAAAACATGTTATGAGAAAAAAATCTCAATAAGAGACATAAAATAAAAAAACCATTATTCCATTTGTAAACACACAAAAACCCCATAAGAAAGTTTTCATTTTCCATAATAAGAATTTGAGCTAAAATATCCATTAAATTTTATATAAAAAAAACATAATTGATCTATATATTTCATAGAACTTTTTATATAAAATAGTAAAGGAAAAATCATAGACATAAGTGTTTATTGTAAAACATGAATACTAAATGAATGCATTTTCTTAAAAAAATAAAAATTATACCTTTTAAAAAAATTATAAACTTTCCTTAAAAACATAATCTCATTTTCTTACCTTTTGAAATAAATAGATTTAATTTAAAACCCATTTAAATAAAATTATGTTATTACCTTGGTAAATTATTCGGATATTCACCTAACAAGAAACCTTAAATGGAACCACTTAACTAGATAATTCTAATATCTCTTAGGAGTGACCGGTCACCAGTAAACTCTATCACTTTACCCAATGAATTAGATAGTTATATCATGATCACCTGTAATTAGAGTTATATCATTCTCTAACATCATTCATATATAATATAAAATAACCTTATAATGAATAAAAAACTTATATCTCACACTTTAATCATAAAAATCATTTTAATTGGCATTCAATCCCATAATCAAAGACACTTTCAGTTATCTCATAAAGATGAGAAAAAGTTTTTTTCCTTAAAAAAACATTTAAAACAAAAAATTAATAGAATATTGAGTGAAATACTTTATTTAAAAATAACCATGTAAATATTTTAAGAAATATTGATAATGAATAATTTATATTCTAATGGTAAAGGGAGTTCAATCTGTATATGTTAGAAAAACATTTTTTTTATACTTATGTAAAATGTCAAAAATAACCCATATGAAATATTTTTAAACTATTCATTTTTAAAAATTTGTAAAGAAATTAGAAAAACTAAAAATTAAATTTATTAGCCTTTAAATAATAATTAAGAACACTCTTTAAAAATTTAAAAGAAACTCAACATGGAAGAAAAGAGTTTAAAGGAAAACTTTAAAACAATATTATTTAATGAAAGTACCTTACCTAGAGTCATGACTCATTTAATTGGTCTATTTTACCTCTTAAGTAAAAAAATTATATTAGTTTTATACTTTATTAAGAACTATTTTCATGTTACTTTCATTATTATTCCCTTTATTTCGTTTGTTACTGCAGTCTCCTAGGCCAAATTGACCACTGAGAGGGGGTGAATTGGTGGTTTAATTTTTACAAATTCTTTCTTTTTAATTCAATCACTTAAACTTGTTAAGATTATTGATCCCCTAATTGATATCTCAAAGTATCACTTTGTATGTAGAAATAATAAGATAGATCATAGAACATGATATTTACATGGTTAGGTATAAATACCTACTCATTACCATGTAGGTTATTCTACCTAATATAGATTCTACACTATAATCTTATAATCAATTACAATGGTTGATATAGAGTCACATTGTATCTCTCCTAAATCCAAACTGGAGGTTTTTTATACCACATCCAATAGTATTAATAGAATCCACACAGGTATGGCACAAAATCTAGACTAGAGGCTTCTTCTCCTGAATCGCATAAGAGAATTATTTCTCCCACCTCCAACTGAGAGGCTTCCTTGTTTATTTAAGGTCTGGTACACTATAGGTTGATATATTGATCTTCCTCCAAGAGATTTCTAGATCACACTTTCATGTGTACCTTTTCAAGTAACTTTGTAGAATAATGGTCTTTCTCAAATATATATGATCACCTGTACCTAATCAGTTTCCTCAATGAAAAAAATTATCACGCTATGATTACTACTGACTATGAAGTCTCAAACTCACTAGGATGTGTGCAAGTAGTGAACACAACTTCATAAACAATATCTTGTGGAATAATAATACTTTCTCAACTTAATTTATTGTATTATTGAATTCTCAATTTAAGTACATTTTATTCATGGATTTCATAGGATCTAAAACCTTAATTATGATGCTCTTTTTAATTATTATTTGGGTATATTTTCTTGTGTTTGTATATTGATTATTACATTCATTTGATTCCTTATATTTATATTATCTTCTCAGTTGATTATGCATCCATGTATTTGATGTATGCATTCATTGTCCAATTTTATTTCTCAATGCATTCTTCTTTATGTATGCATGCATGGGTTACATGGGTTGCATAAAACTCTCTATTTCCTTCATGTGAGAGGCTATTGTGATCTCACTAACTCCTTCATGTGACCAAGAAAGGCTTACAAAAATTGTTATCCCTAGATCACAATACCTTCACATAATATAATCATGTGACATAAGATATTATCTATAGTGTCTCCTTAGATTCTTCAAGTAAGGTATTCAAAAGTGTTCAAAACTCTATCTATGGATCCTTCATGTAACAAAAGTTGTAGTTCATGAGTTCCTTCATGTAAAAATTTGTTTATTTGTGGATTCTTCTCAAACACCTTTGTGTGAAATGAGGTGTTGTTTGGGGGTATATCTCAAAATATTTGTGATTCTTAGATGACTCGTGGAATTATTCCTCACAAGACTAGAGATATGTCTCTGGGATCCTTATTTACTTTATGATTCTAGGTTATATTGTGAATACCCTTTGCATTATAGGATCATGTAGGCTCTTCTCCATCATATGAATAAGTCAAACAAACTATTCTCCTTCGCATGAATTAATCATGCAGACTCCTTCTATTCTTTATAAATTCTCTGTTTCTAGGAGAAACGAGATCACTTTTTAAGTGCCAAACAGAAGCAACCCTCATACCCTACCTCTATTTATATAGTCAAGTATCCACCACCTCTCTCTGATAAAATTTCATTGTCCCTTAAAAACAACAAGTTGATTATTGTTTCAAACACTAAATATCTAGGTATTTTAATGAATGTTTAGACTCTTAGCTTCTCCAAGAACTTTCAAGGTGATCATTCTATCAAATTAAAGTTCCCAATCAGTGTATTTGTATCCCTAAGAGGGGGAGGGGATAAATCAATGATACTCTTTTTATTTTTTGTTTCTTTTCAATTGAAACAACATTAACCTTATATTATATATTTCAATTTCCTACTGATAAAAAATCCAACACACATCTACATTAACACAAATATTTACAAGGTTCACTATTCAATAATAATAACTATGTACTTGGTATGGTTTGGAAATTATCCAATACCATAAAATCCACTAGAAAATAATCATTGGATTACAATGAGTATGATATACCCTTTAACTCATGTAGGACTTTGTTAAAAATACACAAGTGTGTGTTCACCCCATTAGCACAAATAGGATAATTCAAAAAAATTTGTAACAACTCATATTACATGTTCTTCTTTTCAATTCCACAAATTTATTCAATTGAAAACAATTCATAAATTTCTTACCTAGATGAAAGGTAAGAACCTCCTCTATTTTTTATAAAAAACTCAGTCTGATTTTCCTAGATTTGATTTTCCCAGTCTGATTCCTCTAAGTACGATTCTCCCAGTCTGATTTTCTTTCTAAATAAAATAGTAATGAATCAGCACCACTTCAATTACTCAGTATGATAAAACTAAATATGATTCTTCCTCATTCTGAGAAACCAAATATGCAAATTCCAAAGCTAATTAATTCTGTCTGATATGATGATTAGTATAATATAATTGAAAACTTGAATCTTACCACTTTAATGTGGTGAATGGTACTCCATCTTCAAGAAAGTACCATGTACTTTCTACCTTTTATAAGTGACCCAAAATAGGTTTAGGCTGGAATCCCAAAAATTTCTCACTCGCCAAAATTCACCCAAATCCGAATTTCTCCTAAAATCTTAGGTCAATTATGACATCATCAATGCATCTTTAAGCATCTCAATTCTTCTTCAAACTCTATCTCCTTCTTTAGACTTTTCATTTGAATCATCAATCTAATTTTAATTGCTAAGTCTGATTTCAATTATTGAGATTGATTTCAATACACAAGTCTGATTTTCCTAAATCCTAGTTTCTTCAACAAAAAACTCTCTATCAATTGAAAAAAAAATTATGAAGAAATGGATATCATTCTGATTTTCTAAATAAAATTCTCAGAACCAATTTGAATCAAAATCATTTATTTAAATGTACATCTCCCCATTGAAAATTCAATCAAAAATCTCCTTCTCTTTTTATCTTGAACCCCTTGAGATTCAAAACTTCATATTATTCTCTTCTATTGACCTAAATGGAAACCTAAAAAGTAATTCAACCCTTCTAAAATGGTTGACTATATTATTGATCTCATTTTCTCCTTCTCTTATCTTGACCCAATTAAATAAAACATCTTCTTATCTTCTTCTCTTGACCCACTTGGAAAAGAAAATTTGAGAGTAAATTAGTGTTCATATGTCTCTTCCTTTAGAAATTAAAATATACATTTAACTCAGCATGATTACAATGTGCAGAGTATAGTATTTCTGAGTATGATTGTCCTGGGTATGATCATCCTGAGTACAAAATGTTTTTGGCTGATTAGATGGATTCTTCAAATGCTATAGTAGATACAATAGATCGGAACCACCTCTTCAATTGACACCACCTTTTCTATTGGCACCACATTTCAATAGGTACCACCTTTCCAATTGGTTCCACCTTTCCAATCAGTACCACCTTTCCAATCGGCACCACCTTTATAATCGATACCACCTTTCCAATCGGCACCACCTTTCCAATCGGTACCACCCTTCCAATCGGCACCTCCTTTTTAATAAGCACCATCTCTTACTCCCCCTTTCTTCCATCAATCTTGCATCATAAGTTCTCAATTCAAATCATGATTTTTATGAAATGAAAATCAAAAAACAATCACAATAATTAAATTCATCATAGTCACATAGACTTTAATTCTTCATCAAAACAAACACTTATTTCTCATTGATTTCAGTGTGAGTCTGATGACAATCAATTCCTAATTACAATATTCTCCCAATCCAAACCCAAGGCAAGCCTGATCAAAACCTTTTCTTTTAAAATAGCTTCTTCTCATTACTATGTACTTTCACAGTGAGTGTGATTATTTTGAAAACATGATTCAAACTATTTTGAAAACATGGATCTAATTATTTTGAAAACAATCCTTAATAAGATTTTTTCCATAAACAAAGTTAAGTATTTTTTTCTTTCATCAATTGCTTTATTGAAAACAAAAGACAATACATGAAAACCATTACCTTCATCATCAGATTGTCCTTAACAATCCCCCCCTTTGGATTTTTTTTCAACCAAGTTTCATAAATCATTGAAATTTGTATCCTCAAGAAATGGATTATATATCAAAAATTATAATCCAATGTGATCTAACTCATTGTAGGAAACAAGAATCATTGAAAGTAAAGACATGTTGTCAAAAAGTGGTTATTATGACAACATCTTCATATTTCTTCCTCACCTCTTTTTCAACCTTCCTATAATACAAAATAATTTCTTTCAAACAACCACTCCAACAAATAGTTAGAATATTTCACTCACAAAACAATGCTAAATTCAAAGATTACTCACCACTCTCTCTTTTATGAAATATATTTATGAAATAATAAAATTCTCTCCCTTCACAATCCAATCCAAAGGTAACATGAGATAGAAGAAATAAACACATACCTTAACTTTAAATAAAAAGATGTAGGATTCCCATGTTCAACCTCAATCTAGAAAATGATTCCTTCGACAAAGGTTTTGTGAAAATGTGAGCCACTTGTTCCGATGTTGGAACATAATCCAACTTCAATTCATTTTCCTCCAAATTCTCTTTGATGAAATGATATTTGATATCAATATTCTTTGAATGAGAATGTTAGACTTAATTCCTAGTGAGATTTAATATGCTTTGATTATCAAAACCCAAGATAAGGGTTAATTTCACTTCAATAAGTAGATATTCTAATTGATTTTTCATAAACAAGAGTTAAGTAGAAGCTTGAATGATAGCAGCATACTCAGCTTTAGCCGTACTAAGAGTTACTGAATTTTTTTTCATTTAATTCCAAATAAAAAATTATTTCTTAGAAATAATACTCTACCAAATGTAGATATTTTATCATCAAAATTTCCTAGCCAATATTCATCTGAATACCCCAAAAAATCAATAATATCTAAGATACAATACCTGATTCTGATTTTTGTTGTTCCTTTGATGTATCTAAGAATTATTTTTCTAGAAATAAGATGTGATTATTTTGGAGAACTCTGAAATATTTCACATAATGTTACATCATAAACAATGTCGAGTCTTGAGGCAGTCAAATACAATAGGATTCCAATAAACTTTTGATACTCTTTTTGATCAACTTTTTTTCCTTCACTGTCTTTGGACAAATTCATTCCCAATGAAATAGGTGTGGAAATAGGTTTTTAATTTTCTATGTTGAACCTCTTGAATAGTTATTTAGCATACTTTTATTGAGAAAAATGTACTTCTCCTTTTTCAATATTTGTAACCTAAGAAATTATTTCCTTTCCTCCAGCATGGATATTTCAAATACCCTTTTCATATCTTCAGCAAATCTTCCACAACTTATTTCATCATTACTAGAAAAGATTATATCATTAATATAAACAATTGCAATGAGGGAATACTCTTCACTTTCTATTATATATATATTGATATCCACTCTACCTTTCTGGAAATTCATATTCCTTAAGAAAGTATCTAATTTGGAATACCATGCCCTCAGATATTTTTTTAGCCCATACAATGCCTTCTTTAATCTACACACATAGCTTTCATCTTTTATAAAAACAAATCCACAAGGTTTTTTATATAAACCTTCTATTTAAGATCACCATTTAGGAATTCATATTTAATATCCATTTGAAAGATCATGTACCCTCATTGTGTAGTAATAAAAATAAAGATTCTAATTATTTCCAATATGTCCATTAGAGAAATGGTTTCATAAAAATAAATCCATTCAATATATGAATACACTTTGCAAACCAATATTTCTTTATTTCTTATAAATTCATCTTCTTCATTTATCTTGTTCTGGAAAATCCATTTCATGAAAATGATGTTTTTGTTTTCAGGCTTGGTTAAGAGTTCCAATGTAATTTTATTTTCAATATGATCAAATTATTCATTGATGTCATGAACCCATTCTGGATTCTCAAAATCTTCTTCACATCATTTGGATTCACTTCTCAATATAACAAATTATATGTAATATCTTTTAATGTTCTTTTAGTTTGAACCTTCTATTGTTGATCACCAAATATATTATGATCTTCCACATGTTTCTTCATCCTTGGATGAGATTTTTGAGTGTCTTTTTCATTACTATAAATATTTGAGTATGTTTCATCTTCTTGATAAGGATTACAAATGTTTATATCATTATCAGAATTGTTTTCTTCAAATTTCTCAACTTTCTTGTTTGCCTAATCACGTTTCTCTTTTTCAGATCTTTCAATAACTTTCACATCAACTGAGTCAACAATTCTCTTTGTTTTTTTGTTGAAGCATGTGTATCCTCTCCCTTCTAGAAAATATCCAATAAATAATCCAGCTTCTTCTTTCTGCTCAAATTTTCCATTGTTTCCTCTATTCTTCTTTATAATGCATGGACTCTCAAAAACCCTCAAGTGTTTCAAAATTGGAGTTTTTCATAAAAAAACTATATAGAGTAATACCTAATTTAGGCCTATAGAAACAAAGGTTATGAATATAAATAGTAGTTCTCATGGATTTCTTCCAAAAGAACTGAGAAAGACCATGTTCAAGTAACATGGTTCTTCCCATTTCTGCCAAGATTCTATTCTTTCTTTCAGCAACCCTGCTTTGTTGGGGAGTATATGGGGAACTATACTAATAAAAAATTTCATGCTTCTCAATATAGTCTTCAAATTATTCCCCTCTATACTCACCACTATTGTTTGTTCGCAACTTCTTTATTGAATACTCACATTCCTTTTATGATTTTCTTCTAAAACTTTTAAACATTTTCAAAGCATCTAACTTATGTTTCATATACATGACACAAGTAATGTGAGTAAAATCATCAATGAAATTAATGAAGTATTTATCTCCATTTGTCTAATATTTTCTCATTATCCCACATATATCATAATCTATTAGCACTAGGGGTTGTTTTGAACAAATATCAACTTTCTTATGGATAGCATTTGAAATATTTATTTACTAGAAAAAAGTGAAACACCAATCTCTTCTTCTTTGAAAATAAAGAATGTCTTGAAAAATATCACTTTTAGATAGCTTGATCAAGTTTCTATGACACATATGGCCTATCCTTTTATTCTATAATTCATTATCTTCCAATATAATCATGTAAAAAGAGTTTTTTATTTCACCAATCTGAAACAAATTCTCTTTTGTATGTTAGCCTATTATAACAATACTCTCATATTCTTCACTCTTTAAAACAAGCCCATATTTCCAGAAGATAAATCGGTTACCCTCATCACATAATTGTGAAACACTCATCAATTTTTTTCAGCCCATTAACATATAATGTTTTCTTGGATTCCATCTTTTATTTCCAATGATAGATGATCCAGCACCTTTGGTTTTCAAGGATTCAACATTTCCAAATTCCATCATTCCCTATTTAAACTCTTTTAAATTATTCAGTATCTTTAATTCTCCTATCATATGAGAATAACACCCACTATCAAGTATCCAAGGACAATCTCCTTTTTTGGATTTAAATGTAGTTTCAACTAAAAGATCATTTTACCCTTTAATTTCTTTATTCACCTTCAGCTTATAAGAATTAATAATCTTTTTTTGATCCGGTAAAAAAACAATACATCCTTTTGAAAGGTTTCTAGTTGGATAACATATCTCAGAAATAGTTTATAAGGGTTGGAACCTATTTTCAATCATCATTTATGCCTTCTCATGTTTCTTTAAAACAACTTTCTCATTATTCTTTCTTTGATCAGATTTAATCCACAAAAAACTCTTCTATTCATAACTAGTGGGACGATAGAAATGTTGTTGGTTGAACCAAAAAAAATATTTTTGTTATGTCTGAATCCAACACAATACCAGAAATAGCCACAAAATTAGTATTTACCTTTGTAACCTCTATACTTTTCAGAATTATGAATAAGTTTTTTAGAAACCTTCTTTTCATTTTCAATAATATTATTCTACTTCTTTTAAACTTTAATAGAATTAGAAGTATTTAAAAAATTTCTGGATCCAGATGAAACCTTTTCAGGCTCAAGGTGTTTTGTAAGTTCTAAATTCTTTATTTTGGCCACATATATAACTTTCCCAACATTCCTTTCAGAAACAATTCCATATTTATTCTCAATCTTTGAAGGAAACTTTTGTTGAACCTTATCAGGTTTATCATTATAAGAACATTCCCCAACCTCAGTAGTAGAGTTTTGGAAACTTGTATTTATCAATTCATCTTTAGATACATTTTGTGGGAAAAGTTCCAATTGTTCTTCTTTTTCTTTCAAATTCACTTCCATATTTCTTTTACGATTCCTTTCTTCTTCAATATATTTATTCAAATAATTAATCTTTTTCTCTAGATTCACATTCTCATCATCAAAACAATATTGATTGTATGTTGAATAAAATTCATATTCCAACTTTTTGTTTTTCTTTTCAACACTTTTGATCTTTCTCAGACATTCTTTTAACTCTTCTTTCAAATGAATCTCAAGTTGAGTTTCTTCTTCTTCATAACTGTTGCTTCTGAATTATTCATCATTCATTGCTGTAATAAAAGTATTTTCAATACCATAATCAACTAATTTTTCAGATTTAGCATCACAAACTTCTCTGTTTTCATATTTCAATAAGAAACCTCTTCTTTTGAATTTGAAGAATTTATTTTCTTTCCCTGTGGATTTCAATTTTTCTTTGTCTCCATGTTTCTTCCACGATCTTCTTGGATTTATTTCTTCATCATCACTATCCTATTCATTCATTCTTTGAGGACATTTTTCTGCAAAGTGACCAAATCTTCCACATTCAAAACATTTCAAGGGAAGTTTACTATTTTATTTATCTATATCTCTTTTAAAAAATTTAGAAAACAAGGATAAAATATCATTGAGATTTTTATATACCTAATTTTCAGAGTCAGAATCACCATCTTATTCTTCAATAAAAATCTTATTTGTTTTTTATTTCTTTGAATCCTTGAAAGACATTTATTTATAAATTTTTATTTTGATATTCATATATTTATATCTTCTAATTTAATATTTAATAAGAGTGTTATTAAAATCATAAATAGATAATGTTTTACGATCTATGTCTTCCAATGAAGAAACTTTTTCATCGAATTTGTCAGGTAGGATTCTCAATATCTTTTCAACAATTGCAGAGTCATCCATATTTTCACCAAGACATCTGAAATTACTCACAATACCATTTACCCTGGTAAAGAAGTCCCCAATATATTCATTCTCACCCATATTCAAGTCTCCATACTTCAATCTCTAAATTTGAAGTTTTTACTTCTTGACTTTTGTATTTCCTTCTTATATGTTTTTCAATTTGTACCATATACCTTTGGAAGTGGAAACACCTTTCACTTTGAAGAATTCACTTTCAAAAAGTAATGAAAATATAGAATTATTCTCCCTTCCATCATTCCTTAGATTCTTTTTATCAATAGATGTAAGAGGATATTTATCATCAATGGGATGAAAACCAACTGTTGAAGCATCAAGAATATCATAACTGATAGAAATAAGATAATATAACATTCTATATTTCTAGATATGATAATTCTTTCCATAAAAGACTAGAATACCTTTACTTTTCACATAGTTCAAGTTCTCCATCAATAAAGAATAGTGAAGGGAACCTCTTCCTCTAATACCGCTTGAAAGTGCTCAATCAATGTATTTGTATCACTAAGAGGGGGAGGGGTGAATCAATTATAATCTTTTATTTTATGTTTCTTTTCAATTGAAATAACCTTCACCTCCTATTATAGATTTTTATTTCCTATTAAATAATTCAACACACATCCACAGAGACAAAAAGATTTACAAGGTTCACTATTCAATAAGAATATGCACATCCTTGGTATGGTTTTGAAATGATCCAATACCATAAAATCCACTAGAAATAAATACTTGGATTATAATTAGTGGGATATACCCTTTCACTAATTTATCACTTTGTAAATAATCCACAAGTGTGTGTGTACCCTCTTAGCACAAATAGCATAATTCAAATATTTGTGTAACAACTCATGTTACAGGTGCTTCTTTTCAATTCCACAAATGTATTAAATTGAAAACAATTCTTCAATTTCTTAACCAGAAGAAAGGTAAGAGCCTCATAGACATTGTTATAGAAAAATCAATCTGATTTTTATAGGTCCGATTTTCCCAGTCCAATTCCTATGAGTATGATTATCCCAATCTGATTTTCTTTCTGAACACAATAGTAATGAATTGAAACCACTTCAATTCATGAGTACGATAATACTAATTATGATTATTCCTTAGTCTGAGAAACCCAATATAGAAATCCCAAAGCCGATTAATTCAGTCTGATATGATGATCAGCTGAATACAATTTACAAGTTGAATACGATGACTAGCTAAGTATGATAAATCCTAAATATGATGATTAGTCGAATGCAATGTTACGATCTTGTTTCTTCTCCTATGTATTATTTCTATCAAAACGTCTTCAACAAATTTCAATACAGTATCTATTTATATCATTTAAAACTTAGATATTATCTCTCTACTCTGGTGAATAGTACTCTATCGTTAGGAAAGTACCACATACTTTCTACCTTTTATAGGTGACCCAAAAATGGTTTAGGTGGGAAACCCAAAAACTTTCCCACAAACCTAAATTCACCCAAATTGAATTCCCCCTAAAATATCATAGAAATTATGACTTCATAAATTCTTCTTAAATCTTCTCAATTCTTCTTCAAAATTCATCTCCTTCTTTAAACTTTTCATTTGAATCATCAGTCTGATTTCAATTGCCCAGTCTGATTTCAATTGTCGAGACCAATTTCAATACACGATTCCGATTTTTCTAAATCCTGATTTCTTCAATGAAAATATTTGTATCAATTAAAAAAAATGTATGATTAAATTAATACCATTATGGTTTTCTAAATACAATTCTCAAAGTCAATTTGAATCAAAATCTTTCATTGGAATGTACAGCTCCGCCTTAACAATTCAATTAGAAATCTCCTTCTTTTTTTCTCTTGACCCACTTGAGATTCAAATATTTATATTATCCTCTTCTCATAACCCAAATAGAAACCTAAAAATTAATTCAACCCTTTTGAAGTGGTTGACTACATTATTGATCTCATTTTATCCTTATCCTCTCTTCACCCACTTAAACAAAACTTCTTCTTATCTTCTTCTCTTGACCCACTTAGAGAAGAACATTTTAGAGTACATTAGTGTTCATTTATCTCTTCAATTAGAAATTAAAATAGCCATTTAACTTAACCTGACTATGATATACAGAGTATAATCCTTCTTAGTATGATTGGCCTGGGTACAATCATCATGGATACAAACAGTTTATAGTCGGTCAAATGGATTATTTAAATGCTACATTAGCTAGAGTAGATTGGCATCACCTCTTCAATCAGCACCACATTTTCATTTGGAACCACCTTTTTAGTTGGTACCACCTTTTCAATTGGTTCCACCTTTCCAATCAACACCACCTTTCTAATGAGTACCACATGTCCATTTGTCACCACCTTTCTAATCGGTACCACCTTTCCAATCGACACCACCTTTCCAATCGGTACCACCTATACAATCAGAACCTCCTTAATAGTCATCGCCATCCCTTACTCCCCATTTATTCCATCAAACTTACATCATAAGTTCTCAATTGAACTCATGATTTTTATTGAATACAAATTAGAAAAGCATCGTCACAATTAAATTCATCGTAGATACAGAGATGCTGATTCTTTATCAAAATAAACACTTCTTTCTCATCTTATTCAGTGTGAGTATGATGATAATCAATTCCTCATTATGATCTTCTCCTATTTTGGACCCAAGTAAAGTATAATTGAAACATTTTGTTCCAAAACATCTTCTTCTCATTACGATGTACTTTCATAATGAGTACGATTATTTTGAAACATGAGTCTGATTCTTTGGAAAACATGGATCTGATTCTTTTGAAAACAATCCTCAATATGATTGTTTCCATAAACAAATTGAGGTGATTTACCTTATTCAACAAATTTCTTGAAAAAAAATATATATATATAAACCATTACCTTCATCATTAGATTGGACCTAACATCAAATGATCACTTATCTTGATCATACAGGGCCTCAGTGATTCACATGATCTTCTTTTATTCAAACAATAAAAGCTATAAACAAAGGAACATTCATGTAAAGGGAAATATGTTTTTCTTTACGTAATAGCTTCAGTGATTATATGTATTCAATCATGGGACATATCTTGATCTCGAGTAACCATATCTCTACTTTTTCATAATCCATAGATCAATACATCATAAAATCGTATGATTAAGTCTTGTAATCATCACGGTTCTTCGAGTGATCATCATGAATCCAATAATAAGTTTCATTCATGTAGTTGGTTATATCAAACTATCTCATTCCTTAAGTTTATCAACAAGGATAGTCTTACGTCTTCATTCATGCGGTCAGAAGTCAAAATGTTAAAAGGTTTAAGATTATAGGATAAATTAAATATACGTGATACAGGAAATCATATGGTCTGAATTGATTCCATCCAATAGCCCATGTTCTGTCTGACTATTAAATTACGGTGGAATAGTAGTTTCTCCACATTTGTCTCACATTTAACATTAACTCGGTTTTCCTATTCCATTTAGTAAAACACTCTTCATAACATTGCCAATCTGTTTATGAGGCATTGGCACCCGTCAAACTCATGTTGCATGCCACATGAGTCGCGCCTCACCTACATAGGCCCATCAGCACCCTCTGGGCCTTATACATAGGCCCAACCATGCCTAAGGTCACACACTCCTATAGGCCTTATACATAGTCCAGCTCAGGGATTATATATGGCCATGCATTTCATCATAATACCTTCTTAGTAAGGATCTCCCAGGGGGTTTGACCCCTCAATTCCCCCTGTGAGTGGTTGAGGGCTATCCCTTAGGGGATTCAATGGGTTGTATTTCTTTTTAATAAGAGGCCTAATCATATATACATAGAAATAATGTAAGTATAAAAATAGAATTTAAAGCCTTATTCAAAAATAAATTCCTCAAGAAAATTATCTTATCTATCCCAAGTGAAGCATGGTCGATTTTCACCTATCGACCATTCAAGGTTTCGGTGCTCTACTAATGTGTATAGAAACACTCAGGTTGAATCATCAACGATGATACTTTTTATAGTCTATTGTTTTTAATTGGTTGTATTTTGATTGGGGGGGTTGAAGAGCTTAAATGAAGTTATTTATGGTTGATGTTTGATTTAACAATTTGATAAATATTGGAGTAATTTTATAATTAGAGAGTTAATCTTGCGATATCCTTGAGATTTTCTTTATATTGCATTAAATTAAAACCCACTTTATAAGATGACTTTGATTTGAATTCCCAAGTGTTAAGGATTTAATCCAAGACTTCACTTAACTTAGGGTTCTAATATTAAAAAAATATTATTTTTGGTAGTGTATTTATGGTTCCAATAATCCATGAAAACCACATGTTAAAAAATCATGTCATTAATCCATGATATTTTAATTTTAACATACACGGTGTTAATTTATAGAATATTCATCCAGAAAAATATCTAAATCACTTAACATAACCAAATTATAACTCACCCCAATGTTATATTTACTCATAAATTAGTTTGGTTAACAATATAGTTTAAATTTTTATGGTGATGGGTTAAAATTAAAATTAAAAGAACGGGACAAGAAACAAGCGGTGCGCCGAACACACACATGAACGATGATGAGAATTAAAAATGGAATTTTGATTGAATGAGGAAGAAAATAAGGGAAGGGTTTTAAACTTGATTTAATCTATTTTAATATAATTAATATTTCAAAATAGAGTATTTATGATCAAAAGAGAAAATGAGAATGAAACATGCATTAAAACATAATTACTACACAAACAATTATGAGATTACAAACAAAGGAGAACAAAAAAGTAAATGAAAAAGAGAGAGGAGGAAGAGTATATAAATTAAAAAATTGAGTTTGGAAGGTCCTCCAAAGCCTTTGGAAAGGATTTTTTCATTCTAATGTATCCCCCTCTATTATGAAATTCCAACCCCATGCAAGTAGAAGAGGGGATGTATTTATAGCCCAATGGTGATGGACTATTTGCATTCCAAATCTTCCCCTCCACTTGGATCAAAAATTTGGCCAAACAGAAAGCTGAATCTCGAGATATTATCTTCCTATAAGTTGTATATACGGATCTCCTATGTCTACTATGAAAATATGGAGGCCATTTGACTTAAGGAGACAAATTTATGTCAGTTTTATAAAACAATTTCAATCTACCCATTTCAATCCAGACTTTCTCAAGGTCAAAATGTGAATGGGTTTTTGAATATTAAGATGACCTAAACTACTAACACTTTCTTCAAAAAAATCATCCTAACTCTCCTATTTCACACTGAAAAATCTCATCTAGAATAGATGTCTATATCAGGAGAAAATTGGAGTTTTGTGTGATGATTTCATTTCCCATACAGAATGGTGGGATGGATTTAAAAACATCATTTGGGCCCTTTTTCGTGGATTTGGTCCTTGAAATTTTTATCCAAGATGAATTGCATTGTCCCCATACCTTTTAAGGATAATTAAAGGATTTGGACTTCTATAGTGATCCTTATAATTCTATCTTCAAGTATGGAACAGTTTCTTCACAGATTATTTGGATCTTTTTATATGGACCATATTTCCCTTGAAATGGTAGAATTGGACAAAGAATACTTCCCATGATATGTTTTAAATTAAATTAATAATCCTAAAAAATATGAATAATAAAATTTGTATTAGTATGATGATAGTTATGATTAAAACATTAAACTCACTTGAATCTGAATTAATCTAAATAGTGATCAAAATTATATTTTATATTTAAACATTAATATTTCACAAAAATTATGCACATTTCCTATAAAATAAGTAAAGGGATTAAATAAAAAGATATTAATATATTAATAACATCAATTCCACACACTTATTCTTCTGCATTTCCTCATGTGCAACAAATATAAAAACATAACAAAATCATTCTCATACGCTAAAAAATATTAAAATTTTGTTTTCACCAATAAAAGGAGGTTTAGACCACTTCACTCATATATATTTAATTTCACCATAAATTTTTATAGAAATTATGTTCTAAAAACAATTTATTTTTCATGCTTAAATTTAGAAATGGAAAATGTGGGCACTTAGAACTCACTCCTCTCAATATTATAAAATTTTATTTATGGAGGTTCACTCATTCACCAACAAAATGAGAAAATATTAGAGTTTGAAAGAGATATTAGATTCCATTATCTATCCTCAAGTGCACTAGAATCTAGAGTCATTTTGAAGTGGTTTTTCTATGGATATGGATTAGTAGGAATTTAATGTTCAACAGAGAGGTGAAGAGGGGTAAAACATCAGCATGGTTAAAAAAATGCACAATTTTTTAGAAATGAAACATAGAAGGAAATGGAAGCACATAATTGCAAGGTCATGATTTTGTAAAGAAATACACAAAGGAGGAATAAAATTTTAAGGGGATGAGAAGATTAAATATTTACAAAACACAAAACCTCTCCCAATTAAATATGTGTTTTTTTCATTTTTTTCTTTTTTTTGAAATTTGAACTTGAAAAGGATCTCACACTCATATACCAACACATGTTTGATATCTGCATAAAACTATTTGTAATATTTATAACAAGATCAAAGGTTTAGAAAGAGTGATTTTTGACCTTCCCAAGACACAACTCATTTTTTTCATTTTTTTTATTTTTTTTAATTTTTTTAAACACTTGGGAATAACATTTACAATATTTCATAAACATATATACATTCCCAAAACTCACTAAATGACAACATCCCCCCCCCACACACTAAAATGGACGTGTGTCCTCAAGAATATGAAACCACATTGAAAATCAATTAAATGGCACCCAAAATAAAATCCATGACCCCCGAACATAAATTTCAATAAATTATGCTATATAAATACATGTAGATGTTGGGTTGGACAATGTATTGGGCATGTAATGTGGATATAAAAGAAAATTTTTTCATAGGATCAAAGGGGATTTCAGAACGGGGATTAATGTAAATAAAATGGGAGGCTATTTGGCTATTTAAATTATCATGTTGTTCAGAAAATTCCCCTATCATATTCAAGAACACAAAAGGAGGAAATTCAGCTCTAAGGTCCACAAACTCAAGACTCACAATCGGTGGTGAAAACACGCATTTTGAAAATATGTCCATAGCTGGCCTTGGCATGAAAGATAATATTGTTCCTCATAGTTGGGGAAAATCATTTTCCAAATCAAAAATTGATCATTCAAAATTTGTTGGTTTTGACACATGGTTCTTTATCCAAATTCGTGATGAAAAAACAAAATTTTTGAGATGAAAACATGCCTTTTTACTTCCTAAAATGGATGGAAAAAATTTCAAAATCAAGTAGTGG
This sequence comes from Viscum album, assembly GCA_963277665.1. Classification (NCBI taxonomy): domain Eukaryota; kingdom Viridiplantae; phylum Streptophyta; class Magnoliopsida; order Santalales; family Viscaceae; genus Viscum; species Viscum album. The sequence goes on along the minus strand of OY728160.1, from coordinate 24,239,737 downwards.
GTAATTATAACCATTTTTTTGAATTTTTTTAGCTTTTTTAGTGTTTTTAAAATACATACCCACACAAAATAGAAAGAGAAAAATAAAGGGTTTGATGAAGGAAGTGGTAAAAAATGAGAGAGAGATGAAGGAGAAGAAGAAAGAGGGGGAGAGAGAAAGAGAGGTAGAGATAGTGAGAGATTTAAAGGGAAAGAGTTTCCCCCTAGTTTGGATTTAGTGGGTCTACATATCCATTTAGAGGTTGGTCTATGGAATTCGATAGCTTATTGAGGCACGTGTCCTCTCTAATGATTCTTTGGAAAATTTATATTACCTAAAAGATAATCAAAAACAAGAAAAGTGTTCATTTAATGAAGAAACTAAAAAAAAATTTAAATTTCATAAAAGTAAAAGAAAACATTGGTTTCCATCCAAGTAGCACTTAATTTATTTGTCTACATCTAGACAGTTGTAGTGTACTACCCATAGTCTGATGGTGGCCACCGTATTTTCTCAACTCCTATGTGATTCCAGAAAAACTTCTCCTTTGGGAAGCCTAATTTTTCATTGGATAAGTTATCCCCTTCCTTGATGTTGTGCTTTCAATTCAATGGGGGTGGATAGAAAATATGTTTATCCTCTCTTTAGTCTCTAACTTGAGGTATTATGCAGCCCATTGAGTGTTGGTTTTCTATGCTTGGAAGTTTAGGAAGATGTTTCAATTATGATGGTGCATTGATGTACGGTTCAAATAATATGAAATTAGAGAATGAGATCACAGTTGTTTTTAACTCATTTATTTCATCGCTTATTGAAGTATAGTAATGCAGATCATTGGATTCATATGACTGAGAAAAAATTTCAATATACTTTATATCAATCTTTTCTCCAAAGAACGGTTAATTTCAACCTAACTAGTGATCACTTTATTAATTAGGGAACATATATCACAAACATCACTGCCATCAGAACAAGATAAACAAATTACTTCAGGGTTCACCTCACATATAAAAGCATTTTCAGAATCATGGATAGGAAATGATGAATTTTGGATAATGTGATTTGAATCAAAAAATTAACATGCTTGTTCATTTTCCTTATTACCTTACAAGTTGGAGAGGTGGAGTTTAGAGGTGATATGGGTTTCCAAAGAGTTTAAAAGATTCTTTAGATCAATGGATTGAGCATTTTTAATGTCAACATCAAATTCTTCATTTAGGACTTGGTTAATGAGGATGCAATATTCACAAACTCCTCTATTAGTAGAATAGAAATAAAACGATGGATTGGGATTCAACACTCTCTGTGAGATTTTTAGAAGCATGGATAGATAATACAGATTTATTCTCTAATGGGTATCACATGGATTGAAAAATATTGAACTTGAGTAGTTGGTCACCAAATTCCATAAATATGATGCCAGCATGGACATCGATTTTGGTTTTATATGTCATGAGGAAAGGTCTTCCTAGAATCATAGGATATTATCAAGAAGTTGTATCACCTTCCATGTCAAGGACATAGAAGTTGGCTGGGAAGATAAGATCATTGACTCAGATAAGGACATCCTCAATTATACCCTCAGGATTAGCAGTGCTTCGATTGGATAACTTGATGACAAAACTCTTAGGATGGAAGGTACCAAGACCAAGGTTGGAGAAGATGGATTTGGGCATGATATTTATTGAGGATCCAAGGTCAATGAGTGCATCATCGAAGTTGGAACTCCCAATTTGACATGGAATAGTAAATGTCCCTGGGTCTTTTCACTTCATGGGTATGGACTCCTCGGTTCAAACATTATAAATGGTCATAAGTTGTCTCATATGGGTGTAAAACTCCTTAATAAACTTTTCATACTTAGGTATTTGTTTAATGGAATCTAATAGGGGAATTTTGACTTTAACACATCTAAACATGTTGAGCATTTCAGGATCGGGTTCAAAGGAATTCCTAAGATTAAAAACAATTTGAGGAAAAGGAATTGGGTTCCTTAGAGGAATTGAAGGAGGTGAGGGAGTGGATTCAGGTATTTTTTCAGGAATTTTGGTCTTTTCTTTTTCAATCTCATCATTAAATGAGGATTTAAGGGATTCATCATGAGTCATAGTGACTTGGTTTCCTGATCTAAGTAAAATTTCACTTACATTACCCTTAGGGTTGGGTAGTGGTTGAGTTGGGAGTTGAGAATAATTGTATGGTTGATACTGGCTAAGGTGGGATGCAAGTTGAATAATTTGGTTTTCAATGTTTTTGATGCTATAATGGGTTAAGGAGGTAAGATCTTCCACAGTGCTTTCCCTTGGTTTCTTGGAAGAAGAGGCATGTCCCACATTAGGATTAATTTAATTTTGGTTATTAGAAAAGTGATTTTATTGGGTTGGGAATTGAGAATACTCATTGGGATAGTGTAATCTAGGATGATAAATAGGAGTATTGATCCATTGAGAATTAGTAACAAAAGGATAAGGTTGTTGGGAGTTGCCACAAACATGACCATATTGGAATTGGTTTGGGTTTTGAGGAGGGAATTTAGGGAGATAAGAAATGGAATTCCCATATCTCAAGATAGGGTTATAGGTAGCACTACTACAAACACGGCCTTTATCAGCGCTAAAAATGGCCTTTATCAGCGCTAGAAAAGCGCTGACAAAGCCAGCGTAGATAAAGGGGGGTCCCCTTTATCAGCGCTTCCTTTATCAGCGCTTTCGTTTTAGCGCTGATAAAGGACCATTTTATCAGCGCTTTTAAAAAAGCGCTGATAAAAGTTAAAAAAATTAAAAAAAAATTTAAAAAAATTAAAAAAAATTAAAAAAATACTGCGAATCAGGTGGGCTTTTATAGCGCTTGAGCCCCCCATTTTACAGTGCTTTTCCGGCCCTGTACATCACCCCACGCACCCCACACACCCCCTTCACCCTTTAACAGCGCTTGCTGCTATATTCCCCCATGCGCGTGCGCCCCTACCTCCCACAGGATTTGAACTCGAGACCTCCCCTCTGCGCGCCTAAGCCTTTACCACTACTCTATTTTGATTTGTCTTCCAATTCATGATATCTCTATATATATATATATATATATTTAGTTATATTTATTCGTATAGTAATATATATTTATATTAATATATATATAGTTATTAGATTATAATATATATATATAGTTATATTATAATATATATATATATATATAGTTATATTAATATATATATATAGTAATATTAATATATGTATATATAGTGATATTAATATATATCTATATCTATATATATATATATATATATTTAGTTATATTTATTCGTATAGTAATATATATTTATATTAATATATATATATAGTTATATTAACATATATATAGTTATATGAATATATATATATAGTTATATTAATATATATATGTATAGTAATACTAATATATATATATGTAGTTATATTAATATATATATAGTTATTAGATTAATATATATATATATATAGTTAGATTAATATATATATATATATAGTTAGATTAATATATATATATAGTTAGATTAATATATAGGTATATAAATATTCATATATTGGTATTTTAAATAAAATGGAAATTGGTTATTATTTAGATAAAGCTAATATATTTTATATGTAAATATGTTTAATTATTTATTTAAAAAATTTAATTTTTAGGTGCGAATATATAAAAAATATGTACATATAGTTATATATTTGATTATAAATAGCAGTTCATTATAAAAAAGGATGAAATTTCAAAGACATAATATCAATATGAATGTAATACCTTGGAATAAATTCAGTCCCCGCCAAAAAAAAGTCAATAATACCCCCTTAAACGAGTTTGAAAATCCACAAAATGTTAAAAAATCTGGGTACCCTGACAAAAAACTCAGTTTTTGAGGCCTTATGGGCCTCTTTTGGCCTCGAAGAACGCTTGACCAGGGTCCCCTCAGGTCACAGCGACGTAGAGCTCATCGCATGCTTCGATTTGATATGTGGTAGAGCTCAAACGGACACCTGGATCAAAAGTTATGGTCGTTTGAAGTTTGAATTGCGTTTTCAACATATTTTGGATCTTTTTTTAATTTTTTTAATTTTTTTAGTCCTCAAATTGTTATTAAATGACTATTAATCCATAATGATTATCAAATTATTAATTAAAAATATTTTTTTAATTTTTTAAGAAGTCATTTTCACTAAATATCTTATATATTAAGTATAATAAGTGTAAATGTACATTTATACTTATCTAAAATATATTTAAAAATTATATATTATATTTATATAAAAATATAACTATATTTATATATTAATATATTAATATATTTTTTTTAAAAAAATTTGAAGTTGACCCTTTATCAACGCTTTTAAAAAAAGCGCTGATAAAGCCCCCCCCCTTTATCAGCGCTACTAAACAAGCACTGATAAAGGGGTGCCTTTATCAGCGCTTATTTTAGCGCTGATAAAAACACCCTTTATCAGCACTTTTTCGTTAGCACTGATAAAGGGGGGCGCTGCGAAAAACTGTTTTTGTGGTAGTGTAGAAGCAAAGGGATTAGAGTGGGGTTGGTTTATTTTTCTAACAAAATGACCTGATTATTGAGGGTTGGGGTTTCACTAATCATATGATGCATTGAGCTCCATTGGTCTAAGTGAATTAGATGGATACTCTTGAAGTTTTGGACATGTTTCAGTTGGATGAGATGGGGAGCTGAAGATTCCACAGTTCTTGATAGGTCCAAGGAATATAGATTTTGGATAAGATGAGGTTGGGGCTTTTGCCACCACATCTAGTTGTATCACAAGACCTATAAGTTCACTCTTCCACTCAATCTTCTTTTTTGGATATATAGATTTATTCTCTTGGGATTTTTTGACTTGATCATGTGATCAAGTATGGAATTGTTGTGTGTTTTTTATCCATGTTTCTTATGATATCTCTTGAATCTGTGGGAATTTTATTTACAAGAGCACTTCCACATGCAGTATCAATGAGAGTTATCTCCATAGCCAATAACCCCTCATAGAAGTTTTAGATCAAGAGTTGGTCAGGGATTTGGTGGTGTGGATAGGTTGCTACAAGATTTTTGAACCTCCCCCAATACTCATGGAGTGATTCATTGGGTAATTTATGAATACCACTTATTTACTTTTGGATATAAGTGTTACGAGAAGTAGGAAAGAATTTTTCTAAGAAAAGTTACTTCATTTCATTCCATGTGGTTATGGAACCAGGAGGGAGTTAGTAGAGCCATGGCTTTGTAGTGTCAGTTAAGGAGAAAGGTAATGATAAAAGTTTGATTTGTTCTTCAGAAACCCCTTGATGCTTCATGGTAGATCACAACACTTGGAACTCTTTAAGATGAATATGTAGATCCTCACCAACTAGCCCGTGGAAATGAGGAAAAAGATTAATCAAACCTGATTTGAGTTCAAATTCAACCTCTATGTTTGGATATTGAATTCCAAGGGGTTGTTAATTCATATTAGGGTAAACAAGTTCTTTATGTGTTTTTCCCTATTATTATCCATATCTAATTCAATTGGTTTTACAAGGATTGGTTCTTTAATGATTTGATTATCCCTAATGTTCCTCCTAAGTTGGAGAAAATTCTGCTCAATTGTAGGGTCAAAAAAATCTTAGAGATTGTTTGGGATGATATAGGGGAATTCCGATATATTTTGTAATAAATAAGAAGATGTGTTTTTCTTCTTTTTTTCCATTTATGATTTTTTTGGGAAGACGGGTTTTTCTTTGTTTTTTTTCAATTTTATTTTAATTTTTATTTTATTTTATTTTTTTGTTGTTTTTTTAAAATAAAAAAAACTAAATACTACTTAATGAACTATCCCAAAAAATGGAACAATTTTAAGCACATATTATTGTCTCCTATTGATCGTTCGAGGTTCATGTGCTCTACTAATGTGTATAGAAGTACTTAGGTTGAATCCTCAGCGATGATACTTTTTATAGTCGATTGTTTTTAATTGATTGTATTTTGATTGGAAGGTTTGTTTGCATATATTAAATTAAGTGATTTATGGTTGATGTTTGATTTAAATATTTGATAAATATTGGAGTGATTTTATAATTAGAGAGTTAATCTTGTGATATCCTTGAGCTTTTCTTTATATTGCATTAAATTAACACCCACTTTACAATATGACTTTGATTGGAATTCCCAAGAGTTAAGGCTTTAATCCAAGCCTAAACTTAACTTAGGGTTATAATATTAATCAAATATTGTTTGTGGTAGTGTATTTATTGTTCCAATAATCCATGGAAACCACATGTTAAACAAATCATGTCATTAATCCATGACATTTTATTTTTAACATACGCTATGTTAATTTAAACAATATTTATCGAGCAAAAGCTCTCAATCACTTAAAATACCTAAATTATAACTCACCCCAATGGTATATTTCTTCATCCATTATTTTGGTTAATAATCTGGTTTAAATTTTTATGGTGATGGGTTAAAATTAAAATAAAAATAACAGGACAAGAAAAGAGCAGAACGTTGAACAAACACATGAACAATAATGAGAATTAAAAATGGAATTTCAATTGAATGAGGAAGAAAAGAAGGGAAGTGTTTTTAACTTTATTTAAACTATTTTAATAGAATTAATATTTAAAAACATATTTTTGATGATCAAAAGAGAAAATTAGAAAGAAACACGCATTAAAAAAGAATTACTACACAAATACTTATGAGATTACAAACAAAGAAGAACACAAAAGTAAATGAAAACAAATAGAGGAGGAAGAGTCTCTCAAGTGAAAAATTGAGTATGTAAGGTCCTACCAACCATTTTTAAATTATTTGGTTGTTACCATTTATCCTCCTCTATTCTTAAATTCCAAACCTATGCAAGGAGAAGAGGGGGATGCATTTATAGCCCAATGGTGGTGGACTGTTTACATTCCAAATCTATCCCTTTATTTAGATCACCGATTTTTCCTAAAAGATCACTGAATCTTGAGATAGGATCTTATTAAAAGTTTTATATATGGATATCATCTGTCTACTATGAATATTTGGGGACCATTGTACTTAAATATCCAAATTAATGGTGGTTTTATTAAATAATTTTAATCTATCTATTTCAATCTATACTTTTTCAAGGTAAAAATGTGAATGAGTTTTTGAATTGGAAGATACCCTCAAATACGAACACTTTCTTCAAAAAATTAAGAAACATAAATCCCATATTTTACACTAAAAAATCTCATCTTGAACGGATGTCTAGATCAAGATAAATGTCATGTTTTGTGTGATGATTTCATTTCCGGGACAGAATGGTGGGATGGACCTCAAAACATCATTTGGGCCCCTTTTCCATAGATTTGGGACTTGAAAATTTTATCTTAGATTAATTGAAATTTCTCACGACCTTTGGAGGAGAATTGAATTATTTGGAATTCTGGAGTTAGCCCAGTAATTCTATCTTCAAGGATGGTACAGTTTCTTCACGGATTATTTAGACCTTTTTGTGTGGACCATATTACCCTTAAAATGGTTGAATTGGCCAAAGCATACTAATTATATGTTGTAAATTCAATTTATAATCCTAAAAAATAATAATAACAAAATTTTGATTAGTAGGATGATAGTTATGATTAAAACATTAAACTGACTTGAATCTGTATTAATCTTAATAGTGCTCAAAATTATATTTAATATTTAAACATTAATATTTCACACAAATTATGCACATTTATTATAAAATAAGTAAAGGGATTAAATAAAAATTTATTAATAACATTAAATCCTAGACACATAGTCTTCTACATTTCCTCATGTGCAACAAATATAAAAACATAACAAACTCATTCTCACTCACTAAAAAATATTAAAAAAAATCACGAATCAAGGGAGGTTTAGACCACTTCACTCATCTATATTTAATTCCACCACAAATTTTTATAAAAATTATGATCTAAAAACAATTTATTTTTCATTATTAAATTTAGAAACAGAAAATGTGGGAACTTAGAACTCACTCCTCTCAAGATGATAAAAACTTATTTATGGAGGTTTACTCATTCACCAACCAAGGGAGAAAATATTAGAGTTTGAAATATCTCTTAGATTCCATTCTCTATCCAAAATTTCACAAGAATCAAGAGGCATTTTGAAGTGTTTTTTCTATGGCTATGGGATGGTAGGAGTTTAATGTTCAATAGAGAGGTAAAGAGGGGTAAAACATCAGCATGGGTAAAACAATGCACAATGTTTTTGAAATGAAACATAGAAGGAAATGGAAACAAATATTTGAAAGGGAATAAATGTGTGAATAAATACACAAAGGAGGAAGAAAATTTTTAGGGGAGGAGAAGATGAAATATTTACAAAACACAAATCTTATCCCAAAGACATAAGTGTTTTTTTCATTTTTTTTCTTTTTTTTTGAAAGTTGAAGTTGAAAAATATCTTACACTCATATACCAACCCATGTTTAATATCTGCACAAAACTAATTATAATAGTTATAACAAGATAAAAGGTTTAGTAAGAGTGATTTTTGACCTACCCAAGACACAACCCATTTTTTCATTTTTTTATTTTTATCATTTTTTTGAACACTTGTCAATAACATTTACAAGATTTCATAACCATATATACTTTCCCAAAACTCATTGAATGACAACATCCCCCCCCCACACTAAAATGGATTTGTGTCCACAATAATATGAAACCACATTTAAAATAAAAGAAATGGAACCCAAAATGAAATCCATGCCCCCTGCACTTAAATTTTAATAAATTATGCAATATAAATCCATGTAGATGTATGGGTGGGAAAAGGTATTGGGCATGTAATGTGGCTATAAAAGTAAAGTTTTTCATAGTATCAAAGGGGATTTCAAAATGAGGATTAATGTAAAGAAAATGGGAGGCTATTTGGATTTTCAAATTATCATGTTGTTAATAAAATGCCTCTATCATATTCAAGAACACAAAAAGTATGAAATTTTACTCAAAGGTATAAAAAATCAAGACTCACAATTGGGGGTAAAAACACACATTTTGAAAATATGTCCATAGTTATACTTGGTATGAAAGATAATATTATTCCTCACAGTTGGGGAAAATCATTTTCCAAATAAAAAATTGACCATTCAAAATTTGTTGGTTCTAACACAAGGTTCTTTATCCAAAGTCATGATGAAAATACAAAATTTTTGAGATGAAAACATGTATTTTTTACTTATTAAAATGGTTGGAAAAAATTTCAAAAGTAGGTGGTGAGTAATTATAACCCTTTTTTTATTTTTTTTATCTTTTTTAGTGTTTTTAAAATACACACTCACACAAAAGAGAAAGAGAAAAATAAAGGGTTTGATGAAGGAAGTGGTAAAAAATGAAAGAGAGATGAAGAAGAAGAAAGTGGGGGAGAGAGGAAGAGAGGGAGATATAGTTAGAGAGTTAAAGGGAAAGAGGTTCACCCTAGTTTTGATTTAGTGGGTCTCCATATCTATCTAGAGTTTGGTCTATGGAATTCGATAGATTCGTGGGGCATGTGTCCTCTCTAGTGATGCTTTGGAAATTTTCTATTACCTAAAAGATAATCAAAAACAAGAAATAGTGTTCATTTAATAAAGAAACTAAAAATAAATTTAAATTTCATAAAAGTAAAAGAAAACATGGGTTTCCTTCCAAGTAGAACTGAATTTATTTGTCTACATCTAGACAGTTGCAGTTGACTACCCATAGTCTGATGGTGGTCACCGTATTTTCTCAACACTAGTGTGATTCCAGAAAAACTTCTCATCTGGGAATCCTGATTTTTCATTGGATAATTTCTCCCGTTCCTTTATTTTGTGCTTTAAATTCAATGGGGGTGGATAGAAAATATGGTTATCCTCTCTTTAGTCTCTAACTTGAGGTATTATGCAGCTCATTGAGTGTTGGTTTTCTATGCTTGGAAGTTCAGGAAGATGTTTTAATTATGATGGTGCATTGATGTAAGGTTCAAATAATATGAAATAAGAGAATGAGATCACATTTGTTTTTAACTCATTTATTTCATCGCTTATTTAAGTATAGTAATGCGGATCATTGGATTCATATGACTGAGAAACATTTTCAATATACTTTATATCAATGTTTTCTCCAAAGAACGGTTAATTTCAACCTCACTAGTGATTACTTTATTAATTAGGTAATATATATCACAAACATCACTTCCATCAGAACAAGATAAACAAATTACTTCAGGGTTCACCTCACATATAACAGAATTTTCAGAATCATGGATAGGAAATGATGAATTTTGGATAATGTGATTTGAATCAAAAAATGAACATGCTTGTTCATTTTCCTTATTACCTTACAAGTTGGAGCAGTGTAGTTTAGAGGTGATATGGTTTTCCAAAGAGTTTTCAAGATATTTTAGGTCAATAGATTTTGCATTTTTAATGTCAACATCAACTTATTCATTTATGACTTAGTTAATGAGGATGAAATATCCAAAAAATCCTCTATTAGTAGAACATAAAGAAAATGATATATTGGATTCAACACTCTCTCTGAGAGACTTTCAGAAGCATGGATAGATAATACAAATTTATTCTCTGATGGGTATCGCATGGATTGAAAAATGTTGAACTTGACCCATTGGTCACTAAATTCTATGGATATGATGCCAGTATGGACATAAATTTTGTTTTTATATGTCATGTGGAAATGTATTCCTAGAATCAGAGGATATTATCAAGAAGTTGTATCAACTTCCAAGTCAAGGACATAGAAGTTGGCTGGGAAGATAAGATCATTAACTCAGACAAGGATATCCTCAATTATTCCCTCAGGACTAGCAGTGCTTCGATTGGATAACTGAATGAAAACACTCATTGGATGTAAGGGACCTAGACCAAGGTTGGAGAAGATGTATTTGGGCATGATATTTATTGAGTATCCTAGGTCAATGAGTGCATCATCAAAGTTGGAACTCCCTATTTGACATGGAACAGTAAATGTCCTAGGTATTTCCACTTTATGGGTATGGACACCTCAGTCGAAACATTATAAATGGTCTTAAGTTGTCTCTTATGGGTTTATAACTCCTTAAGAAACTTTTCATACTTATTTATTTGTTTAATGGAATCTAAGAGGGGAATTTTGACTCTAACACATCTAAACATGTTGAGCATTTCAAGATCAGGTTCAAAAGAATTCCTTAGCTTAAAAACAGCTTTAGGAAAAGGAATTGGGTTCCTTAGAGGAATGTAAGAAGGTGAGGGAGTGGATTCCAGTATTTTTTTCAGGAATTTTGGTCTTTTCTTTTTCAATCTCATAATTCAAAGGGGATTTAGGGGATTCATCATGAGGAATATTGAGTTTATTTCTCGATCTAAGTAAAATTTCAGTTAAATTACCCTTAGGTTTGGGTAGTGTTTGAGTTGGGATTTGGGAATAATTGGATTGTTGTTGCTGGCTAAGGTGGGATACAAGATGACTAATTTGGGTTTCAATATTTTTGATACAAGAATGGGTAAATAAGGCAAGATCTTCCATAGTGGTTTCCTGTGATTTCATAGAATAAGAGACATGTCCCACATTAAGATTACCTTGATTTTGGTTCTTAGAAAAGTGCTTGTATTAGGTTGGGAATTGAGAATTATCATTAGTATAGTGGAATATTGGAGGAGAAAGAGGAGTATTGATCCATTCAGATTTAGAAACAAAAGGATAAGGTTGTTGGAAGTTACCATAAACATGACCATATTGTAATTGGTTTGGGTTTTGGGGAGGGAATTGAGGGGGATGAGAAATGGAATTCCCAAAACTGACTTGATTATTGAGGTTTGGGGTTCCGTTGAGCATATGCTTCATTTAGCTCTATTAGTACGAATGAATTAGATATATCCCCCTGATGTTTTGGACATGTGTTAGTTGTATGGGATAGGGAGCTGTAGATTTCACTGTTCTTGATAGGTCCAAGGAATATAGATTGTTTATAAGATGAGGTTGGGGATTTGGTCTCCACAGCTAGTTGTCTCACAAGACCTATAAGTTCTCTATTTCACTGCGTCATCTTTGTTGGCTATATAGATTGATTCTCTTGGTCTTTTTTGACTTGATCATGTGATCGAGTATGGAATTGTTGTGTGTTTTCATCCATGTTTCTTATGAGATCTCTTGTAACTGTAGGAGTTTTATCAACAAGAGCATCGCCACTTGCAGTATCAATGAGAGTTATCTCCATAGCCAATAACCCCTCATAGAAGTTTTGGATCAAGAGTTAGTGAGGGATTTGGTTGTTTGGATAGGTTGGTAGAATCTTTTTGAACCTCTCATAATACTCATGGAGTTATTAATTAAGTAATTTATGAATACCACTTATTTCCTTTTGGATAGAAGCGTTACGAGAAGCAGAAAAGAATTTTTCTAAGAAAAGTTGCTTCATGTCATTCCATTTGGTTATAGAACTAGGATGAAGTTAGTAGAGCCATGAATTTGTAAATTCTACTAAGGAGAAATGTAATCTTCATAGTTTTATTTGTTCCTCATAAACCCCTTTATGCTTTATGGTAGAGCACAACACTTGTATCTCTTTAATATGAAGATGTAGATCCTCACCAGCTAGTCCGTGGAAATGAGGAAGAAGATTAATCAAACCTAATTTGAGTTAAAATTCAGACTCTATGTTTGGATATTTAATACCAAGGTATTTTTAATTCATATCAAGGAAACAAGTTCTTTAAGTGTTTATTCCCTAGGATTATCCATATCTAATTCAACAGGTTGTACAAGGACTGGTTCTTTGATGATTTGATTATCCCTAATGTTCCTCTTAAGTTGGAGAAGAGTATGCTAAATTTCAGTGTCAAAAAAATCTGAGAGATTTTTTGGGAGGATATTGGGGCATTTAGATATATTTTTGAATAAATATAAATATGGGTTTTTCTTTTTTTTCCCATTTATGAATTTTATGGGAAGATGCGTTTTCTTTGTTTTTTCAAAAAAAATTGTTTTTTTTTTGTTTCTTTTTTTTTTAAATAACCAAAAACTAAATACTACTTAATAAACTATCCATAAAGAATATCACCATTTTAATCATGGTCTATTGTCTCCTATTGATCATTCAAGGTTCATGTTCTCTACTAATGTGTATAGCAGCACTCAGGTCGAATCCTCAGCGATGATACTTTTTATAGTCGATTGTTTTTAATTGATTGTATTTTGATTGGGGGGGTTTGTTTACATATCTTAAATGAATTAACTGATGGTTGATGTTTGATTTAACAATTTTATAAATATTGTGGTGAGTTCATAATTAGAGAGTTAATCTTGTTATATCCTTGATCTTTTCTTAATATTTCATTAAATAAACACCCACTTTACAAGATGAATTTGATTGAAATTCCCAAGTATTAAGGATTTAATCCAAGCCTAAACATAACTTAGGGTTATAATATTAATCAAATCTTGTTTTTGGTATTGTATTTATGGTTCCAATAATCCATGGAAACCACATTTTAAAAAAATCATGTCATTAATCCACAACATTTTAAGTTTAACATACATAATGATAATTTAAAGAATATTCATCGAGCAAATTATCTCAAACACTTAACATGCCAAAATTACAACTCTCCCAAATGGTATATTTATTCATCCATTCGTTTGGTTAATAATCTTGTTTAAATTTTTATGTTGATGGGTTAAAATTAAAATAAAAATAACGGGACAAGAAAAGAGCAGTACACCGAACACACACATGAATGATAATGAGAATTAAAAATAGAATTTCAATTGAATGAGGAAGAAAAGAAAGAAAGTGTTTTTAAATTTATTTAAAAAAATTTAAGAGAATTAATATTTAAAAACATAGTTTGGATGATAAAAAAGGGAAATTAGTAAGAAACTTGCATTCAAACATAATTACTACACAAATGCTTATGAGATTACAAACAAAGAAGAACACAAATGTAAATGAAAACAAATATAGGAGGAAGAATATCTCAATTGAAAACTTGGGTATGGAAGGTCCTATAAACCCTTTTTAAATTCTTTGTTTGTTAAAATTTATCCTAACCTATTCTTAAATGCCAGCCCCATGCAAGGAGAATAGGGGGATGCATTTACATCCCAGTGGTGGTGGACAGTTTACATTCCAAATCTATCCATCCATTTAGATCACCAATTTGGCCAAAAATAAAGCTGAATCTCGAGATAAGATCTTCTTAAAATTTGTATATATGGATCTCCTATATATAATATGAAAATTTGGGGGCCATTAGACTTAAAGATCCAATGTAATGGTGGTTTTATTAAACAATTTTAATATTTCCATTTAAATCTAGACTTTTTCATGGTCAAAATGTGAATGGGTTTTTGAATAGGAAGATTCCATAAAATACAAAAACTTTCTTCAAAAAAGTAGGATACATAAATATCATATTTCACACTGAAAAATATCATCTAGAATGGATTTCTATATCAGCATAAAAGTCAAGTTTTGTGTGATGATTTCATTTCCCAGACAGAATGGTGGGATGGACTTCAAAACATCATTTGGGCCCATTTTTCATAGATTTGGGACTTCAAAATTTTATCTTAGATGAATTTCATTTTCCCATGACCTTTTGATGAGAATTAAAGGATTTGGACTTCTATAGTGAGCCCGTTAATTCTATCTTCAAAGATGGTATAGTTTCTTCATAGATTATTTGGAATTTTTTGTGTGGATCATATGACTCTAGAAATGGTAGAATTGGACAAAGCATCCTTCTCATGATATGTTGTAAATTTAATTAAGAATACTAAAAAACAATAATCACACAATTTGGATTAGTAGGATGATATTTATTATTAAAATATTAAACTGACTAGAATCTGGATAAATTCGAATAGTGCTCAAAATTATATTTAATATTTAAACATTACTATTTCACACAAATTATGCAAATTTCTTATAAAATAAGTAAAGGGAGTAAATAAAAAATAATTAGTATGCTAATAAAGTCACCAAGAAAACCATTACTAAAATTATTTAGCAATTATTGATGTTATAATTGTCATGACTCGTCCCCCGGGGCCCGTGCCGTGACTACCCCAAGCCCACCTTCTATAGGCCAAGGGCTGCCGACTAGCACCAAAGGCATAAATCCCTAAACTAGGAAGGCATTGCATTTATAACTGAAAACACACACAACAGAGTACACAGCTGTATACAAAACACTAAGTAAAACTGTATAAAAAGAGAGTGTTGAAAATTAAAGGGTCCCGAAATAAAAGTCCAACTGAATGTACAAGTTCAACTGAAAAGGAATAAAATAGCTTAAAGGTGAAAAGAAGCTCTTGGATCATCCACCACAGACCCTACCTAAAGGGTAGGTGCAGATAGCCTCCTTAGAACTCCACGTCCCACAATATCCTTTGGTTATTGACTCGTCATGAGGTCCACCTCCGGGTACTATCCAGTCCTCGTAAACTCAACCTCAGTCAGTGTTGCCCGTTGTCTGCATCCAACACAACAAGGTTCGGGCATAGCCCGTGTAGGGGTGAGTATAATGATACTCTGTAACGTCCTGGACCCGGGTGCCACGCAGCGGGTGCCCCGAGCCCGGTTCGCCACAATACCTCAAGTGCATTTCCCCAAACTCCAGAGGCCGCCGACTAGCAGCGAGGGCCCAGGTCTGATAGTGGGGAAACTATGCCCTCATTTTTCAAAGTGTAGCGCAGTAGAATACAAAATAAACATACAACGACAGCGGAAGCAGTAAACATACACACCTGAAATAACTACAGTAGTGGATATAACCAACAGTATATAAATGATGATGCTACATGTTACAAGTTCTAAGAAAGCAGACAGAACATGTTATACATCAATACAATTCAACAAAATACAGAGTGCAGAAAAACAATAAAAACAGCTAGCAGCGGCATTGTGAGCCTAGGCTCGGTCCCATGCCCTCCAACTCCATAGCAACAGTCAAGTACCTATATAGGGACTATTTCCCCTATCTACACCTGCAGCAACGTAGTCTGTTTGGGCCGAAAAGCGTGACCCAAACATGGTGTGAGAAATATATCTCAATAGGCACCCACCAAAGGCTCGTGCCCAATTGCGTGTAAGCATGCAACAACAGTGTGCAGTAGTAAAATGAAATAAAGTAAGCAGTACTCAAAAGTAACTAATTACCAGTTATATTGCCATTTTATTATCCATTCAATCCATTTAAATATTATAAATCGCCACAGTGCATTTCTAAGTAAACAGTCCACGTCCTCAGACAAACAAAACCTTACCCTCAGGTAAGCAGAATCCAACCCACAGGTATATCCCTCAGGCATAACAGAAATTGTTCTCAGGTGTAGGAAGTGTCGCCCTTAGGCACAGAAGTCAAGCCCTCAGGCATGAAAGGTTGCCCTCAGGCGAAATAACTACAGCCATCGGGCTAAATAGTGCAGTTCCCTCAGGATAATCACAACAACGCCCTCAGGCTAAATAAAAAAACAACCTTAGGCTAAACAGGTAACCGGGACATTCCCAACAGGTAAATAAGTAGTAACAAGAAATTCCTCTCAAGGCAATTCTAAAATTACTACTTTAAAGGCATACCCTTGAGTATCCTGGCCAAATGGCTAAATAGTGAAACACACCCCGGGGGTGGTTCCGGATCCAAGCAACGATACCCACCAGAATTTTAATATCATAGTTTAATCACCTATGAAATTCTAGGCATTAAACATAGCAACGGCCTCAGCCAGATGACACCCCAACATGGGTTCATTTCACAAAAACACACAAAACACAGAGCAGTTGGAAAACTAAAGACAAATCCACCTACCTTATATGCCAACGAACGCTATACTCGAACGCTGACTCCAGAAATGCCCAAGAACGGCGTAGATATGACAAAAAACAAAACCCATTCAAATGTAGATAACTTAAGTTAGGAGAAGAATTGGTAAGAATTGTACTAGGAGAGGAGAGGGCTTACCCGTGCGGTTCCAACGAGATCGTCCGAAGACGAATCAGATTCCAGACGAACTCCCGACAGATCTTCAAAGATCTGGCCTCCTCCTTTGGCTCCAAAATGGCTCAAACGCCTCCTCTGCCAAATGAGGAGGCTACTGCTTGTTTTAAGCCGAAAAAAACAAAGTACAAGGCGTGTACTTCTGAGTACACGGCGTGTACTTCTTTCATTTAATTGTTCATTTGGCGGCACCGCCACACTGTTCATCTGTCGACATGAGTACACGGCATGTACTCTCGAGTACACGGCGTGTACTGTCGCCCAGCTGTCGACGACTCCACCGCCTTACTTTTTAAGCATGCCGACTGACTACACGACGTGTAAAGTACCACTACACGGCGTGTAGTCGGTTCCAACACCCTTCATCACCGACAAGGCTACACGCCCCGTGTACTCATCCCAACACCGCAAAACGTACATGGCGTGTGGATAAAGTACACGGCGTGTAGTTTCGAAATTTAGCATTTTTCCCCATTTTCCATATTTTCTCAAAAACACCTAAGGAAAAGGAAAAAGAAGGAGCCCGTACCTCAAAAACAAGAACTGGGTTCTTACAAACTTCCCCCCTTATAGCAATTCATCCCCAAATTTCCCTTACCAGGGTGGCGAAGAATAAGCTTAGAACAGCTCTGGACACTGAGCACGTATGTCGGCCTCCCACTCCCAGGTCTCGTCCTGCACTCGGCCATGCTGCCATAGCACCCGTACGAGAGGAACTGACCTGCCTCAGAGAACCTTCGTGCTCCTATCAACGATATGGATCAGATGCTCCTCAAAGGATGCATCATGTTGCAGCTCAACCTCCTCCGACTGAAATGTGTGAGACGGTTCTGAATGGTAGCGATGCAAATGAGACATGTGGAAGACGTCGTGCATGGCTCGGTACCGCTGTAGTAACTACAACTGATAGGCAACCAGCCCGACTCTCTCCAGAATCTCAAATGGTCCCACATACCTCGGTGAAAGCTTACCCTGTCTCCTGATCCACTTGTGTCCCAGCCTCGGCGAAATAGGTAAGAAAACCTGATCCCCGACCACGAACTCCAAAGGTATTCTATGGCGATCAGCATAAGACTTCTGACAAGACTGCACGGTAGTCATCTGCTTCCAAATCAACTGGACCTGCTCAGATGTCTCCTGTATGAACTGTGGCCCCAGTAAAGCAGCCTCACCTGCCTCTAACCAGCACAAAGGTGATCGGCATGGCTTACCATATAAAGCCTCATATGGTGCCATCTCAATAGTCTCCTGAAAACTATTGTTATAAGAAAACTCTACTAAGGGTATATGCTTCTCCCAAGAGCCCCCAAAGTCTAGGACGCATGCACGCAGTATGTCCTCAAGCACCTGTATCGTACGCTCTGACTGGCCATCTTTCTGAGGGTGGTATGCTATGCTCAGAAGCACCTGTGTACCCAGTTCCCTCTAAAAACTCTGCTAGAAACGATATGTAAAGCGGGAGTCCCTATCTGAAATGATAGAATGAGGGACCCCATGAAGACGTACGATCTCTCGAATATACCACCTTCCGAGCTTGTCCCCACAGAAGGTCTCTTTGATCAGCAAGAAGTGAGGTACCTTTGTGAGTCTTTCCACAACAACCTACACAGCGTCATTTCCTTGAGGTGACCTCAGTAATCCCGTCATGAAATCCATGGCGACATCATCCCATTTCCACTCTGGAATGGGCAACTGCTGTAACAGCCCATCTGGCCTCTAGTGCTCTGCCTTCACCTGCTGACAGGTGGAACACCTCGTAACAAAACCAGTTATCTCTCCCTTCATACCCAGCCACCAGTACTGACGCCTCAAGTCACAATACATCTTGGTAACCCCGGGATGAAATGCCCAAGCTGAAGCATGAAACTCCCGCATCAGCTCCTCGCGTATATCCCCTGGAACCCATACACGTCCATGGAAACGCAAAACCTCATCATCGCTTATCGTCCAACTGGGAGGAGGGTCCTCACTTGCCACCGACTCCCATAGAACTAGGCCTTCTAAAACCGATAGTTGCCTCATACTCACTCTGTCCAGAAGGGTAGAAGTCACAGCTAACGAGGAAAGATAAGTCTTCCCCTGACTGTCATGCACCTCCAGATGCATCTCATAGAACAAAGTCATAGGCTTCCACTCACCACTAGCCTCTTGCACTGCCTGTATCTGAGTCTTCCTGCTCAGTGCATCAGCTACTACATTACCTTTACCAGGTGTATAGGCAAGCTCAAAATTGAAGGACTGTAGGTACTCGACCCACATTCTCTGCCTCAGATTCAGGTCACGCTGAGTAAAGATATACTTGAGACTTTTGGGGTCGGTGAAAACCACAAAATTCCCTCCCAACAGATAGTGTCTTCAACAGCGCAACGCATGAACAACTGAAGCCAACTCGAGATCATGTGTCGGGTAGTTCCTCTCATGTGGCCTCAACTACTGAGACCCGTACGCAACAACTCGGTCGTCCTGCATCAAAACGTCACCCAGTCCAATCCCTGATGCATCACAGTAAACTATATAGCTCTTCCCCTGCTCTAGGAGTATCAAGATCGGTGTTGATGTCAACCTTCACTTCAGGTCCTGAAAAGCTGTCTCGCAAGCTTCTGACCAAATGAACTTCACACCCTTCTTAGTCAGACCTATCAATGGTGATGCTAAGCGGGAGAAGTCTTGTATGAAGCGTCTGTAGTAACCATCCAGCCCTAAGAAACTCTGTATCTCAAACACATTCTTAGGCTACTCCCAGGAAACTACTTCTCTCACCTTCTCTGGGTCTACTGCAACTCCTGCCTCTGAGATGATATGACCCAGGAAGTGAATCTGGTCCATCCAAAAGTGGCACCTCGAGATCTTAGCATATATCCAATGCTCTCTCAGTGTACTCAATACGATCTCAAGATGGGTGGCATGGTCGTGTCGAGTGTGAGAGTACACCAAGATGTCTTCCTTGAATACTACCACAAATGAATCAAGATACGGATGAAACACACGATTCATCAGAGCCATGAAAACTGTTGGCGCGTTCGTGAGTCCGAACGGCATAACCGTATACTCATATAGACCATACCTACTCCTGAAAGCTGTGAGTGGTATATCTGATGTTCTAACGCACAGCTGATGATATCCTGATCTCAAGTCAATCTTCTATAACACTCGTTCTCCACGAAGCTGATCAAAAAGCTTATCTATCCTCGGCAAGGGATATCGGTTCTTAACCTTCAACTGGTTCAGCTTTCGATAATCCATGCAACGTCTGAGGATATCATCTGCCTTCTTCGCAAAAAGGACCGGAGAACCCCAAGGAGAAGTATTGGCTCAGATAAAACCCTTCACCTATAACTCCTATAACTTCATCTTGAGCTCCTAAAACTCAGGCGTGGCCATCCTATAAGGAGGAATAGACACCGGTGCTGCTCCTGGAACTAGCTCAATAGAGAAATCCACCTCACGCACCAAAGGTAGACCTGAAAAGTCGTCAGGGAATACAGCCCTGAAAAGATCAAAAACTGGAGGGAAATCCATCTGACAAGTCCCCTGATCATCCAGATACAAACTCACAATCTGGGCTGTGACTCCACCTCGCCCATGATGCTCTGGTCCAGCTCAACTCGCCTGAACATCCCACTCGCCCTTGTATAGAAACTCCCCGCCCTCTGGTGACGTGAAACGCACCCTGCGACGATAGCAGTCTACAAAGGCTCTAAAGGGAACCAACCAGTCCATCCCGAGAATGAAGTCATATCTCTTCATCTCCAAGACATAGAGGTCCCAAAGGAAGTGACACCCACCAACCTCAAGGGGGAACTCCTTGCACTGACGCACACCAGCCGTCCTAGTCCCCAACGGAGTGTCTAGCGTCAAGATATCGAAAGAAGTAGAAACACAGAGCCCAAGGCTCTCCACTACAGTTAAAGATATGAAACTATGCATAGCACCCGTATCAAAAAGTACTGAAGACAAGACAAAAGCTACTATAATAGTACCTCTGACTATCGAAGGTCCGGGATCCTACTCATGCTGGGTCTATTGCACTGCATATGCCTGCCCAGTTCCGCGGCCCTGCGACACAGCCTGGATACCCTGAGTTGTCCCGCCCTACTGCCTCTACGATCCTGGTGTCTGGCTACCACGGCCACGACCACCATCTCTGCCTACACTCCTTGACATATTCCAGTTCCCTAACTCGTACGAAGCCACTGGTCTTGCTCCCGTACACGGTGTCTGCACAGAACCCCTCTCCCTAGCCACTTGTAGAAACTCCCTGCAAAAGCGTTGTAGATGACTCATCTTGTCGCAAGCTCGGCACTCCACTAGGTCTCGTGGAAACTGCGGCCTCTTGTGCCCCTCTCTGCCACACTGGTAGCACCTGACCAGTTCACCTAAAGAAGTTGTCTGACTAGTACTGCCTCCCTGAGAGAAGTCCATCTTTCTCTTCCTCTTTCCAGCAGAAATAATACCAGTAACTGGTGCTGAACCTCCCTGGCCCACACCACTAGATTCCTGCAGGTTCCTCTGAGAAATTAGCGCCTGGTTTACAATAGAATGTACAGTAGGCAACCTGAAAACATTTACTAGTGCTTGGATGTCATACCGAAGACCATCCTCAAAACTTCTGGCTCTCAACATCTCATCACCCACCATCACGGGTGCAAAATGCTGAAGCTCTTTAAAACAAGCAGAGTAGTCCATCACCGACATAGCGCCCTGCTGCAGATTCATGAACTCTCGAGCTCTATCTTCCCTCAACGTCTCGGGAAAGAATAATTCAAAGAAGACTCCCTGAAAATCTTCCCACGCCATTTCCCTGTGATGCTCTGTCTGGGTGGTAACATCCCACCACCTCTTGGAAGAATCACACAGCATATAAGTCGCGAGCTTGACCATCCACCCTAGAGGCATCTCCAAGTGCTCGAAAATAGTCTGCATCGATCCTAGCCAAGACTATACAGCCTGTGGTCCGCCATCCTTTGAAAACATAGGCGGATGCTGCTATTGAAAGATACGCATCAGCTCGGCCATAGATGTGGCAGCCTGCGGTGCTCCCTGAAAGGTCTGCATGAACTGCAATAAGCCTTCATGGAACTGCGCCTTCGCACCTGTGTCCGGTATAATAGCTGGTGCCGCATCTGGCTCTATTGGTGGATCAACTGGTAGCCCATGGCCCACCATCTTCGGAGTATACTCATCGCCACTCTCCTGGATAACAACTCATGGTCGTCTAGGCGACATGACTCTACAAGATCAAAAGCACACCTCAGATTCAATATTATTAAGACTGAAAGAGAAGGAACCACAAAGGATCAAGAGGAATAAGGTATTCAAAATTGGAAAAACAAGACTACACGGCGTGTACACTGACTACACCGCGTGTACTTGACTTCCTTTCCCCTTCCTGGGTCCTTCTACACAGCTAAGCCACACGGCTTCCGTTCAACAAAACTACACGGCGTGTATAATATCTACACAGCATGTATTGTGTAATTTTCCAACTTCCCGTGTCGTCTGTGACATGGCCGACTACTCGGCTTAACCCCACACGGTGTGTTACACCCGTACACGGCATGTACAGCACCCTGTTTCCCAGCCACACGGCGAACTCCACACGGTTTGTCCTCGGACAAGACTACACGGCGTGTCCCATAGGTACACGGCGTGTTCAGGGAGAGGTGACACCGGCCCGTGTTGTTAGCTACACGACCGAGTCCCTAGGTAACACTACACGGCGTATCTATTATTGACACGGCGTGTTCTATCAAGGAGTTCACCGACCCATGTTGTTAGTTACACGGCCGGACTCTGGGTCACACTACACGGCGTGCACAAAAACTACACGGCGTGTTTTACCCAAGCCCTTCCCTACCCCGTGTCGCCGCCCACACGGTTTGTGACATGGGAAGAGACTACACGGCGTGTACTTGGGGTACACGGTGTGTACTCAAAAAGTTTATTTTTCTTCCCAAACAGAAGAACACACAAGGCGTGTATGAGGTCCTACACGGCGTGTATTATGGGTTTCCCGGACAGTATGCCTCAGAAACTTCCCCAGAACCCAGAAAATACTAAAAAACAACACCTAAGTGTCAAATTCCGACCTGTGGGGGCCCATACTCCCCAAGAATCAAAGTTTGACATCTTATCTGTGTTATAACCAAAAAACAGTCAATGATCCACCAAATTTCGGTAAATGGGGGCCCATACTCCCCAAAAACCAAAGTTTGGCATCCATTATATAAACAGGCTCAAACACAAACACCATATCACAAAGCAGGTATTTATCAAGCATCTATCACAACAACATGCTTTATTAGCACATCAACTATCACAACAACATGCAAATTCTAATGCACCTACATGGCATGAAACTATGCATGGAATGTGATTTCTAGAATTTTCCTATATGATGCATGGGACGGCATACCCTCATCTAATCGGGTTGCAAATAAATAGAACCCACAGATAAAATATAAACAACACAATCCAAGTGTGTCACCCAACAATGAAAACATATCAACTGTAAATTGAAAAATCAATAAAATTGTAAAATACGAGGTAGACTGGATTTTTCCCTGTACACGGGTTAGCTACGCCTGGGCACAGCTTATTAACAACTACCGTTCCATCCTATCCCTGACTACAGCTCCAAATAGTAAGTCAAAGAAAAGAAACCGCCTCTGATACCACTTTGTAACGTCCCAGACCCGGGTTCCACACAGCGGGTTCCCCGATCCCGGTTCGCCACAAGACCTCAAGCACATTTCCCCAAACGCCAGAGGCTTCCGACTAGCAGCGAGGGCCCAGGTCTGATAGTGGGTAAACTATTCCCTCATTTGTCAAAGTGTAGCGCAGCAGAATAAAGAATAAACATACAACGACAGTGGAAGAAATAAACATACACAACTGAAATAACTATAATAGTGGATATAACCAACAGTATATAAATGACGATGCTACATGTTACAAGTTCTAAGAAAGAAACCAGAACATGTTATACATCAATACAGTTCAACAAAATACAGATTGCAGCAAAACAAGCAAAACAGCTGGCAGCTGCATCGCGAGCCTAGGCTCGGTCCCATGCCCTCCTACTCCACAGCAACAGTCAAGTACCTGTATAGGGACTCTTGCCCCTATCTACACCTGCAGTAATGCAGTCTATTTGGGCTGAAAAGCGTGACCCAAACAGGGTGTGATAAATATATCTTAGTAGGCACCCACCAAAGTCTCATGCCCAACTGCGTGTAAGCATGAAACAATAGTGTGCAGTAGTAAAATGCAATAAAGCAGTACTCAAAAGTAACTAATTACCAGTTATATTGCCATTTTATTATCCATTCAATCCATTTAAATATTAGAAATTGCCACAGTGCATTTCTAAGTAAACAGTCCACGTCCTCGGACAAACAAAACCTTACCCCCAGGTAAGCAGAATCCAACCTGTAGGTATAGCCCTCAGGCGTAACATAAATTGCCCTCAGGCGTAGGAAGTGTCACCCTCAGGCACAGAAGTCAAGCCCTCAGGCACGAAAGGTTGCCCTCAGGAGAAATAACTACATCCCTCGGTCTAAATAGTGAAGTGCCCTCAGGCTAGTCACAACAACGCCCTCAGGCTAAATAAAAAACTCCCTCAGGCTAAACAGGTAACCGGGTCATGCCCAATAGGTAAACAAGCAGTAACAAGCAATTCCTCTCAAGGTAATTCTACAATTTCTACTTTAAAGGCATACCCTCGGGTATCCTGGCCAAACGGCTAAACAGTGAAACACACCCCGGGGGTGGTTCTGGATCCAAGCAACGATCCCAACCAGCATTTTAATATCATAGTTTAATCACCTATGCAATTCTATGCATTAAACATAGCAACGGACCCAGCCACACGACACCCCAACATGGGTTCGTGGCACAAAAACGCACAAAACACACAGCAGTTGGAAAACTAAACACAAAGCCACCTACCTTATACGCCAACGAACGCTATACCCGAACGCCAACTCCAAAAATGCCCAAGAACGGCATACATCTAACAAAGAAAAAAACTCATTCAAATGTAAATAACTTACGTTAGGAAAAGAATTGGTAACAACTGTACCAGGAGAGGAGAGGGCTTACCCATGCGGTTCCAACGAGATCGTCTGAAGCCGAATCGGATTCCAGACTAAATCCCGGCGGATCTTCAAAGATCTGGCCTCCTCCTCTGGCTCCAAAATGGCTCAAACGCCTCCTCTTACAAATGAGGAGTCTAATGCCTGTTTTAAGCCGACAAAAACAAAGTACACGGTGTGTACTTCTGAGTACACGGCGTGTACTTCTGAGTACACGGCGTGTACTTCTGAGTACACGGTGTGTGCTTCTTTCATTTAACTGTTCATTTGGCGGCACCACCACACTGTTCATCCGTCGACATGAGTACACGGCATGTACTCTCGAGTACACAGCGTGTACTGTCGCCCAGCTGTCGGCGACTCCACCACCTTACTGTTTAAGCCTGCCGACTGACTACACGGCGTGTAAGGTAGCACTACACGACGTGTAGTCAGTTCCTACACCCTTCGTATCCGACAAGGCTACACACCCCGTGTACTCATCCCAACACGGCCAAACGTACACGGCGTGTGGATAAAGTACACGGCGTGTAGTTTTGAAATTTAGCATTTTTCCCCATTTTCCATATTTTCTCAAAAACAATTAAGGAAAAGGAAAAAAGAAGGAGCTCGTACCTCAAAAACAAGAACCGGGTTCTTACAAACTCAGTAGGGACCCCGAGACCCTCAAGGTCTCACAAAATCCAACAAGGATAAACTAAAAAGTATTAAATCAATATATAACCCCACTTAGGTATATTCCCATACATATACCTAAGTTATCAAGTATTCCTTCTCAATCATGAGGAAAACACAAAGTTACTGACTCAGCTCACACAAGTATACAAATTTTGTAGAGAGATAGAGATGATCAAATGTATCCACTGAATCATCTATTCTATCAAACCCACATAGTATCAAGGAACAGAAATAAGAACTGTCGATCCCACACAGGATCTTGGAACAGTTATTCTGTCGAACCCACACAGGATCTAGGAACAGAAGTTGGAACTGTAGAACCCACACAGGATCCAGGATCAGTAGTCAGAGTTGTCGAACCCGTATGGGATCCAGGAATAGTTGTTAGTGCTATCGAACCCACACAGGATCCAGGAACAGTCGTCAGTGCTATTGAACCCACACAGGATCCAGGAACATTCGTCAGTGCACAACCAGCCACAGGGTTCCGCACGAAGCATGCTTGATTCCGAAAGGGTCTGCTCCTCAAGTCGAGTGTCGATACATCAACTACCATGAAGTCCCAAGAAGAATTATCTCAAAGGTTCACCATGTCATAGGGGTCTCAACGCAACAGATGGCGCGTCAATCGAACGTCCAGTCTATGAGTTATTAGCCTTTTAGTCCCGGGGGCCCGGTTGGATTCGTATATGATCCACCCTGAAAGTATCTCAACTAAACCCCGAACTCCAGTGGGATATACTCAAGGGAGGGATATGATCCAATATTTCCAAGGTCGCTGACAGATCGTCAAATGGATGTCCAGTGCCAAATATATGGCCAAAGAAAGAATAGGGTCGGTAGTGGGCCCGGGTCTGGTCCAACCTAGTCGAACTGACCCGACCCGACTTAGTCTAGGCCGACCCGGTTCAGGTCGCCCGTACTGACCCGATGGATCCGGCCTGGCCCCCTGGGCCCAGCCCAGCCGACCGTAAGAGCGGTCCGACCCGGGCTTAGGGCCAGTTCAGCCCGGTGCACCACGAGAGCGCGGCCCGGCATGGCTCGGTCTGGAGGGCGAGGCCGGGGCCGGTTGGACCAGGGCACCGTGAGAGTGTCTGGGATGCCGGCTCGGCCAGTAGACCGCGAGGGGGCATCTCGGGGAGGGGTGAGGGGTGTGAGCAGAGGCCGGCAAGGGGCCGGTTCGAGCAGGCCGCTGCCAGTGCGGGCTGGCGCGGCCGGGAGGTGCATGGCTTAGCAGTTCGGCAGTTAGGAGGCGTGCGACCAGGTAGGCTGGCGGCCGGGAGGCGCGCCGCCAGGCAGGCCGGTAGACGGGAGGCGTGCGGCCAGGCGAGACGGTGGCTCATCCAGGCGGGTCGGCGGGCGGCCAAGAGGCCAGGAGTCCGGCGGCGGCCAGGAGTCAGGTGGCGCAGGCTGGCAACGGTGCGGCTGGGGTGGCTCGGCCGGAGGGCCTCGTTTTGGCCCGAAGCACCAGAGCGCCGCAGGGGTGGCGTGGTTCGTGGAGGTCGCGGGTAGCACAGCCTTTGTCATCGCTGCTTCTGTCGCCTCGTTGCTTCATCGCCAAGTTGAAGTTCAATCATAAACAAGATCGGCGGAGGGGTTGGGCCATGATGGTTTGGCCCGCACCCTCCGCATTTAGGGTGGTATCAATTGGTTCATGTAGAGGAATAATGTTGAACTTCAATTATTATTAAAATCCACCGCAACAATTCCTTTCATTCGAAGAAGATAAAAGGAAAGAATAATTACACAAAACAACCCCCTACCTTTGATCGTTGATCGTTGTTCGTTGACGGAGTCACGGAAGTCAGTCGTTGAAGACGTCTCTCGATGGTTGAATCTTCAAGGAATAAGTCGAAGAAGGTCGGTGTTCTTCATTATTCATTCTTCGTTCATCATTATTCTTTGGGAGATGGGGTTCTTCGTTGGAGAACACATTCTCCCAAGCTATCCTCTCAAAGGCTCCCACCGAATGAGAAATGCCAAGTTGTAAAATAATAATAATAATAGATTTTCTATTATTTTAGATGTTGGAATGAAATTTAAATTGGACTAATTAATCAGGTAGGCTCCCCTTAATTAATTCAAGGGGTTGGAACAAGGAATTAAGTAGGGGAGGTGAAGAGGCTCTCCCTCATTAATGAGGGAGAGTTGAGAGGTTTTACTCTCCTCCGTCAATAGGGGGTTAAGCCCCATGTGGTCCCCACGCAGTAACCTCTCAAGGGAGGTTACGTTCGGGTGGGCCCCATCACCATAACCTCTCATGGGAGGTTAAGGTGTGGTGGTCCCACCTCCAACTCCCATGAGGAGGTTTTAACCACCAAACTCCCACATGGTGGGTCCAATAAAATAAAGTGAAAACTCACTTTATTTTATTACTTTCCATGAAAACCCAAAATCTATCTTCTACTATAGACCAACTTCCGTCGAGGTGAAAGTCTCCTTTAGTAAATACTAAGGTTGCGAGTTCAACGGTGCCCTCGGATTTCAATTCCGAGCCCTGGTTCAAAAGTTATAAAAAAAACCCGCTCGTACGTTTACTGAACGTACCCGAGCAAAACTTCAGAAATTGATTTCGGGCACACCGGGCCTCGGAATCAAGCGACGTCAATTTTCACAGACTCGTAAAATTCCCATGTATTTAATAAAATAAATTCAAAGGAAATTATAGGTTTTGAAATTCTCCCCACCTCAGGGATTTACATCCCCGTAAGCTACAACTCTAAGTAAGGGAACAAATGGGGGTAATGAGCACGCATATAAGCCTCCCTATCCCATGTGATCTCATGGAGGTTCCCGTGACGCCAACGAACGTGCACCATAGGTATCAATCGTCCACGAAGGACCCACTCCTGTCGATCCTCAATCTCCACCGGAACCTCCATAAAATTCACCCTATCGTCGACGTCCAACTCTCCATGGTCAATGATGTGAGAAGGTTTGTGTACATATATCCTCAGCTGGGATACGTGGAAGACTTCGTGCACCCAGTGCAACTGAGGTGGAAGAGTCAGACGGTAAGCCACCTCACCTACTCTGCTGAGGACCTGAAAAGGTCCGATGAATCACGGAGATAACTTGCCGCCTCGGCCAAATCTCCGTAAACCTTGTCATGTGAGACCCATAGAAAGATGTGGTCACCATCCTCGAACTCTAGAGGTATCCATCTCTTGTTAGCATAGGACTTCTACCTACTCTGTACAGTATTCATCCACTCCTAGATGATTTGTACCTTCTTTGTGGTAGCCCGTACCATCTCTGGTCCCACTAGTGCTGACTCCCCTGCGTTTGTCCAACACAATGACGATCTGCGAGGTCAACCATACAAGGCCTCAAAAGGTGTCATCCCGATGGTGGAGTGATAGTTTTTGTTGTGTGAAAACTCCACCAAAGGTAATTGATCCTCCCAACTGTGACATAAGTCAAGGACACATGCACGCAGCATGTCCTCGAGGTTCTGAATGGTCCTCTCAGTCTGACCATCCGTCTGAGGATGGAAGGCGGTTCTCAAAATAAGATGCGTCCCGAAGGCCTCTTGCAACCCCTTACATAGCCAGGAAGTAAACTGTGTGTCACGGTCGGAGAAAATAGAATAAGTTACTCCATGTATCCGCACAATCTCTTGTACATAGAGGCGTCCCAAAATCTCTACTGAACCCTACTCTTTGATCAGTAGAAAGTGGGCCGACTTGGTGAGTCGGTCGACGATCACCCAAATCGAGTTGTGACCCCTGGATGTATGTGGAAGTCCTGTCACGAAGTCCATGGATATTCCATCCCACTTCCACTCTAGGACCTCTAAAGGCTGAACCAATCATGCTGGTACCTGATGCTCTGCCTTCACGTGCTGACAAGTGACGCATCGAGAGACAAACTCTGCTACTTCCTTCTTCATAACTGGACACCAGTGATGTCGTCGAAGGTCCTGGTACATATTCACCACTCCTGTATGTACTCCTAGAGTGGATGTGTGAAACTCCCTCAACACTTCCTCCTAAAGTGACACTGGCACCATAGTACATCCTCTGAATAGGATGACGTGCTCCCCACCTTTAGAAAATCCATCAGGTGCCTGCCCTATGGATATCTGAGCACGTCGTGTCTCGCAGTCAACGTCTCCACGCTACATCTCCCTGACTCGCTGAAGAAGTTGGGTAGTGATTGTAAGAGACTGAAGGAAAGCTGCTCTATCTCGGTCTATAAAGGATATCTGTAAAGCATCCAGCTACTCTATCGCCTCTCATAGCAGTTGTATACCAGATCTTTTACTGAGTGCATCTGTTACAACATTCCCCTTCCCAAGAGTATAGACTATATTGAAGTCATAGTCATAGAGGAACTCGATCCATCGCCGCTTTATCAAGTTCAGGTCCTTCTAAGAGAAGATATACCTAAGACTATTGTGATCAGAGTACACGGTAAAACGCTCACCCATCAGATAGTGTCGCCACATCTTCAAGGCGAAGACCACTACTACTAACTCCAGGTCATGGGTGGCATAGTTCTGATCACGCTGTCTCAACTGACGAGACCCATAAGCAATCACTACTCGCTCCTACATCAGGACACACCTGAGTCTGGTCCCTGATGCGTTGTAGTATACTACATACCCTATTCCCTCCTCCAGAAGCCTCAAGATGGGGGGGCACTAGTCAGCCTCTGCCTCAGCTCCTGAAATCTCTACTAGCATCCCTCTGACCACACAAAGGGTTTCCCCTTCTTTATCAAGGCTGATAGTGGTTCTGTAACTCTGGAGAAGTTTGGAATGAACCTCCGGTAGTAACCAGCCAAACCCAGGAAACTTTTTACCTCTTTCACACTCCTGGGTGACTCCCAAGAAAGTACCACCTCAATATTCACTGGATCCACTACAAATCCAGCCTTCAAGATGACATTCCCCAAAAATTGAACCTCTCGGATCCAAAACTAGCACTTCGAGAGTTTACCATAAATATGGTTCTCTCGGAGTGTGTCCAGTACTACCTGCAAATGGTAGGAATGCTCCTCCTCAGTAGTCAAGTAGATTATAATTTCGTCGATGAAGACTATGACAAACTAATAGAGGTATGGCTGGAAAATCCTGTTCATGAGTCCCATAAACACTACTGGAGCATTTGTTACGCCAAAAGGCATAACCAAGAACTCGTAGTTTCTATACCAACATCTGAAGGTTGTCTTCTACACATCCTCATATTTAAATTTGAGTTAGTGATAGCCTGACCTGAGGCCTATCTTTGGGAACCATCGTGCTTCCTTCAGCTGATCGAAGAGGTCTTCAATCCTTGGTAGTGGGTACTTTTTCTCCACGGTCACCTAGTTCAGGTGACGGTAGTCGACACAAAGCATCAAGCTTCTATCTACCTTCTTGGAAAATAGAATCGGGGCTGCCCAGGGAGAAACACTAGGCCGGATAAATCCCTTCCTCTGCAAGTCCTCTAGTTGTACCCACATCTTGCGAAGCTCAACGGGAGCCATCCGATATGCTGGTGTAGATATCAGTGTCGTCTCGGGGTACAGATCAATGTAAAAGTCCACCTCTCTGGGAGGAGGTAGACCTGGAACATCTTCAGGTAAAACATCCGCGTACTGGTCCACCACTATAGGATAGATCAGACTCTCCACATCAACTGCTTCGAGGGTAAGGCAGGCCAACTGATGAGTGATCGGCTGCACCCTTCTCCAAGTAAGTTCGTCCTACACTTCAAAGGCTCCCTTCTCACCGGTGAAGGTGAACCTGGTCCCATCTGTGCGGACACACCGCCCTTTGCGCCTAATACAGTCAATCTGAGCATGGACTGTAGATAACTAGTCCATACCCAATATGACATCGTAAGGCCTCAACGCCACTATGAGGAGATCACAGCTGAAGCTCTCGCCTCCTAGACTAATCTCACACTGCCGACACCAGTGCGTAATCGTCGAGTATTCTTCTGTAGGAGTCTCTATCTGTAAGGATCGAGCCAACGGCTCCATCAGAATCTCTGAGCTCCAAATGAGGGTGGTGGAAATGAAAGAGTGACTAGAACCTGTGTCTATAACAACTGCAGAAAAGGTGGAGTAGACACAGATCATACCTTGAATCATCTCCAGAGCGACGTCATCGTAAGCCTCAGCTTCCTAGAGCTGAGCTCTCCCCTGTCCACCTGATCCCTGCGGTCGGGGTGGACCTCCTTGTGGTGGTGGTGGTAACACCTCGTAACGTTGTCCACCACCAGCTGCACGACCAGCTCCTCTTCCACATCCGCCTACTCCCTAAGGATCACCTCGATCGAATCTATACCTCTGCCTAGGAGGTCCCTAAACTGTCTACTGATCATCTGTATGGCAGGTCAGACAGTCACAAGCCATGTGACCCTACCCGTCGCATGTGAAACACTACCTATTCCTCGAATGACTGGATCTGTCTCACGTGCCTCGCAAAACTGAACCTGAGTCCTGTGGTCGCCCACCGGATGGTCTAGTCTGCTTAGACCTCTATGAAATTTGTCTGCTTCCAGCAGCGGAGGACTCCTCTACATGACTCCCAGTGGTGGGTCTCGCCGTTGGTGACTGCTCA
Organism: Viscum album; assembly: GCA_963277665.1. Lineage (NCBI taxonomy): Eukaryota > Viridiplantae > Streptophyta > Magnoliopsida > Santalales > Viscaceae > Viscum > Viscum album. The sequence continues at coordinate 24,207,443 of OY728160.1, read as the reverse complement.
TCAAGGAAACTCTCTACTAAGAGAGCTCACTCCAACACCCCCACCTACATCGGGATGTTGAGGGGGATCATCGAAGCCCTGATCTCTCGCCTGATCCCCTACTTGAAGGTCTTGGCCATTAAGAATGGGTCCCGCACAATATATTTGGAGTAGCGTGAGGGGTCGGTGAACCTCGTTGAGTACTGTGCCACCATCATTCTACCCTGCTGTAGATGCAGTAGCTCCTGTATCTGCACCACACGTAGGGTGGCTGGGACAAACTCTGCCCGAAATAGGCTCTCGAAGTCTGCCCAGAGTAGTGTCACCTCGTCATGGTCTTGGAGTATCAGGCTCCACCATCTTCCTGCTGCTTCATGAAGGAGACTTACAGAAAGGATCACCATAAGGTCTGTTGGTGTCCCTACCAGTCTCAAAAACACTCACCCCAACCACTAGCCAATCCTCAACTTCCTGCGGGTCTGTCTCGCCCCTGTACCTGGGCAGCTTATGGCGTTGAAACTCATAAAACGCGCTCAGGCACCGTGAACTCTCTACTACTAGGGCTGGTGGCATTGGTGGCCCAATGGGTAGTGGTACCGTTGGTGCCTCCACTGTGATGGGGCCCTGCACTGAGGCGTCGTTGCTCGGTGGGCGGCCATCTCGTACAAAGCCTGGAACCCTGGCAGGTTGTCTGGGTGGAGGTATCCTGTAAAGAAACAGGTGTTCCATGGTCTATAAGTTATACCTGGTGATCTGATTCATAATATATCACAAAGAAGACTCTTCAAAACACACACGTAATCAGTCTTTTCGCGCACGAAGTCAGAATTCAGAAGTCAGGGTCCTGGTGTATGGATACGTCAGCCGCCGCACCAATACTGGACTCCCTAAACTGAAAACCACACTCACTACACTTAACACTATTGCTTCACAGAAAATATCAAAGTCCTAAGTTCTCTAGTTGAATCGACTCCTCTAATACCAATTTGTCATGACCCATCCCTCAGGGCCCATGTCGTGACTACCCCAAGATCACCTTCCTTAGGCCAGTGGCTGGAGACTAGCACCAAAGGCATAAATATCTAAACTGGGAAAGAATTTCCTTTATAACTAAAAACACACACAACATAGTACACAGCTGGATACAAAACACTAAGTAAAACTGTATAACAAGAGAGTGTTAAAAACTAAAGGGGTCAGAAATACAATCCCAACTGAAAGTAAAAGTACAACTGAAAAGAAAAAAAAATAGTTAAAGGTGAAAAGAAGCTCCTGGATCATTCACCATGGACCCTACCTAAAGGGTAGGTACAGATAGGCTCCTCTGCACTCCATGTCCGTCAGTCTCCTCCGGGTACCGACTCGTCGTGAGGTCCACCTCTGGGTACCATCCAGTCCTCGTACACTTAGCCTCAGTCAGTGTTGTCTGTCATCTGCATCCAACACAACAAGGTGGAGGCATAGCCCGTATAGGGGTGAGTATAACGATACTCATTAGGGACCCCGAGACCCTAAAGGTCTCAAAAAATCCAAAAAGGATAAACTAAAAAGTATGAAATCAATAGATAACCCCACTTAGGTATATGCCCATACGTATACCTAAGTTATCAAGTATTCCTTCTCAATCATGAGGAAAACACAATGTTACTGACTCAGCTCACATAGGTATACAACTTTTGTAGAGAGATAGAGATGATCAGATGTAGCCACTAAATCATATATTCTATCGAACCCACACAGGATCCAGGAATAGAAATCAGAACTATCGAACCCACATAGGATCCAGGAATAGTTATTCTGTCAAACCCACATAGGATCCAGGAACATAAGTTAGAACTGTCGAACCCACACAGGATCCAGGAATAGTAGTCAGAGCTGTTGAACCTATACAGGATCCAGGAATAGTCATCAGTGTTGTCAAACCCACATAGGATCCAGGAGCAGTCTTCAGTGCTATTGAACCCACACAGGATCTAGGAACAGTCATCAGTGCACAGCCAGCCACAGGGTTCCTCACAAAGAATGCTTGATTCCGGGAGGGTCTGATCCTAAAACCGAGTTTCAATATATAAACTACCATGAAGTCCCAAGAAGAAGTATCTAAAAGGTCCACCAAGTCATAGGGGTCTCAACGCAACAGACGGCGCGTCAATCGGGCACCCAGTCTGTGAGTTATTAGCCTTTTAGTCCTGGGGGCTCAGTTGGATTCGTGTACGATCCAACTTGACCGTATCTCAACTAAACCCTGAACTCTAGTGAGGTATACTCAAGGTACGGCTATGCTCAAAGATTTCCAACATCGCTGAAGGATCATCAAACGGATGTCTGGTGCCAAAGATATGGCCAAAGAAAGTAAAGGGTCGGTAGTGGGCCCGGGTGTGGTCCGACCCAGTCGAACCGACCCGACCTGACTTAGTATGGGCTGACCTGGTTCAGGTCGACCCACGCTGACCCAATGGGTCCAGACTCTCTTTTTGGGTGGGCCGGCCCATTGGGTTTGGCCTGGCCTGATGGGCCCATCCCAGCAGGCTGCGAGAGCGGTCCGGCCCGGGCTCAGGGCTGGTTCCGTCTGGTGCACTGTGAGAGCGCGGCTCGGTCCGGAGGGCGCGGTCAGGGATGGTTCCACCAGGGCACCATGAGAGGGGTCAGGATGCTGGCTCGGCTGGGAGGCCACAAGGGGGTTGTGAGGGGAGGCTTGTGGGGCGCGCGCGGAGGCCAGCAGGTGTCCGGTTTGGGCAGGGCGCGGCCAGTGCGGGTGAGCGCGGCCGGAAGGCATGCGGCCAAGAAGTTTGGGTTTGGTGACCGGGAGGCGTGTGGCCAGGTGAGTCGACAGCCGGGAGGCGCGTGGACAGGTGGCCTGGCGGCCGGCAGCGGTTGGGAGCCGGGTGGCCCGGCCCGACGGCGGAGTGGCCGGGGTGGCTCGCCCGGAGGGCCACGGTTCGGCCCGGAGCACCAGAGCGTCGTGGGGGTGGCGTGGTTTGCTGAGGCCATGGGTAGTGCGGGTTTTGTCATTTCCACTTCCGTCGCCTCGTTGCTCTATCGCCAATCTGAAGTTCAATCATAAACAAGATCGGCGGAGGGGTTGGACCATGTTGGTTTGGCCCACACCCTCCGCGTTTAGGGTGGTATTAATTGGTTCATCAAGAGGAAGAAAGTTCAACTTCAATTATTCTTACAATCCACTACAAAAATTCCATTCATTTGAAAAAGAGAAAAGGAAATAATAATTACACAAAACAACCCCCTACCTTTGATCGTCGATCATTGTTCGTTGATGCAGTTGTGGAAGTCGGTCGTCGAAGACGTCTCTCGATGGTTGAAGCTTCAAGGAAGAATTTGAAGAAGGATAGAATTCTTCGTTCTTCGTTCTTCATTGGGAGATGGGGTTCTTCGTTGGACGACACTAATTCTCCCAAGCTCTCCTCTCAAAGGCTCCCACCGAATGAGAAATGCCAAGTAATAATAATAATAATAATAATAATAATAGATTGTCTATTATTTTAGATGTTGGAAGGAAATTCAAATTGGACTAATTAATTAGGTAGGATCCCATTAATTAATTCAAGGGGTTGGCATAAGGAATTAATTAGGCGAGGTGAAGAGGCTCTCCCTCATTAATGACGGAGAGTTGAGAGGTTTTACTCTCCTCCATCAATAGGGGGTTAATCCCCTTGTGGTCCCCACATGGTAACCTCTCATGGGAGGTTATGTTCAGGTGTGCCCCACCACCATAACCTCTCATGGGAGGTTAAGGTGTGGTGGTCCCACCTCCAACTCCCATGAGGAGGTTTTAACCACCAAATACCCACATGGAAGCTCTAATAAAATAAAGTGAAAATTCAATTTATTTTATTACTTTCCACGAAAACCCAAAATCTATCTTCTACTCTCGACCAACTGTCGTTGAGGTGAAAGTATCCTTAAGAGAATATTGGTGTTGCGAGTTCAATGGTGCCCTCAGATTTCAATTCCGAGCACTGATTCAAAAGTTATAAAAACCCGCTCATATGTTACTAAACGTACCTGAACAAAAATTCAGAAATTGATTCAGGGCACACCGGGCCTTGGAATCAAGCACCGTCAATTTTCGCGGACTCGTAAAATTCCCATGTATTTAAGAAAAAAAATCTCATGGAAATTTTGGTTCTTTACAATAATTATCATGATTATTGAAGTGATATTAAGTTACAAGACTTGTGTTATTGATGAAATGTTGTTTACAATAAGATGAAGAATAATATTTCCATGAAAAATAAATATAATTTCATTGTATTCTTAAATTTATTTTATTCTTAAAAATAATATAATGAAAAATATATGATTATATTTTTCCAAGGCCTTAAATTAAATCATCTTCAAGAAATTATCTTTATTTTTCCAGGAAATCTTCTTCTTCATATTGTACTAAACAATGAGTCATAAATAACACAATTATTGTAACTTAAGATCACTTCACCAATCGTTAGAGTGATAACATACATTATTGCTCATGCATGAAATCTAATGTCATCAAGTGAGTCCATAACAATTTTCTAAGCATCACCACTTCATATTTGATCTCAAAAGCATGATTGTCTCCCTTTTATGAAAATTTAAAGATCACTTCTAAGAGAGTAATGATCTCACATGGTTATCTTAGAAAAGAGACTTTAGTTAATCAACTATAAGTCTATATGGGCTAACCTAATGTATAAAACAAGAGATATATAACCAAGTTTGTATATGTTTTATATAAATAACCATGCATGTAAAACCATGATAAAAAAAATATCATTTATCATTAAAGGGATTAGAAATAATCCTATTCATTGATAAAATTCTAAATTCCACCCATAATTCAACAAACACATTGGAAAGTTCAAGTGAAAAAGATATAACTCACTATTTGTTTCATCTTGACATAAATAAATCACTCCCCCTTATTTGATATAAATAATACAATTAATAATGTGGGATGAAAGTTTGATTGGAATTCTAAGACTTCAGTTTTACCAGGATATCCAGAAAATTACAAATTCATGTTTCAAATATTTTGGAAGCCTCCTTTCTTTACTTGGATCCCCCTAAAAGGAAACCCTCATCAACATATTTATGGTGTTGATTCTCTTCAAGAATTTATTTCAAGATATTCCAATTTAAGAACACATCAAAATGGAATTATTTGTGTGGTTGTTAATTTTTGACAACTTTAACACCTCCTTAATATCTAGAATATGACAATACTCATTGAATATCAGGTTCTACATCTGAGATATTGATACACCATCCATTCACCACATTTTAAGAACAAATGTATACACAAAATATATAAGGTAATAAGGTGGAGTTTCTTGCTTCTCAATGTGAACAGTAAGGTTGAGATGGTTTTCTCAACCAATTTTATCCACTTTCTCTAGTCTTCATGATTCCACATCTTATTTTCAAATATGATTTATCTTTATATCTTATCAATCCTACCAAATCATTGTGTGAGACAATTCCTCTATCTTTATCTATCAAGTCATATTCATCTCTTAATGCAAGATTTATTCTCTTCAAGGAATATTCTTTTTCTAGAAATGTGGTTAAACATCATCTTGCTTTGTTTACATCTTTATTAAATCTCTCACACAAAACTTCTTCCATACAAGAGTGTTAATTTGTTGAAAATATCTCATGAAATTAGTCTTCATCAGGTGGAATCTTCATTTTTTTCCTTTAGCACTAGATTTTTCTTTTGATTCTTCTAAATTTTTTCATTTATCCAAATCAACTGGAAAGATCACCAGAATTTCTTTAGGGATGTTGAAATCTTGTTTGGAGTTTCCACATGAATTTACATGAGTTAATTAATTCACAAATTTATTTTGATATGTATCACTCTTGTTTATCTTCTTCTAAAACTTATTAAGAGTAATATAACCTACAATATCTTTCATATTTCAATCCAAGGATGAATATTCTTTATCTTTTGGTCTTTTATTTCCAATTTTTCTTGATACATGTTGATATGTAAATGAATAAATTTTGTGAACCTTCTAATTATATCTACCAAAAAATAATTTTAAGCAATAATATGTGTTTTGTCTTAGTAGATTGTATGAATTTATGGTCACATTATTCTTTCTCTGAGAGTCTATTCTCATTTTTTCACCTTGAAACCCCCTTGATTTATAAATTTCTTCTGGAAATGACATGTTATACTACAAAGAGTAGGCTTTGTACCCATGTGTCTCAAAAAACCAGAAAAAATCATTGAACCTAGATCTTTCACCTTGATATGTATTATACACACACACATATTGTTATTTTTCTTCTTCAAACTCAAACTTCTTTTTCCTAGGGGTAGTTATTTTTTTCACTAATTTATTTATCCCCTTGATATAGGATAGTTTATATCATATTTTTTCTTGGTTACAATTTTTTTAATAGCCTTATTATTTTATTCACATCTCGAGACTAACTTGTAACCCTCTTCTCTTACATACATCCCCTTTTTGTGGTATTCTCTTCATATTATCAAATGATTTATTCATGATAGGTACATACCAGCACTCATCATAAAACTGACCACTTCTTTTGTACTACTCATAGAAATATTTAAAGTATTAAAATCTATTATTTGTGGACATATTTTTTTCTATGATTATTTATTCTTGGGTTCAGGTCTTATTTTTTCTTTAACATTTATCCCTCTAAATGTAGTCCTATTATTTTCAAGAATTTTCATGTTCTGTCAAAATTAAAAAACTTTATAACCAAACTTCCATCAACACCAACAGTAGCCTATAACCATTCTTCTCTTATTTTAGGGTGTAATATATTTAATTTTATAGATTATGAACCTTACTAATTTTTAGTGGAACCACCACTATTTGGAAAACTTCTTGGGGAATAATTATTCGTGTTGATTTTAACATACTTCCTTGATTTAGTGGATTTAACAGCATTTTTCACCAGCCATATTTTCCTAGAGTTTGCTTTAAAACCTATACCAACACTTCAAAAATCATTAGTACATAAAAAAAATTCTGGATTGTGGGATACCTTCTTCTTGGTGGATTATTCCATTTTATTACAGGATTATCTCATGTTATTTATGGAATTGTGACCCATAATTAAATATTGAGTGGTAGAATCTCTTATTTCAGTTATTTGAGAAGTTTCATATTGTTTCAACTCTATATTTTTTAGTCTCACTTACAACTCTAAACACTTCATGTTAAGGGAGTTCTTATTATCTTCAACTAATCTCGGCTCAGTATCTCAATCCTCCTTTAGATTATTTGTTTTTTCTTCATTCATGCTTCTAGATTCTTTCAAGGAATTATCATTCTTCTTTAACCTATTAGATTTATCCTACAATTGAGAATCTTTGACAATCATAGAAACTTTTTTCTAATTTTTTAAATGCATGGAAATATTTTATAAACTCGATCTCAAAGAATTATTTCTCACAAACATTTATTATCAATTCCTCAATAACTAAATCAAATATTTCATTTCAAAAATAAATTTGTTCTTCCTTTTCTTTCAAAAGTTTTGTGAGAGCGTTGGATATACCATCCTTTTTATACAATGCTTCTTCCATAGAATTAGTCTCTTATTCTAGCTATAATTTTTCATCCTGAAGATCCTTTACACCTTCAACAATATTTTTTACAACTTATTTGGTAACTTTTGTTTAGATTTTATTTGAATTCAAGGATTAGATCACTAAGTGATCCATTATCATCACATCTTGACCAGGACTCATGAGAAGAATAATAATTAAAATAATCACTATAATGTACACCATTTTAATTACCTTCACTTAGAGGTATCTCTATCTGTACTACATGATTATTCTTCATCTTTCTTTCCTATCTCTTTTTTCTATTCTTTTGAATATTGGAAGATATTTTCATATTAGTATCCTCAATATTCACTTCATTTTTCTCTATATAAGTATTCTCACTCATTTCTTCAAATCTAAACTTCATAAATAATCTCTTGGGTCTTTATATTTGACCTTCTCTATAATAACAATTGTAGTTCCCCTGGCCGGATTAACCACTAAGAGGGGGTTGAATTAGTGGTTTTTTGTTTACAAATTATTTATATTGAATTAAAACTCTTGAACTTGTTAAGGTTTCTGATACACTCTATGATATCAAACAATATCACTTTTTATACAAAAATAATAAGAGAGAGAATAACACATGATATTTATAAGGTCTAATACAAAGACAGACTCATTATTATGTTGGTTATTCTCCCCAACACGGATTCTCCACTATGATATTATAATCAATTACAATGGTTGACACATAGTCACATTGTATATCTACTGAATCTGCATAAGATTTTATTTATACTGCATCCCTATAAGGACCCCTACCTTAGTAGCCTAGAGTTTGTTCCATAATTTATTACAATGGAATAATAAATAAGGAAGTATCGTCCTGAAGGAATTAATAGTTTAGTAACTTTGGAAAAATAGATACAGACATAATTGTTACATTACAACTTGAATTGAAATACAACAAATAAACTCCATTAGAAACACCCATATTCTCCTAAATTATCTTTTCATGTCAAACATAATATATATCTTGTCATCCCAGGGAAAAATAAAATATCAGAAATGGGTGAGATAAAGTGATTAGTAAGGGTAAGAATACAGTGGAAGCTATCATAAATAATCATAATAAATAAGGAAAGGTGAATAAATAAAAAACATGCCATTAAAACATAATCGTGATCATAATATGGTAAGGAAAAAATATAATCAAATAATGCCATATAAATAATAACATGAGTATAAAACTTAACCATATATATTCTACTAGTCAAATAATCACATATATTATCAATAAATAATCTCATAATGAGGAAATTAATAATACATGACATCATAAACAGACCATCAATTCCTCGGCTAACAAGTCTACATAAATGGGTAATGCCTCGACCAAAAACTGGTCTAGTTTGTATTATGAGACCTACCAATGCATTTAGGGGCTATATTAGGGACCTCCTGACACTTACTAAGTACAATTAATTCCTCATATGAATTATTTGAAACATAATCAACATATACATTCATATTGAAACTAGAATATAAAAGATAAATAATTTCCCCATTCAGTAAACATAATCATAAATTATCCATAATAATATAAAAATGGTATCAATATAGTACCTCCCTAGTCAAAATGATCATAAACCATTAAATAAAATATGGTAGATGGTTTCATAAGGTAACATCCTCAATTAATCATAAATATTCAATAAATTGTGTTGATATATATTAAAATACTCTAACAAAATCATTAAAAATTTCTTGTGAGATATACCCTTTTTACTTTGGAATCATTTATTTAAAAAGATCCTCAATTATAAAAGAAAATTTTTTCCTTTAGAAATAACCCTGTAAATTTTAAAAGGATTCCTAAAAACATTAAGGCGTCATGATAGCAGAAAAATCCTCTCATGTCATATAAGGTTTAAAAAATCATTTCTTCTAAATTTTGAAAAAAAAAAGAAACTTGTAAAAGAGTATTTTTAAAAGAAACTATGGGAATTAAAAATGAATAAATTATGTGTATTAGATATAAATCCACATAAAAAATTAAATAAAAAATAAGATAATGAAAATTCATTTGACACGAAATCATAGTAAGACAAAATCATTAGTGCATATGTTTTTGACCCAAATAATGGAAATTTGGTTAAGAATTCCCTTACCGTTATGAAAACTGTCAAACCAAATGCCCCCTAAAATTAATGATCATAAAATGAAACATTTAAGACCATAAATATAAATAGATTCATGATATTTTATATCAAATTGTAGTATAAATACACCACACACAAGAAATAAGTGGTGAATAAGGCATATCTCACATATATAAAAGTGAGATGAGAAACCCTTATCCTATGTACGAAAGCGTTATTCACTTTTACGTAAGGTCCTTGATAATAAAATTATATTAATTAATTAAATAATTAATGTCCTATTAAATATATATTTTATTTATTATAATTTTATTATGTTTATTTATGTACATTTTTATGGGTTGTAATTTATTATTTCGTTGTTTCTCGAGCGTTCGTTTCACGGTTTTATGGACGGTACCCTTGTGTACAATTATGGGAGTTCTTTTGAAATGGGAAAAACTTATAAAAAAGTGAAATTATATTGTATTAATTATATTATATAAGTTTATATGATCTCATATATAATTTGGTTATATTCTGTGATGATGATTCATTAGAAAAAATGTTAATGAAAATGATTTAATTTATTTTGGCGGTTTTTACAAACATCACGAACTAGTATCATTTTATTTAATAATATATTTATATACTAGTTCCATAACATTAAATAAGTTTTAATATACATATTATAATATTTTTTAATAATAAAAATAGTTTTATGACGAGCCTTGAAAGCGGTAATGAAAAACAAAAACTCATAATCCATGAAGGCGGTGAATCGACACCTCATGGATGATGTTTTCATTTTTGGAGTAAAATGATAAGATAATAGAATTGATGATGGATATTAAATTAACATGATAAAATTATATTATATTTATGATAATCTAGTTACCATTCCACTCTGGATAAGGGAGTTGAGTAGAGGATAAGAAAATAAAAGAGAAAAAGGGAGGGTTTTATCTCTTGAGTGTCGTCTCCTTGAGAACCTCCATAAGGCAACTGTAAAAGGTATTTTGTTGAGACTAGTAAGACAAGAATTTTTGAAAGATTATTTGGAGATAAATTGGGGATAATATAATCAAGATCCAAGGCTTAGAATGTGTTAAGACAAGGGGTGTTGAAGGGTTGTATTTATAGTGGAAGAGAGGGGTGTTTTGATTATTTTATTCATTCATTTATTTTTTTGGATCAAGACTATCAATATTATTGATTCATGTGACTAAATAAATTAAATAGATCATGTGAGTTTGATATAAGGTCCAATTAAATCATCCATGACACAACCATGATTCAAAAAATTATTTATTTACTTATAATTTTAAATATCATAAATTATTGTATTTCACTTTTCACAAAAAATTCTACTATTTTAGAAAAATATAAAAAATTATCCCTAACCATTTTTTAATATGTAGATATAAAAAATGGAATCTAATTTATGAGAATAATTTTATAAATATGAGAAAATTAATTTTTAAATAAAAGTATCATTTATTTGAAAAATATTGATATTAATATTATAAAAGATTTTATATAAGTTTAAAATTTTAATTATAGTCTCATAAAATTATCTTATAATTATAATGAAACAAAATATTAATTTATGGATATATTTAATGAAAATAAATTTTCTTTTAAATATTTATATTAATTATAAAAATTTAAATAAACATTTATGTTTCAAAAAAATACCAACATATAATTTATCATTTTTAAAATATTTATTCTCTTATTCCATGATATAAATATATGATATTTTCATTTATGAGATATCTAAATTTTATTTATAATTTCATAGGTGAGTTTATAATTTTATTTTCGAGATTACCATTCCTAATTATTGCATTACTATTCCAATGGTTATGTTAATATTTAATAATATATCATGGTTTTAAACTTGTTGTTGCATGAAAAATAAGCTATCGAAGATGTTAAATTTAAAAGAGATATACCATAAGATCTTGGGGTATTACATTATCGTATCCTGAAATAAATTGGGTCCTCTAAATTTATACTTATTATTGGAAATAATGGATTTTTAATTTTAAAATACCCTTGTGGAAAATCCCACATCGCTCACATGGTCAATAAAACTTTATCTTAAATTGAGGAAAAGGAAAATGTGATAGTCACTAAAAAACTAGGTTTACCTAACGAAGAACATTGGTGGGAAGTGAAAACATGGTCATGGAAGAAATCTTACTATCAAGTTCTAATGGAGAGTGATATAAAACATGATCATTAGTAATTACACCATCACAAATCTATAAGTTTTTTATTGGTTAAAATACCATTTATTTCTTAGTAAGAAAAGTAAAGTGATAATGTTTTTGTTCCAAAGTCCTTTTACTAGAGTTGGGGGATTATTTCACTTTACATATAGGAACTTGAGAAAAAAAACTTACTTTATTTATTTCCATTTCATAAGAATAATATCATCATTTTGTTATGATTTGATCTATCTCCATTTCATTTCTTAAATATAGAGATAGATATTAAAGACAGATTTTTATGCCTGAAGCACTTTTATAAATCATAAGATCCACATGTCATTCCTTCAGACTTTAAATGTTTAATAAAACAAAAATGGTAATCACGTGTTATTAAATATAATAAATTATAATTTTATCTTAATATATAATACCCTTAATCCATTACAAAAGTATTTAACCTTAATAGTCATCCAAAATATGTCTGTCCAAATTCAAAGACCAAATATTTAAAAGGAAGGTCACTAAATTTCTAAAATAAACTTAACATAAGATTTACCCAAATAATTTATCTCTTATTATCACATAAAAAAATATATTAATACCTTAATCTCCTTTAAACCATTATGAAACATGCATACTTCCAAGAGTAAAATCTCAGGTTGTTGAATATATTCCTTAAATCCAAACGTCTAAAAATTTTAACATAGCATAAACCATCAAATCACTAACCACCTTCATGTTCACCAATAATATCCCATAAACATGTATTTATTATTATATTAACATAAATAACATATTTGGGTCATCTTTCCCAATTCATCTTCTTACAACAGAATCACTTCTCTTGATTGCTCGTGTTATTCATCACATGATTCAAATTCATTAAAGATGAAGTATTAAAATACAATACTTATATATATAATGATTATTATAATCAGAATATAATTTATAAAATAATTTCATAACATAATTATTGAATAAAAAACCCAACTACTTTAATTATTCCACTTCGACTGTAGTAATAGCATAAGCTTAACCTTGATCTCATCGCTTCTTCTAAGCTATGTTCCCTCAATGATTGGGACATTTATTTTTGCAGTGCCCCATCTTATTATAGTTAAATCATTGTAAATATTCTTTCTTTAATTTGAAATTACGATCCTCGTGTCCCTTCTATTCACACTTGTAGAAAACTCTCATTCCCTTCAAGAAAGTACCAGGTTGTTTCCTTCCAAAATTATCACATGTGGGAAAATCCTTCTTTCCCTTCTTACTTTTATCTATCATTTTCTATGTCTTCCACTTATTATCTTTCTTCATTTAAAAGTCATAAAATATGGTGAATTATTTATCTATATTGATAGAACATGATATTATATCCTCATATGATGTGAATTTTTGGGAGACTAGTTCCCTTCCTATAATTTGTTTAAGACCATCAAAGAAAGGGTCATTATTGCTCCTTGGATTACATATGTATTCTGTGGAATTCATTACTAACCATGTAAAGTTAGATTAATACTTAGTAATTTTTTCATCCTACTTCTATCTTGGACTAAATAATTATCTATCCATATCAGCTCGATGTTCATGAGGAAAATATTTTTTCAATAAAATTTCCTTGAAATTATTCTATTCCATATTTGAAATTTCATCTTCCTCCTTTGTGTTTTGAATTAATGACCACAATTAATCTAAATCTCCTAAGAGATGATAAAATTCCATGATAGCCTTATCCCTTTCAATAATTCCCAAAGTGATAAATATATTATCTAAAGAACTTATCCATTTCTCATCTACAAATGGGTTTTTACTCCAATTGAATGATGGAGTTTTTTGTCACATGAAGTGGTCTAACATTATTACACCATGTTGTGGATCAGGCTTCTCTATGCGAGTAAGGTTATTTCTCAAAACATGAGTTAGTTTTCCATGTATAATTATAATTTTTTCATCTCCAGTTGCATTTCTAGCTCTAACATCATTATCTTTCATGTGAGGGAAACCCCTACATGAATTATATGCATTGTTATGATTTATATTCCTTCCACTATGATCCATTTATAAATAATGTAATACACCATATTAGATCATAACATTATGAAACATAATTTATAATCTAAAATAGTGAAACACTTAACGTAAATTGAAAATTTATTTATAATTAATCTCTAAATCCTATGATTGGATTCCTTGGGAATATTCTCCAAGTCAGTTATATGGTTATATTTCCATAATTTATATTTTACTAAATCTAGTTTTTAAATTTTCTACAAAACTTCCTAGGACACCAACTATAATGACCCTATCCCTAGTATCCCTGATCTAGTGCATTACTTCATTACATTGGAATAATAAAAAAGGAATTTGCATCCAAAATGACCAAATAGTCTAGTATATTTGGAAAACTAGAAACAAAAATAATTGTTACGTAAAAAATTGAAATGAAATATAGCATAGTAACTCTATTGGAAACACCCCTATTCTCCTATATTATCCTTACATTTCAAACATAATATACATCTTGGAATCCAGGGGAAAAATAAAACATACTAAAGGGGTGAGCTTAAATGATTAGAAAGGGTAATAATATAGTGGAAAAATCATAAAAATCATAAAAAATAAGGAAAGTTGAATAACTAAAAATACATTCCATTGAAACATAATATGGAAAGGGAAAAAAGTTGGTCAAATAATTCCACATGAATAATCACATGAGTATGAAACTTAACCAAGGATATTACACTAGTCGAATAATCACATGGATTATCAATAACTAATCTCATAATGAGGTACATCATAAACATACCATTAAGGACTCATACAAGAAGTCTACATAAAAGGGTAAGGCCTCGGCCAAAACTTGAACTAGTTTCTCTCATGAGACCTACCGATGCATCAAGTGGATATTGTAGGCCTTGACCAATACTTACTAAATCCAATTCATTCCTATTATGATAGGGATGAAACATAATCAACAAAAAAATCATATTGAAACTAGCATATGAATATAAATAATTTCCTCAATCGGTAAACATAATCATAAACTATCTAGAGTAATATAGAGAATGGTATCAAGATAGTACATCCCCAGTCAAAATGATCAAAAACAATTCAATAAAATATAATATATGGTATAATAAGATATCAATCTTAATTAATAATAATATTCAATAAATTATGTTTACATAGATGAAAATACTCTAACAAAATCACTAAATATTTCTTGATAGAAATACCTTTTTTACTTTATAATCATTAATTTTAAAATCCATACAATTATAAAAGAAAAAATTTATTTGGAAATAACCTTGTAAAATTTTAAATGATTCATGAAAACATTAAGGAATCATGAAATCAGTAAATGCCTCTAATTCCGTGTAAGTTTTAAAAAAACATGTCTTTTAAATTTTGAAAAAAAAGAAACATTTAAAAAATTATTTTTAAAAGAAAGTGTGAGAGTTAACAAAATGAATCAATTATGTGTATTAGATGTAAGTACGCATAAAAAGTGTAAATACAACTTAATATAATAAAAAATAATTTTACACAAAATCATATCATGACATAATCATTAGATTTGGTATTTAACTCAAAGAATGGAAATTTGGTTAAGAATTCCCTTACCATTATGAAAACAGTCGAACATATGACCTAGAAAATTAATGATCATCAAATAAAAAATTCAATACCATGAAGAAAAATAAATTCAAGATATTATATATTAAAGTGAATTATAAATACACCACACATAATAAATAAGTGGTGAATAAGGCATATCTCACATAAATAAAAGTGAGATGAGAAACCCTTACCTTATGTCCGAGAGCATTATGCACTTGTACTTAATGTCATGGATAATAAAATTAGATTCATTAATTACATAATTCATGGCCTATTAAACATATATCTTATTTATTATAATTTTATTAAGTTCATTTATGTCCATTTTATGGGTTATAATGTTTAATTTTGTTGTTCTATGAGCATTCATTTCATAGTTTTATGGATGGTACCCATGTGTATAATTATGGGAGTTCTTTTCAAATGGGAAAAACTTATAAAAAAGTAAAATTATATATTTTTAATTATATTATATAATTTTATATGATATCATATATCATTTTTTTATATGGTGTGAGTATTATTTATTAGATAAAATGTTAATGAAAATGATTTAATTTATTATGGTGGTTTTTGAGACCATCATGAACTAGTATTGTTTTATTTAATAATATGTTTATATAATGGTTATAGAAAATTAAATAATTTTTAATAAAAATATTATAATATCTTTTTACCATAAATTTTGTTTATGACTATCCTTGAAGGTGGTAAGAAAAAAATGAAAACTCGTCATCCATGAATACGGTGAATCAACACCTCACGGATGATGTTTTCTTTTTTAGAATAAAAGAAGAAGAGAATAGAATTGATGATGAACATTCCATTAACATGATAAAATTAAACTATATGTATTATAATTGAGTTACCATGCCAATTTGGATAAGGTGGGTGATGATAGGATAATAAAATAAAATAAAATAAAAGAGAAAGAGGGAGGGTTTTACCTCTGGACTGTCGTCTCCTTGAAAACCTCCTTAAGGCGCTTGGAAATGGTCTTTTGGTGAGACCATCAAGCCAAGAAAGTGGGGAATAGGTTTGGGAGAGGAATTGGGTATAATATAACAAAGATACAAGGCTTTGAAGGTGTGAGGATAAGGGGTGATGAGGGTTGATATTTATAGTGGAGGAGAGGGGTGTTTTTTTATTATTCCATTCATTAGTTTATTATTTTAGATCAAGGCTATAAATAGTACTGATTCTTATGACTAAATATAGAACTAGAGAATTGAATTTTATATAATGGTAACTTAATTCATCTATGACACAACCATGAATCAAAAATTCATTTATTTACTTATAATGATAAATATCATAAATTATTGTTTTTCAACATTCACCAAAAATTCAACTATTTTAGAAAAATAAAAAAATTCACCTTAACAATTTTTCATTGTGTATATTTTAAAAATGGAATCCATTTTATGAAAATATTTTTCTAATATAATATATTTAATTTTTTATTAAAATAATCATTTATTTGAAAAATACCAATTTTAATATTATAAATGATTTTACGACACTTTGAAAAATTAATTATGGCCTCATAAAATTATATTATAATTATAATGTAACAAAATATTAATTTATGAATCTATTTTATGAAAATGAATTTTATTTTAAATCATTATATTAATTATTAAATTGTAAATAAACATTTATGTTTCACTAAAATACCAAAAATTAATTTATCATTTTTAAAATATTTATTTACTTATTCCATGATATAAATATATCATATTTTCATTTATGATATGCATAAATTTTATTGATACTTTTATAGGTGATTTTATTATTCTAATTGCCATATTAATATTCCTAATGGTCGCATTATTATTCCAACAGTTATGTCAATATTTAATAGCATATTGTGGTTTTAAACTTGGTGTTGCATAAAACATAAGCTATAGAAGATGTTAAATTTAAAATATAAATACCATAAAATCTTGGGGTTGTTACAATCCCAAAATGTTACTAGAATCCACACTGACCATCTCTAGAATCCACACTAGAGGCTTCTTCTCCTAAGTCACATAATTGATTTCTTGCTCCCATATCCAACTGAGAGGCTTCCTCCTTTATTCAATTCTTGATCCATTGTAGGTTAATATGTTGATCTTTATTTACAAGATTACTATATCAAACTTTAATGTGTACTTATTCAAGTACCTTTGTCGTCTAATAGTTTTATTTAAATATCCCTGATCACCAATACCAAATCATTTTCCTTAGTGAAACAAATGATCAGGCCATGCTTCCTTTTGATGATGAAGTCTTGACCTCAATAAGATGTGTGCAAGTGGTTAATTCAACTTATTCAAAAATATATTATAGAATAATAATACTTTATCATCCCAATTAACTTTCTTCTTGAATTATCAATGTAATTACACTTTATACATGGACTGCATGACATCCAAAACCATAATAGTTATGTGCTTCTTAATTATTTTTGGAGTATTTTTTCACATGCCTCTTTATTGATGATTAAATGCATGTGATTCCATCCATTTTCATCATATTCTCAATTGATTATATATTCATGTATTTCATGTTTATATACATTATCCTCTTTTTTCTCAAGGAATTATTCTTTGCATATGCATGCATGGGTTACATGGGTTTCATGAAAATCTATCCTTCCTCTGAATAAAAGGATATTGTGATCTCACTGCCTTTTTCACATGACCAAGTAAGGATTACACAAATTTTTCTCCCTATAACACACTTCATTCATACAAAAATATCATGTTACATGGTATACTATCTGTGGTGTATCCTCAAATTCATTGTGTAAGGGCTTCGCAAGAGTTCAAAAAACTATATGTGGATCCATAAAGTAATAAATGTTATAGTATATGATTTTCTTCACATTATAAGTTATTTGTCCATGGATTCTTCTCAAACACCTTCACTTTACAGGAGGTTCTATCTATGGGTTTGTCTCAAACTATTCACAAGACCCAGATGGTGCACAAATTTCCTCCTTGATAGACAATAGATATTTTTGAAAAATCCTTCTTTCCTTCACGATACTAGGTTATCCCATAGATACACTTCACATGAGATGATCAAAAGACGTCTTCTCATTCACGTGAATGAATCATGTAAACAAATATCCTTTTTGTGAATTAATCACACAAACTCCTTCTATTCTTTGTGAATACTCTATTTTAAGGAGAAGTGATAAGTATTTCGAAGTTATAAATAGTAGAAACCCTCACACCATACCTCTTTTTATGTAGGCAAGGATTCACCAACTATATCTGATAAAAGAGTCATGACCCTTAAAAATGGAAAGAAAAGGATTATTTCAAACTCCAAAAGATCTCAGGATCTCAATGAATGTTGAGCCACTCATATTCTGAAAGAACTATCAAGGTGATCATGTAATTTCATGATTTCTTCTCTTGATCATTCATGGCCTTGATACTTCATGTGACCTTCTTTCATTCATGTGATAAAATCTATAAAGTATGGAACATTCGTGTGATGGGACATACAATGTTCTTTACAAGATGGATTCAATGATTTTCTTCGTGACATCATGCAACATCTCTTGACCTTGGTTTATTTTCACGCTACTTTCATGTGATCCATATATTATCACATGGTGGAATCATGTGATTACTTCTTGTGATCATTATGGTTCTTCAAGTGATCATCATATATATAAGATGGAGTTTCGTGCATGTATTTAGTTCGATTGATCTATATCATTCCTTCGGTTGACCAACAGGGATGGTCATCTATCTTCGTTCATACATAAAGTAGACACAATGTCCCAAGGTTGAATATGATAGGAGAAATCAAATAAACTTAATGTTGGAAATTGGATGGCTTAGATTGATTCCATCAAGTGGCCCTCGTTCTATTCGACTATTAAATGATGGAGGAATAGTATTCACTTTGTATTTGTCCTAGATCGAACACAATATTGGTTTTCCTCTTCCATTTATTAAAAATCCTATTACAACACTATTGAGTTGGCTATGGGGGATCATCACCCATCACACTTTTACCACATGCCACATGGGTCTCTCCTCGCCTGTGTATGCCTACCTATACCCGTTAGGCCTTATACATGGGCCCAATAACACATATGGGCATGCACTCCTATGGTCCTTATACATGGGGATTATCAAGGATTATATGCATCATTTATGTCACCATTCTTCATCCTTGGGAAGGATCTCATGTGGGGGTTTACCCCTTAGGTCCCCTTATGAGTGGTTGAGAGCTATCCCTTGGGGGCTTCAATGGGTTAGCATTCTTTTTAATATGAGGTCTATTCATATATACTTATAAATAATATAAGTAGAAAATGGAATTCAAAGACTCCTTAAAAAATAAATTCCTCAAGAAAATTATCTTATATATTCCAATTCGTCCATTACTAAAATGCCTTCATCATGAAAATATAAATACATGGTCATCTTAAACTTCATTTCTTGTTCAAAACAACATCATTAAAATATATTATTATATTTTTTTATGGACTTAAATTAAATATTATTCATGAAATTACCTTTACTTTTCATGAAAATATTCTTTTTCATATTTCAGTAAATAATGGGTCATCAATAACACAAGTCTTGGAACTTAATATCACTTCACCAATCGTCAAAGTTATAACTTTTAGAATTGATCCAGTGTGACATCCCATGTCATCATGTGAGTCCACAAAAATTTTACAAGCATCACCACTTCATCCACAAACACATATTGACTTATTGACAACAAATTCAACCTAGGCTTGATAGTTACCATGTATTATTTAGTCACTAAAATGGTTAAGTTCATGTTGTACATTTTAAGGAAGTTTAGTGTATAAGTCCAAAATGAATTTGGTTAGTTGAATAAGGATAAATGGATCATGGTTCAATAATCTTTAGAATATTAATCATTAAAAAATTATTATTTTTATAAATTAAAAAAAATTATAACCATCAATGGAAGTTGGATGTAAAAAATGAAATATGTTGCATCATAGAGGTGGTATTTATCACGTACACACGAGAGACATTTCCATTTTTATACTAGTTGGAAAAGAAATAAGGAATTTGATATTATAATTTAAAATAATAAAAAATATGTTATAAATTTAATTTTATTCATTAGTTCCATCATTATAACCAACCAAGTTAGTTGGTAATGAAAAATTAATCACATCGCTTCATGGAGGAGGTAGTCCACATGTACGCACAAGTGATGTTATCAATTTATAACATATAGAAAGGGTGAGAAGTTAAGTAATATATTATATTTAAAATAATAATAAGTTAATAAAAATATTATATAATAATTAATTATATCTGTATTATCAGTTGTTTGTGGTGGTGATGGAAAACAAAACATATCCTTTCATGGTAGTGGTGGTCCACACGTACGCACAAGTGATGTTTTCATTTTCCATAGGATGGAAATCAATGTAAAATATTTTTCCCATAAACATAAAAAAAATTAAGTATAAATAATATAAATATTTTATTATGTTATTGTTGTTAGAATGTATTTGAACAATGTGTAATAATAAATAAACTTGAAATAGGTTGGTTAGAAATATAACTCCTCCTTAGATATCTCCCTTTTGGTTCACACCTTAAGCCTTATAAGATTTTTATTTTGAGAATAAAAGTACCTCTAAGACATGAGGAGGAATTTTGGGAAGGAATTTTGGTAGGGATTATTTTATTTAAAAGGCTCAAGTGGTGTGAATAAGAGAAGAGGGGTGCCTTTTTATAAGTGAGGTTAGTAACACTCTTGTAATTATTCAAAGTTTTAAAAAAAGAAAAATTTTATTCATGGGAAAGTGGAAATTAAATAATTTAAATTCAAAATAAAATATGATAATATTTGAAATAATCCCATCCAATAATATTTAATTTGAGATTTTTTACCTTATCACTTATTTTTAACCTTAATTAACTTATTTTTTCCATTTATCATGGTGACAAAATTTTTACCAAGCTTATTATTCATAATGAGAGAAAATTAAATTGAACTCATTGATAAATTTTTACCTCTTGATTAAAAATAAGAAATTCATTTTTCAAGATTAAATATTTATGATTGTCAGAAATCTCTTTTAATATAAGAACACAAAATATAATGAAAAAAATGTTTTTTTCAAAAAATGTGTTTTTTAAACATAAAAATGAACTTATACCAAAATAAAACATAGTATTTATTCTTCTAGAATTGATTATATTATGTTAAATAAAATTGAAATTATTTTATTTAAAAACCAAATTCAAAATATAATTGGATTTTTAAATTACATTATTTAAAGAAAAAATAGTTTTTTAATAATCAATATTTTCATTATTCTATCAAAAATCATTATTTTTCAAAAAATACCAAAAAACACCCTAATAAAATTTTGATATTATTAATCTAAAAATTAATTTATTTTTATCCATTTAAAACTCTAAAATTTAGAATTTTATTTTTTAATTAAAACCATATAATTCATGGATACATCTCAGGTAGAACAAAACCATTTCCTTTCTCATTGAAAAATCATATAAAATAATTATATTATAAAGGAATATATAAAAATATATTTTTAAACTTTAATAAGACATGAAATTAATTCATTATTAGTATTATATAAGTTTTAAAATTCTCCCTCCTTTTTAGAATTTGTGTCCTCGCAATTTTATTCATTACTTAAACAAGTGAGGGTATTTTTCCCTCATAGATTTTTCTGATCCCCAGGTTGCTTCTTAAATCATGTCATCCTTCCATTAAATCTTAACTTCGTGAATCACAGTATTTCATTATACCTTCTCTCTATGATCCAAAATATAAACTATATTTTCTTCATAAGATATATTCTTCTCTAATTGTACCACTTCAGGGCTCAAAACATGAGATTAATTAGGTATGTACTTCCATAGAAAATAAACATAAAATACATAATGTATCTGAGAAAAACAAAAATTTAAATCTAACCAATAAAAAAATCCCATTTTCTCTATAATTTCATAGTTTCTAATGAATTATGGGCTCAACTTCCCTTTTTACCAAAAATAATTACACCTTTACAATGAGATATTTTAAGAAAAACAAGGTAACCTACCTCAAATAAAAAGAATTTACTTTGGTTATCTGTATAACTCTTTTCCCTACTCTGTACTTCTTTCATGTGGTGATGAATCATATTTACTTTCTCAATCATCTCATCAACCAATTCTAGTCCCAAAAATTTCCTATCGCTAAATCCATCCCAATATGTTGGAGTCTGACACTATTTTCCATATAATGCATCAAAAGGTTCCATCTATATACTTGAATAATAATTGTTATTATAATAAAATAAAAATAAAAATAAATATTGATCCCAATATCCCTAATAATATAATGATAAATCTCAATGAATATCCTCTAAATTTTGAATTGTATTTTTCGATTTTCTGTCATATTGAGGTTGAAAAGTTATACTGAAATTTAATTCAGTACCCATTGACTTTTAAAGACCATTAAAAAAATTTATGTAAACCAAAGATCTGGATTAGATATAATGGAGAGGGTAACTCCATGTAACCTGAATATATCCTTAAGATAATTTCTTAAAAGGTGATCCAAAAACATAGTATCTTGAATAGGCTAAAAATGTGTATATTTATTCAAACGATCAACAATAACACAAATAAAATTATTGACTAGAGATTTCTTTGTTAATCACAATAATAAATCTACAAATATGTTCCCCAGTTTCCATTCTAGTAATAACAATGTCTGAAGTATCCCCTTCAGTTGTTTTTATTCAACTTTAACCTAGTGACAAGTCAAAAATTTCATGATAAAATTTTATATATCCTTCTTCATACCTTCCCTCAAAAAATATTCCTAAATGTCTTTATACATATCAGTGATTATAGGATGAAAAAAACATAGAGAGCAGTGAACTTCACTTAACAATTACTTATTTAATAGAGAATCACTCATAATACAGAATCTCTTTCCAAATCTGATATCACCTTATTTATCAACATTACAATTAGGAAACTTTCCCTTTTGAAAAATTTTAAGTTGAAAACACTGATAACTAATTCAAAAAGTAAGGATTTTCTATATAAACGGTTTACAAACCAATATTTATTAAATATTTAACTAAAAAATCAAGTTTCAAATGTATCACAGTTAATTATACATTAACTTTTCAACTCAATGCATCGAATACCTTTTTTTCTTTACATGGATGATAATGAATTGTGCAATCATAATCATTAATCAGTTTTAGTCTTTTTTCTACCACTTGTTCAACTCTTTTTAGTGAATATATACTTTAAACTTTTATAATAAATATATATTTAACATTACTTCATCCAAATGAATTTTACTCCTTTTGAAGTTAAATTAGTGAGTTGGCATGATAATCAAGCAAAGTTTTGAATAAATTGTTTGTAGTAACTTGTTAATCCAAGAAAACATGAAATATCAGTGAAGTTTGTAGGTATTTTAAACTATTCCACCACTTTAGTTTTATTAGGATCAAAAATTATTCCAACTATAGTAACAATATACCCAAGAAATGAAATATTTTGTAACTAAAATTCACATTTATTAAATTTTTCATGCAACTTATTTTTATTAAAGTTTTAATAAAAATCATTAGATTTTCTTTAAACAGGAAGGAAGAAACACCCCCTTTATTATACCAAGGAAATCCTATTTTTCATTTTGGGTATAGGAGAACCCATTATATCTTGAATAAAGTACTAACCCATAGGTCCATCATGACCTGAAGGTCTTGTCCTACCTTGGCCTAATAATTTCACTTATGCCTACTTGTTGCGCTCACCATGCATGAACAGCAGTTGTTACCATCATTGTTCTCTAGCGCTATTGTCTAAACCACAACCTTTCACTACCCTCGGTCCTTACACACATAATATATCAATGTTGAGCCTCATGACTATAGATAAATCCCACTACCATCACCAACACTGACCGTCTCACTACAGCTGGAGTTTCTGAGTCACATGCCACATCATTCCCTCATCATCAGTCATCGTTGAAAGACCCAAATTGTCACCACCCACCTAAAATGGCTCATCCATCATCAACAACCCCACTGATTTCACACACATCCTATAACCATCCACTGAAAATTAATGCTCAACACATCCCCCTACACCATTTTGGTCCCAAATAAATGCCCATAAATTCTATCTTTGGAATATCCTCTTTTTTCACCTTCATCTGATGGTACCTGAACCTGACATCAATCTTTGAAAATTATTGTTCTCTATGGAGTTTATTAAACAAGTCATCAATATGATTAAAATTATATTATTCTTGATAAAGAGTTTATTAAGTTATTTATAATCAATTAAAAGTATCATGGAACCATCCTTCTTTTTAACAGACTAAATGAAAGTGCCCCATGGTAAAATACTAGGGAGGATGAAACTCAAATCAAGAAATTACTATAAATTCTTTTTCAATTCTAACAACTCAACCAAATCCATTTTATAGGGAGATTTTGAGATTTTATTAATATCATGAACTAATTAAAAAGTAAACTCATCCTATTAGTTAGGAACAACACTAAGAAAATCATCAAGAAATACATTCATGTGTTTATTTACTTCTGGAACATCACTAATTTGAATAGTTCCTTTCTTCTCAACAATATGTGAAAGATAACTTCCACATCCATTTTTTATCAGTTTCTCAGCTTCTTGATATGTTATTAAAGGTATAAGTTAATTCTTATATACAAATAGTAACTTATCCTAAAAAATTACTTTTATAGATCTATAATATACCTTGGCATGATAAGTTGAAATCCAATCCTTAACTAAAATAACATCAAACTCTACAATGGTCAAGATAATAATTTTTTCTGGAAAAACAATTACACATGAAAATAGTAATATTTTTATAAATTATTGGTGCCTTTATACTACCCCAATAGTTTTTACTAATAATTCTAAATTTATTTATTTAAATAGTATTTGTATTTTACTTTAAAATTTATCAGATATAAAAAATACAAGGATCTTGAATCAAACAAGACATTGGCATAATTTGAATAAACAAGTAATGTATCTTTCACTACTTCATTTTAGGGTCATGTATCTATCAAAGTAATAGAAAAAGATTCTAATACACCATTTTGTTTCTTATATTTATAATTTTCATGATGATTAATTAACTTTGTACATACATTATCATAATATCTCAACTCATTATAATTAAAACATTTCACTTCCAACTTTTCATTACTGATCTGACTATTACCATTTCAATTTTTTTCAGTCATGAGCCTTGTTTATAGGTTTTAAAAATTAGTAAAACTTCATATATATCATAATAAGTTCTCCATAATGATTCTTTCCACACTTATCATAGGAGGGTAATTGAGTTTTCTTACCTTTAGGTTTCTTAGATGAATACTTCATTATTATATTCCACCAAGGTCACTTCTTATCCTTATTTGTGTAAGAGTCCACAAACTCTATATAAACTTTCTTATCACACCACAAAATTTCTTCATAACTTATGGAATCATGATTAAATAAATCCCTTTACAAACATGAATTTAATCCTAAGTAAAATTGAAAAAATTTACTACCATGGTCCAGAATGAAATTCAATGCATACCGGGACAAACTAGTAAAATTAGTTTTATATACAACAAAAAATTCCCCCTCCTTTTACTTGATATCTAAGAATTTACTTTCTATTCTAATTTTAATAACTTTATAAAAATACTTTCTAAGTATTATATCTTTAAATATCATTTATTCTATGATATTAATTTCATTATTTTCCTTAGTGTTTTTAATAAAACACCACCATTGATCATATTCAACTTAAAAATTATAAATATAATGGGTTACCCTATGATGTTATTAACATATCATAACTTTAAATATATTCATTAAAGTTTTAATCCATTATTTATATTTCACTATGTATAATAATCCACCAAAAATTAAAGGTTATTGTTTCATGAAATGCTCTAATATCAACATATTATTATATGGATAATATGATCACTCTCTTGATTTGGTACCTCCATTGATAGTCTGTGTCAACTGAGTTAACATATATATAAATTTTTTTTCTCCAATTCCAACCACTATATGTCTCTGGTTTAGAAAGATATTATAATTTTGATTCCTTTCTACTTCAACTACCCTATTTCCACTATGGAAAACCATTCTATAAAGACAAGGATTGTATAAAGCAATATAGAAATATAAAAAAGTTATCTCATGATGAAATAAACATTTATTATAATCACATTAAAGTGTCTTTTAACCACATTATAATCTCTAAGGTTATATAAACATTTTTTATGATACCAATTATAATGCCTTGTAACATTACCAACCCATAGTTACATGATTTATAAAAAGGGATGCATTTTATTACATTTTTAGGACCTTTTAGGTTTAGATTTTTAGATAAATAGCATATACATTATATTATAAAGTCTAAATTTCCACATAATTTCTATTTTTTCATAATAAAAAAACTTTATAAAAACACACTCCCTTCATTCAAGGTAACTCACATAACTAGAACTTTGAATTTATTAACATATATATTAATCCTTAAGCTATGTCAAAAATATTTTAAAACATATAATAATAATAAAATATCAATGAGGGACATAGAATAAAATAAACTTGTTAGCATATTTGTAAACCATAATAAATCCATAAGAATGTTTTCTTTTTCCATAATAAACATTTGATCTTAAATATCCATTAACTTTTACATAAAAACAACTTAATTTCTAAATATATTTCATAGAAAATTTTATATTTTATCATAAACAAAAAATAATAAACATAAGGGTTTCTTGGAAAACATGAATACTCATGAATAACTTTCCTTGAAAAAAATCCTTTCACCGTTTTAAAAAAATCATAAACTTTCCTTAAAAATATAAAATCAGTTTCTTAACTTTTGAAATCAAAATATTTTCTTTAAAATTTGTTAAAAACATATCATGTAGTTACCATCATACATCATCCATACATTAACCCTTAAATTATCCATTATAATAGAATAACCTAACCAGATAATTCCCATATCCCTTAGGAGTAACCTATCTCTGGTGAACTCTGAAACATTACCTTATGCATTAGGGAGCTATATTAATCTCAAATGTTATTAGAGCTATATCAGTATCACCCATAATTCATATAAAATTTACAATAACTTTAGAATTAATAAAATAGATATAGATTTAACTTTAATCATAAAATCTATTTGAATTGTAATTCAATCCCATAAGAAATAGCACTTTCAGAAAATGAGAAAAAGTTTTTATCACTTGGGAAAAAAATCAAAACAAAAAAGAAATACCTAAATATTTAGAGAATTAATTTATTTTAAAATAAAAATGGAAAATTATAAATTAATCTTGAAAAATATTAATGGATATTATGGTGTAAAATTTTAGCTAACTTTTATATGTTAAAAAACATTATTTTGGCAATTTTGTAAAAAATAAAAAATAACTCATATAGAAAATGTGAAAAAATATTCATTTTTAATACTTTATAAAGAAATTAAAAAAAATAAACATATAATTTATAAAACTTTTAATAATAATTCATAACATTCTTGAAACATTTAAAATAACATTGATATATAATAAAAACATTTGTAAAAAAAACTTTAAAATAATATTTTTAAATGAAAGTCTCTTACCTTGAGCCCCAAATTTTTTCGTTTGTATATATATTCTATTGATTAAAAAATTATATTGGTTTTATACATTATTAAGAACCTTTTTCATGTTCATTCCAAAATTATTCCTTTTATTTAATTTGTTACCATGTTTTATTTAGTCACTAAAATAGTTAATTTCACATTAGATGTTTTGAGGAAGTTTGGTTAAGTCCAAAATTACTTTGGTATGTTGTATAAGGTTAAAATTATAAAGGTTAAATAATCTCCAAAATATTAATCATGAAAAAACTATTATTTTTATACACTAAAAACATTTTTATAACTATCCATTTATGTGAAAATTGAAATGTGTTGTATCATGAAGATGTAATTTCACATGTACACACGAGCGACATTTCCATTTTTCTACTAGATGGAAAATAAATAAGGTATATAATATTTTAATTTTATAGAATCATAATTTTGTTATAAATTTCATATTTATCCATTATTTGTATCCTTATTACCATCCATTTTAGTTGGTAATGAAAAATGAATAACATCACTTCATAGAGGTGGTAGTCCACATGTACGCACGAGCGATGTTATCGATTTCCAATGGATGAAAAGGGTAATAAGGTAAGTAATATATTATATATATAGAATCATAATAATGTCATAAAAAATCTTATATATTCATTAATTCTATATTTAAAACCATCCACATGAGGTGGTGATGGAAAATGAAACGCATCTCTTCGTGGTGGTGGTGGTCCGTATGTACGCACGTGCAATGTTTCCATTTCCCCTATGATGGAAAAGAGATAAAAAAAGATTTTCTTCATAGAAATAATATAATTTTAGTATAAATAAGATATTTATTTCATTATTTATAGCGGTTATAATATATTTTTATAAGGTATAGAAATAAATAAATTTAAAATAGGTCGCTTAGGACTTATACCTCCTCTATAGATATCTCACTTTAGCTTACACCTTAAGGATTTTTGGATTGATATTTTTAGAAAAAAAAATACCCATAAGATGTGTGTATTTATTTTTTTAAGGTATTTTGGTAGTTATTGGTCAAGATAAAATGCTCAAGTGTTGTCAAGAAGAGAGGAGAGGGGGTACCCTTTTATAAGTGAGGGGAGTGCCGCTCTTGAAATTATTCAATGTTTTAAAAAAAATATAAAGTATAATTCATGGTAATGTGAAACTTAAAAAAATAAAATTAAAATATAATTTGGTAATATTCTATATAATTTCATCCAATAATATTTAAGATGTGTTTTCTTGACCTATTCACTTAGTTTTAACTTTAATTAACTTCTTTTACCCTTTTACTAGGGCGACAACATTACTATGGTTACTATTCATAAATTGACCTCATTTCTAAATTTGAACCACATAATTAAAAAAATGAAATCCATTTTTCAAAATTAAATCTGTATTGGTGACATAAAATACTTTTAATATAATAATGAAAAAACACAGCGAAAAACAATTCTTCTGAAAAAAATCATTTTAACTCTAAAATGAACTTATACCAAAATAAGTTATAATGAGGATTCCTATAAAATTAATTAGATTATATTAAATAAAAGGGATATTATTTTATTTTAAAACTAAATCTAAAACATAATGGGTTTTTAAAATTACATGATTTAAAAAAACAATTTTGCAAAAAAAATCGGCATCTATTGTTATTCACTCAAAAATAAATCTTTTCAAAAAATCCCAAAAAATAACCATAATATTATTTCTATATGATGAATCCAAAAATAAAATTAATTTTATAAATTTAAAACTCTAAAATTTATAATTTTAATTTTTAAATAAAACCATATATTTCATGGAAAACTTTTTAGCTAGAATAAAATCATTTCTTTTCCGACTAAAAATCTTATAAAATTATCATATTATATATGAATATATAAAAATATTTTTAAAAAAATTAATAAGAATAAAATTAATTCATTATTAACATTACCTTGGTTTTTTAAGATTATTCCTTGTTTTATTTTTGGATGTTTTGTTTATTTCATGTATTATGTCATGTTGGTTATTTCATCCTCATCTCCTCTAGTTATGTTGTTAATTGAATTTTAATTTGATAAATGATTTAAATTGATATACTTTGGTGATACTAGTTATGTTTTATTTTATGGTTTTTTAATTGTGTTATTTTTTTATACCTCTTTTGGTTTCACTCATTTTTGAAAAATACTTATTTTTTATGTGTGATCATCTTACTTACAGAGTCATCATATGAACTTTCAGGTTGAAGATCCATGTTATTATTATTTCATTAGGCTATATAATTATTTATTAGATAAATTTGATTCCCTAGAACTAGTGTCCAACTCATGGGTATTAGGAACTCCCTTTGGGCCTTTCCACAGGTCGCCTCAAGTGCCCGGTTTAGGGATAGGATGACTTGGTTCATGAAAAAATAGTTACATTGATCGATTTTTGTTTATATTATTTAGGTAATTAAACATGATATATGATAATACAATCTCAATAGGTAGGCATAAATAACTTTCTATCTAACACTTTTAGTATCAAACCTTGAGTTTCTAGGGTAATTTGGGAATGTGTAATTCTATTTTTGGGTTTTATTTATCCTTTTATATGGATAAAACTCTATTTTTTAAGGAATTTAAAAGGGAAATGGATTTGTTTTATGGGTAGGATGAACTAGTTTCATATTATGAAAATAATCCGTGAATCTTATAAGGGTGTGGTTTTGTTGTGATTTTCCTTTTTCAATATACCTTAATTTTCTCTACAGATTCCATGGATTGATTTTGATTGATATTGGGGGTTCATATATGATCTCAAGTTTTTTTAAAATATTTTATTAGAAATTTTAAATGAATTAAGATAATTCCCTTGAGTTAATATCATTACTCAATTTTGTGTGGTTTTATTCCTTATGTTGCAACTTTTGGTGTTCAGTTTTTTCAAAAACTAAATTTCTTAATCATAAAGTATTTTATAATGTTTCCATGAACTTCAATGACGTATAATGATGAACTTAATTGGTTTTAAACTAGTGAAAGGTGATTTTAAGGTATTTTTTAAAATTTAAAAAGTTTTTAATTGATAAATTTAGTGGGAATGTTAAAAATATGGTAAGATTTTGAATTTTAATTGGTGTAATGGTAGTGTTTTGGGATTTAAGAAGTTTTAAAATGGTGTAAAAATTTTCCACTAATACAAAACATTATTTATATGCATGTGTTTTCTTTTACAAATATTTTTCACTTATATCCATTATTTTTAAGATGAATTTCAATTTGTTTTTTGGTTTTTGAACATATTATTCTTGGTTTTTAGTAGGATTTTATAAATGGAGTGATAATTATGTCAATTTAGTCATTACTAAATAAGTTTCATAGATCATTCTAAATGACTTATGTTAGTAGGAACCATATTACAAAGTGATTACTGATTAATTTTATGGAAAATTATGCTTTCATAATAATAATATAATGTTTCTAACTTTCATGTGTATTGGTATAATTAGTTTTATTTTTTTCCCTTTTATGGTTTCTTTAAATAAATAAGATACCTAATTAATTAGTTATGGACTTGAACCTTTCAAAAGTTGTGTTTTTTAGAAAAAAAATGTTTTGGTTAAAGAAATTGATGTTGAGTATTTAAAATGGGGTTTTTATCTTTATCATTTAAAATATTTATTTTGGTCTTATAATATAGATACAAAATATTTTTGTTCTGAGTGGTGTTTTTTGGGTTATTCCATTCTTGGTTTAAAATGAGTAAACTCTTTCCTTTCAAAAGATACAATTTATATTTTATGATTTAAAAGTTCTCATTTTTGTTAGGAATATTTTATATATTAATAATGATTTATTTTTTCAAGATTATTTTATTTCATCTGATATATTGGGCTTAAGATAATTTGGTTATTTAAATTGATTCCTTTATAATAGGATTTCCCCCCATTAATTAGTTTCCATTTTTATTAGCTATCATTTTAATGATATTTGGTTTTGTAGTAAGGGAAAGTTTTTATGGTGGAGAGAACCCCATAGGCATATACACTTTTAATAAATGGTTTTATGTTGTTTTTATGTGAATCTTTATAGTATGTGAAGTTATCCCTTGTTTTGTAAGTAATTTATTCCAAAGGAAGTCCATGGGGATTTTTAAGGACATAAAGTTTTTATGGTGGGATGTTGTAACAAATCGTGTCATTATGGGTCGGTGAAGTCTAGGGTAAATTTAAATTTTTGGACTAGAATTGAGGAATAGGAGTTTTGATTGTGTTTTAAATGATTTTTTGGGTGTTTTAGTAGTGAATGTTTGGTGGAAAAGACCTAGAGTATGTCCTAAGGTGTTGGGGGGGAAAATTCATGGAGGTAAGAAACTAAAAAGTGAACATTAAGGGACATGTTGTGAAGGTGTTTTCACTGGGTTCAGGCCCTATACCTATGAGAAGTCATCTAGCAACAATGGTTGGTCATGGAATATCCATATGCCTACGGAAGTCGCATCGCGATGTGGAGGGGTCACGCCATGATGTTGTTTGTTCAGAATACTGAGCCCTCTATTTGGTTATAGTCACGCCACAACCCAAAGGGGACACACCATGATGTAGAACATGAAACAAGGCTTCACAAAATGACTCTCGTGGTCACTCTGTGACTTATCTATTGGATAATTTTTTTAATAATGATTTTTGGTAATTTCATAGGGGCCCTATTTAGAACCCCATTGGGATCCCACACCTTCAGTCGATCGAGATAAGGGGAGAACCCTATTTGGTTATTATATTCTCCCCCTTGTACTCTTGTTAAGTTGGGTTGTTTGAAAGAGTTTTGTTACAAGGATTTAATGTAAGGTCTTCCCCCTTAAACTCTTTGTTATGCCCTCATGTTTCCACTAATTTTTGATTCACTCAGTTAGTATTCTAGGGAGTTGATTCTACTGAGGAATGATGGAATCATACCATGCCATGGGGACTTGGTGTGTGACTTATATAGGGGGTCTTTAGAGGAGGTATCCATGCCATTTTTCATCATTTTTCTTTTCATGACCTGACCCACTAAGGCCCACCTTGCCAGTGATAAGCCAAGTGTGACAACCCCAAACCCACCTATAATAGTCCATGGGATGAAAACCAATGTCAAGTAAGAATATACCACATATTGGAGGCATTGTACTAAGTACCTTCATGCACAACACAAATCTATAATCCTATAAAATGTTGAAATTTAAAACAACACAACTGGTACCAATGAATGAATATAGTTATATCCCATAACCATAGTATAAAAAAAGTAATGAAAGTGATAAAATGGGATAAATAAAAGCCCATAGAAAATTTTAAATAGAGTCTAATATACTCAGAATGAGGGGAATACTTTCAAATGAAACATCAGAAAGAACCTCATCTTGTCTAGCCAATACTAAGCTCTACCAACTCTTAGTTCTCCCAAGACTATGTCAAATGGTCTATCATAGGTGTAAGGCCTGACATGTGTGGGTAAAACCTATGGATGGGTGGGTATAACAATAACCAGTAGTAAACCCTGAAATAATTAAACATAAAGCATCAAGAATATTCATCTCATCAATAAACATTCACACCAATCAAGTTATGAGACATAACGATATTCAAAAATAAACCCAAATACACTCTTAACAAACTCCAAGTCTCCAAGGTCTCAACCATCACTGTAAACCATAATATTATTCTCAAGTATTCAAGGTAATTATCATCTAGGATAATCCTCTCCACAATCCATGTTGTCACTAATGACACTCATCCAAGAGGTCTTGATCATCTGGCCTCACAAGATGTACTCATCATATCTCTAAAGATCAAACTATCCAGATAGATGATCACACTCAAAACCAATGAGGGACCCCACCAACCCTTCTAGATCAAAATTCTAGATAAGGGATCAGTTCCCTATGCATGGCAGTCACATTGATGCCATGAACCTGACATAGGAAGGATATGATAGAGGATCCCACCCCAGAACTCATATAGGGATATCATGAACTCTATCTGAAACAAACCCCATAGAGGGGATCATAATCCAATGTCGGGGACATAATTCTACATTGTACCCTCATAGAGATTGACCAAAGGATCTCACTCAACTAAACTTGTTCTATATTAAATAAATGGAGGGACTTGCACTTCCCAAGAAAATGTACATGGAATGTACTGGGGATACATGATGTGTATTGACTACCCTAGGTCTTCTTGTGTATCACTGACTCACACAGCATGAAAACCACCATATACCCACCATGTCCTTAAAGGGTACATGGTGTGTAGAGGTCTGGTCATCACTCAATGTATCTCTATACCATGCATGTGTACACCTGTTTGTTCTCTTATACTTCAAATTTTTCCCATGTATTATGGTTATTCCTGGGTATTGGGTTGTGTTTGAGTATTGGGTTGTGCCCATGTACTCTAACTGTTCCCAAGTGTCTGGTCATGTCTGTGTCCATGTATCCTTTGAGATACATTCTGAGCTACCATTATAGGGTCACACAGCATGTGGTATAGACCAAATGAAATGTGATATATTATTTTATTCATAAACCCTAGAATCGTAGCCAGGGACCCCACATGGTGTGTGTTCTTTGGGTACATTCCATATAATGCAGGATTTTTAGAATCCTATAGTTCTTCTATGTGTTCTCCAATTCCACTAACACCACCAAAAATCACGCCTAGATATTGTGGATCTAAGGTGTTATGATCCACTCCCACCAAAGATACCACAATGAAGGTAGAGATATGATAACCCTTGAGTTCATCCTCCTGTGGGCCCCAGGTTAGCGACTAGAAATAAGGGTATAAAAATATCATAAAGTGAGTGGTGTTACCCTCTTTAATAATATAATATCAAGAGATAATATGAATCATCCATAAAAAATCCATGACATAATATAAAAGGAAACCAAAACCATCTCACAATGCATGTATAAATAAAATAGGTACAAATAAAATTCTATAAAAATAAATATCCAAAAGAAAATCTAAAGTAGCAATGTAACAACTTCCTAAAGGTATAAGATAGTAATGTCTAATATAATCCATGTAGTCCTCCTAGAAACCTGAAAATCAGTTTATATAAATTCAATGATCATACAAGTATACTCAGTAAGAAAACCAGTGTCTCTCATGCACATGTGAAAATATAATACTAATGCACCCATGAGAAAATAGAAGAACCAAAAGCACCTAAATAGGTTAACTATCCACCCCAACCTCATCATGGAATTATCACAAAATAACAAAATCCAAGTATAATAACATAAAAAGATGTATATTGATAAAGGGTACCTTAGACCACTTTATCACTGATTTTCGGCTCTCACAACACAATGTTTTATGTCCTGTAATTTTCATCTCTTCTGAATAACATAAACCACCTCCCCACAACATGGCCACATCACATCATTCCCACAAACAATTGGGCCACCTTTCCATAGAAAAGTCACATCACATCTCACCTGAAGACATGTGGGCCATCACAGCTTGCTCAAAGACACTTGGGTCATCACATATCACCGAAAGACACTTGGTCTATCACATCACAACCACTTCCATTACCATAGTAGTAGGGTATCCTGAACATGAAGGAAATCAACCTCATTCCCTCCTCCTACCATGCATGACCCCCACCATAAGCTACCCCATAGTTTGGTCATATCACATATCAAATCAAGACACCAAGATTATTGATGTTATTAATATTTTCATAATTTATTATATACTTAATTTACTGATTTTATATGAAATGTGCATAATTTGTGTGAAATATTAATGTTTAAATATTAAATATAGATTTAAAGCACTATTTGAATTCATCCAGATTCGATTATGTTTAATGTTTTAATAATAAATCTCAACCTACTTATCCAAATTTCATGATTATTTTTTTTAGGGTTACCTACTCAAATTAAAACATTTAATTATAAGAAACCATTGGCCAAATCATCCATTGAGAGGGTTATAGGGTCCACACAAAAAGACCCAAAGAATCTATGAAAAAACTAGACCAGCCATGATGATTATGTTACTGGTCTAAATACTGAAGCCCAAATTTTATTAAACTCCACCATATGTTCGTGATTATCCAAATAAATCATGGATAAAACTTTTAATGTACAACTACAAGAACAAGGGGCCCAACTGATTCTTTGAATTCTATCTTACAATTCTAGATGGTAATTAAAATCAGGACACTATTCATGACATTTCTCATGATCTATTCATCAAATCAAGATGGTATTTTGTATTGTGAAAGATAATATATGTGAGTAAAAATTTATAGAAGAAACTATTTTTATTTGAGGTCATATTACTATTAAAAAACCCATTCAAATTTCTACCTTCTGAAAAGTCCATATTGAAATGGACAAATTATAATTGTTTACTCCAACCGCCATAACTTTGGTTCCATAAGTCCAAATGGATCCAAATATTGAGAGTAGTCGTAGAAAATTTTTATATAAAACTTTGATGAAGAATATATCTCGAGATTAAGCTGTATGAATGGTAAAACGGGTGAGACAAGTGGAGGTATAGATTTGGAATGCAAATAGTCCAACTCCTTGGGCTATAAATACATCCCCCCTCATTTCCTTCAAAAGAGTTGGAATTTCAGAAGATAGGAGCATATATTGGCATGAAAAAAGCCTTGAAAAGTCTTGGGAGGACCTTCCATACTCAATTTTTAACTTGATATATCTTTCCTCCTCTCTTTGTTTTCATTTACTTTTGTGTTATTCATTGTTGTAATCTTGTAAGTCTTTTTTTTTAATTTTGTTTTATTGAAAGTTTCTTCTTCAATATTTCTTATTCTCATAAAAATTATGTAGTTTAATATTAATTTTCTTAAAATGGTTTAAATAAAGTTAAAACCCCTTCCCTTCTTTTGCTTCCTCATTCAATTAAAAGTCCTTTCTTAACTCTCTTAAACAATCATGAGTGTGTTTGACGCACTACTCTTTTCTTATCCCGTTGTTCTAACTTTATTTATAATTAATCACCTTAAAAATATTTAACTAGATTAATAATCATTTCAATGTCTGATCAATCTACCATTGGGTTGAGTTATAATTTTGGGATATTAAGTGATTGAGATATTTTGCTCGATTAGTATTCTTTGAGTTAATATTGTGTATGTTGAACTTTATATGTCATGGATTAATGACATCTCTTGTTTAATATGTGGATTACATGGATTATTAGAACCAAAAATACACTACCATAAACAAGTAATGGTAATGATTATAACCCTAAGTTGAGTTACTACTTGGATTAAAGCTTTAACGCTTGGGAATTCTGATCAAAGTCATCTTGTGAAGTGGGTATTAATTTAATGCAACATAAAGAAAATCTCAAAGATATCATAATATTAAATCCCCAATAATAAACTCACCCCAATATTTATCAATTTTTTAAATCAAACACCATCCATAAATTATTTTATAATATCTGAAAACACCCCCCCCCCCCCCCAATAAAAGTACAATCAACTAAAAACAACCGACTAATAAAAAGTATCATCATCGAGGATTCCACCCGAGTGTTGCTATACACATTAGAAGAGCACCGGAAACTTGAATGGTCAATAGGAAACAATTGGCCTCACTTTAAAATGGAACCATTGCCAGGGATGGTGCAATTAAATAGTCATTAGTTTCTGGTTTTTGTAAAAAAACAAAGAAAAAATTAAAAAAAATTAAAAAACCCCAAAGAAAAACCCACCTTCTCATAAAAATCATAAACAGAAAAAACACAAATAAAAACCCATCTTCCTATTTATTGAAAAATATCTATAAATGCCCCATAGCCTCCCAAACAATCTCTCATATTTGTTTGACCCTTAAATTGAGCGAACACTTTTCCAAATTAAGAGGAATATAAGAGATAATAAACTCAATCAAGAACATGTCCTTGTCCAACCAATTGAATTAGATATGGCCAATCCTAGGGAACAAAAACATACAGAACTTGTTGCCCCTGATATGAATTATCAACCTCTTGGTATTAAATATCCAAACATATAGGCTGACTTAAAACTCAAATTGGGTTTGATTCATCTTCTCCTTCATTTACACAGGCTAGCCGGTGAGGATCCACATCTCCACCTTAAAGAGTTCCAAGTGGTGTGCACTTCCATGAATCCTCAAGGGGTTTCTGAGGAACAAATCAAACTCTGAGCATTCCCTTTATCCTTAACTAACATTGTTAAGTCATGGATTTACTACCTCCCTCCTAGTTCCATAACCACATGGAATTACATGAAGCGAATCTTTTTAGAGAAATTATTTCCGGCTTCTCGTACTACTTCTATCCGAAAGGAAATAAGTGGTATTCGTCAATTACTAAATGAATCACTCCATGAGTACTGGGATAGGTTCAAAAGGATTTTTTCAACCTGCCCACACCACTTTATCCCTGACCAAATCTTGATCGAATACTTCTATGAAGGGTTATTGTCTATGGAGAGAACTCTCATTGATGTCACAAGTCGCAGTGCTCTTTTTGATAAAACTCCCACAGCTATAAGATATCTCATAAGCAACATTGCTGAAAACACATAACAATTCCATAATTGATCACATGATCAAGTCAAACAAGTCCAAGATAATCAATCCATAGATCCAAACAAGATGACTCAGTGGATGAGTGAACTTACAGGTCTTGTGCGACAACTAGTTGTGGATTCCAAAGGCCCAACCTCATCTTATCCATAATCTCTATTCCCTAGACCTATCAAGAACTGTGGAATATGTAGCTCCCCATATCATCCAAATGACACATGTCCACAAATTCAAGAGGATCCCTCTAATTCATCCAGACCAATGGACCTCAATGCAGCATATGCTCAGCGGAACTCCAACCCTCAACAATCAGGTCAGTTTGTTAGAAACTTCAACCAACCCCATTCTAAGCCCTTCTCTTCTACATATAACCCTAAATTGAGATATAAGAATCCCATTTTCCATCCCCCTCAATACCCTCATCAAAACCCAAACCAATTCCAAAATTTTCAAGGTGTTGGTAACTTCCAACAACCTTACCCTTTTGTTCCTCAACCTCAAAGGATCAATCCTCCTCTTCCTCCACCTGGATTCTACTATCGCAGTGATCCTTCCCAAATCCCAAACCAATACAATCACTTTCCCAAGAACCAAAATAAAGGTAATATCAATCCGATACAAGCCTCTTCTTCCAAAAAACCAAGGTAATGTGCAGTGGAAAATATTTCCTCATTCACCCATTACAGCATTAAAAACATTAAAACCTAAATTTGTCAACTTGCATCCCACCTGAGCTAGAAAAAATAATCAAATTCTTCCCAAATCCTAGATCAACCATTACCCAACCCCAAGGGTAATTTAAGTGAAATTTCACTTGTATTAGGGAATAAAATTTCTATGCCTCAAGATAAGTCCTCCAACCCCATTTAAATTTTGACCTAGAATATGAAAAGAAAAAGAAACCAGAAAAGGAATCGGAATCTATTTCCACACCTCCTTCCATTCCACTTAGGAACCCAATTCCTTTTCCTCAAGTCATTTCTAATCCAAATAAGTCCTTTAAACCTGACCCTAAAATTATTGACATGTTTAGATGTGTTGAAGTCAACATTCCCCTCTTAGATTATATAAAACAAATACCTAAGTATGCCAAGTTTCTTAAGTAATTGTGTAACCACAAGATTAAACTTAGGACCTTAAAAAATGTTTCCACCCAACATTCTATTCCCATAAAGTTCAATGATCCAGGGACCTTTATTGTTCCATTCCAAATTGGAATTTCCAACATTGATGATGCACTCATAGACCTAGGATCCTCAATTAATGTCATGGATAAATCCATCTTCTCCAACCTTGGTGTAGGTCCCTTTCACCCAATAGGTGTTTTCATTTAGTTATCCAATTGAAGCACATCCAGTCCTGATGGAATAATTGAGGTTTTCCTTGTCCGGGTTAATGATTTTATCTTCCCAACTAATTTCTATGTCCTTGACATGGAAGGTGAGATGAACTCTTCTTGATATCCACTAATTCTAGGAAGAACATTCCTCATGACTGATAGAAACAAAATTGATGTCCCTTCAGGCATCTTATCCATGGAATTTGGTGACCAACTGGTCAAGTTCAACATTTTCCAATCCATGTGATACCCATCTGAGGATCACTCTTCATTCTCAATCCATGCTTCTGAGGACACTTCTAAGATTCAATTAAACCCCAATCCATCATTTTATTCATGTTCTAATGATAAAGGATCTTGTGAAATATGCACCATGATTAACCAAGTCATAAATGGTGAAGTTGATGAAGACCTTTCCTTTATAGACTCTATCAATCTAGGGTAACTTGAAAAATCTCTTGAATCCCACATCAACTCTGATTTATACTACTCTGCCTTATACAGCATTAAGGAAAATGAATCTGAAGCAACTGAAGTCCCCTCCTCCATTCTTGGGTTATCTAACCCAGAAATGAGAGATGATACAGATCTGAAACCTCTTCCGGAACACCTGAAATATGCATTCATTTTCCATGATCTCTCTCATCCTATCATTATCTCTGCTTCACTTACTGAAACTGAGGAGTCCAAACTTGTTCAGGTATTATAGGAAAACAAAAAGGCCTTAGGTTGGACCCTAGATGACATACCAAGAATCAACTATTCTATTTACACGCATCACATTCATCTTGAGGAATCATCCAAACAAATTAGACAACCATAAAGAAGACTTAATCCACTCATACTTGAGGTAGTTTGGGAAGAGATCACCAAGATTCTTCAATCTGGTATTATCTACCCAATTTTCGATAGTGAATGGGTTAGTCCAATTCAAGTTGTACCTAATAAGGGTGGGATAACTATTTTCACAAATGAACATGGGGAGGTAGTCACAACTCGAGTGAAGAATGAATGGTGTGTGTGCATTGATTACCGAAAATTGAATGTTGAAACATGAAAATATCACTACCCACTTCCATTCATTGAAAAAATTATAGAACGATTAGCCAGAAAGTCACATTATTGCTTTCTTGATGGATACACTGACTACTTCCAAATCCCAATCGCACCTCAGGACTAAGAAAAGACTACATTCACTTGACCATTTGGAACATATGCATATAGAAGAATGCCTTTTGGACTTTTTAATGCTCCTACAACATTATATAGGTGTATGATGACTATATTTTCTAAATTCATTGAATACTTCATGGAAGTCTTCATGGATAACTTTAACATTTATGGTTAGTCATTTGAATCTTTCTTGAATTCACTCTCTCTTGTTCTTCAAAAGTGTGTCAAGTGAAACCTTGTGTTAAATTTTGAAAAATTTTACTTCATGGTTGCAAATGGTATTTTTCCTAGGAACATAGTTTCAAAAGATGGTATTGTAGTTGATCCTACAAAAATTAAAGTGATCCAATCAATTACTGAACCCACTTCTATTCAATACATCTGTTCATTCCTCGGTCATACCGGTTTCTATCAGTGATTAATTCATAACTTCAGTAGGATTTACCTCCCACTCACTCAGTTTCTCCAAAATGATGTCAATTTCCATTTTGATGAGGTTTTCAAGACAGCCTTCTTTAAACTCAAAACTGCTCTTACATCTGCACCAATAATCCAACCCCCAGATTGGTCCTTACCCTTTGAGTTGATGTGTGATGCTTATGATAGAGACATTGGGTATATTCTTGGTCGAGGAAGGGAAAATTTTTTCATGTCATCTATTATGCCTCAAAAAATTTGG
The DNA here is from genome assembly GCA_963277665.1 of Viscum album. Taxonomy (NCBI): domain Eukaryota; kingdom Viridiplantae; phylum Streptophyta; class Magnoliopsida; order Santalales; family Viscaceae; genus Viscum; species Viscum album. The sequence continues at coordinate 24,165,493 of OY728160.1, read as the reverse complement.
ATAAAACTAAATCTCACTACAATTTCACTGAAAAAGAACTTTTAGAATTTGTTTTCTCCTTAGATAAATTTTGGACCTATATCTGACATTCCAAAATCATCATCTTTATAGACCATTCTTATATAAAGTTATTACTCAAGAAAAGTGATTCCAAATTGAGGCTAATAAGATGGATCCTAATGATCCAAGAGTTTGACCTTGAAATCAATGATAAACTAGGAAAATAAAACCATGTGGATGATCGCTTGAGTAGAATTTCAAATTCTTCTCATTCAGAAATCATTAATCCTGAATTCCCCACTGAGCACCTTTCATATCTCACCCCAAAGTCACCAGGGTATGCCCCAATTATAAATTACTTTTTTTATGGTGTTTTCCCAGAAAAATTTTCAAAATAAAAAACATGAAGTTGAAAAGTGATTCAAAATATTATTTTTGGGAAGATAATAAACTTTGGAAAACTGGGGTAGACATGTTAGTTAGGAGATGTGTTAATGAAGATGAGCATTCCTATCTATTAGAATTTTGTCACTCACTTACTAGAGGTGGCCACTTTGTACCACAAAGGACCTCCTGAAAGGTCTAAGCCTTCACTTTTCAAGGACTCACATGAGTTCTATCAATCATGTCCCACTTGCCAAAAGTTTGGCTCAGTTTCAAAGATAAATGAAATTCCAAAAAAGCCATTAATTTTCTGTGAGATCTTTGATGTTTGGGGAATCTATTTGATGGGAACATTCCCCTCTTCCAATGGATTCTCATACATTATTCTTGTGGTTGATTATGTTTCTAGGTGCTTTGAGGCGAAACCCACTATAAAGGATGATTTACATCCTATTAGTGAGTTCCTAAAGACACACATCTTCCACCGATTTGGCACACCATGTGCCTTGATAAGTGACTTAGGAACCCTTTTTTGTAATAAAACCATGGAATCTCTTTTGAAAAAGATTGTTGTTGTACATAAAACTTCAACTACATATCACCCCCAAACAAATGGAATGGCTGAAATTTTTAATAGATAAGTAAAAAAGAGTGCTTGAGAGAATTGTAAAACCCACCAGAAAAGACTGGCCTGAAAGACTTGGTAAAGCACTTTGGGCTTATTGAACTACCTATAAAACACCCATTGGGATGTCTCATTTTAGGCTAGTTTTTGGTAAATCATTTCATTTACCAGTTGAAATCCAACATAAGTCTTTTTGGGCTATGAAAACAAGTAATTTTGATTTTAAAAAATCTGGTATAGAAATATTGTTTCATTTGGAAGAACTGGAGGAACTTTGACTTGATTCTTATGAGAATTCTAATCTGTACAAAGAAAAGTCTAAGTTAATCCATAAAAAAACACATCATGAGAAAGGTATTCCATGAATGTGAAAAGTTATTGCTATTAAACTCTCAATTTCAACTTCACCTAGGTAAGATTAATTCTTGATCAGAAGGTCTTTTTATTATTTCTCATGTTTACCAATTTGGTGTAGTGAAAGTCTAAGACCCCTCCTCCAAAAGGACATTCATGGTAAATGGACATAGATTGAAGCATCACCATGAGAAGACAAACATACTGGGAACCACATATACTTCTGTCAGATTCACAACTTCCACTTACCCACCACCAGATGGAGACAACGACCCGCCAAATCCAAACTAGGGGGAACCTCTTTCCCTTTAACTCTCTCTATATCTTCCTCTCTATACTTATTTCCCATTCTTCCTCTCACTTTCCTTTTTTTACCACTTTATTCACCAAACCCTTTCATTTTATCTTTCTATTTTGAGTGGGTGTTTATTATAAAAACACTAAAAAACCAAAAAAAACTAAAAAAATAAATGAAAAAATGAAAAAAAAACAAGAGTCATGCCTACCCACCATCCAGTTTTGAAATTCCATCCAACCATTTTGGGGAGTCAACAGACATGGTTTCATCTCAAAAATATTTTTTTTACATCATATATTTTGATAAAGAATATTGTGTCAAAAAAAAAATTAATGCTCACTTTTTTATTTGGAAAATTATTTTCCCCACCCTTGAGGAATAACATTTGCTTTCATGTCAAGGCCACCTATGGCTATCTTTTCAAAATTTGTGTTTTTCACCCCCATTTATGATTCTTGAGTTTGTAGACCTTCAAGCTTAATTTCTTACTTTAGTGTGCATTAATATGATAGAGGCAATTTTTTGAAACTCATGAGAATCACAATAGCCAAATATCCTCTCATTTCCCTTACATTAATTCTCCTTTTTAAATCCCCTTCAAGCCTATGAAAACCTTTTCTTTGATAGCCACATTACAAACCCAATACCTTATCCCACCCAATATCAATATGGATTTTCATTTCATAATTTTTTGAAATTTAAGTGTGGGTAAAATGGATTTTATTTTGTGTACCCTTCTGTTGATTTTCACCATGTTATCATATGCTTGAGGGAAAGAATCAATTTAAGTGTGGGGGAGATATTTTCCTTCAGTGGGGTTTGGGAATGTATATATGTTTATCTTGTACAAATGATATTGAAAAGTGTTCAAAAAAACTATCATGAAAAAATTAAAAAAAATAAAAAAAATAAAAATAAGAATGGGTTGTGTCTTAGGTGGGTAAAAAATCACTCTTCCTCAACTTTTGATCTTATTATAACTATTAAATTAGTGTCATGAGTAGATCAATAATGGGTTGGGATATGAGTGTGAGATCTATTTCAAGTTCAACTTTTGAAAAAAAAGTGAACACTTATGTCATTGAGAGAAGTTTTGTGATTTTTAAATATTTCATCCTCTCATCCACTTCAAATTTACTTCCTCATTTGTGTCTTATTTCACATTTTCATTCCCTCGTAAATATGTGCTCCCATTTCCTTTCATGTCTCATTTCAAAAAAAATGTGCATTGCTTTTTCCATTTTTTTGTTTTACCCCATTTTTCCTATCTTTTGGATATCATCTTCCAACCATCCCATATCCACAAAAAACCCCTAAAAATACCTCTTGATTTTTGATAACTTTAGGATAGAGAGTGAAGTTGAGAGCTCTTACAAAATCTAAGATTTTTACTTTTGGTTGTTGAATGAGTGAAGCTCCATAAATTAATTTTATCATCTTGAGAGAAGTAAGTTTTGTGTGCCACCATTTTCCATTTCTAAATTTGAGTATGAAAAAAATGAATTGTTTTTGGAACATTGTTTCTGTAACAACTTGTGGTGGAATTCAATATGGATGAGTGAAATTGTTTAAACCTCCCCAGATTGAGGAAAACAAAATTTTAATATTTTTTGGGGGGTAAAAATGATTTTGTTGTGTTTTTATACTTATTGAACATGAGGACATGCATAAGACTATGTGGGGGAGGTTTGATGTTATTAATATTTTCATAATTTATTATATACTCCCTTTACTGATATTATATGAAATGTACATAATTCAGGTGAGATATTAATGTTTAAATATTAAATATAATTTTAGAGAACTATTTGAATTCATACAGATTTAAGTATGTTTAATTTTTTAATGATACCTCTCACCCTACTTATCCAAATTGAATTAATCTTGTTTTTTAGGGTTCCATACTCAAATTAAAACATTTCATTAGAAGGAAAATTTGGCCAAATCCAAATGGAAAGATTACAATTGTTTAATCTAACCACAATAACTTTACTTCCATAAATCCAAATGGCTCCAAATTTTTATAGTAGTCAAAAAAAAATAATTATATACAACTTTTAAGAAGAATATATATAGAGATTAAGCTGTATGTATGGAAAAAATGACAAGACAAGTGAAGGGACATATTTAGAATGCCAACAATCCAACTCCTTAGGCTATAAATACATCCCCTATACTTTCCTTTAAAAGAGTTGGAATTTCAGAATAGGGTGGCATATATTGGCACGAAAAAATCATTTCCAAAGTCTTGGGAGGACATTTCAAACTCAAGTTTTCACTTGAAAGACCTTTCCTTCTCTCTTTATTTTCATTTACTTTTGTGTTCTTCATTGTTGTAATCTTGTAAGTCTTTTTTTTTGTAATTCTGTTTTAATGAAAGTTTATTCTTAAATATATATTATTATCATCCACCTTATATATTTTAATATTAATTTTATTAAAATGGTTTAAATCAAGTTAAAACTCATTCCCTTCTTTTTCTTCCTCATTCAATCGAAAGTTTTTTTTTATCCTCTTCAACGATCGTGAGTATGTTCAATGCACTAATCTTTTCTTATCCCGTTATTTTCAATTTCTTTATAATTCATCACCTTAAACATATTTAACTATATTAATAATCATTTCAATGGATGATTAAATCTACCATTGTGGTGAGTTATAATTTGGGGATATTAAGTGATTGAGAGCTTTTGCTCGATGAGTATTCTTTGAGTTAAAATTGTGTATGTTGAACTTTATATGTCATGGATTAATGACATGTTTTGTTTAATATGTGGATTCCATGGATTATTGTAACCCCAAATACACTAACATAAACAAGTAGTGGTAATTATTATAACCCTAAGTTAAGTTATGGCTTGGATTAAATCTTTAACACTTGGGAATTCTGATCAAAGTCATCTTGTGAAGTGGGTATTAATTTAATGAAATATAAAGAAAAGATCAAGGATATCGTAATCTTTAATCCCCAATAATAAACTCACCCCAATATTTATCAATTTTTTAAATAAAACATAATCCATAAATTATTTCATAATCTTTGTAAACACCCCCCCCCCCAATCAAAATACAATCAACTAAAAACAATTGACTATTAAAAAGTATCATCACCGAGGATTCGACCCGAGTGCTGCTATACACATTAGCAGAGCACCGGAGCCTTGAATGGTCGATAGGAAATAATCATCCATGATTTCAGTTATCACTTAGTTCACTAACAAACCTCTATCCATCATGGCATGTGCATATCTACTCTCTTAGAATAGAGATCAAGAAATATAGGTTATTCATCCATCCATCCTCATCACCAGGATGTTGGGAAAAATACCCCCCATGTAAATATACAGGTTTCGGTGCATATTACTTTATTTTTGTGGGGTTCATATTAAAAATCACAAGGAACAAACAAATATATACATATATCCACACACAATCCCAATCGATAGATTCGCAACAAAATAATCAACTCACAACATCCCCACTTTCACTGCCATCTCTAAATCTATAACACCACACAAACCACAACCCACATATCACATTTCCAACAAAATCCATCATCTAGACCATTCGTTTTATTATTTATCAACAACCAAATTAAATCACACAACCCATCATTTATTTTTTTCATTAATCATTTCTATCACATTAACCAAACCACCCCAAGCCACTTAAAACATTTTTAATTAGTCATTACATCACTACCCGTACTTCTATAACAACACAACCATTCTTGCAAGTAGCTCATTGTTCCCATTGAACCATTGCCTCTCTACCCTAAAGTCATGAACAAAAAAACCATCACCTATCTACCCCAAAATCACGGCCAAAAAACCATCACCTCACCACCCTAAAAGCACATCCAAACAAAACATCACCTCACCGCCAGAAAAGAACGTCCAAACAAACCATCACCTCACTACTCTAAAAATAACATCCAAACAAACCAAAACACATCAAATATCATTTTATAAATTTAACGAAGGTTATATTTCACTATATTTTATAGTCATTATCACACAATCCATAAATCCCATAGAAACCATTATATTATCTAAATATAAGTGGTTAGAAAAATTATATTTATTTAAGTTGATAAAAAACAATAAAAATAAGAATGGGTTCCAAAACTCATGTTAGATCATCACAAAAAAATCCCCCAATGGACACAATTTTTAGTAGGTAATTCATCTCATACAAACAGAATATCAAAAAAATATTAAATCTATAAAACCAAGTGAATCATTCCCCTTTCCCCTTAAATTTAAATTAACTAATTAATTTATCTTTATTTGGCTATACAAAACCAACCAAAATAGATAAAAATGACAAAACCCCTTCTATATGATACATAAAAGTTGAAAATGTGGGATCACCTTCCTCAAAGAAGCTTTTTTAACTCGTTACACACCATAAGGTGAAGAAAAAATTCCTATAAACTACAACTGAATGAAAACCCTATGGATCAACCGACATTATAACAACCAATACTTTACATACATTGTTATTACTTAAAAATTGAAGTACACTTATTACAACATATAACAAAACCATTGTAGGACTGTATAGGTATAGTGTCTTTAGAAACTGGGAAACATAAACAACCAGTTCATAAAGAATCTACATTGTCTCTCATTTATTTCATCATATATAGAATCAATTTTTGGAATATCCTACTTAATACCCTTCTTCCTGACCTAGGGAAAAGAAAACATACAAAAGGGTGAGCTCAAATGCTCAGTAAGGGTAAACAAAATAAATATCAATCACATCATATTTATAAAAACATAACATTCTGGAAATCTTAACCAGAAAAAGAGATCATAATTTCATAACATGGGATAAATCATAGTAGTGAATTGTAATCATAACATAAAACTTTGTGGCATACACACATAATCATAGAGAATCATTTCTTAGTAGTCAAGACTCACTGCCAAGACTATCTTAGCAGACAAAGTCCATTTTTGAACAGAGTTCACTCCTCGTTTCAATCCTGTATCATTGAACTAGTTTAACTTGTAATTCCATCCATGTATATCTCATGAGATATAAATCTTTACCCAATGTATTGGAGTGAGATATAGGTCCCACCCATCTCATAATGAAACCATTCTTATGTGTGCCACAAAATCATAAATCATACATCATAGCATAACCCATGTAATAAAAATGGGATTCTTAAACAACATGTCATCATAACATAATCCATAAAAGGACATTATAAAAATAATTCCATCATAACATAATCAAATCAATGTAAAAATAGGGATATAAACAGAACCCTATATTATATTATATGGAAAATAATTTCGATAAAACACTTGAACTCCATTCTTGAGGAAAATATCATTTCTACTTCAAAAACATTTCTCCTTTCTTAACATGTCATAAAATTTTAAACTAAAATAAGTTAATTAAAAATAAACTTGAAAACTTGTAAAGGAAGCTTCATGGAAATAATGTTCTTTGAAATCATAAAAATCCATTCATTCCGTATAAGTTAAAAAAACATTCTTCTCGTACTTTGGCTGGAAAAGTTAAAAAGTACCTCGTACTAAAAACGACAAAAGATTCCTTTCACGTCTTTTACTAAAAACTCACCAATGGGAAAAATTGGATTTAAAAAAAATGTTGGAGGATAGAAATAATATTACATATTAAGGAATCATGGATGTGGATGATAAATATGTCCCGGTAAATTCTGAAGTATAAACAATCTCAGATAAAAATGAGATTGTGATATTTTCCCTTACCTTAAGTATGATTTGCTTTGTACGTGTCCGAACCTCCTGTATAATGATTTAAATAATGTTATTGAATTATTAAAGAATCGTACTCATTGTTATGATATCATATATGGTCATATTCTTAGCTTTTTATTAGTAATATTTCATTGTTACTTGTTATTCGGGTGTTTATTGATTTTTGTTCTTATGCGTGTTTTGTCGAATAAATTCTTATTCTTCTTTTTAGGTTATAGATACCTAATTTAAAGAATGGTATTAGTGTAATATATATCATATTTATTCATTAAATTCATTAATATAATCATTATTCAATAAAGATCATGTATAATGAGTCGCATCACATCGTGGAGACAGTAGGCCGTACGTACGCACGGGCGATGATATCGTTCCCATGATCATGGAATTGTATTGAAGTGTATGTATACTATTTTATAATAAATATCACTTTAAAATAATCATATATATTTATTCTTTACACCATTATAACCATCCAAGTAAGGTGGTGGTGGAAAAACGGATTACACCATGGCGTGGAGACGGTATTCCGTACGTACGCACGCGCGGTGATTTCGTTTTCTGTGGGATGGATAGAAGGTGAAATGGGTTTGTTTAATATTTATAATAAAATATCAGTATATAAGTAATACTGATGTTATTAATTTATAATTAAACAACTAAATAATAATAAGTTGAAAAAGAAAGAAATTGGAAAGGATCAGTAATGGATATTACCTCTTCTTTGGCGCGCCTCTTCTTAACCTCCTCTTAGGGCACTAGTGTTGGTCTTTAAAGAATACCAGGACCTCTAGGATGTTTCTAGGGAAGTGGAGAAGATAAATTGGAAGGGTTTGGTCGAGCTTTATGGCTCAAAGTGGTGTGAGGAGAAGAGGGAGGAGCTTCCCTTTTATAAGGGAGGAGAGGGGCACCTTAGGAAAAACTTAAAATATTATTTTATTATAAAGTCATGTTTGGTTTTTAATAGCTCCAAATCAATTTAATTTGAAGCTAAGGTGGGTATGGGTATAAATACTCTCAACCAATAGATTTTAGAGAATTTTAGGTTACTATTTTAACCTTATCATTTAGATTTAACTCTAAGTTAAATAATTCATCTTTTATCATGTCTTCTTGTTTTCTTACACTATATGGTTAATAAACTTACTATAAAAATCCAAACTAACCCCAAGTGGTTCATTATTAATAAATATAACCTTATATAAGTCATTTTGACGAACCTTACATATTTAGGAATAAAATAACAATTAATAATATAATATTTGTTTTAAAAACTATTTTATGTCAATTTTGACACTATTTGGTAATTGATTTTTGTGAAAATCATAACAGCGTTATTAGTTATAAAAAAGTTAATTAAATCAATAATAATATGTCATATTAACCTATAAAATTATTTTTATTCTTAAAAAGTCTCAAATTACATTTATTTGGGTATTTATAATATCAATTATGTTAATATTTCCTTAATAAGGTAATTACTGCATCATCATTGTGTCATAAATAAATTAAATTATTTAAAGTATAAAAATTATAAATAAAATACCATTATTTAGGAAATCTTTTTATCTTTCTAATTTATATTTATAGTCGACTTTATCTTATTTATAACCCTATATTAAAAATATTTTAGTTATTAAACTTTGATTTTAACTATTTTAACTCTTCTTTAAATAAAATAATATTAAATGTCCTAATCTAATCCAGGTGGACCTAAATGGTCATATTTTATTCCTAAGGTTGTTTTTGGTCGAATTAAACTTATCCAATAGAATTAGGACATGTTTTAGGGTAATAATAATATCATTTTTACCCTTAATTACCCTATTTACTTTTAACTGTGGTAAATAAAAGTAAAAAGTTACTATTCACCAAAAATTATTTTCATCTCATTGAATCACATTTTACTTACTGACATCAACTGTTTCTCTCGGATTTTTGAAATTCCATTCACATAATCCATAAAATTATGTTTTATGTAAATTTGAAAATTCTCCTAGGAGGTGGGTAAAAGACGGTGAAAAGTTCAATAAAATTTTTATATATCTATAATTATTATAAAATGACTCCAATGAATTAAATTGAACATATATAGGTATTATGTATAAATTATGACCTAAAATAAATTTAAATAAAATAAATAATTATTTAAATAAAAAGTCGGTTTTAAATAGTAACCTAGTGTTTTCACTATTCCTCAAAAATTGAATGTTTTCAGAAAAATACAAAAAATTTACCCTAGGATAATTTTGATATTCTGAATCCAAAAATGAATTCCATTTTGAAAGATAAAATTTATAAAATTTCAAAAATTGGGTATTACTATTCATAAAGGCTAGTTTTAATAATATTTTAATAGCATATCATTGTTTAGTAAAACTCGATATTGCGTACAACGCAAGCTATCGAGGAAGGTCGTGATTGCGTGTAAAGAAGTCCAAGCTAGTGTTATGTGTAGTGAAAGATTAATTTAATGATGTATATAACATAAAAACAAAATATTTCTCATAAAAATCTCAGGTGTTACATTCTACCCCCCTTAAATTGAATTTCACCCTCGAAATTCGTCACTCTGTAACAAACAGATGAGGATACCTCTCCCTCATCATATCCTCAAGATCCCATGTAGATTCTTCTAATTGGTGGTTCCTCCATAAAACTTTCACCAAGTGAGTGGTCTTGTTCCGTAGGACTTTTTCACTACGATCTAGAATCTCTATCTGTTGTTCTTAATAAAAAAGATCTTTCTCCAGCGGTACAACTTCTGAGCTTAGTACATGTGAAGGATCAGGTATGTACTTTCTCTGGAGAGATACATGGAACACATCAGGAACTTGAGAGAGATTCGATGGAAGCGCCAATCGATAAGCTACCTTCCTAACATGATCCAGTATTTCGAAAGGACCAATATACCTAGGGATCAGCTTTCCCTTCTTTCCAAATCTCATTACTCTCTTCCAAGGACATATTCGTAAGAACACTTTATCATCCACTTCAAACTCTAGGTCTTTTCTTTGGTTATCAGCATAACTTTTTTGTCAACTCTGAGCTGCTCTTATGTGTTGTTGAATAGATCTGGCCTTTTTTCCATCTCATCAACAAGATCAGGTCCTAATATCTTTCTTTCCCCAACTTCATCCCAGCAAGTTGGAGTCCTGCATTTCTTTCCATAGAGAGCTTCATAAGGATCCATCTGAATACTAGAGTGAAAGCTATTATTATAAGAAAATACCACCAAAGGTAGGTGTTGATCCCAACCACCTTTGAAATACATAGATAAAGCTCTTAACATATCTTCTAGAGTTTGAATTGTTCTCTCAGACTGACCATCTGTCTGGGGATGATAAGCAGTGTTGAAACTCAACTCTGTATCCAGAATATATTGAAGACTTCACCAAAACTTTGAGTTAAACCATAGATCCCAATAAGATATAATGGAAAGTGGTACTCCATGAAATCTTACCACTTCCTTTACATATATCCTGGCAAGCTGATCAAGAGAGAAATACTCTCTAATAATAATGAAGTGTGCCAACTATGTAAGACGATCAACTATGACCCAGATAGCATTATTTCCTTTGGATATTTTAGGAAGTCCGATGACAAAGTCCATAGTGATGTTTTCCCATTTCCATTCGGGTATGGGTAATGGTTGTAACATCCCCTTAGACTTCTGTCTCTCATCTTTAACTTGCTGACAAACCAAGCATCGAGATACATATTCAGCAACATCTCTTTTCATGCCATCCCACCAGAAGTACTCTTTCAGGTCTCTATACATCTTCGTGCTTCCAGGATGAATAGAGAATGAAGAACTATGAGCCTCATCCAGCAGCTCCTTTAATTTTGGGATGAGAGGAACACAAACCCAATTCCTGAACCTTATTATCCCATCACGATCAAGGTTTAATTCAAGAACATTTCTCACCTTATTTTGTAACTCTACATCTTCTTTATGTGCCCCTTTAATCTTCACATGTATAGATGGTTGAACATTTATTTGATAAAGATAAGATTTTACCCTTCCATTATAATTCCAAGATCCATCCTTTGTAAATCCATAAATATTAGATCTTTTGTGATCCTCATCATGGATAAGCTAGCATGGTCTTGTCGACTTAATTCATCTTCCACCTTGTTTGCTTTCCCAAGGTGATAAATAATTGAGAAGTCGTAATCCTTAATCAGCTCCAACCATCTTCTTTGGCGTATATTCAGATCCTTTTTTGTGAAAATATACTTTAAAATTTTATGATCAGTATAAATATCACACCTTTCACCATAAAGATAATGCCTCCAAATCTTTAATGAAAATATTACCGCAGCTAACTACAAATCATGAGTTGGGTAATTTTTCTCATGGATTTTCAACTGTCGTGAGGCATAAGCTATCACCATATCGTTTTTCATGAGAACACACCCCAATCCCTTCTTGGATGCATCACTGTAGATCACAAACCTTTCTCTACTACAAGGCAGTGTGAGAACAGGTGCACTGGATAACCTTCTTTTCAACTCCTTGAAATTCTCTTCACACTCCTCCATCCACACGAACTTAACTCCTTTTCGAGTCAACCTGGTGAGTGGATTAGATAATCGTGAAAAATATTTCACAAAACGTCGATAATATCCAGAAAAACCAAGAAAACTTCGGATCTCGGTTACTGTTGTTGGTCCCAACCATCTTTCGATAACCTCTGTTTTTTCTGGATCCATAGATATCCCCTCTTTTGAGATTATGTGACCCAAAAATGAAACTTTTTGAAGCCAAAATTCACACTTGGTAAATTTGGCATAAAGATTCTCCTTTATCAGGGTCTTCAATACAATTATCAAGTGATATTCATGTTCTTACTTTATCTTTGAATAGACAAGAATATCGTCTATAAAGACTACCACAAACTGATCAAGATAGTCTCTAAAGACTCTATTCATCAGATCCATGAATATATCAGGGGCATTAGTAAGACCAAATGGCATCGCTATAAATTCATAGTGTCCATACCTTGTACGGAAAGCTGTCTTTGGTATATCCTCCCTTTTGACCCTTAATTGATGATACCCTGAACGAAGATCAATCTTGGAAAAGTATTGAGCTCTGTGTATTTGGTCAAATAATTCATCAATACGTGGGAGAGGATATTTGTTCTTGATAGTGATCTTGTTAAGTTCTCGATAATCAATGCAGAGTCTCATTGATCCATCTTTCTTCTTAACAAACAGAACAGGTGCTCCCCAAGGTGACGCACTAGGGCTTATGAATCCCTTATCAAGATTATCTTGGAGTTGCTTCTTCAATTCCTACAACTCAATTGGGTCCATTCTATAAGGTGTCTTTGAAATAGGCATAGCACCCGGTATGAGTTCTATTGAAAACTCAACTTCACGATTTGGTGGAAGACCTAGAAATTCCTCTGTAAAGACATCATCAAACTCTCATACAATGGAAATATTCTTAATCGTGAGTTTCTCTCCAACCATTTTAGATAAATGGACTTCATTTAGTGGAATTAAGACCCATAAGATGGAAGAAATTTCCACCTTAAGGTTATGTTCATCCTTGCATCGATAGACGATCATAGATTGATCTGGAATATGAAATGTGACTTCCCTTATTTGGAAAATGATATGAGCTCCATATAAAGAAAGACAATCCATGCCAAGAATCACGTCAAATTCCATTATAGGAAGGATCACAAGATTTTCACGAATCACTTTTCCACAAACTTCAATCAGAGAAGAATTATAAACTTTTGATGTGACTATTGTGCCATTAGGGGTTGTCACAGCTAACTCAACATCTAATTGTTGAGGTAATATGGCAATACCCTTAGAAAATTCTTCAGAAATAAAAGAGTGGGTGGATCCAAAATCAAATAAAACATTTTCTACTTTAGAGTGGATGGTAAGTGTACCTTTCACCACTTTGTTATCGTACTCCACATCAGTGATAGAAATTGCATGTGACTTTCCTTTGTCTTTATCCTTAAGAGTTTTTTGACGTCGATCATCATCAACAACCCTTGGATTAGGGCATTGATTAGAATAATTCCCTATTTCCTTGAACTTATAACATTGAAGTGTAGGAGGTGCATTCTATGTAGCCTTTTCTTTGTTCGCATCACTAGACATCTTCTTCCCATCATTGCAGCATTCAAATGCCCGATGACCTTTTTTCCACATTTGAAACATTTACTTGTCCCTTTAAGAAAACTCCCTCCATGTTTCTTTCCACACTTTGAGCATAAGGGAAAACTCATATTCTTTTTAGTGTGGTCTTTAGATTTCCCTTTGAATTCCATTTTCCTCTTCTTATCAAATGCATATGACTGATGGGTTACTCCAATCTCCATCTCAACCTTGAGAGAACATAGAAAAATTTTCTTTGTAGCTATTTAATTCCCTTATGGATAACGCCCTTTGAAGACTTGGTTTTAAGCCACTAAAGAATCGATCGATCTTACTCTCAGGTTGGATAATAATTCCAGTAGCGTACCTTGTAAGCCTTGTAAAAGTTTCTTCATAGGTACCAACCGATTCATCATTCTTCTACTTCATTTCAAGAAACTCCTTCTCCATCTTTGTTCGAAGAATACGAGGGAAGTACTTATTGAAAAATAAGTTCTTGAACTTGTCCCATTCCATGGACTCAATTTCATCTCTTGACCTCATATTCTTGATAAGATTCCACCATTGATCGGCTTCACCTTTCAAACGATATACTGCTAAGATGACTTTATCATGTTTAGAACATTGAAGAACTGAAAATATCTTTTCAGTGGTACTGATCCATTGTTCAGCCACTAATGGATCAGTAGACCCACTGAATGAGGGTGGACGCTGCCTCATAAAGGATTCAACATAATGTTGCTCCTTCCTTTGCTCATTTGGAAGTTCTGCATGATTCATAGCTTGAGAAAGTTGTGTGAGCATGGCTACAAGATTTTTCATTCCAGCTCCCATAACGTTTGGTTTCTCAGGGGGACAATCATTGCATTGCCCGTCGCATTAAGCATTAACACAGTTCCTTTGAGTTATAGACATTGACTAAAACCAAGAAGAATATTGTGAGAAACACTAATTATAATAAGAAAACCACATAATCAAGAATAAAATTTCACGCTTTAGGTTTTATCATAGGTTATTCATAAAGCATCTACATTGTCTCCCATTTATTTAATCATATCTAGAATCTCTTTTTGGCATATCCTACTTAATACCCTTCTTCCTAACCTGGATAAAAGAAAACATACAAAAGGGTGAGATCAAATGCTCAGTAAGGGTAAACAAAAGAAATATCAATCACATCATATTTATAAGAACATAACATTCTGGAAATCTTAACCTGAAAAAAGAGATCATAAATTCATAACATGGGATAAATCATAGTATTGAATTGTAATAATAACATGAAACTTTGTGGAATACACACATAATCATAGAGAATCATTTATTAGTAGTCAAGACTCACTTCCAAGACTATCTTAGCGGACAAATCCCATTTCTGAACCGAGTTCACTCCTCGTTTCAGTCCTGTATCACTGAACCGATTTAACTTATCATTCCAGCCATGTCTATCTCATGAGATATAAATCTTTTCCCAATGCATTGGAGGGAGATATAGGTCCCACCCATCTCATAATGAAACCATTCTTATGTGTGCCACAAAATCATAAATCGTACATCATAGCATAACCCATGTAATAAAAATGGGATTCTTAAACATCATGCCACCATAATATAATCCATAAAATGACATTATAAAAATAATTCCATAATAACATAATCAAATCAACGTAAAAATAGGGATATAAATATAACCCTATATTATATTAGATGGAAAATAATTTCGATAAAACACTTGAACTCTATTCTTAAGGAAAATATCATTTCTACTTCAAAAACATTTTTCTTTTCTTAACATGTCATAAAATTTTAAACTAAAAGAAGTTAATTAAAAATAAACTCGAAAACTTGTAAAGGAAGCTTCATGGAAATAATGTTCTTTGAAATCATAAAAATCCATTCATGCCGTATAAGTTAAAAAAATATTCTCCTCGTACTTTGGCCAGAAAAGTCAAAAAGTACCGCGTACTAAAAACTACAAAAGATTCCTTTCATATCTTTTACTAAAAACTCACCAATGGGTAAAATTGGATTTAAAAAAATTATAGGAGTATAGAAATAATATTACATATTAATGAACCATGGATGTGGATGATAAATATGCCCCAGTAAATTCTGAAGTATAAACAATCTCGGATAAAAATGAGATTGTGAGATTTTCCCTTACCTTAGGTCTGATTTTCTTCGTACGTGTCCGAACCTCCTCTATAATGATTTAAATAATGTTATTAACTTATTACAGAATATTAATAATTGTTATGATATCATATATGGTCATATTCTTAGCTTCTTATTAGTAATATTTCATTGTTACTTGTTATTCGGGTGTTTATTTCTTTTTGTTCTTATGCGTGTTTTGTCGAATAAATTCTTATTATTCTTTTTAGGTTATAGATACCTAATTTAAAGAATGGTATTAGTGTAATATATATCATATTTATTCATTCAATTCATTTATATAATCATTATTCAATGAATATCATGTAGAACGAGTCGCATCACATCGTGGAGACGGTAGGCCATACGTACGCACGAGCGATGATATTGTTCCCTTGATCGTGGAATTGTATTGAAGTGTATGTATACTATTTCAGAATCAATATAACTTTACAATAATCATATATAGTTATTCTTTACACCATTATAATCATCCAAGTAAGGTGGTCGTGGAAAAACTGATTACACCACGGCGTGGAGACGGTATTCCGTACGTACGCACGCACGGTGATTTCATTTTCTGTTGGATCGATAGAAGGTGAAATGGGGTTGTTTCATATTTATAATAACATAACATTATATAAGTAATAATTATGTTATTACTTTATAATGAAACAACTAAAGAAGAAGAAGTTGAAGAAGAAATAAATTGGAAAGGATCGGTAATGGATATTACCTCTTCTTTGATGCGCCTCTTCTTAACCTCCTCCTAGGGCACTAGGGTTAGTCTTTTAAGAATACCAGTACCTATAGGATGTTTCTAGGGAAGTGGAGAAGAGAAATTTGTAGGGTTTGGCCGAGCTTGATGGCTCAAAGTGGTGTGAGGAGAAGAGGGAGGAGGTGCCCTTTTATAAGGGAGGAGGGGGGCACCTCAGAAAAAACTTAAAATATTATTTTATTATAAAGTCATATTCGGTTTTTAATAGCTCCAAATTGATTTATTTCTAAGATAAGGTGGGTATGGGTCAAAATACTCTCAAAAAATAGATTTTAGACAAGTTTAGGTTACTATTTTAACCTTATCATTTAGATTTAACTCTAAGTTAAATAATTTAACTTTTACCGTGTCTTCTTGTTTTCTTACACTATATGGTTAATAAACTTACTATAACAAGCCAAAAGAACCCCAAGTGGGTAATTATTAATATATATAACCTTATCTAAGTAATTTTGCCGAACCTTAGATTTTTAGGAATAAAATAACAATTAAAAATATAATATTTGTTTTAAAAACTATTTTATGTAAATTTTGAAACTATTTGGTAATTGATTTTTTTGAAAATTATAACAGCATTATTAGTTAGAAAAAAGTAAATTAAATCAATACTAATATGTCATATTAACCTATAAAATTATTGTAATTCTTAAAAATTCTCAAATTACATTTATTTGGGTATTTATAATATCAATTATGTTAATATTTCCTTGATAAGGTAATTACTACATCATCATTGTGTCATAAATAAATTAAATTATTTAAAGTCTAAATATTATAAATAAAATACCATTATTTATGAAATATTTTTATATTTATAATGAATAGTTATAGTCGAATTTATCTTATTTATAACCCTATATTAAAAATGTGTTAGTTATTAAACTTTGATTTTAACTATTTTAACTCTTCTTTAAATAAAATAATATTAAATGTCCTAATCTAATCCAAGTGGACCTAAATGGTCATATTTTATTCCTAAGGTTGTTTTTGGTCGAATTAAACTTATCCAATAGAATTATTTCATGTGTTAGGGTAATAATAATATCATTTTTACCCTTAATTACCCTATTTACTTTTAACAGTGGTAAATAAAAGTAAAAAGTTACTATTCACCAAAAATTATTTTCATCTCATTGAACCACATTTTAGTTACTGATATCAACTGTGTCTCTCGGATATTTAAAATTCCATTCACAGAAGCGGTAAAATTATGTTTTATGTAAATTTGCAAATTCTCCTAGGAGGTGGGTAAAAGACGGTGAAAAGTTCAATAAAATTTTTATATATCTAAAATTATTATAAAATGACTCCAATGAATTACATTGAACTTATATAAGTATTATGTATCAATTTTTACCTAAAATAAATTTAAATAAAATAAATAATTATTTAAATACAAATTCGGTTTTTAAATAGTAACCCAGTGTTTTCACTATTCATCAAAAATTGAAAGTTTTCAGAAAAATACCAAAAATTCACCCTAGGATAATTTCGATATTATGAATCCAAAAAAGAAGTCCATTTTGAAAGATAATATTTATAAAATTTCAAAAATTGGGTATTACTATTTAGAATGGCTAGTTTTAATTATATTTTAATAGCATATCGTTGTTTAGTAAAACTCGGTATTGCGTACAACGCAAGCTATCGAGGAAGGATGTGATTGCATGTAAAGCAAGCCAAGATAGTTTTGTATGTAGTGAAAGATTCCTTTGATGATGTATATAACATAAAAACAAAATATTTCTCATAAAAATCTTGGGTGTTACAGACACTACATCAAGGATTATCAAAACTACATCCCAACTCATAAATGAAACAAAAACCACACCACCGTAGTGGATATATGAAGAATAAAGGAATGAAAACCATATAGGAGAGAGAATAACTCACCACAGATCACCAATGGGAATAAACTAAAACCAAAAAATCAAATAAGGAGAAGGATGGTTGGAAGATATTTCAGAAATCACCTGGTTTTTTCCCTGAAATGAGAGATAGGGGGTATGGGCAAATGCATAAAAATTGTCTGAATGAAATTATTTAAAACCTAAATCTCACACCATTCACATCGTGACTTATTTTCATGATTTGAATTCCATGGTAATTCTCAAAATTCCAACATTCACTGAAATTCTCATTTCCATGGCTTGATTTAATTGCACATTGTGAATCATTTTCATGATGTAAATCCATTTCATGGAATCCTATTCATCTGGAACACAAGATGTGAATCAATCCATTTACAAAAGTCGTGATCCTCTAATTCAAGGTGTGAAATCGGTCCATGTCATGAACCACCTATTGTAGCAATCTTGTAACTCCAATCCCACTAAACCCTCTGGGGCTTCCTCCAAAGCACCCCAACACTCTCTAACCACCAAAAATAGAAAACTAATAGGCAAGGAAGGCACTAAATGTTACATTAGATACCTAAAAATATATTATGTTCCTTGATAATCAAAACCAAACATAGGAAAATAATGGGTCTTGAACATCCATCACATGAGATACCTCTCAAGGATTGTATCACACCTCAAATAAAACCACTAGCCAAAATCACTTGATAGAAATTACCAAAAAAAATACATTATGCAACCATATCACCACACAACCACATTAACCTCCACATAACCCAAACTAAACACTAATATAACTAACACACAATACTACACCAAGAACATAAATTAGGGAATTACATCCTCCTTGTCAAGATACTATCCACTCTGGGTACCACTAAATCACCCGAACAATTTTAATTACATCATAGTATAATGAACCTAGATTAGGAATCAAGACATATCCTTTTTAACTATTGAAGAATTTATAAAACATTATTGATCAAGGAAAATAAAACATATCATAATATAGAAAACCCTAAACATTACATCATCCAAAACAAAATAGAAAAAATAAAGGCTCAAAAATAACTTGGGGTATTGGGAATTCATCTGGGTCTCTCTCTCCCAAGTAATCTCCTCTAGGACAGCATGCCTCTATAACACGTGAACCAAGGGAATGGTATACCCAGAAGTAACTTATCTCTATGATCTTAGATCTCTACTACATGGTTTACAAACATCATTTTTTCCTAGATATCAAACTCTACCCAATCAATGATGTCGGAGTCGTCGTGAATATACCAACGAATCAGAGATATGTAGAAGATGTTTTGGATCCTCTCCAGCCACGATGGAAATGACAACTGATATGCCACCTCACTAACTTTCTCCAACACCTCAAAGGGTCCAACAAACATGTGATAAAGATTACATACCATACCAAACCTCTTATATCTAGCATAATAGAGAATGAAATGCATTCCCTTATAAGGTCTGAAATTTTTCCATTCCAATGGATGAGTGATAGTTTTTTTATAAGAAAAATCAACCAAATGAAAAATTCATACCAAATATCCACTAATGTCTAAGATGTATGCCCGCATCATATCCTCTAGCATCTATATGGTCTTCTCCATCTTCACATCCATCTAAGGGTGAAAAGTAATATTGAGGAATAACTAAGTGAAAAAATCATGTTGTAATCCCCTCTTGAATCATGAGGTAAAATATGCATCTTGAAATAAAATAATGAACCTTATAACTCTATGAAACTTCACTACCTCATCCACATACCTCTTAGCTAAAGAATCCACTATTCTCGACTTCTTGATCATGAAGAAGTGGGCCAATTTTATTAGTCAGTCCACTACCACCCAAACTACATCACATTCTCCTTGAGATCAGGGTAATCCTATGATGAAATCCATCGATATTTCCTTTAATTTCCATTTGAGTGCATCTGAGGACTACAAAAAATATCTGAGAACACAAATCTCTTCTTTCACCTTCTGAAAAACTAGACATTTTTTCATAAACTCCGCCACTGACCATTTCATCCCAGGCTACCAAATATGTCTCCTCAATCCATGATACATTTTTTTCATACCAGGATGTAACTCTAAATGTGAGTTTTGAAACTCATATAGAACTCCATCATTCATAACCTATGGGATAAAAAACCTCCCCTGGAATAACACCTAATTCTGATCATCCTCTGATTATCCTTTATGACCTTCACCATGGCCAATACAATCACGCATCACCTATGCCTCTGAGTCTCCCCATTAAGACTCTTCCACATACTTCATAAAAGATGAAACCATGTTCATATGATTAAGACTAACTCATCCAATTCTCTACCAAACATTAATATTTATACTAAAATATTCTCCATTCCTTTCCAAAAATCTGCAGACTCTTGAGCCACATCCTCTTGGGACATCCAACTCAATGCATCAACAACTATATTAACCTCACCTGATTTAAAGACACAATATTTTTCAATGGAAATTACTTTCTTATAAATATGTCTTAATCACATGAAATCACAATATAATGAACTAATAAGTGCTATGTGACCCTTAAATATAAGTTTGTCACTTTTTTTATGTGAATTTTGAAAATCTGACATACACGGTTGTGATCAGTAAGTTATTTGGAGTCCGATTAGAAAAACTTAATTTTTTTGAATCGTAACCTACACTTATGAACAGTAACATACCCTTATGAATAGTGATATACCCTAATGAATAGTAACCTTACCTATGATAGCATATAAATAATATTCAAGTGGAATTACAATATACTTATGCTTTGGAATAAGTAAATAAATGTTTTAAAATTGTTGTTTTTAGAATAAATTATGATTTTAATTAAATATTAAATTAATCATATTTAGAAAAAAAATATTGAAAAATGGACTTCATTTTTGGATTCTAAACGTCAAAAAATGGTTAGGGTGAATTTTTTTATTTTTTTGAAATACTTGAATTTTTTATTAATAGTGAAATACGGTAAAATACCGTACATAAAAATTATCAGTTAAATACACTATTTATGACCTAAAAAGTGATGTAAGCCCACTTGGTTCAAACTCACATGAATTTATTACTATTCTCGGTCATAGAATCATTACTATTTCTTGTCTTGATAGAAATTAATAAACTAATGATTAAAAAATTATGAAAACCCTCCTCTCCTCCACTATAAAAACCCCTCATCACTCCCTCCTCTCTTCACTCTTATAAGCCTTGAATATCCTCAAATTTCATCCCAAATAACATTCCCTAGTCACTCCCCACATCCAGGAAACTATTTTTCTTTCCAAAAGACCAAAATCTCTTCCCTTAATGAGGTTCTCAAGATGGTTATTTCAAGAGGTAAAGCACCCTTCTTTTTTATTTAGTTTCATTTCAATGTATCTTCTTTTGTTGTCCTATCCCCACCTCATATATCCAAATGACCATGATAAATCTATTATCATATATATAATTTAATTATATCATGTGAATGGAAGAACCATCATAAATATCATTACTCTCTCTCTTTCTTTTATTTTATAAAATAAATCAACGTCCATGAGGTTCCAATTTATAAACTTCATAGACAACGAAGTTTAGTTCTCCAATTTATACTTCATTAATGGTCATGAAACTATTTTTATGGTTTAAACAGACTATAATATATGTATTATAACCAAATTAATATTTAGGAACTAGTATACATACATATTATTAAATCGTATGACCAAACTAGTTCCTAATAATCAAAATACCGCTAAAATAATCTAAGTGAATGTTATTAATATAATTCATCCTCGTTACATGTAACCAAATGATATAAATGAACATTATAAATTATTTATGTTTATAAATAATATATATTTTTAATTCTGGAGATTTACAACCATTCCACATGAATTCCATTACTTAAAAACAAGTGAACCGATTATGAAAATCAAGAAAACAAACACTTCGGAATGACGGAATTCAATATAATAACTTATCAAAAAGAACATAAATGAACTAAAACTAATTATGATAAGCTAAATACATGTCTATTAGGTTCTGAAATAAGTTATTAATATGTCTAATTTTATATTCCAAGACCTTAATTTCAATAGCAGAACACATTCATACTTAAGGTAAGGGTTTCTTCATCTCACTTCCATTTTTGAGAGATTTCCCATATTCACTACTAATACTTTTGTATGGTGTATGTATACATCCCATTAATATAACATATCTTGAATATATTTATTTTCATGGTATTCAATTTATCATCTTAATATTATTAATTTTGGGTCATACAAATCATTTTATTACAAAGTGGTAAGGGTTTTGCACCTGAACTTCCATTTTCATTCGAGTTCCTTTCATTGTCTAATTAACTCAATGAAATTATTATGAATTATTATGTACTACTCATAAATTCTGTGAGATTATTCTATATATGTACACCAACTATATTCCTTCCCTGTTTTATGGATAGTTACATGTTTTAAAAGAAACTTTCAAAACTATTTCCAAAATACAAGCTTAATTCAAGGGAATTTCTCAAATTCTTATCTATTTTCATGGGCACTCTATGATATATTTTTGGAAACCATTAGCTTTATAAAATAACTCATTTTATTATGAAAATAATATCTTACTTCACTTTTGGTTTTATACAAATATTTTTTCAAAATAACTCTTTTTTTCAAAATAAAGAGTATTTATCTCAAGAATTGTTTAATGATTTTATAAGAGTATTTTAGTCTTCTTCAACGCACTTTTTGATTCTTATGTATTATTGGGTTTAATAATTTATGATGTAATCTACCATATTTTAATGAATGGTTTATGAATATTTTTATTATGGATGATCTATCATAAAACCATTCACCATATTACCCAAAATGGTTAGTGTTTTATGTTCAATGATTGGGGAAAGTTAGTTACATTTCATATGATAGTTTCAATATGAATGTATAGTTTGTTTATGTTTATACCCACTCATGTGAGGAATGTATTGGACTTATTATGTGATGGGTGGAGCCTTCTATATCCCCTCGATGCATCGGTAGGTCTCATGAGAAAAATAGACATGGAATTGGCCGAGGCCTTTCCCAATGTAATATATAGATTTGGCCGAGGCTTAAATCATTTTTAGACGTCTTGGCCGAGGCCTTGAAAAAATGTTTTAGAATTTCTGGCATATTCACTTCTCTCATTAAGAATCTATTAATTGAAATATCATGTGGTTATTTGACTGGTAGAATACCCATGATTATGTTATGGTAATATTTAATCATCTCATATTCCTACCATATCATGTTCAATTTTATTTTTAAAGGCATTTGTTTTCAATTATTCACCATGTCTGATATTTATGTTATCTTCCACTATATTTCTTACTTTTACTGAGTGTTTGAGCTCACCCCTTTCTTGTGTTTCATTTTCTCAGGATATGAAGAAGTAAATTATTAATGACTTGCAAGCATAAATCTAAGAGGCATGGATGTTTCTAATGGATTAAATTAGTATTGTTTTCCTTTCAAGATGTAATGTTGAACTTATTTATGTGTCTTGTTTCCAATAGATAATAAACTACTTTGTCCTTCAGGATACATATTCCTTGTTTTTATGTCAATGTAATAAAATAAGTCACTATCTTTGGGAAACTAGGGTCGGGTCCTTACAATTGGTATCAAAATAAGTTTAGTAGAAAACTTGGAAACTAGATTTATAAAATGTAGATTATGGAACAAATCCATAAGGTAGTATTTGAGGAAAAACATACAATAATATCCTGGTATTTTGGTAAAGAATAGATTATATGGACCTTTTAAGCAATACATCCATGTCTAGATTTGAGCAGGTAGAGGCGGCTCTGGAACAGATGTACCTAGGAGTGAAAGCTCCGACAAGAAGTTTCAGGATTAACCCGGGGTATCTTGGTACACAACAACGGGCCTTGATTCACTCTTGGTCACGACACTCCTGGGGGATATTCTTGGGATAATTTACATTTTCTTTACAATACATTATGAATTATTTAAATGAAAATTTTCCTCAAAGAAACCATTTCTGTGATTATGGGATTATTCATGCATAGGATCTCAATTTATTCTAAGTATTTTGTTAAGTTAAGATTATACATTATGATTCATAACCTAATCTAGTGTATTCCATCATCTAGAAATGACGCCTAGTGGAAGAAATGGAAACCACATGAACACACGTATCCCATGTAGGGATTTCCCTCTGACATAATATAATGATGTAGTATCTGGTGTTGCGACTAGTGCAGAGCAGCTTATAGCTATACTAGGACAACTTACTTAGGTTATTAATAATAACCTTACCAATATAGAGCATCTGAATCCACCACATCGAGGATCTATGTTAGATCTCTTTATGCGACAACAGCCTCCATCATTCAATGGGACTACAAACCCATTTGTATCTAAGTAGTGGATAAGTTCCCTTGAGAATATATTTCTTAATTTGGGATATAATGAAAGAGAGAAATTTTTCATGGTAGTTTATTGGCTATCAGGAGATGTGGATCAGTGGTGGTCATTAATCCAAAATACAAAGGAGGAGGAAGAAATAGAATAGCTGGAATGGAGAGATTTTAAATAAATCTTCCAAGAGAAATAATTTCCTCGTGAACAACGAACGAATATGGAAATGTAGTTTTTCAACTTGAGGCAAAAGGAATATGAGAATATTGCAAATTATGAAGCTAACTTCACAAGGTTAACAAGACATGTTGTGAACTACATACGAAATCCAAGGAAAAAAATTGATCGATTCTTTGATGGCCTAAATTCATTCCTCCAACAGGCACTGGTCTCCCAAAAATTCTTATCATATGAAGATATAGTTTCATGTGCTATCAAGATGGAAAAGGAATTATCTAAGTCTTATGACTTTAATGGAAATCAAGAGAGGAAGAGGGCTGCTGAAAACTATGGAAAAGGAAATAAGGAAATAGGGAAGAAGGGAAGAGTTGAATTTCCACCCTGTGATAATTGTGGATGGAAACACCATGGTGCCTTCTTAAAGGAAAAAAGTAGTATTCTACAAATGTGGATAAAAAGGAAATATTTCTGGTGATTGTAAGGGGAAGAAGAAAGCTAATAATGTTCAATGCTATAATTTTTGGGAGATGGTACACTATTCTAGTGATTGTCAAAAGCGTCAAGGAAACATGCCACAGAAAAGGCCAAGGGAGTAGGGACATGCTTATGTAATCACAACTGCTAATATTTAAGTTCCTAATGAAGTGGTGGCATATACTTTAATAGTTTCATCAAACTTAGACAATTCTTTATTTGATTCTGGATTGTTTCATTCATTTATATCTTCCTAGTTTTACAAGAAAATTAGATATGTCCAATTTGATTTAATAAATTAGTTATTGGTAAAACCCCCTAGTGGGTGTATCATTTCAACAAAGGCGTGTCAATTAGTCCCCCTCATGACACATAAACATACTTTATTTTCATACCTTATCCTCATACTAATGACTGAATTTGATATAATTCCTCGTACAAATTGGTTGTCAAATTATGATGCGAAGATCTATTGCAAGAAGAAGGAAGTTCAAATTTTTGAGAATGGTTTAGAATCCCTTATCTTTAGAGTAGAAACCTCTCCATCTGATTATCATATAGATCAACCCCCAGCATCTCTACTAAATTCAATCATTGGAGAGGAATGGATTCAATAACTATGGGTGAGGAAAATAATGTTCAAATATAATATGTACCTGTTGTGCAAGAATATATTGATGTCTTTCCAGAGGATTTACCTAGACATCCTCTAGAGCGGGAAATTGAGTTTTTCATTGACTTAATTCCTAGTTCAAGTACCATGTCAAAGACCCCTTATAGAATGTCCATTGTGGAGTTAGTAGAACTAAAGAAACAACTAGAGGAATTAAGTGATAAAAGATTTATTCTCCCTAGCATTTCTCCATGGGGAGCCCCTGTTATTTTCGTTAAAAATAAATATGGGTCTATGAGGTTGTGCATTGACTACAGGGAGATCAATGCTATAACAATAATGAACAAGTATCCCCTACCTCGCATTGATGATTTATTTGATCAACTTCATGAAACCCAATATTTTTCAAAGATTGATCTTCGATCTAGATATCATAAGTTGCTTGTGAGGAAGTAAGACATTCCAAAAACAGCATTCTAAACTAGGTATGTGCATTACGAGTTTACAATAATGTATTTTGGACTAAATAATTCACCATCTGTTTTCATGGATCTAATGAATAGAGTTTTAAAGGAGTATCTTAATTATTTTATAGTGGTGTTTATTGATGATATCTTGGTATACTATAAAATCTATTAAGAACATGAAAATCACTTGCGCGCTATTTTGAAGACTCTAAAAAGAAATGAATTATATGGGAAGTTTAGCAAATGTGATGTTTGGCTCTAATCATTTTCCTTGCTAGGCTACATTGTCTCTAAGGATGGAATATCTGTAGATCCTGTGAGGAAAAAGGTTGTGTAATAATAGCATACTCCAACGAACACAACTGAGGTACGTAGTTTTATTGGTTTAGTAGGTTATTATCGGTGTTTCATTCATAACTTCGCCCGTTTATCCAACCCAATGACCAAGATCACATGAAAAGGGGTTAAGTTTATATGGACAAAGTAATATGAATAATTTTTTGAAGAATTGAAGAGGAGGTTAGTGAATGCTCTGGTCCTAACCCTACCATCGAGGAATGATTGGTTTGTTATCTATAGTGATGCATCAAAGAAAGGAATTGGTTGTATCCTTATGCAAAATGATCGAGCGATTGCCTATCTATCTAGGTAGATAAAAATTTATGAAAAAAACTATCCAACTCATGATCTTGAGTTATCAGTGGTGATCTTTTCTCTAATGATTTGGAAACATCACCTATATGTAGAAAAATGTGAGATATATACAAATCATAAGAGTTTGAAATATATCTTCTCACAGAAAGAACTCAACATGAGACAAAGGAGATGGATTGAGATAATCAATGATTATGATTTCACAATACACTACCACCCGGGGACGGCAAACAAGGTGGAATATGCTTTGAGTAGAAAGGACCACAGACTTCTGAACAATATGAGAGTTGAAAGGGATCCTTTGTTCATGGATCTAGTAAATATGGATATGGGAATTATCAAGAAAGATAACACATCACTACTTTTCCAAATAGTTGACAAAAATTCTTTAATGGAAAGGATAAAAAGTTCTCAGGCTGATGATGAGGAATTTCAAAAGAAAATTAAAACTGTAAATGATGGGAAGTTGATTGAATTTTTATATGAAGGTGGCATTTTGAAATTCAGAAAGAGGATTTTTGTTCCCTCTATTCCTAAGATAAAGAGGGAACTATTGGATGATGCTCATAACTCTAATTTCTCTATACACCCTGGTAGCACAAATATGTATATAAATATAAAGGAACATTTTTTGTGGGAAAACATGAAGAGGGAGATTGTTGATTATGTTTCAATATGTTTGGTGTGTCAACAGGTGAAGGCTAGAATACAATGTCCTGGAGGAATCATGCAACCCCTTCCAATTCCTATGTAGAAATGGGGTGATATTGCAATGGAATTTGTCATGGTAATACCAAAGACTCCAAGAAAAATGATGTGATATGGTTCATTATTGACCTTCTTACAAAATCATCACATTTTCTTGCTATAAGAGAAGATCTACCACTTGAACACTTAGCAAGACTATATATTAATGAATTTGTAAGACTTCATTGTGTTCCCTTATCAATTTTTTCTGATCGTGATCCTAATTTTACATCACAATTCTGGAAAAGTCTCCAGAAGGACCTAGATATTGATCTTCATTTGAGCACTATCTACCACCCATAAACTGATGGACAATCAGAAGGGACTATTCAAACTTTGGAAGACGTGTTGAGGTCTTGTTCACTTGACTTTCAAAGTATGTGTGATTAGTATTTACCTCTCGTAGAATTTTTCCTACAATAATAGCTTCCATTAAAGTATTCAAATGGAACCATATGAAGCATTATATGGAAAGAGATTTCATACACAAACTTTTTGGGATGATATTGGTGAAAGAAATCTCATAGGCCCAGAACTTGTTGAGGAAACAACGGAAAAGTTGAAGATTATCCAAACCCATATCAAAATAGCTCAAAGTAGGAAAAAGAGCTATAAAAATAACCAAAGGAAGGATTTTTAATTTCAAGAAGGAGATCACATTTTCTTAAAGGTATCTCCATGGAAGGGTATTATACGATTTGGAAAGAAGGGAAAATTAAGTCCTAGGTACATCGGACCTTTTTAAATTCTAGACCAAATTGGAGCTGTAGATTATTGTTTGGAAATGCCGATAAGTATCTACAAATTTTACAATGTGTTCCATGTGTCAATGTTAAGGAAATACATGCCAGACCCAACCCATGTTCTCACCTATGAAGAAATAGAACCTGAGCCCAATTTTTCTTATTGTGAAAAGCCTATCAAGATTCTTGATACCAGAGAAAAATTATTGAGAAATCAAATGACTCGTCTGGTAAATTTTATTTGGAGGAACCATAAGATAGAAGAGGCAACATGGGATCCTGATGATCTTATGTTGAAGACAAACCTGAATCTTTTTAGGTAACATTTTTTGAATTTTTAGGATGAAATTTTTGTGGGGGGAGAACGTAACGACCCAATATTTTTCAATGGAAATTCCTTTCTTGTAAATATGTCTTAATCACATGAAATTAAAACATAATGAACTATTAAGTTCTATGTGACCCTCAAACATAAGTTTTTCACTTCTGTGATGTGAATTTCGAAAATCTTACATACATGGTTGCGATCAGTAAGTTATTTGGAGCCCAATAAGAAAAACATAATTTTTGGTGAATAGTAACCTACCCTTATGAATAGAAACATACCCTTATGAATAGTGATATACCCTAATGAATATTAATATTACATATTATATCATATAAATAATATTCAATTGGAATTACGATATACCTATGCTTTGGAATAAGAAAATAAATGTTTTAAAACTGTTGTTTTTAGAATAAATTATGATTTTAATTAAATATTAAATTAATTATATTTAGAAAAATATTTTTGAAAAATGGAATTTATTTTTGGATTCTACATTTCTAAAAATATTTAGGATGAATTTTTGGTATTTTTCTAAAATACTCGAATTTTTGATGAATAGTGAAATACGGTAAAATACCATATATACAAATTATCAGTTAAATACACTATTTATGACATCACAAGTGATGTAATCCCACTTGGTTCGAACTCACATGCATTTATTACTATTCTTGGTCATGTAATAATCAACATTCCTTGTCTTTAGGGAAATTAATAAACTAATGATTAAAAAATTATGAAAACCCTACTCTCCTCCACTATAAAAACCCCCCATCACTCCCTCTTCTCTTCACTCCTCTAAGCCTTGAATCTCCTCAAAGTTCTGCCCAAATACCCTTCCTATTTACTTCCCACATCAAGGAAGCTCTTGGTATTTCCAAAATACCAAAATTCCTTCCCTTAAGGAGGTTCTCAAGAAGGTTATTTCAAGAGGTAAAGCACCCTTCTTTTTTTTTAGTTTCATTTCAATATATCTTCTTTTGTTATCACCTCCCCATCTACTCTATACAAATGACCATGATAAATACATTATAATCTATATACTTTAATTATATCATGTTATTGTAATAACCATCATAAATATCCTTACTCTCTCTCTGTCTTATTTTATAAACGAAATCAGCGTCCATGAGGTTCCAATTTATAACCTTTGTGGATGACAAATTTTCATTCTTCAAATTATCCTTCATTACTGATAATGAAACAATTTTTATGGTTGAAACAAAATATAATATATTTATTATAACCTAATTAATATTCTGTAACCATTATACATAAATATTATTAAATCGTATGACCAAACTAGTTCCCAAAAATCAAAATACTGCTAAAATAATCTAAGTGAATGTCATTAATATAATTCGTAATCTTTTAATGTAACCAAATGATATAAATGACCATTAAAAATTATTTATGTTCATAAATAATATGTAATTTAAATTCTGGATATTTACAACCATTCCACTTGAATTCCATTACTTAAAAACAAGTGAACTGATTATGAAAATCAAGAAAACAAACACTTCAGAATGACGAAATTCAATATAATAACTTATCAATAAGAACATAAATGAACTAAATATAATTTTTATAAACTAAATACATGTATATTAGGTTATTAAATAAGTTATTAATAATTCAATATTTATATTCTAGGACCTTAAGTTCCAGAGCGGAACACATTCAGACTTAAGGTAAGGGTATCTTCATCTCACTTCCATTTTGGAGAGATTTCCCATTTCACTGCTAATACTTGTGTATAGTTTATGTATACTAAAAATTGATATAAAATATCATGAATATATTTATTTTCATTATATTCAATGTATCATTTTAATATTATTAATTTTGGGGCTTACGAATCGTTTGATTACAAAGTGGTAAGGGTTTTCCACCCGAACTTCCATTTTCATTTAGGTTACTTTCATTAACTAATTACCTCAATGAAATTCTTATGTATTATTATGTACTCCTCAAAAATTATTTTTGATTATTATTTATATGTACACCAACCAAAATCCATCCCTATTTTATGGATAGTTACATGTTTTAAAAGAAACTTTCAAAACTGTTTCCAAAATACAATCCCGATTCAAGGGAATTTCTCAAATTCTTAACTATTTTCATGGGCACTCTACAATATATTTTTGGAAACCATTATCTTCATAAAATCACTCATTTTATTATTAAAATACTATCTTACTTCACTTATGGTTTTATACAAATATTTTTCCAAAAGAACTCTTCTTTTCAGAATAAAGAGTATTTATCTCAATAATTGTTTAATTATTTTATAAGAGTATTTTAGTCTGCTTCAACACTCTTATTGATTATTATGTATTATTGGGTTTAGTCCTTTATGATTTCATATGCCATATTTTAATGATTTTTTATGACTAGTTTTATTGTGGATGAGCTATCATAAAACCATTCACCATATTACCCGGAATGGTTAGTGTTTTATGTTCAATGATTGGGGAAAGTTAGTTACATTTCATATGATAATTTCAATATGAATGTATAGGTTGTTTATGTTTATCCATGATCATGTGAGGAATGAATTGGGATTATTATGTGATGGGTGGGGCCCGCTATATCCCCTCAATGCATTGTTAGGTCTCATAAGAGAAATAGATGTGGAATTGGCCGAGGCCTTTCCCAATGTAATATATGGATTTGGTTGAGGCCTAAATCATTTTTAGACGTCTTGGACGAGGCCTTGACAAAATGTTTCATAATGTCCATAATATTCACTTCCCTAATTATGAATCTAGTAATTGAAATATCATGTGTTTATTAGACTAGTAGAATACCCATGATTATGTTATAGAAATATTTACTTAACTCATATTCCTGCTATATTATGTTCAAGTTTATTTTTAAAGGCATGTGCTTTAAATTATTCACCATGTTTGATATTTATGTTATCTTCCACTGTATTTATTACTCTTATTGATCATTTGAGCTCACACCTTTCTTCTGTTTCATTTTCTCAGAATATGAATAATTAAATTATGAATGACTTGCAAGCATAAATCTAGGAGGCATGGATGTTTATAATGGATTAAATTAGTGTTTTTTCTCTTTCAAGATGTAATGTTGAACTTATTTATGTGTCTTTTTTCCAACATCTAATAAACTACTTGGTCCTTCAGGATGTGTATTCCTTGTTTTTATTACAATGTAATAAAATAAGGCACCAGCTCTGGAAAACAAGGGTCGGGTCCTTACACTTGGGGTATAAGATATATCAACATAGTAATCCTAAAGAAATTCCATCCACCTTCATTGGTGAAGATTCATATACCATTGAGTGAAAAAATATCTTAGGATCTTATGGTATATGAAAACCAAAAAATTCTTGTCAATGAGGTAATGCCACCACAAATTTTGTGAAAACACAATTGTCGCCAACTCTATATTATAGGTGGCATGGTTACTATAAAAAACATTTTCTTTATTTCTCATTAATACATGATTTATTACATAAAAGTACACATAATAAAACCTAAAATATCAAGATTTATAGTTTATTTGGGAATTAGTTACAGATCATAACATCCTAAACATGGGATACGATAACATTATTGAAAACTTCCTAACATGCTTCTAAAATTCCATGGATTTTAAAACTGCATGGGATAACTAGGGGAAAACATAAGAAAGGTGTAAGATATAAATCCTATTAAGAGAATAAACATGGAATAAGGTGATAAATTTTATACAATATTCATATAAATGGGGCATAAAAAGAGTATGAATCATAAACATGAACAATGATACATGATATACAATGATAATAATAACATGGTAAATATAGAAATAACTTAAAACATTTCACTATAAAAACAGGTAAAGAATAAACTTCCAAAACATTATGGTAGAAAAAATCCCATAAAGGAATCAGGTTCACTCTCTATCCCAACATTACATATCATGTTATTAAACATTACCCAATGAATTGGAGCGCTATATAATTCCAGGCACACCTGTCACATTTATTTCATTCTCATTCTCAAGTGTACCACATATATCACACAACATAGATTCATTAATCATAAAAATATATTCCAAGATCAAGGAGTGTGGAATAAATATATTAAACTTCATAATAAATAAGTATATGTGTGTAAATGTGAACACCCTTAATAGGAAATGGGTATGGTATTCACTACATAGTTGTTTTGGCATGGAAAATCATTGTGAATATTTTAGTATCATAACGACGACACTTAAAGATTCATAAAATTGGGTTTATGAGAGAGAATGGGGTTTCTCATCACATATAAATAAAATGGGTAGTGATATATACAAGTAAAAACAAATCCCAACATTTTAAATTTGATATAGAATGTATAAGTTAATGAAAAAACTTGAAAAAAGAAAAGAATCCTAAATGTATTTCGGCATGGTAATGAGTGTACATGGAGGATCATGGGAATATTAATGAAAGTGAAATGGGGATCACATAATTTATAAATTAAATAGATAGTAATTGGAATATGTAATAACATATTTCAACATAATAAAATGTAATTAAAGAGATATAACATAAAAGAAGTTCTTGAATGGAAATGAGAAGAGAGAAATCCTTTACTAAATTTCGTCATGGTAACAGCCTAGGTAAGGGTCAAAATAAGAGAGGATAAATGGTATATCATTAAAATAAAATAAATTTTATAGTATGTTAATGTTTATAAATAAATGAAATTATAAAAAAAATTGCAATTATGGAGGCAAATTCCAAAGATGGTGCTTGAATTGAAAGGAGGAGAGGAAGGTCCATTACTTGAGTGTGTGACTCCAAATTCTTGGAAGGGGATTATTAAGATATATTAGGATCTTTTTTAGTACTCTAGAGAGTTTATTACAGATTATTCACATGATTCAAGGATTTTTAGTGATGAAAAATGGGATCTTGGTGGGTTTATATAGGAAAAGAGGGTGATTTCTTTATTATTTAGGTTTTGGAAACTGCATAATAAAATTACCAAAACCACAAACCATATTATTTTTTTTTAACATGGATTATATCAAATGGGTGTGGTTTCCATTATTATATAATTCCAAGGTGCTAAATTAATAAAATAATTCCCTTTCTTATATGAAGGTGAGTCATACTCTTAAAGAAATGATCTTAAAACCATAAAATATATTAATGGTTTTGGAGGATTCATAATGGATTTATAAAATTAATAAAATAAACTAAAAATTACATTATATTAAAATTAAAAAATATATTTGGTATTTTATACCTTTTATAGTATTTTTTACATCACTTTTGGTTCATTATGATGTTATAATACACAAATTATATTTATATGGTATTTAATTTTTACCTGAAAATTTGATTATCTCTGAAAAAAATGAAAAATTTTCCATTTTATATAAATAATATTCATTTTATATAAATAATTTTCTATATATGTGAATTTTTACTTTTAAAATAAAATTAACACTTATTAAGAAATGATGGCTTTTTGATAATAAAATTTTTCAAACCCTTATAAAAATTAAATTTGACTTCATAAAAATTATATGATCATTTATATTTAATAAAAAATATTTAATAATAATAATTTATTAAAATACTATTTATTTCAAAAATCCATAATTTCATCAAAATATTTTCCTTAATTAAATTTTAATATTACCCAAAAATACCATTTGTCTTTTATTGCATCAAAATAAAAAACATTTATAAATTAACAATAATAGGATAAAAATATATTCATTATTCTAAAAATAATGTGCATACTCATATTTATAGGGTATTGATACATATCCCATTAATACACCCACAAACACCCTAAGATAAAGGTGTGTGACAGTGAGACTTTCATTGGGTGGTTCAACATACATGGTTTGGGTCGTGATCTAGATGAGCTTGAAATTCTCCCATAAATGGTTTCTCTCATACTTAATTCATTGTATCTCATCTTGGACTTGGTCATGGGAAAATCACAATGATGTTATCTCCCTTGGAATCTCTTATAAGTGGGTTTCATAGGGTGCGATCCTACTGGTTGAGGTCATCACTTCTTTTTTTTTGTCAATTGGATTTATTAAAACCCTATATTTATACTAATCATATGATCACTATTCATTGGATATGTTATCAATGGTAATGATACTTAACGATCTTTTAAATAAAATTATATATAATAAAAAAATATGTGCATGTGTTTTCTATAACCATATTATATAATAAGACATTTAATTAAATCAAAAGGGTACTTTTATTTATAACAGATCATGTCATTACAATATTCTCACCTTAAGAAATTTCACCCTAAAAATTTTCATTTCCCTCACTAAAATAGATTAGCATAACTTTGTTTCATAAATTTCTCTGGATCCCATGTCTCTTATTCAAACTTTTGGTTTCTCTATAGAACTTTAACAAGGTGCATTGTCTTATTTCATAGAACATTATCTCTATAATCTACGATTTTCACTGTCTACTCCCTATATGAGAGGTCATTCTCCAATGGTACCACCTCAATATTGAGTACATGTGAGGGGTCTAGTTTGTACTTTCACAAGAGGGATACATGTAATACATCAAGTACTTGAGATATGTTAGTTGTGAGTGATAGTCGTTAGGCTACTGCTCCAATGCGATCAAGGATCTTAAAGGGGATGACGTATCTAGGACTAATATTTACCTTATTCACAAATCTCATCACTTTATTCCATGAATAGATGTAGAGGAATACCATGTATCCAAAATCAAACTCTAGGTATCATCAATGATTGTCTGCATAACTCTTTTATCATCTCTGAGTAGCCTTGATGTGCTGCTGAATGGTCTTAACCTTTTCCACTATTTCCTCGGCCATTTCAGAACCAATCAATTTTTGTACACCAAATTCATCCCAATATGAAAGTGTTATGCACCTATTACACTAAATATATTCATATGGATCCATTTGGATGCTTCAATAGAAACTTTTGTTGTAAGAGAACTCGAGTAGAGGTAGATGTTGGTCCCATCCTCCTTTGAAGTTCATAGAAAATGATCGCAATATGTCTACCAGTGTTTGAATATTCTGATCAGATTGGCCATCAGTTTGAGGATGATAGGTAGTAATGAAGTTCATCTCAGTGTTTAGATCATGTTTGAGACTTTTCCAGAACTTGGAGGTGCCAATGAGCCCGTACCCGAGTGGTAAGGGCTTCTGCTTGGAATCCAAGAGACCCGGGTTCAAAACCGGGTGGAGGCGAATTTCCGGGGGTACTGTAGAAGTATTGTAGCAGTTACTGTAGAAGTTACTATTCGGTACTGTAGTAGCCGGAACTATTCACCCGATTTGGGATTTTGGGCCAACGGTTTGTGCCTTCAGGTCTCCAGGTCCTTCGGGTCATCAAAGGCCTTCGGGCCACAGGGCCTTCGGGTCACGTAGACCATGGAGTAGCCCATTTCACACAAAAGATTCCCCAGAAGAGGATCAGAGCAACAGGAGTAGCATCCACCAGATGCCGAGCTAATCGGATTGGAAGAATGAGAGGGTATGGCAGCCGCCATTGGGACTAGGCACCGTGAAGCTTTGTATGGGGCAATGCTAGCCGATCCAAAATGAAAGGTGGGGACCTAGGTGATCAATGACGCAGAAAGATGGGGAGGGGCAGTTCAAGTGGGCTGGGCCTACGGGTCATGTATTGGGCATGGTATGCCTCTGGGCCTTCGGGTCATGTATTACGAGTTTGTCGGGCCTTGTGCCTTGGGCCTACGGGTCATGTACGGGTTCCCCTTAAACCCTTAAAAGGGGGATTATCCATAATAAAATAAAAAAGAAGTCCTTTGGGCCATTCGGTCCATAACTTGGAGGTGAATCTCATATCTCTATCAGATACAATCGATAGTGGTACTCAATGCATCCTTACCACTTATTTAATGTACATATGTGCAAGTTTATCTAGTGAAAAATCATCCCAAATGGTGATAAATTGAGTTTTATTTATAAGATGATCCACAAAAACCCATATGGAATTGTTTTCCCTGGATGTCTTTGGAAGTACAGTGAAAAATTCCATGGTGATATTTTCCCATTTCCATGTTTTTTGGGTAATGGATGAATCATCCCCTTAGACTCATTCCTTTCATACTTAACTTGCTAACATACTAGAAATTTTGATGTATATTTAATGATATCCTTCTTTATATTGTCCCACCAATAGTTCTCTCAGAGATATTGATACATCTTTGTGATTCTTGGGTCAATAGATAATGTCAAACTATGTGTATCATCTAAAATTTCCTTTTTTAACTTAGGATTTTATGGTACACATAGTCAAGGCCTAAATCTCACAAATTCTTCTTCATTAACATTTAACTCTAAGGATTTCTTTTTCCATATAGTTTTCACTTTCTTATGAATTCCCACATCATCTTTTTTAGCATCCTTTAACCTCTATAGAAGATATGGTTGAGAAATCATTTGTGAAATGATTGATGATGTTCCTTCCTTTATTATTTCCATGTCCATCCTTTCCAAATATTAGAAGATTTTATCCCTATCAATTCTCATTAATGATAGAATTGTTGAATAATTTATACTTACATCATCTTCCACTTTATTATTTTTACCAGGATGGTAGTGGATTGAGAATTCATAGTCCTTGATCATCTCTAAAAATTTTCATTAATTCATATTCATTTCTTTTTGTGTGAATATATACTTGAGGATTTTTTTATCCGTATATATTTCATATTTCTCCCCAAAGAGATAATTCCTCTATATTTTCAAATAAAATATCACTACATCCAACTCTAGATCATGTGTTGGTAGTTCTATTCAATAAATTTCAACTGTCTTAAATTATAGGGTATCTCTTTATCATTTTTCATTAACACACAACCCAATACCTTCTTTGAAGAATCTCTAAATACTATGAAAATTTATCCAATTTTGGGTAGTGATAAGCTTTATTTTTAGTTCCTTGAAGCTCTCTTCACACTCATTATTCTAAGAAAACCTGACTCCCTTGTGATTTAGTTTGGTTAGAGGGTTTGAAAATCAATAAAAAAATCTCAGAAATCGATGATAATACCCAGATAATCTAAGAAAACTATAGATATCTGTAACAGATGTTAGCCTCATCCATCCTTCAATAGATTTTTTCTTTAATGGGTCCACAGTTATCTCATTTATTGTAATTATATGCTCTAATAATGGGACTTCCTTTAACCAGAACTCGTATTTTCTATACTTGGCATAGAGCTTCTCCTTTCGTAAGGTCTTTAGCACAGTGATCAGATGCTCCCCATGCTCCTCCTTACTTTTAGAGTATATTATAATATCATATATAAAGCCTACAAAAAATTCATCTAGGTAATCTCTAAATACTCTATTCATCAATTCCATAATGATTTATGGAGCATTGGTGAGTTTGAATGGAATCACTTTGAACTCATAGTTCCTGTACCTTATACAAAAAGTAGTCTTGGGGATATCCTCCTTCCTCACCCTAACTTAGTAATATCCCAATCATGGATCCACCTTGGAGAAGTATTGTGCTTCACATAGCTAATAGAATAATTAATCAATCTGTGGTAGAGGATACTTGTTCTTTATTGTGATCTTTTTGAGCTCACGCTAATCAATGTAAAGGCGCATTGACCCATCTATATTCTTGATGAAGAGGACCGATGCACCCCATGGTGAAGCACTTGGGTGTATGAACCATTTATCCAGATTCTACTATAGTTGTTTCTTTAGATCCTCAAGTTCCACAATAGTCATTCTATATATAATCTTGGATAATGAAAATTCCCAAGTTATAAGCTCGATTGAAAATTAAACCTCTCAGTTAGGAGGAAGACCAGGCAATCCCTTTGGAAACACATCAGCATATTCTATCATGATAGGAATGTCTTCGAGGGTGTTTCTTTCCTTAGAATCAATTATTTAATCTAGATATGATTTATCTTAGGGTAAAAATATATATTCTAGTTATTTTGGTGCTAAATAAGATTCATCTCCCTCCTTGCACTTATATAGAATCAAGGGTCAATTCAAGATATGGAGAGTGATATTCTTCTCATGGTAATTTATGTTGGCCCTATATAAGGAAAGATAATAAATGTCCAGAATCACATCAAATTCCACTAAAGAGAGTTTCACAAGGTTCACTAGAAATTTCATCCCACAAATTGTGATAGGAGAGGAGTTATATACTCAGGATGCAACAATTTCACCATTTTATGGTTTCACTAATAACTCCACTTCCAAGATTTTTTGTGGTGTTTGAATAGTTCTAATAAACTTTTGTGATATGAAGGAATGTTTAGAACCAAAACCAAAAAATGTGTTCACTGTCCTTGAATTAATAACTAGCATACCTATCACCACTTCATTGTTGGTATCCACCTCAGTGGTTGAGATGAAAAAATATTTCCCTTTCTACCTTCGAGTTTGTTAGTTATCTTTGAAAAACCTTGGATTGGTGCATTAGTATGAAAAGTGCCCTAGTTACTTGTATTTGAATAAATGAACAATGCACTAAGGGTTTCCCATAGAATTCCTTTCCTCTATCGCATTAATAGGTTTCTTCTATTGAAAATTGTTATCTAGGTTTCCTTCCTTCCAACACCTAAAGAATTTATTCATTCATTTTAGTAGATTTTTAGGGTGCTTATTTTATCACCTTTGATAAGTGGAATGTTGAAATTTTTTATCACTATTATATTTCTCTATCGGACTACTATAATTAAACTTCACTTTTCACTACTTATCCCTATGATACCCTTGAGATTATCTGATCTCCATTTCAACTTTTATAGAACATTGAACAATTTTCTCATAGCTATCAAAGTCTCGAATATCTAGGGATTTTAATATACTAGATTTTATCCAACCAAAGAAGTGTTCACCCTTGAATTCAAGGGTAACGACAAATTAGGAGGTGTATCATGCAGGTGTTGTGAAGTTTTCCTCATACTCCCTAATAGATTCTTCATCTTTTTTCTTAAGGTAAATTAAATCCCTTTACATTTTAATATAGAGAGTGCGAGGAAAATATTTATCAAAAAATATTTTCTAGAAGTCCTTCCACTCCATCACTTTGATCTCTTCCTTGGGCTTTATACTCTTGATTAATGTCCATCACTGATCAATATCTCCCTCTATATGATAAATATTCAGTAGAACCTTATCTTTATCAGAACATTTAAGGATATAGAATATCTTCTCAATGTATTTGATCCATTGTTTCACAATTAAGGTATTGTATAATCTATTCAAATTAAGAGGAATTTGTCGCATGAAGCTCTCAATTTTGGATTT
Organism: Viscum album; assembly: GCA_963277665.1. Lineage (NCBI taxonomy): Eukaryota > Viridiplantae > Streptophyta > Magnoliopsida > Santalales > Viscaceae > Viscum > Viscum album. Next base: position 24,125,220 of record OY728160.1, on the reverse strand, counting down.
TTATCTCTTAGGGGGGTTTGGGTGCTCCTCTTGATCCATGTTTCAATTCAGAACTTGAGTCACCTAAGAGAGTATCATTATAAAGTTCTCAATTACTTCTCCCATTAGGTTGGGGATCTTTTTGGGAAATCCAATGGCATTAAAGAGACAACTTTTAAATTATATTTATTTCTTTAAATTATGAATTTCTAATATTCAATCTATTTTATCCATGATCTATTTCCTAACAAATAATCTAATGGTTATTTTTTATGTTCCCTTAATAATGTCTCATAATGATCTTATGAATTACCAAATCATATCCCTTGAGATTGTCAAACTAAGTGCGCAGTAAGGATCATTGTCGTGTACCAGATTATACAGAGTTAGGCTCGGCACACCTTTTCATAGTTGTTACTCTTAGGTACATCTATGTGTGAACCACATACACTTGTAGTATACAGACAGGGATGTGTTTTCCTGATAAACTACTTACTCTATAATTACCAAAATTTAGGTATTTTTTCTTATACTTAGTCTTATACCTAAGGCTTCTGCTATATTTTTCTAATCCTAATCCCCAAAATAATTAAACCTCCCACTGATACCAACTATAAAAATCATGTTCTTTATTTCTCATTAATAAATGAATTATTTCATAAAATTACACATAATAAAAATCAAAAGATCAATTAGTCTATTGTATTTGGGGATTAGGTGCATATAATAACATCATGAACATGGGATACAACAACATTATTGAAAAATTCCTTAACATGCTTCAAAAATTCCATGGATTTTAAAATTGCATGGGGTAACCTAGGGAAAAACATAAGAAAGGGGTGATCTATAAAGCACAGTAAGGGAATAAACATAGAATAAGGTGATACATGTTACACAATAGTCATATCAATTGGGAATAAAAATATTAGTAATCATAAACATGAACAATGATACATTATATATCATGATAATCATAACATGGGAAATGTGGAAACAACTTAAAACACTATATCATAAACATAGGTCAAGGATAAACTATGAAGACATCAGGGTAGAAAATTCCCATAAATAAATTTGGTTCACTCCCTATCCCAACATGACATATCATGATATTAAATATTACATAATGCATTGGATCGCTATTTAATTCTGGGCGCACCCGTCACATTCATTTCATTCTCATGCTTAAGTGTGGCGTATAGATCATATAACATGGATGCATTCATAATAAAAATTTATTCCATTATTAAAGAGTGTCTAATACATATATTTATTTCCCAAATCAAAAATTATATGTCCATAAATGTGAACACCCTTGATAGGAAATGAGTATGGTATCCACTACATAATTGTTTTGACATGGAAAATTGCAGTGAATATTTTGACTGCATAACAAAATCAATTAAAGATTCATAAAAATTGGTTGATGAGAGATAAGGGGCGGTTATCATCACATATAAATCAAATTAGAAGTTATAGGTACACGTAAAAACATATCCTAACATTAGAAATTGGAAATAGGAGGAATAAGTTAATGAAGAAACTTGAATAAAAAAGAATCCTAACTATATTTCGGCATGGTAATGGGTGTACAAAAAAGATCATGGGAGGATTAATGAGAGTGTAAGTGGGTTATAATCATTTATATATTAAATTTAAAGTATTTGGAATATATAAGAACATATACCAACATAATAAAATGGAATTTAATATATATAACATAAAATAATTGAATGAATGGAAATGAGAAGAGATAAATACATTACTAAATTTAGGCATGGTAATAAATTAGGTAAGGGTAAAAATGAAAGAGTAAAAATGGTCTCTCATTCAAATAACATCAATTTTATAGTAAGGTAATATTTATAAATAAATGAAATTATAAAAAAATGTAATTAAGGACACAAGTTCCAAAGAAAGTGCTTGAATTGAAAGGATGAGAGGAAGGTGCCTTACTTGAGTGTATGACTCCAAATGCTTGGGAGGGGCTTATTTAGAGCTTGGGGATGTCTTGGGATGACTATAGAGAGTGGAGGGTAGATTATGTACATTATCCAAGGATTTTTATTGAAGATAAATGTGATATTGGACGGTTTTATATAGGAAAGGGGGAGAGGGTTATTTATTATTTAGGTTTTGGAATCTACATAATAACATAACCAAAACTATAAACCATAACTTGGTTTTTTTCCCATGGTTTCAACCAAATGGGAGTTTTTTCCATTATTTTATAAGTCCTAGGGCCGAAATTAATAAAATAACTTCATTTTTTATGTGGAGGTGAGTCATACTCTTAAAGAAATTGTTTTAAAACTTTATAATATATTAATGGTTTTGGAGGATTCATAATGGATTTATAAATTTAATAAAATTAAATTAAAATAGAATTATTTTAAAATTAAAAAATATATTTGGTTGTGGATACCTTTTATATTATTTATTAAATAACTTTTCATTCATTATGATGTCATGATGCATAAAGAATATTTTTACAGTATTAATTTTTTACCTGAAAATTTGACTGTCGTGGAAAATTATGAAAAATTAACCATTGGATAATTTTGAGATTATGATTGAAAAAATAATATTCATTTTATCTAAAAAATTTCTTAATATTTTAATTTTAACTTTTAAAATATAATCGACATTTATTAAGAAATGCTGGGTTTTTTACAATAACATTTTTTGAACCCTTATAAAAATTATATTTCACTTCATAAAAATTATATGATCATTCATATTTAATAAAAAATATTTAATAATAATATTTAATTAAAATAATATTTATTTCAAAAAATTAAATAATTCATCAAAATAATTTTCTTAATTGAATTTGAATATTACCCAAAAAATATCATTTATGTTTTATTGTATCAAAATAAAAATCATTTATAAAGTAACCATAATATGATAAAAATATATTCATTATTCTAAAAAATAATGTATATAATCATATTTCTAGGGTATTTATACATATCCCTTTAATATAGCTGTAAACGGCCTAAGAGTAAGGTGTGTGATTGTGAGACTTTTGTGGGGTGGTTCAGCGTACATGGTTTGAGTCGTGATCTAGATGAGCTTGAACTTCTCCCGTAAATAGTTTTTCTCATGCTCAAGTTATTGGATCTTATCTTGAGATTGGTCAAGGTCAAATCTCAATGATTCTATATCCCTCAGAAGCTCTAATAAGTGGGATTTATAGGGTATGATACTACTAGTTGAGGTCATCACATCCTTTGTATATGTCAATTAGATTTGTTAAAATACTATATTTATATTAATCATGTTATCACTGTTCAACAACTATATTATCAATGGTAATGTAACTTAACAGTATTTTAAATATAATTGGATATAATAAAACAAAATAAGTGCATGTGTTTTTTATAACCATATTATATAATAAGACATTTAATTAAGTCAAAAGGGGAATTTTATTTATAATTGTTCAGGTCGTTATAGTTACACTCATGGGGACATAACTTCCTAGACCCATAAGAGATCACCACTCTCTACTACATCAACATGCATCCCAATCCCATATGGGATGCACCACAAAACACCTCATACAGTACACCCACTTCTGGAAACCTAAGAAATGGAGCACTGACCAACTTCTCCTTCAAGTAAACAAAAAATGCCTCACACTATATTTTCGCACAAAATATTGGCCCTTCTTGGCCAAAAATATTAGAAGATATGAAAATAAAGAGAAATTAGGCATCAACGTCCAATAATATCCTATGATACCAAGGAAATGGTGAACCTCTGCCACATTCTTAGGTTATTCCTAATAAATAACTGCCTTGACATTTGACGGGTCTACTCCTAAACCCTACTGAGATGCCACATGCCTAAATAAATTCACCTCTCATGTCCAAACCGATCACTAACATACTCCCCTACTAAATAGAAAAAAACTCCTACCTCTTTATTTCCTTCGTGGTTGATGAAATAAAGTCTACCCAGTAATCTTTCTAAAAGTCATCCCACAAAACATGTTCATCCTTCTGCTCACCCAGATACAGTATCCACCACTAACATAAAGCTCCTTGCATCTAAATAACTCCCAAAGGGACCCAGTACTCCATTGTGGCCTAGATCAAACTAAATATGATCCCAATATCCTCCAACTAGATATATGTCTACACATCAGAAATAATACTCTCATATTTCCCGGAGTCCTGCCTCTAAAAAGTGCACAATACACTCTACCACTGATCATCCTCCTCAATAGGATCAACCCTCCAGTGATCAACTAGATTAGCCTGATGAACCTATAATACCTAAACCACATGCATATGATGTTCAACATCTATATATTAAAGTGAAACAAAGGTTTCTTAATCTTGGTATTATAAAATTTTATTAATAGTCAACTATTCATTTTATTCATTTTAACTTTATCAAAATAACCCAATTCAAAAAAATGAAATTCATCATGATTCATGTACATCTCCTAGTTATCTAACCTATAAATAGGTCCACATAACTTGTATATCTAATAAACTTAGATCTTGTGAACTAGATCACAGAGGGTCCTAAAATATCATTTCTTATCCAGTCTCCTTGACCTATGTCTCGCACCACGGTTAACTGGTATTGTTTCCAAACAAATCCATGTAATCCTCATTGTTCCAAAATCCAAAATTCATCCTATAAATCAACCATCATATCTGATACCACCTTTTCAGTACCCCCTTCCACAAAAGATACTATAATTAAGGGGGGGAGATAATTTCCCCTGTGTCCCACCTTCCATTGGACCTAGCTTGTAAACTAGATTTGAGGGTGTAAAAATCTCATGAAGTGGGAGGCATTACCCTGTGTAAAAATATATGATCAGAAGATAAGAAGAATAATCCAAAAATAAATCCATTTCATAATATAATAAGAAATAAAACCTATCCCACAATGCATGTATAAATTAAATAGGTACATATAAAAGTATCCAAAAGCAAATATCCAAAAGAAAATCTAAAGCAGCAATAAAACAACTGTCTAAATTTCTCAGCTAGTAATGTCTAAAATGATCCATGTAGTCCTCCTAGAAACCTAAAAATAATTTTATATACGTATATTGAGCATACAAGTATACTCCATAGGAAAACCAGTGTCTCCTATGCACATGTAAAAATATAATACTAATACACCAATGAGTAAATAGAAAAACCAATAACATCTAAAGAGGTTAACTATCTATCCTAACCTCACTTGGGAACACTCAAAAAATAATGAGGCCCAATTATAATAACATAATAAGGAAAATATCTATAAATGGTTCCCTACACTAATCTTCCCTTTATTTCCCACTCTCACATGACAACTTCATACATCCTGGTGCTCCCATGTCTTTTGAATAAAATATACTACCTCCCCATAGTATGGTCACATCACATCATGCCCATAGACACCTGGGACACCACCTCATAGCATGGTCACATCACATATTTTCCAAAGATACCAAGTTCATCACATATTTCCTAAGTACACCTGTTCTATCACATTTCTCTAGAAGAAACTGGGGCCATCACACCACAACGACTACCATAACAAGAGCATTATGGTCTTATAAACAAGAAGGAAATCAACCTCAGGCCCTCATCCTACCATGGAATACTAATAGAGATAATATTTTCATCATTTATTATGTGTTTCTAAATGATTTAATCCCTAAAAATTTATCAATTTTATCTTATTTACATCAAATTTTGATTTATGGTGTGTTTTGGGATAAAATGTGAAAATTTCTTAATTCTATAATTTTAGAAGATTTTAATCACTTTGGTATTTTGATCATAAATTTCAAAATATAATTCCTATTTGAGTGATTCCTATTTTTTAGGATTTCTTGATTTATTTTATACAACTTTTTCTTTTGGACCAAGAGCTGATTAGAAAAACTAGATGCCCAACAAAATCAATCAATTGGAAAACTTGTCCGGAAGGATAGGGTGGACCCCACCTATGGAAATGAGGTATAAATCATGCTACACAGATCCTATTGAGGTTATTTTAAATGTATTTAAAATAGGATAAATTTTATCATTCCTACACAAATTTTAAATGAGTTATTCACTCATTAAGGTGCCTCTAAATGCTCAATATTAAAGTATGATTCAGGATGCATTCAGCTAGAGTACAAATATTGGAGTGATTGAGCTATAAATTATTCTAAACATGGATGATGGATAATAAATTTGGAGGTAAAATGTGAAAGAAAATTTGGAAAAACATTCCAGAAGACTAAATTTTCAAATTTGGTAATTAATGGGGTTAACCACGCACAATATTTCAGGGGAAGAATTCTGGAGCCAAAAATCTCACCCCTTTTTCCAATAAAAATGTATCCCCTCTCCTTCTAAAAATATTAAAAACTCTATCTGGAAATTTTAGATTTTTTTTGGTTTATTTTACATGTAATATTATTATTCATTTTTAATATATTTTAGTCTTATTCTTCCTCTCATTCTCATATTTTAAATCTTTTATGATTCCACCCCGTTCTTCTCCACTATGATCTCTCAAACTCATGATCATGAGTAAAACTAGAGGAATCTTGAAGGGGATAAATCCAGTATTTAACCCAAGTCATTACACATTCATTTTTATTTTTTCTTATTTTATTATAGTTGGGTCAATTTGGATCTTGGTGGGTAAGGTGTCTTTGTGTCTCCACTTTCCACCTGAGGCTTAACTTTCTCTTCTGTATCATTTTACCTTAATTGAGGAGGTGGATGTGTGGTCTCTCAGTGATGGTTGAGTGAACTATATATTCACAACAATAGTTATAAGATTATATTCATGTATATGATGGATCATATTTATTAAGTAAATTTGAAACTAATAACACGACGGTGAAGGTTCACTCTGGGTGTTATCTTGGGAGGATCTCCTTTCTGTTTAACCACATTTTATCAGCATTATTCTATCCACATTGCATTATATATATATATATATATATTTCATGAATATTTTAAACACATAATCTTTATATTATTTAGTTTTATATTATCTATAATATAAATAGTGACAATAGAAATTTGATATTGTCAGAGTTGCCTCATTGAGACTGACTCAGGGTGTACACTATATTTCATGCTTAGGTAAATAAAATATTGACTTGGGATTCATGAAAAATTCTCACACATGAAACTTTGTGACATTGTTAGGGAGGCACAACACTTTAATATTCATTTTTCATAAAAAAATAAAATAAAACCATAAATTTATAAAATTAGAAGAAAAATATTTTTCCATGATGTTTACAAATGATTATTTCTTTAATTCATGGAATAATTACCCAAATGTGAAATAACCAATTAATTCATCACCCTTTTCCATGAAGGATGGTGTTTATATTATTTTTAAAAAGATTATGTTATTTTGGAAATCAAATAATGGGGAGTATCCATTCAAAGAATTAATATCTGGCCTAGGGGAGGACATGAAAAAAAAATTGAAACTATGGCATGAGATATAACTGAGTTCTCAAATTAATTTCTATAATTTCATCAAGTGTCCAAGTTCCAAGAAGATTCCCACTTCATCTTACCTAATTTTTCTGAGGAGATCCATTAAACGGAGGATCCTGACTACCTACCTCCATCTTCTACTACTCAACTTCAAGAGGTTCTTTCCCCTAAAGAAGATATTTAGGCCAAACCAACTCATGGAGATGATACATTCATGAACTCAAACTCATTTGATTTTATTATAACTAATTTTAATATTACTCCTAATAGTTTTGAGTTTTAAAATTCATATAACTCATATTACTCCCTGGAGGAAGATGATGAAAAATAAAATTCACTATTTGAGAAACATTTAGAGCTCCCTAGACACATGAACACTTACTAGAGGGAGTACAAGAAAATATCCAAGTTGATATGGCTAAGGAAACCAAGCCAAAATATGTTTACTTTGATAGGTAATAATTCAATATTGATACTTCATGTTTTAAGTTTATTCAAATATAATTACACTCTAACATTACCTTTGACTATTCTTTTGATTCAGCATACCTTGAGTAGACATTGGATAGAGAAAAATATTTTTCACAAGTCGAAACCAAAGTGGAGGAGGTTCTATACTTCATCCTACACCCACCATGAAAAATATAAATCATTTTGAAGGGGTGTATTTGGTGTATTATCTACATGTAATTCTCCTCAATAAGAACAAAAAAGTAAAAGATGGTAAGAATAACATGTGGTGGTTCAAACCCAAGAAGATCCACCCACCATATGATTATTGATAATATCTTGTACTACCCTTCAGAGGCAGTAAGAATTTAGGGCCCACTTGGGGGATCATACCAAGATATAACCTTTACTTTATTTCTAGTACTTTAAATTTAAATCTTAGGAAATTAGATTTCAATTTCATTTTTAGATTATTCCAGCATGCATCCCCTCTCCCTCTAATATTTTTGAATTTAAATGACATGATCCTTGTTATTAATTGTATAATTTCCTTTTATATATTCATTATAGAAAAATAAATCCCCAAACTATGGATTAAAAGGACCAAGCTTCATTTAAAAATAGTTTTCTCTTATATTTTTTATCTTTTAAACTCCCTAAATTTTTTATTGTAAACTTATTTTGAGCGTTAAATTGGAGAATTGTGTACCCACACTTGAATTATTGACTTAATTGACTTATTTAGAAGACATGAGTTTCTTATTAATATTATGATGTCATGTTTCATATTTCAATTTCAATGAGATTGAAGGATTAAAATAGAGAATTTGATTATTAAAGTGAATAATTAATAATTAAATGAGGACTCATGATTTGAGTGAATTTATTGATTCATGTAAATGAAATTTCCCAACTATGTTTTCATTCTTTAAATTTGGATGTTTATGTGAATTGATTTTTTATTGTTAATCATTCCTTGAGTTATTTCCCAATATCATATTCCTATTACTAAGAGAATTTCTAGACCAAATATTTGTTATTTTATTCTTAAGAATATTTATTTATTGATCCTGGGACAATTCATTGATCAGAACCTTCATTTGAACTTTTCAAAGTTATGAATGTGAAAAAACACATTTAAAATTATTGAGGAATATTTTGATAAACCACTTATCCTTAAAAGACTGAAATTACATCAATTCTTCTTTAAATCATAGAAACCATGAATTATCTTGTTAGGGATGAGCCATATTTCAAGATATTTTTATCTATTCCAACCCTCCTCTTAGTATTTTTCAAGATATTTTGTTTTTGAAGTGTGGAGGTAAAGGGAATAATAGCGGAAGGGATGATTTAAATTTTATGGAAAAATTTAGGGGTGATTATTATGGGAATAAATTAATGTTTTTGATTCATTAATGATACTTCATTCCCCACTTTAATTTAAAAAAAATTAAAATGAAAAAAAAAAGAATAAAAAATGAGAAAAATGGGTTGTGATTTGGGAAAACCAAAAATCACCACTACTAGACCTATTATTTTTATCATACATGGTTTGTTAGTGGATTTGAGTTTTATTTTAATCATAAATTTTAAAAAAATGAAAAAGGTTCTTTGAAAAATAAATATATATATATATATATAATTAAAAATCGATATAGTGCAAAAACCATTTATTATTCTTTATTTGATCATAACCTTTACTTTGAATTTTTTTGAAATGGGTGTTTCTGCTTTGAAGAAGAAAATTTCAGTACATATTTATTTTTGATATCATTTATTTTACTCAAGAGATAAACCTCCTACTTGATCTTTAATTTTCAAATATCAATTCCTACCAATATTAATCCTCAGAGTCATTTGAACCATTAATGAAAGCCCTCAAGATTTTATGTGACTTTTGTCTTCACAAAGTAGAGAAATTTTTTACTTTATAATCCTATGTATAACGATCATTTATTCATGATATGATCATAAATACACATGAATTTTATCATGAGTGATGAGATAAAATATTTAAATGTGAGGTAAATCATGATTTGGCATGTTTATTAATAATGAATTGAGCAACTTAAATAAATTAAAGGAGAAGTTCCATAATTTTTCAAAGGGAGAAATAAAAAAACTTAAATTGATCTTTTAATTTAAAAATGGGAAATTGAATCAATATTTTATCTGAAATTTGAAAAAAAAAATTGAAATTTATGATTGATTAATTTTATTTCTTTTTAATTTAAATATTAACAACATTAGTTCCCTTTTAATTCTATATTGATATTTTATGATTAAGAACAAGTATGGTTTAAGTGTGGAGGAATTGATAGAGATAATATTTTCCTCAATTTTTATATGTATTTAAATTATTTAAACCCTACAAATTTATCAATTTGAGCTTATTTACATCAAATTTGGATTTATGGTGTGTTTTGGGCTAAAATGTGAAAATTGTTTAAATCTGTAATTTTAGCATATTTTAACCACTTTTTTATTTTGTTCATAAATTTTAAAATATAATTACAATTTGAATAATTATTATTCTTTATAATTCCTTTATTCATTTTCTCCAACTTTTTATTTCGGACCAAGAGCTGATTCGAATAACTAGAGGCCCAAAAAAATAAATCAAGTTGAAAATTTGTTTGTGCGGATAGGGGGGACCCCACCTATGGAAATGAGTCATAAATCATGCTATGCATCACCAATTAAGGTTATTAAAAATTTATTTGAAATTTTATTTATTACTTCATTCCACCATTAATTTTAAAAGTGTTATTCACTCAAAACTGGGGCCATTGAACGCTCAACATTGAAGGATGATTCAGGATGCATTCAGCTAGAATATAAATCTTGGACTGATTGAGCCATAACGTATTATAAAAATGGAGTATGGAGCTAAAATTTGGATTTGAAATGTGAAAGAAAATTTATAATAACTTTCCAAATGATTAAATTTTCTAATTAGGTCATTAATTTGGAAAACCATGCATATACTTTCAGAGGAAGAATTATGGATCCAAAAATATCACCCCTTTTTCCTATAAAAATGTATCTCCAATCCTACTCAAAAATATTGGAAACTATTTTTATTTATTCTGAATAGTTTTTTATTTTATTTTCCACGTAATATTATTATTCATCTTTAATATATTTTACTCTTATTCTTCCTCTCATTCTCATATTTTAAATCTTTTGTGATTCCACCTTGTTCTTCTCCACTATGATGTCTAAAACTCATGATCATGAGTAACTAACCTAAGGAACATCCCAAGGGATCAATCTGATTATGAAAAAAAATTATTTAACATTCATGTTTATTTTTTCTTATTTTCTTATAGTTGGTTAAAGGGTGATCTTAGTGGGTAATTTGTCTTTTTGTCTCCACTTGCCACCTGAGGTTTAACTTTCTATTCTTCAACATTTTCCCTCGATTGAGGAGGTTGATGTGTGGTCTATCAGATATCATTGAGTGAAATATATATTCAGAAATATATTTATAAGATTATATTCATATATATTATGGAGTGTGTTTATTAATTAAATTTGAAACTAATAATTTGACGATGAAGGTTCACTCTGGGTGTTCTCCTGGGAGGATCTCCTTTCTATTTAATAACATTTTGTCTGCATTCATTCTGTCCACATTGAATTATATATATATATATATAATTAATATTTAAAACCCATAATCTTTATATTATTTAGTTTTATATTATTTATAATATAAATAGTGATAATAGAAATTTGATGTTGTGTGATTTGCCTCCTTGAGACAGACCCTAGGTGTGCATTATATTGCATGCTTAGGTAAATAAAATATTGACTAGGGACTCATGAAAAGTCATCACACTTTAAACTTCTCACCATTTATGGGGATAAACAACATTTTCACGTGATTTTTTCATAAAAAACAAAAAAATCATAAATTTAAAAATTTCAAAAAAAAATTGCCATGATGCTTTCAAATGATTATTTTATTAATTCCTAGAATAATTACCCACAGGAGAAAGAACCAATTAATGTCTCACCCTTGTCCATGAACAATTGTGTTTCTATTATTGTTATACTTGTGAGGTTATTTTGGAAATAAAATAATGGGGATCAGGAATTCAAAGAATTAATAGTTTTTCTGAGGGGGGACATGAACAAAAAAAAATTGAAGTGATGGCTTAAGATCTAACTGACTTCTATCATTACTTTCCATAATTTTATCAAGTGTCCAATGTCCAAGAATATTATACCTTATTCTTCCCTTATTTTCCTAAGGAGATCCATGAAATGGATTAGCATGACTACTTGCCTTCATCTTCTACTACTTGACTCCAAGAGGTTCTTTCCACTGAAGAAGAGATTTTGGCCAAACCAACTTAGGGAGATGATACATTCTTGAACTCACACTCATTTTATTTTATTGTAACTAATTTTAGTATAGATCCTAATATTTTTTAATTTTTAGATTCATCGAACTCATATTATTCCCTAGAGGTAGATAATGAAAAACAAAATGTACCTATTGAGGAACATTTATAACTCCTTGAACACATTAAATATTTACTGGAGGGGGTATAAGAAAAGATTCAAGTGGCCCTGCCGAAGGAAACCAAGCCTAAAGCTTCTTGCTTTTATGGGGAATAATTTGATATTGATACTTCATGTTTTAATTTTATTCAAATATAATTACACTCTGACATTTTTGTTGACTATTATTTTGATGCATCATACCTTGAGAAACCATTGGAAAGAGAAGAAGATATTTCACAAGTAAAAAACCAAAGTGGAGGAGGTACCATACTTTATACTACCCCAACCATTAAAAATATACCTCATTATGAATGGGTAGGATATATTGTATTCTCTACATGCAATTCTCCTCAACAAGAACAAATAGGTGCAAGATGGGAAGAACAAAATGTGGTGGTTCAAGTCCAAAAAGATCCACCCACCATCTAATTATGGATAACAATTGGTATTTCCCTCTGTAGAAAATAAAAATTTAGGGCCCACTTGTGGGATCTTACCAATATTTATCCTTTACTTTCTTTCTATTACTTTAAATTTAAATCTTAGGAAATTAGATTTCAATTTCATTTTTTGGATTATTTCAACATGCATACCCTCTCCCTTCTATTTTTTTAAACTTAAATTACATGATACTTATACTTAATTGTATAATTTTCTTTTATAGGTTCATGATGGTAGAAGGAAGCCCCAAATTGTAAAGGAAAAGGACCGAGTTTAATTTCAAAAGGGACTTAACTTTCATTTTTTATCTTTTAAACTCCCTATATTTTTGTCTGTAAACTTGTTTTTTAACATTAAATATAAAAATTATGTTCCCACACTGGAATTATTACCTTACTTAACTTATCTAGGAGACATTAGCTTCTTAGGAATCCTATGATTCAATGTTTAAAATTTCAATGTTAATGATATTGAATGATTAAAATGGATAATTGGATGATCAAAGTGAAGTATACATATTGAAATGATGACTCATAATTTGATGGAATTGAATGATTCATGTAAATAAAATTTCCCAACCATTTTTTCATGCTTTGAATTTCTGAAATTTATGTGAATTTATTTTTTATTGTTAATCATTCTTTGAGTGATTTCCAAATATCATATACTTATTCCCAAGAGAATTTATAGACCAAGTATTTCCTATTGTATTCTTGATCATATTTATTGAGTGATCTAGGGACATGTCACTGATGAGAACTTTCATTTGAACTTTTCAAAGTTATGATTGTGCAAAAACACATTTAAAATGATAGATCCATCTTTTGATAATTCACTTATCCTTGAAATTCCACCTTTACATAAATCCTCCTTTAATCCATAGAAATCATGAATGAAATTTTTAGGGATGATCCGTGTTTCAAGCCATTTTTATCCATTCCTACCCTCCTCTTAGTGTTTTGTGTGATATTTTACATTTTAAGTGTGAGGGTAAAGGGAATCATGGTGGAAGGGATAATTTTTATTATAAGAGAAAAATGAGGGGTGGTTATTATAGGAATAAATTAAGGTTTTTTATTCATCCATGATACTTCATTGTTTTCCCCTCTATAATTTCAAAAAAAATGAAAATGAAAAAAACTTATTAATAAAATGAGAAAAAATAGGTTGTGATTTAAAAAAACCAAAAATAAACATTACTAGACCTATGATTTTTATATATGTGGTTAGGTGGTGGATGTGATGTTTTTTATAATCATAAATTTCTGAGAAAAAATGAAAATTTTCTTTGAAAAATAAGAAAATTTAAAATTTAAAAAAAATCAAGAGGGTGTAAAATTCATTCATTATGATTTATTTGATCATAACCTTTACTTTGAGTTTTGGGGAAATGGGTGATACTACTTTGAAGGAGATAATTTTATTACACATTTAATTTTTATATCATGAATTGTACTTAATAGATAAACCAATTCCTTGAGCCTTAATTTTTAAACATAAATTCTTACCAACCTTAATCATTAGAGTCATTTGAACCTTTAATGAAATACCTCATGATTTTATGTGACTTTTTCTTTACAAAGTGGATAAAGTAGTTCCTTTACAATCCTATGGATAAGTAGAATGTATTTATGATATTATCATAACTTCAATTGAATTTTATCATGATTGATGATAGAAAATATTCAAAGGTAAGGTAAATCATGATTTCTCATGTTTAATAATAATTAATTGAGGAACTTAAATGAATGAAAGGATAAGTTCCATCATTTTTCAAAGGGGTAACGTAAAATAATTTAATTGATTATTTCTTTGGAAAATGGGAAATTTAATTGATATTTTATGTGATATTTGAAACTTTTATTTTACATTGATGATTGTTTAATTTTATTCTTCTGGATTTTAAATATTGGTAACATTGGTGCCCTCTAAATTTCATGTTAAGATTGTATTCTTGAGGAAAATCAGGGTTTAAGTGTGGGTGAATTTATAGAGATAATGTTTTCATCATTTTTTATATATATTTAAATTATTTAAACCATCATAATTTATCATTATTATCTTATTTACATCAAATTTGGATTTATGGTGTGTTTTGGGCTAAAATGTGAAAAATGATTAATTCTGGAATTTTAGTAGATTTTAATCACTTTGGTATTTTGGTCATAACTTTTAAAATATAATTCTAATTTGATTTATTATTATTTTTTAATATTCCTTAATTTATTTTCTCCAACTTTTTCTTTTTAACCAAGAGATGATTCGAACAACTAAATGCCTGAAAAAATCGATCAATTTGAAAAATTGTTCGGGCTGACAAGGTGGACCCTGCCACCGAAAATGAGGCATAAATCATGTTAAACACATCCAATTGAGGTGATTCAAAATTTATTTTAAAGGTGATTAATTTATAAGTACCCCAATATATTTTAAAGTAATAATTCTATAATGACCCCCTCCCCACAAAGTGTACCCCTCATGGGCCGATAATGTGAGAAGAGAGATAATGATCCCCAAGTCCCACCTCGAGTAAGCCTCGGGTTGGCGACTAGCACTGAGGTTGTATAAAACACACAGATGGAAGGAATTGCCATCTGATATAACACATGAAAAAGCGAGAGATAATATAGACACCAACCAAATCTTGTCCATACTACAATATAAAATAAAACCCAATAAAAGTAAAACGGTAGCAACCATGAATCTCAAACATCTCCTGTAGAACCCTGAGCTATTAGTAAATAGCCTAATCTACAACCTTCTCCAATTGACTAGAAAAACAGTTTATATAATGTAGGGTGAGTATAATAGTATACTTAGTAGGATCCTCCTCAATTTCTCTCATAAAAGAGTAAAGAAAACATGATAAATCATAGTGAACAATAAGTGAAACTAACTCATCACTTAAATAGGTATACTATGTTCTCAAACTCACTATGGATACTCTCACCAAGTATCACATACAAGAGTATATAATATAATATAAAAAATATTAAGGGTACCCCTTTTACACTTATCCACTGGTTTTTCTCTTTTCCCCAATGTCACACGTCCTGAGCATCTCCCTCCAAAAAGTCTAGCTCGAAGACACCTAAGAGAAGCACCACAACCTGCACCTTGTGCAACACACCACCACCACATCCATATAACCAAAAGTGACCAGGAATTTTTCAGGAGCCACCACAGCTTGCATAATTTGTATCAAACATCAGGTATTATACCTCAAGCCACTACCCCCCATACACCAAGTAAGGATCCTCAAGTCATCACAGCCTATACACATTATACCTATAGTAGCACATAGAAAACTATATCCAGAATTTATGTGTGTGAAATAAGAACAAGACATTATAGCACTCTATAAACATATATGTGGAAAACTAACTAACATTCATACCAGCACAAGTAACTACCAAGAGAATAGAGCGAGGAAAAAAGGGGGAATTCATCTATCTATCCTTCCAATGATATGTTAGGGAAAACACCCCCCCCCCAGGGCTCAAAATCCATGGGGTGTCAGTCACCCTAATCGATAGGGTGGGATAGGGAATATAAACACAAAAATTACATGATATAATATATCTCACAACCACACTATGGTAAAAACATAGTCTTAGACTCAACTATAGCTAACGTCTCTCAAACTCCCAGCTACCATTGATAAGACTAGATATCTTATAAGCACACAACCATTTAAAAAGATACATTAAGTCACTTATCCATTTTTATCAGTTTCAATTTATGTTAATTAATTATTTAACCATTAATTAACCATTATCATTTCAACATTACATTCAATTAGCATCACAACAATGTTTTATGCCCTCTAGGCATAACCAAACTGAGTCCATGGTTCCTTATAAGTATAACCTCAGCATTGCATCCTAGCAAGATCCAACCCCATGGGTTCAACATCATTTATTCAAAAATTTATTAACAGTATTATCACTTTTCCATAATTTCATGTATTATAAGAAATAATTCTGAGCTACCAAATGAAAGGAGATCAACACGGTGAGTAGATAAACTACATATCGAGTCTTTTCCACTAATAGTAGGAGTGTACACCCATCCATCCTCGAGATGCTAAACATAGAAAGAACATGTCGTACCCCATGAATCTTCACCTATTTTTGAAGGAGGGTAATCAAGATCATCTACCTCATTTATTGGGGAAAGTAAAGAAGATAAAAAAACAACATATTCAATAGTAACCACTTTCAAATCAATGAGTAAGCCCAACTTCAACCCATTCCATCATCCCTGGTGTCCTCCCTGACACCCACATGCATAAACCGATGCATCTCTCCACTCTAGGTGTCAACTACTATCATAACCACTGGGACTCCCTAACTCCACATACCACAATATCCCTCTAGGCTCATTCATCCTAGTCTCACACTACAACACAAGCAGCAGCAAACAAACAACATAGTAACCGGGCTCTTGGCCCTAAACAAGGCATTCAACCTTCACACACAACGAGCACTCTTATCTCCAAAGCATAAGGTGCTTGAACTTTACAAGAAAGTTGGTAACTCAAAACCCTATAGGTCATTATATTTTAACACACAACAGGTTCTCTATTACATATTGAATTAACTGATTAAATTAAACATGCATAACTTCATCCATTTGATTATCATAAAATCACAATAACAACAAAAATCAGATTCATTAACATGCCACTTTATTTTTTTATCTAATAGATTTAAAATTAAAACCAACTTTATGTTCTTTACCAATTTCCATCAAGAACGATATGTTAAATAGTCAAGGCATAGATATCACACTATCTAGCAAAATAAGAGGCAATAACATTGCTAAGCAATTGATACCAATTCTTTAATCTGGTTCAAATATTTAATTAGGTTAATTAAATTATGATCCAAGGGATAAATCATTATATATCTAAAATTTAACATAAATAAAAATTGAAGAAACAAATCCCCTACCTTAAAAGTTCATTGACATTATTCATAAGAGAATGGATTAAAGCAACAAATCACAATCACCTCTCCCGCAACAACTACATCCACCTGAGGATGTTGTGGAAAACCGCACCAACCAACAACCAAGGAAACTTCATTAGAAACATGGATATCATGCACCATTACATGGAAAGGAGAAATAGAAGGAAACATATTGAATAAACCTCAATAACAGAGGTACATCATACCTTGTATCAAAGATGGATTGCTACGGATCGAAGAAGGGAGCGAGGGATCATTCCTTGATGAAGGAATCCCCAAAAAATTTAAAGGAGGGTCATCAGTTTTCCTAGGGTCAATAGAGAGCCACTTCAGCCATAGGTTAGAACAAAAATGAGATACCGGAAAAAACTTAAAACATACAGTGTCAGGGCATTACATGACATGTAATCCCCTTTCACAGCATGTAATGCCTCAAGGCAGAGTTCCACCAGAAAACACATCACCTAAATTATTTATTTTATTTTTAATACCCCGAAGTATTTCATGTCTTGAACCTCTGTTTAACACTATGAAAAACCTAGAAAATAGGATTTCACATCGTTTAATTTAGTTACATGACATGTAATCCCCCCTTTCATCTTTTACTTAACCAAACTTCTCCAAACTTCTTCTGAGCCACCTATGAGAACATCAATCTTTGAAAACATGCAAACGGTTGATACACATGGATTTGGGCCCTTAAATCAGATACCTCTCAAAAAATTATCTTCCTAAACAATCTAAAACTTACTCAAAGAGGAAATGGAAAGGGGTTATCTAAACATCCACCCTGTAAGATACCTCTCAAATATTTCTCCACTATAGGAGATCACCACCTCACTAGAGAAACAAGCACAAAACCATGAAACAACCAAAACCATATCCTAAACACTCTCCTGGGAGAGATACCACTCAAAAGAGAGAAATCCACAATAAGAAACAACATAAATCCTTCTCATAAATAGAAAGGGTCTCAAACCACCAAACAAACAACATTACAAGAGAAAGGCTAAACAAAAAATAGCTCAGGATAATGAGCACATATCTACGACTCATTTTCCTAGGTTCTCTTCTCCACTCCACCATGCCACCACAAGACACAAACCAAGGGTATATCATTCCCACTCAAAACCTTCTCCTAGTGGTCCTGGATCTCTAGAGGCTGCTCCTCGAAAGTCACATCATCATCAACATCGATATCACCCCAATCGATGACGCGAGAGTTTTCATGAAGATAACAATGGAGCTACGACACATGAAAAACATAGTGTATCTGGATCATCTGTATGTGAATTTATACCCAATATTCTATAACTCCAATACAATCCAACACCTCTAAAGGCCCAAAAAACTAGGGATAAAGCTAAATCCCATGACCAAACCTTCACAGCTCACAACAGGGAGTCACCTTCAGGAACACATGATCCCTAAATAAAAAACTCCATATGTCTCCTACTATGATCAGCATAGGATTTATGGTGATCATGTTCTGCATTCATCCTCTCATGAATCATCCGAACCATCTCTATCATATTCTATACCAGTTCTATCCCAAGAACTGCTGACCCTATGACCCCATTCCAGAACAATGGATAATAGAAATATCGTTCATACAAGGCTTCAAATGACGCCATGCCAATGGTGGAGTGAAAACTATTATTTTAAGTGAACTCTACCAAGGTTGGGTGCCTTATCGATGAACCTCCAAAATCCAGGAAATAATATCGCAACATGTCTTCAAGAGTTCAGATGGTTCATTCTATCTGACCATCTTTCTGTGGATGAATAGCAGTGCAAAGGCATATCTAAGAACTGAAATCATTTTGGATTCCTCTCCACACTCTAGAGGTAAAATAAAGATCTTGATCGGAAATGATAATCCTTAGGACTCCATGGAGTCTCACCACCTCCTTCAGATATTTCCTCGATTAAACCTCCACTAATCTCAGCTCATTGATTTCTAATAAGTGGGATGATTTCTTCAAATGATCCAGTACTACCCATATAGCATCATAGATTCCCTAATATTGAGTTAAACTAGTAACAAATTCCATCAATATGTCCTACCAATTCCACTGAGGAATATCTAATGGCTAGATAAAACCACTGGGAACATAGTGCTTAGCCTTCACCTTCTAGTGGACCAAGCATCAGGACACAAACTCTACAACTGCATGCTTCAACCCAGGCCACAAAAACTAACTCCTCAAAGATTAGTACATTTTTGTCACACTAGGATGTGCCTCTAAAGGAAAACTATGAAAATATCTAAGAAATATCTTACACGATTCCAAATGAATGAAAATACTCCCCTAAAACAATAATGAGTGTTGTTTATCCTGAGTCCAAATATTAGCGGCCTCACTACAAACAACTCGGTCTCTCCATACCTCCACCTCAAGATTCCCCAACTGGGACTCTTCTACCTATTTCAACATAAATGATTTCACCGTCATTTAGAAAATAAAACTTATACCCCAACTTCTCCCATATCCATATGTAATGCTAAGATTTCTTCCATCACCTTCTAAGAATCGCAAAATTCATGTATTACATCACTAAACAGCTTACTACTCAATGCATAGGACACAACATTACCCTTTCAAGGTGTATATGAAAATTTGAATTTGTAATCCTGTAATAACTTCATCCACCAATATTGTTGCAAGTTTAAGTCGCGTTGGGAGAAAACATACCTTGGGATCTTATGATCAGTAAAGACCACAAAACACTCACTGATGAGGTAATGTATCCACAACTTCAGGAAGAACACCACCACCTACAACTCAAGATTGTGGGTGGCATAGTTATGCTCATGGGGATGTTAATACAGAGACCCATAAGAAACAAATTATCTCTTCTGCATTAGAACAAGCCTAACCCCAGACATAAAGAATCATAGAAAACCTCAAACTAAACTCCTTCTGCTAGAAGACAAAGGACCAGAGCACTGACCAAATTCTCCATCAGGTGATTAAAAGCTATCTAACACTGATCAGTCCACAAAAATGTCTAATCCTTTATGGTCAAAATTTTCAGAGGAGTCACAACCCAAGAAAAATTGACTATGAACCTCTTGTAATAGCCTATAAGACCAAGGAAACTTCTCACTTTTTCCACTATCTTGGGGGTTTCCCAAGACACGAATGCTTCTACCTTTGATTAATCCATAGCTACTCCCTACTGGGACACAACATTCCCTAATAAACTTACTTATTAAGTCCAAAACTCACACTTCAATGACTTCCCAAATAAATGGAGACAATGAAGAACTCCCAAAATAGAATGAATATGCTTTGAATTATCCTCCTCGGATGTGGAGTACACAATGATGTCGTCAATGAAAACCGCCATGTTTTTATCTAGGAACTCATGTAACATAGAATTCATTATCCCCATGAACACAACTGGAGAATTCATCACACTAAATGATATCACCAAGAACTCATAATGCCCGTGATGAAAATGGAAATCCGTCTTCAGGATATCCTCATCCTTCACACGTATCAGATGATATCCTAGCTACAAGTTGATCTTTGAGAACCAACTTTCATACTTTAGTTGATCAAATAAATCATCAATCTATGGAAGAGGATAGAGATTCTTCACTATCACTTTGTTTAATCGATGATAATCCACACAAAACCAAAAATTATTTCCAGCCTACTTCACGAACAAAACTGGTGCACCCCACGGTGACACAATCAACTGAACAAAACTGCACTACAAGAAACAATAAAGTTGTATGTGCAACTCTCATAGCTCATAAGGTTCCATTCTATATGGAGACATCGAGATAGGAGACACATATGGCTATAGTTCAATCACAAATTCAATATCTTTTCGAGGGGGTAACGCTACAACCTCTTCTAGAAAGATGTCAGGGTACTCTTCTAAAAACCTAGGAAATTCCAACTACTGAACCTCTAATGAACTCAGCATCATCTCAATCATTAAGGATGATAAGGACAGAATAGGCCTCTGACCCATCTGAGGGTCTTCCTCGCCAAAAAACATTACTGGCTCTCCATTAGAATCGAATAATACCACCTGCCTCCAGAAGAAATGCACGATAGACTACACAAAATACAACCAATATATGTTGAGGATGAAATCATATTTTTGTATTTGTAAACATAGGAAATCTCCCCAAGAGAGGTGTTTCCCGGCACTAGCTTGAATTCTCTACATACTTCAAACAAGTCAGTTCTACCTCCAACTGGTGTAGTCAATGCCAAGGAAACCAGAATCCTCTCTACAACAAGTCCCAAAGAATGGAAAAGGGAAGATGATATGAAGGAGTGTGTTTCTCTTGAATCAAAAAAGGCATGCACCCAAGTAGAAAACAAGAAAATGGTACATCGAATGACATATATCTATCCTATTGCTGGAAACACTAAAGCATAAAGCTAAACATTACCTAATCCATAGCCTTTATGACCTTGATGATGACCACCTCCATGGACGCACTCTTATCTATGAGTATAGGGAGCATCTCAGGGTTTTCCTATGTATTCCCCCATCTTCTCTCTACTAATCCAAAGCGGGTGAAACCTACTGCTACTACCTCATATATAACTGCCTAAATAGAGGAACCTGGAGTAGAACACCTAGAAAACACTGACTGCTTAGAAAGTTCAGGAACTCATGTCACTGATGACCACTTCCTATAGAAGAAAAAAAGTTCATAATCCCTTAGCATAATCCTGAAATCCACTGCCCCCGGAAAGAAGAGTCATTGAGGGCTGGGACCTACCCCAAAAAAATAGAAACTCTTCTTCCCTAAAAATAGATAACCCCATACCATAGATCTAATTCATGAGTAATCCGGATGACTCCCCTATCATGACGATCCAGTTCTGGATAACATCCTCTCGATGACCTATTCCCTTACGAGCACCTAGAGATATGTCTTCATCGTAAATGGGGTGACCTGACATTAGATCTATAGATGAAAATACTTCTCAAAGTACATCTCCCTAGCCTCCTCATCTGGAAATAGTTCTGAAGCATATCACGGAAGTTTCCTAAAATGGATCCTGAACTCCCGCACACTAGAGATCCCCTAGCGAAGGGTAAGAAGCTCTTGGTGACTGGCCCCCTTCATTGTTAAAGAAATAAACTTTTCTTTGAACCTATCTTAGAAATTCTCCCTTGATACTGATGACTCCTCACAATCCCCAAGGAACAAGAACCACCACTACCTCACTTCCCCACGCAGCAACGTCACAACCAATGACACCCAGTTATCCTTTCGAGCATGGATCGAATAGAAGGCTATCTCAACCTCTTCCAAATAGTATTTTGTGACTGTATCTGAAAATAATCCCTGGTAATTCTATAGACTCTGGAATTGAAACTCTTAGAGTGTCCTCCTCCAAGTGTTGTCATCATCAACCTCTACTCTGTGGTGATCTACTGGAGTAGCCTACTGAACATATTCTGTGTGAACCTGACGAAGACGTCAACATGAATCCATACCTATAAAGGAAAAAAACAAATAGAGCTTCTAAACCTATAATATGGAAGGCTTTATTATTAATTAATTTTTTTATTTTATTCATTTTAGGTTAACATATCCCAAGGTTTAACCATTGAAACATAGGTGCGAAGAATAATGATGTATGATCCTTTCCTAGGTCTCTACCCTGCAACCAGTATCATTTCATTTTGTAGCCACTATAAGATTAAAGGTTCATGAATCAAATCACAGGGGGACCAAAATACCCATGTCTCATCCAGTCTCATTTTTCTACAGTGCTTGCTAAACTTAGCTGACACTATTTCCATACCAACCCATGCAGCCTCACCTATGCCTAACTCCAAACTCCATCCTATCCCTCAACCAGACCTCTGATACCACTCTATCACAACCCCCTCCCCAAAAAATTTACCCCTCTTAGGATGGAAATGTGAGAAGAAAGATAATAACCCCCCAACTTTTACCTCCAGTAGCCCTCAGGTTGGAGACTAGCACCAATGATATAGAAAACACATAGATGAGAGGCATTACCCTCTAAGAGAACACATGCGAAAGAGATAGATAATATAGAAAACAACCAACTCTTACTCATAATACAATATAAAATAAAACCCAAGTAAACATATGTAATGTCATGAAAAAATACTAAAACTAAAAAAGAAACTGAAAGTACCAAAATAAGTAAAACGGAAGCAACCATGAATCCTGAATAACTCCTGCAAAACCCCGAGCTAGTAGTAACCAGCCTAATCTCCATCCTAATCCAAGTGACCTTAAAATGGTTTATATAACATAGGTTGAGAATAACATTATACTTAGTAGGATCCTCCCTAGATCCTCTCATTAAAGAGTAAAGAAAGCACGCTAAAGCATAGTGAACAACAAGTGAAACTAACTCATCACCTAAAAAGGTATACTATATTCCCAGCCTCCCCATGGCTACTCTCACCAAGTATAGCATACAAGAGTATATAATATAACATAAATAATATAAAGGGTACCCTTCTTCCAATCCCCATTTATTTTTCACTTTTCCCCCAACATCTCACGCCCTGCGTATCTCTCTCCAAAAAGGCTAGCCTGAAGACACCTAGGCAAAGCACCATAACCTGCACATTGTGAAACACACCACCCCCACATCCACTTAACCAAAAGTGACCAAGTAGTTTCCCGGAGACATCAAATCCCACATAACATGTATCAAATGTCAAGTATTATACCTCAAGACACTACATCACATACACTGAGTAAGGATCCTCAAGCCACCAGAGCCTATAAATGTTATACCTATAGTAGCACATAAGAAACTATATCTAGAATTTATGTGTGTGAAATAACCACAATCCATTACATCCCTCTACACATATATATGGGGAAAAATAACCATCATGCATACCAGAAAAAGTAACTACAAAGAGAAGAGAGAGGGGCCAAAAGGGGGAAGTCAGCCATCCATCCTCCCACTAGGATGTTGGGGAAAACACCCCCCCCCCCAAGGCTCAGAATCCCCAGGGTATCAGTCGAACTAACCGATAGGGTGGGTAGTGTATAGCAAAACAAAAATTACATGATATAACATAGATCACAACCACACTATGGGAAAAAAACATAGTCTTAGAATCAACTATAGCTAATATCTCTCAAACTTCTGGCTACCACCGTTAAGACTAGATATCTTATAAGCACACAACCATTTAAAGAGCTACATTAAGTCACTCATCCATTTTTATCAGTTTAAAATTAAATTAATTAATTCTTTAACCATTAATTAACCATTATCAATTACACATTACATTCAATTAGAATCACAACAAGGTTCTATGCCCTCCAGGCATAACCAAACCAAGTCTACGGTTCCTCAAAAGTATAACCTCAGCATTTCATCCTAGCAAGATCCATACTCATGGGTTTAACATCATTTATTGAAACATTTATTAATATTATTATCACTTTTCCATAATTCCAAGAATTATAAGAGAGAATTCTAAGCAACCAAATGCAAGGGTATCAACAAGGTGAATAGATGAACTGCCCATCGAGTATTTCACACCTATATCAGAAGCATAGACCGATCCATCCTCGAGAAGCTAAAAATGGAATACACATGGAATACCCCACACGTATTCACCTATTTTGGAAGGAGGGTAAGAAATAACATCTACCTCAAGTAGTGGGGAAAGTAAATAAAATAAAAAAAACAAAAAATTCAATAGAAACCACTTTCATATCAATGGGTAAGCCCATCTTAACCCATTCCATCATCCCCAGTGTCCTCCCTGACATCCACATGCATAAACCGATTCATCTCACCACTCTAGTCATCAAATGCTACTACAACCATCGGGCCTCCCTGCCCCCACATACCACAATATCCCTTCAGGCTCATCCATCCCAGGATCACACCACAACATAAGAAGCAGAAAACAAACAACATACCAACTGGTATCTTGGCCCTAAACAAGGCATTTAGCCTTCACACACAAAGAGAACTCATAGATCTAAATCATAAGGTGTTTGGCCTTTACAAGCAACAGGTTAACTCATAACCCTACAAGGAATTATATTTTAACACACAATAGGTTATTTATTCCATCTTGAATTAACCGGTTCAATTAAACATGTATAAATTCATCCATTTGATTATCATCAAATCACAAAAACAAAAACAACCATATTCATTAACATCCCTCTTTATTTCTTTATCCAATCAATTTATAATTAATCTCAGCTTTACATTCTTTACCAATTTCCATCAATAATGGCATGATGAACAGGAAAGGAATAGATATCACACTATCTAGAAAAAAAGAGGCAATACAATCACTAAGAAATTGATAGCAATTCTTTAATCCAGTTCAAATATTTAATTTGGTAAATTAAATTGTGATCCAAGGGATAAATAATTCTAGCTCCATGATTTCATGTAAATAAAAAAGAGAAGCAATAAATCCCCTACCTCAAAGGGACGTTGACGTTCTTTGCATTAGAATAGATTAAAGAAATGGATCACAATCACCTCTCCCACAACAACTGCATCTTCCTGAGGACCTCATAGCACATCCACGCCAACCAACAACCAAGGAAGCTCCATTAGAAAAATGGAGATCATGCGTCATCACATGGTAAGTAGAAATGAAAAGAAACATATTGAAGAAACCACAATAATGGAGGTAGATCATACCTTATATAGAATATGAATCACTACAAATCAAATAAGGGAGTAAGGGATTTTTCATTGACAAAGGAATCCCTAAATTGCTGAAGAGAGGGTCGTCAGGTCACCTGGGGTCAAGGGAGAGCCGCTTCACCCATAGGTTTGACAAAAACTGAGCAGCTGGAAAACAATTAAAACATATGGTGTTGGGGAATTACATGACGTGTAATCCCCTTTCACATCATGTAATTCCTTGAGGTCAAGTTCCTCAAAAAAACACTTCACCTCATTGATTTATTTTATTTTTCAAACCCCAAATTATTTCATGTCGTGAACCCCTCTTTCACGCTATGAAATAGGATTTCATGTTGTGTAATTCAGTTACACGACATGTAATCTCCCCTTATATATTTTACTTAACCGAAGTTCTCCAAAATTATTCTGAGCTACCTCTGATCACTTATATATTCAAAAACATGCAAAGGTTTGATCCACATGGATCCAGGACCTTACATATTTACTCATTAATGGGGTCATTGAATGCTCAACATTGAAGGATGATTCTTGATGCACTTGTCTATAATAAAAATCTTAGAGTAAGTGTGATATAACTTATTCTAAACATGATGGATGGATATAAAATATGTAGGTAACAGGAGAAATACAATTTGGAACAACTTTCTAGAATACTAAATTTTCAAATTCGTTTGATAATAGGGTAAAACACGCAAAATATTTTAGATGAATAGAATCAGATCTAAAAATCTCACCCCTTTTTCCTATAAAAATGTATCCTCTCTCCTTCTCAAAAAATTGGAAACTATGTGTGGTCATTTTAAATAGTTTTTTAGTTTCTTTTCAATGTAATAGTATTATTTATTTTTAATATATTTTACTCTTCTTCTTCCTCGCATTCTAATATTTTAAATCTTTAGTGATTCCACCTTGTTCTTCTCCACTCTGATCTCTAAAAGTCGTGATCATGAGTAATTGACCTGATAAAACTATCAGGGGATCCATCCAATGTTGAAAAAAAGTCATTTAACATTCATATTTATTTTTTATCATTTTCTTTGATTTATTTCAATGTGGATCTTAGTGGTTAAGGAACCTTTGTGTCTCAACTTGTCACTCGAAGCTTAAATTTCTCTTCTGCAACATTTTACCTTGATCGAGGAGGTGGATGTGTTGTCTCTCAGTGATCATTGGGTACACTATATATTCAAAAAAATAGGTAGAAAATCATATTTATACATACAATGTAGTGTGTTTATTAAGTAAATTTTAAACTAATAATGCGACGATGAAGGTTCACTCTGGGTGTTCTCCTAGGAAGATATCCTTTCTATTTAACAACATTATGTCTACATTCATTCTATCCACATTGTATTATATATATATATATATTTCATGAATATTTTAAACTCTTGGTCTTTATATTATTTATTTTTATATTAGTTATAATATAAATAGAGAAAATAGAAATACGATGTTGTGTGAGCTGCCTCCTTGAGACTGACCCTAGGTGTGCACTATATTGCTTTCTTACGTAAAAAAAATATTGATTGAGGATTCATGACAAATACTTTCACATCAAAGACCCTCACTATAAACTACTCCACACCACCATAATATCACATATCACTTAAAGGCACCTGGCCCATCACCTAGTACACTAACAGACCTCTGACCATCACAGTTTTTGCATATCTAGTCATCTAGAAGAGAGACAAGGAAAGAGTGATTATCTATCCATCCATCAACATGGATATTGTAAAAATCACCCCCCCCCCATGTGAATATAAAGGTTTCAAAACATAGTGCTCGATGTGGTTGGGACGTGTATATAAAATTACAAGGAACATACAAATATATACATATACCACACCCAATCCCAACCTATGGGTTCACAAAAAAGTAACTAACTCACAAAATCCCCACTTTTAATGTCACCTCTAAATGCATAAAAACACCCAAACCACAAGCCACATATATCATTTACAAATAAATCCATCATCCATATCATTTGTTTAATTATTTATAAAAAACCACATTAAACCACATATCCCATCATTTATTTATTAATTAAGAATTTTCATCCCATTAACCAAACCATCATAATCCATTTAAAACATTATTAACCAGTCATTTCATCACTACCCATTCATCTAGCATAACACAACCATTATTTCATGTGGCTCATCATTCCCATTTAACCATCACCTCACCACCCCAAAATCACAACCAAAAAAACTATCACCTTGCCTCCCTAAAAGAACGGCCAAACAAACCATCACATTGTCGCCCCAAAAGCATGAAAAAACAAATAATCTAATAGCTTCCCAAAAATAATGTCCAAAAAAACCCACAACACATAAAATATCATTTTACTAATTTAAAAAATGGTCTTTTATCACATTTCACTATATTTTTGGGGTGTTACCACACAATCCATAAATCTCAGGGAAACCGTTTTATTAGAAAAATATAAGTGGATAGCCAGATTATATTTATTTAAGTTGTTTAAAACAATCACAAAAAGAAAGGTTTGCACAAATCATTTCACATAAGCACAAACAAATCCCCCAATGGATACAATTTTTAGCAGGGCTTTCATCCCGTACAAACACAATATCATATGAAGGTCAATGTTGTAAAAGAATGTGAATCATTATCCTTTCCCATTCAATTTCAATTAACTAATTAATTTATCTTTATTAGTCCATAAAAACCATTCCACATAGATAAATAAAATAAAACCCCTCCTGTATGATACAAAAAATGATAAATGTGGGATTTCTTGCCTTAATGAAGCATTTCCAACTCACTGTGCGCCATAGGGTGAAGAAGAAACACCCATAAAACACAACTATACAAAAAACCTATGGATGGACCTACACCACATCAAGGGTTATACATATCCCAAATCAAAAAACAAACTAAAACCATACTATCATAGTGGATATTCAAAGAAGAATGGAAGTAAAACCACAGGTCAAAGAGGATAACTCGCCATGGATTTCCAATGGGAATCAACTGGAACCAAAAAATAAAAGTAAGAGAAGAAGGGTTAGAAGATCTTCCAAAAATAACCTAGGGTTCACCCAGAAACAAGAGAGAGAGAGTGGTATAGATGAATGAATAAAAATAGTCCTAATAAAAGGATTTAAAACTTGGATCCAACACCTTTCATTTAGTGACTTGGTTTCATGACGTGAATTCCATAGGAATTATAAAAATTCCAACTTCAATAAAAATTCAAATCACCTCATATTTATTTAATTACATGTCATGAATCATTTTCATGATGTGAATCCATTTCATGTATTCCTATTCCTCATACACGCAAGCTTTGAATTGATCCATCTACACAATCCATGAATTCCCCATTCATGATGGGAACACAGTTCACATTATGAACCACCAACTACAGTGCTTCTACAGCTCAAGACCCACTAAACCCTGTAGGGCTTCCTCTAAATCTTCCCCAACACTATTTAACCAAAAAAAATTAAAATTAATAGTCTAAGAAGGCATGGAACATTACATGGGGTTGATCGGACCTGATGTCACTAATTTGATATAATCCACCAATAATCATCCACCATCATTGTTTCACCTTTATCACACCCTAAATCATGAACCACACCCACTGTATTGATCCATTATTTTGAAGAATGGTCACACAACAATTGAATATAAAGTATCAATTGAATCACTGGACAAGGGAATAATAGTGCTAAGTTATACAAAGAAATGGAGTAGAAATACATAAAACATAATAGGGGAAGGAAACTCATCCATTTTCAGGTTTTTCTAAATTTTTTCCATTTAAACAATCAATGAAGAGTAATAATAATCAATAAATAAATTTCCCTAAATCCTAGGAAGAAATAAGCCCAAACCCTTAAGTATGATAAAACCACAAATAAAACTATAATAAGAATTGATTCACATTCTTCAAGGGATAAACAATGAGGAAAATAAACCAATGAAAAAAATTCTCTACCTCAAATTTGGATTGATCGCTATCAAATTATGGAATAGTTTCATCATCATCGGTGAGATATGATAATTGCATTGTCATTAGAAATCCTCGATCTGATTTCGTTCGCCAAGATCTCCTCCAACATCTCCTCTAAATCTCTTGGGTTATGCGGATAACCCTATGGATTTTTCATAAACATATATTTATATAGGATTGATTTAGGTCTTTGTGCAAAAAAATTAAAATAAATTTATTTTTATTCTTATTATTATTTATGCCTGTGATAGCACATTACCAAAATTTCTGATGCTAAAAAATCTTATATTGTACCTAGGGTAAAAATCATGTCTTGGACTCAATGAAGGTCTCATATTTCTCATTCAAGTACTCATTTGGTAGTTATTCCACTATTTTAGGAAAACTGTGCATGTGTGATATTAATATATTTAATATTTTTGTAATATCAGTATTAGGATCATCAGGCCTCAGAATCTCATATAGTCTCAGCACCCATCTCCAAAAATATCATTATATATATTCTAAAGCTTAATAGAGATAAAAACTGAGATGTTACATTCTCCCCACCTTATATATTTTCATCCTGAAAATAAAAAGGACTACTCAAAAAGATGTGGGTATCAAGCTCTAATTTGGGTCTCCTACTCCCAGGTTCTCTTCTAAAGATTATCATGCTACCACCAGACATGCACTAAGGGAATCTATCTCCCATAAAGGATATTATCATACCAATCCATGATATCCAGCACATAATCCAAAAAGGTATCTCTTTTCTCGATGTCCAAATATCCCTAGTAGATAAAATGTGATGGGTCATGCACGTACCCCCTTAGTTGTGACACGTTGAAGACATCATGTGTATGGTCTAACTGTGTTAGTAGGGACAAGTATTATTCCACCTCATCAACCCTATATAGTATCTAGAAATGGATAATTAATCTTGGAGATATCTTGCTTCCCCAACCTAATCTCAGAAATCAATGTCGATGTGAGACCCTTAGTAACACTTCTTCTCCCTCCTCAAATGTTAAAGGCCTTTTTCATTGGTCTGTATAATACTTCTGATGGATTTGTGGAGAACAAGATTAGTTCAACATAGTGGTGACCTATGGGGTCACCTGTACAAAGCCTCATATGGTGCCATATTGATGGTGGAATGGTAGTTTTTTTTTTGTATGAAAACTCCACCAAGGGTAGGTGATCCTCCAAACTATGGCCAAATTCTAACACATGGGCCCAAATCATGTCCTCCATAACCTGAATGGTCTACTTAGTTTGGCCATCAATATTAGGGTGAAATGCAGTACTCGAATGTAATTAAGTACCAAAGGCCTCCTGTATTTCTCTCCATAATCATGATGTGAAGCAAGCATCCTGGTCTAAAACAATCATCAAGGGGGCTCCATAAAGTCGAGCTATCTTCTTCATGTAAAGGAATCCCAAGATATCTACTGAACTCTGCTCTCAGATATCTATGAAGTGGACCAAATTTGTGATTCGGTCTAAGATCACCCAGATGGAATTGTGTTCCATAAACATCCATAGAAGCCCCATTACGAAGTCTACAAATATACTATCTCACATCCACCCTGGAACCTCAAAAGGATGAGTTAAAACCACTATAACATGGTTCTCATCTGTCACCTAATCATAAGTGAGGCATCAAGAGAAAAACATTGATACACACTTCTTCATACCTGGCCACCAGAACTGGCATCGAAGGTCCTGATACATCTTTTCCACACCAAGATGTACCTCTAAAGAGGATGTATAAAACTACCTCATCACCTCCTCATGAAAAATCACTAGAACCATATTCTTCCCTTTGGATAGGATAATGTTCTCCCCACCTTTAGAAAATATATTAGGATCACATCCAGTAGATATCTGAGTACGTAGGGTCTCATAGTTGTTATCTCCATGTTGAGTATCCCTAACATATTGTAGAAGCGGTGAGGTAATAACTATAGATTGTAGATAAGTTTTCCTATCTGCATCCACTAAAGACAACTATAATGAGGTTATCTAATCTAAATCCTTGGTCAACAACTGCAAACAAAATCTCCTGCTGAGAGCATCTACCACTATGTACCCCTTCCTAGGAGTATAGACTGTCTCAAATTAATTATCATGGAGGAACTATAACCATCGCCACTATCTCAAGTTAATATCCTTCTGAGAGAAGATATACTTGAGACTCTTATGTTGTAGTAGATGATAAACTAATCACCTATGAAGTAGTTTCACAGTGTATTCAGGGATAAGACTACCGCTGCCAACTCTATATCATGGGTCGCATAGTTATTCTCATGCAGCTCAACTTTTGGGACCCATAGGCAATCACTTCCTACCTATCCTTCAAAACAATACCAACTCTAGTCCCTGGGGAATTGCAAAACACTATGTATTTAACACCCTAAAATAGAAATCTATAGATGGGAGTGCTCATCAACCTCTGTTGAAACTCCCAAAAAGCCTGTTAGAACATCTTTTGCCATGTGAATGGAAGCCCCATGTGGGTCAAAGAAGTCAAAGGTGATAATATCCTGGGGAAATCAGTCACAAATCTCCTATAATAGCCTTCCAGTCCAAGGAATTTGTGCACCTCCATCATTCACTTGGGTGGATCCCTTTCTAACATTAACTAAAACTTCATTGGGTCCATTGCTAAATGCTCAACTAGGATGACATATCCTAGAAAGTGGAGCTCTTAAATCCATAACTGACACTTCGATAGCTTCCAATAAATCTAGTGTTCTTTGAGTATGTCTAGGACCATCCTCAAGTATCTAGTGTGTGCCTCCTCATATGCTAAGTCACTACAAAAAAATGACTTATAGAAATAGGTTATTTGTGATAGGCAAAGGGTACGTTACAAATATTTTGTTGAATGATACTATTTACGGCGGGAATTTTGACCTGTTGCAAATACTCTTCCCAAGTTTCTGTTATTTGTGATGGGTGAGAATCCTTGTCGCAAATAATATGTCAATAGGATATTATTGGTGATGGGTCATGAAAATTTTGTTATCGTGATAATAGTATTTGTGATGGGTCATCGCAAATAATCTCTCATAATAATAGTATTTGTGACGGGTCCCATCGCAAATATTATCTTTTACTGCCGCCTCAATTAATAACTGGTGAACTATTTGCGACGGGTCCCGTCACAAAAAATAATATTTGTAACGGTCCATCACAAATAATAAGTCGGTAGGAAATTATTTGCGACGGGTCTCATCACAAATACATTTTTAACCGCTGCCCCTAATTAATAGGGGGTAGCATTTGCAACAGGATTCTTGTCGCAAATGTCTCCATCACAAATGATCTGACCATTATATAGCTCATTTGATTTTTTCCCATTTCACAATTCTCTCAATTCTTCTCTCCTTCTCTACTCTCATATTTCTCTCTTCAGTTTTTTCAAACTTTTAAATTTTACAGCGAACCAATTTTCTAGACTTACATACAATAAAAGATTCGGTTTTAAGGTATTTATTTGTTGCTTTTATTTTTCAGTTAATTCATTTTAATTTATATTAGTAATTATTATTAATTAGTGGTAATTAAATTAAATTAGAATTAGATAGTTTTATTTTGCATTATTTATTTTTACAAATATGTTGTTTCATTAAGATTTAATTTTTTTATTTAAAATTAAATAGTATTAATTTGTAATTATTTGGTTCAATTATCATTAGTTAATAATAATTACGTGTAATTAGTATTAATTAGTAGTAATTAGTATTAATTAGTATTAATTCGTATTAATTAGTATAAATTAGTATTAATTGGTATTATTTAGCATTATTTATGTTGAGTCAATAAGGTTTCCTTATGACTTTTCCATTCCTTCATGATTGGGGAGATTGTTGAGTCAATAAGGTTTCCTTATGACTTTACCAATCCTCATGTTTTGAAAATCACAAACACCTTATCTCAAGGAAAATTTCATTTTACCCTTTGTTTTACTTTCATAAGGAAAATTTTCCTTCCCCAAGAATTTTTATCCTTGCCATGTTTTTCAATGATCATTTTTTCTAAATGTAAAATTCGGTTTCATACCCAAAACCTCAGAATCTAATAATACATAGATATAAAGCATTATATTTTCAGGATCTAAATTCAGACCCCGAACTCTTATGAGTTCTGACTCCGAGTTCTCTAAATTCAGACTCTAAACTCTTATGAGTTCTGACTCCGAGTTCTCTGAATTCAGACTCCAAACTCATATGAGTTCTGACTCCGAACTCTTATGAGTTTTGACTCCGAGTTCTCTGAATTCAGACTCCGAACTCTTATGAGTTCTGACTCCGAGTTCTCTGAATTCAAACTCCGAACTTTGTAAGTTCAGACTCCAAATTCTAATGAATTCTGACTCCGAACTTTGTAAGTTCTGACTCCGAATTCTCATGAACTCTGACTCCAAACTTTGTAAGTTTAGGTTCCGAATTCTTGTGAATCCAGATTCTGATTTTCCTTGAAATTTAGACTCCAAAATTCTATAGTGTTCAGGTTCTAAATTCCTTAGAAAACAGAATCCGAATATCCTTGTATTATAGACACCGAATATATTTTTGGTTAGACTCCGAACTTTTATTTGCTTTCATTCTGAATATTTGATTTTGGTTATGTAACCATATTCTTGCTTACACTTGTTTCGGTTATAAAATGATGTCGTGCATTCAGTTACTAACTAACCATTGTTTTATTGACACGTGTACATGTCCCTCCAAAATTCAAGGAAAAATATGACCGTTGGAGGAGGGAGTCGACCGTTGAAGTTGTGCATATAAATAGGAGCTCATTTGAAAGAGCTTGTAACAAGTTGATCAATCTAGAGATTACATGCTGCTGAAGTGATTTCCAGAGAGAGAGACTTTATTACTTTATGTGTACTGAACACCTTGTTCATATTTTCTTCGTGCGACTCCGAATGTTGCTGAGTACATTCAAGGGCTTCCAGGGATAGGAAGACAGAGGTGCTGACTACCTTAAAGTTTGAGGACTTCCTTGCTGAGGAAGACAGAGATGCCGACTACCTTGAAGTTGAGGGCTTGCGAGGATAGCAAGACAGACTCTGATCTTCGTATCGAGGGCTTACCCTAGTGTGGGTAAGATAGACTTTCTTGAAAGTATAAATCAAGGGACCTTTATCCAAGGTTGTTGGATACCCTTCTCTTTGGGTTAAAAGATTTATTACTAGTTGCTTGGTTTGTTTCAAGTTTTCTACGGCATTTTGATTGTTGAGGAAAGTATAACTATCTTATACTTCCTTATACTTGTATACTCTGATTTAGTAAGATTTTATACGCTTTAAGGTAGAATCTTTATCTTTGTAAACTTTCATTAAGTTTCATTTTCGGGAACCATCTTTTCCGGAATCACTTTCTCAAAATCATATTTCCGGAATCTAGCAAGTGTGTAGAACTAGAGGTTTTGTGAATTACCTTGTTTAACCTTGTTAAACAAAATCATCTTTAAAAGTTCCGAAGGAATTTTTTAAAGTATACAATTCACCCCCCCCCCCTCTTGTATTTTGAGCATTATTAGATACTTCATTCAATATCTATATTATTTCGATCCTACATTTGGTATTATAGAGTATATCATACTCCACATACCATCTCAACAATTTAGTCATAATTAGTAATAAATGGTAAAAAAATAGTAATAAATTGTAATAATTAGCGGTAATTAGCAGTAATTACTACTAATTAATAATAATTAGTAATAAATAGAAAAAAATAGTTTATATAGTAATAATTAGAAATAAATAGTGGCAATTATTAATAATTAGTAATAAAGAGTAATAATTAGTAATAAATAGTAATAAATAGTAATGCATAGTGATAGTAATAGTTAGTAATAGTTAGTAATAATTAGTCATAATTAGTCATAATTTAGAATAAATAGTAATAAATAATAATAAATAGTAATAGTTTGTGATAGTTAGTAACAAATAGTAATAATTAGTATTAATTAGTAACAAATATTAATAAATAGTAATAAATAGTAATAAATAATAATTATTATTATTAATTAGTAATAATTAGTAATAATTAGTAATAATTAGTAATAATTAGTAATAATTAGTAATAATTAGTAATAATTAGTAATAATTAGCAATAATTAGTAATAAATAGTAATAAATAGAAATAATTAGTAATAAATATTAATAATTAGTAATAATTAGTAATAATTAGAAATAAATAGTAATAATTAGTAATAAGTAGTAACAATTAGTAATAATTAGAAATAAGTAGTAAAAATTAGTAACAATTAGTAACAATTAGTAATAAATAGAAATAATTAGAAATAATTAGTAATAAATAAAAAAACTAGTAATAAATTGTAATGATTAGTAATCATTAGGAATGGTTAGTAATAAATAGTAATAATTACCAATAATTAGCAATAATTAGCGGTAATTGGCAACAATTAGCGGTAATTGGCAACAATTAGCGGTAATTGGCAATAATTAGCGGTAATTGGCAACAATTCGCGATAATTGGCAACAATTCATGGTAATTGTCAATAATTTGCGGTAATTGGCAATAATTGGCAGTCATTGGAAATAATTAGCAGTGATTGGCAATAATTAGTGGTGATTGGAAATAATTAGTGGTGATTGGCAATAATTAGCTATAATTGGAAATAATTAGCGCTAATTGGAAAAAATTAGTGGTAATTGGCAATAATTAGCGGTATTGGCAATAATTAGCATTAATTGGCAATAATTAGCGGTAATTAGGAATAATTAGCGGTAATTG
The DNA here is from genome assembly GCA_963277665.1 of Viscum album. Lineage (NCBI taxonomy): Eukaryota > Viridiplantae > Streptophyta > Magnoliopsida > Santalales > Viscaceae > Viscum > Viscum album. The sequence goes on along the minus strand of OY728160.1, from coordinate 24,087,963 downwards.
GGAATAATTAGCAGTAATTGGGAATAATTAATGGTAATTCATAAAAATTAGTGGTAATTAGCAATAATTAGCAATAATTAGCACTAATTAGTGGTAATTAGCAGTAATTAGTAAAAATTAGCGATAAATCAATATAATTATGAAAAATTATCAGTAATTAGTAAAAAAATTGTTATAAATAAATAAAAATAATTAATAATAAGTGCTAATTAGTAGTAATTAATAATAATTAGTGGTAATTAGTAAGAATTAGTGGTAATTAGTAATAATTAGCGGTAATTAGTAATAATTAGCAGTAATTAGTAATAATTAGTGGTAATTAGTAATAATTAGCAGTAATTAGTAATAATTAGTAGTAATTAGTAAAAATTAGCGATAATTAGTAAAAAATAATTTTAATTTATATTAATTAGCAGTAATTAGTATTAATTAGCGGTAATTAGTATTAATTAGTGGTAATTAGTAAAAATTAGCGATAAATCAATATAATTATTAAAAATTAGTAGTAAATAGTAAAATATTGTTATAAATAAATATAAATTTGTAATAATAACTGATAATTAATAGTAATTAGTAATAATTAGCACTAATTAGTAAAAAACAGAAGAAATTAGTAAAAAATAGCGGTAATTAGTAAAAATTAGTGATGAATCAATATAATTATTAAAAATTAGCAGTGATTAATAAAAAATTGTTATAAAATAATAAAAATTAGTAATAATAAGTGGTAATTATCAATAATTAATTATAATTAGTAGTAATTAGTAATAATTAGCATTAACTAGTTATAATTGGTGATAATTAGTAAAGAAAATATAAACTAATAAAAATTAGTAATAATCAATATTAATTAGAAATAATTAGTAAAAATTAGTATTAATTAGTATTAATTAGTAATCCTTAGTATTAATTAGTATTAATTGCTATAAAATTAAAAAAAATAGTAATTATTATTGGTATTCAGTAATAATTAATGATAATTTGTAATAATTAGTGGTAATTAGTATAAAATATTATAAATTAGTATAAATTAGTATTAATTTTAAACAATTTTCTATAAATCACTATGAAACAATAGAAATTTATTATAAATTACTAAAAAGTTGAAAATGAAATAGGTTGTCAATTTTCAGGCCATGAGAAATAACAAATTTGTATATACATAGTTTACACAAATTAGTTATTTCTTGTAGCCTAAAGATTATAAATTTTATGATTTAAAACTTTTTAGTAATTTATAATATGTTTTACTACTTTGTAGTAATTTATAATAATTTTTATTAATTTATAAAAAAATATGTGAATATTTGCAGTAATTAGTAATAAAACAACGGTAAATATATAAAATTTATAATATTTATAAGTCAATTCTAATTTTTTATTTTTTTCTCTTTTTTGGAAATTATTTTTCTTATATAAAATTAATCATAAAAATTTATTTAGTAATAATTAGTAATAAATAGTATTAAAAAGCAATAATTAGTAATGAGCAATTTATGCTAGTGAAAAATTTATTTATACATGGTTGATACAAATTAGTAATGAAAACTTTTATGCCAACCATCTCCAAATATTTCATTGGGTCACCATATTCAGGCAAATATGATGTGACACCTTGATAGTAGCAGTAACAGTAGGAGGAGATACATTGATGACATGACATAATTGACATAAATTGGTGTAATGATAAATTTGGACATGGTCAGCGTATATTAGTTTCATCACCTAGTGATTGTAAAATCTATGATTTATACATTTTAGTAAATCATATAATTTCCAATCTACAGGTGATTATAAATGACCAATCTATACTAACCATGTCCAAATTTGTCATTAGGTCTCCAAAACTAGGAAAAACATGATGTGATATACCAATGATAGTAGCAGAAACACGAGATACATCAATGATAGGGCATGGTTGACATAAATTGGTACAATGAAAAATTTAGAATGGTTGGCATAAATTGGTTTCATCACCTCAATATTGTAAAATCTATGATTTAAACTTTTTTAGTAAATCATAGAATTTCCAATCATCAGGTGATTAGAAATGACCAATTTGTGTCAACCATATCTAAATTTTTCATTTGGTCTCCAGAACTAGGGCAGGATGGATGTGACGTGTCGATGGCAGCAGTAGTAGGAAGAGGAGGAGGAGACGAATATTGGCATAGTTAAATGCTATTTATAATCATATATAATATATATCTATATATAATAGTTGTTTTCAACTATTTACTAACAGTAATTTAGTGTTTCATATGGACTCTAATTTATTTTATGAGCTGGCGGAGGCTGACCTACCTAGTGATGATCATGATATTGCATTATTTGACCCTCATATTTTTGGAGATTTAGCGACAACTCAAAGGGGTCATGGTCTTACGATATTTATGATTTCTGACCCTATCCTCAAGTGACGTCCACATCTTGACTTCAATCCATGCATGCGTAGGTATGTTCAGTTGTGTATTATAGTTAGTTTTCATTAATTTTTATTAATTTATTTATATAATAATTGTTTGATTATTTGTAATCTTTTTTCACACCTTTTCGCATATATCAGTTAGATAGGGAACAAGAAGAGATATGTCAGTAGTAGGAGGAGGAGGAGACGCGTCAATGGAAATAGCAGCAACATGAGCATACGATGGAGTACATGTGACGTTTGACTCATGGTTTAGGGATGAAGTTCCCTCCACCAGCTCCTCCAGCTCCTCCAAATGACCCTCCCCCTTAGTGATTTATATATTTTTCTGATAAATATTTGAATGTAAAAAAAATTTGTAGTATTCTTATTAATCAATATATTTACATTTCTATATAGTTTGTTTTTTATATTGTTATGAATTTTTTTAATATTTTTTTTTTATAATTATTTTTTTATTTTTTTATTTTTTCATTATTTTTTTAATATTTCTGAAAATATTGTGTTTTTGATTATTTTATTATTTTATTATTATTATTATATTATTATTTTTTATTTTTTTTATTATTTTATTTTTTTTAAGTTTTTTACGATGGGCCCGTCTCAAAAGGTTTTTTCTAAACCTGGATAAACTATTTGCGATGGTAAGAGCTTACATCAAAAATAGGATTTTTTGCGATGGTCTATCACAACAAACCTTATTTGCGACTCTATTTTCTACAGTGGGTTATTTGCGATGGGACCAGGTCGCAAATAACCCGTCGCAAATGCTTCAATTTACAGTAGTGAGTACACTAGAATATCATTGATGAATGCCACCAAAAAAAAGGTCTAAGAATGGTCAAAATATCTATTTCATGAGTCTCATGAACACTTCTAGGGAATTTTTCCTGCTAAAAGGCATCACCAAGTACTCATAGTGATTGTAGCAACATCGAAATATCATCTTCGGTATAAACTTATCTCGTACTTGAAGCTAATGATAGCCTAATATGAGGTCAATCTTTGAGAACCATCTTGCCCCTCTCAACTGATCAAAGTGTTATTTGATCCTCAGTAGTGGGTACTTATTCTTCACGATCACCTAATTTAGGCGATAGTAATCTACAAATAACCTTAATCTCTCATCTGCTTTCTTGGAAAACAATATTAGGGATACCCAGGGTGACACACTGGGTATGACAAAGCACTTCCTCTACAAGTCTTCCAACTACACCTTTGGCTCTCGAAGCTTAGTGGGATCCATATAATATGCTAGCACATATTTTAGGGCCATCCTTGTGTGAAATTAAATAGATAATTCTATCTCTTGGTGGGGATTTAAGCACTGGATATCCTCTGGAAATATGTCCTTGTACTCCTCCACCACTATAGGAAGCTTAAAGACAATAGAATCCACTACTCCAACAGAGATACTAGTCTGTTTTTGATTAATCATCTATATCCTCCTACTTATGAGACCATCATACTCTACCTAGGTTTCCTTCTCACCCATGAAGTAAAAACATGATCTGTCACATAGATACATCACATACTCTTCCATAAACAATCAACCTAGGCATAAATTGTAGATATCCAATACATACCTAAGATGAAGTTGTAAGGCCACATTGCTACTACAAATATATACCATATAAATATCATACCTTCAAGTATTAGGTCACAATATCGGAAGAAGTGTGTTATCATTAAGTCACCTCCAATATGAGTTTCTAAACACAAGGTTTGAGTTAGGGTCTTGACCTAAATCTCTAAGTCTCGAACCAAATAAGTGACAAGAAAAGAGTGGATCATACCCATGTCTATCAATAATACATATAAAGTAGATAAGACACTAATCATACCTCTAATCATCCCTAGAGCCTCTGGGTTATATGCCTCTACTGCTTATAGATAAAATCATCCATGACCACTAGCTCTCTATGCCTAGCGTGGATCACACAGGGTGGTGGTGGAAATAAGTTGAAACATATTCTGCCTCCAACTACTCTCTCTGATCCTCTTCCATATCTGCCACCCTGCATACCTTCTTGATCCTATCATTGTCGTTTCCTAGGCAATCCCTCAATATTCTCTCTGTTAGCTATACGAAGGGTTAGAAAATCTAGATTAAGATGTCTTTGACCATCGTAAGAGAAGCACCTCCTCTCTCTAGGATAAATTGAGCCATACTGAGAGACCTAAAACACTAATCCTCTATCCTAGAATCATCTCCTGAAGCATCTTGCATTCCCAAATCCCTTTTACAATCATCAGATACCATCTACTGAGGTCTCATCTCTTACATGGCCACTATCAACACTTTTTTTTGGAATCTTCTCTTCATGGAATCTCTCCAAACTAAGGCTTTCTCAAGAACTCTATCATATAGGATAAAATTAAAAGAGATATGATTCCAGTCCTGATATATTTGTGTAATACCCACTCAAAATTTCTTTCTCTAGGGAATAGATCTTGAACCATATCCAATGATTATCATGAAAGGTCAGTGAACCTCACAAAATAATCTTCCATGGTTATAATACCATACTGAAACTACATATACTCAGAAATTCACACCAAACAAAATATGGTTGTATAGAACTCATCCCTAAATAGATTTTCAAAAATTGACCAATAGAGAGTTGACTCATCATGTTATTGAGTCACTAGACTCCACCATCACCTAGAAGAGCCCTGAATAACACTCACTGCTGAAACCACCATCTAATATTTAAGTGTACTCACAAGGAATCAAAATCAGATGACCACCTCAAGTCATTCCTTAGATATCTAGGGGTCTATATTGCCCTGAAACTTGGGAGGTCACTACCTTTGAAACTCATGGAGTGCTCTTATCTTGTGTACATCCTCGACCGGTACTACCGGTGCACTTTTATGATCAATGGGTGGTGGAAGAACTAGAAAACTACCCTAAGGTACCACCTCCTACACAAGACCTTGTACTGAATCCTCATCACTTGTAAGATCATTCTTGTGATCATGTAGTGGAATCCTTATTGAATATCTTCATGGAGGCGTCCTAAAATGAAAAAAATGCACCAAGGTTAATGATTATATCTGGGAAGCTAACTCAATAAGGATATGGAAACCATAACCCATTAATATATGATATATATACCAATGTTCTCACTACAACTAGTGAATACATGTACCAAGTCAAAAAAATAGGTTATCAAAGTCCTGGTGAATAGATACGCCGACTGCTGCACCAACACTAGACACTCTGGCCTGAAAGACAAACTTGAAACACTTTAACACTGTTTCCATAAATCCCAAACCAACCTTAAAGATATAAAATTTCCACACTTTGGTCCTAAGGTATAACTGAATCTTCTGATACCACTCTATCATGACCCATCCCATCAAGGCCAACCTATCCAGTGATAAGCTGAATGTGACAACCCCTATACCACCTCTAATGGTTCGGGGGATAGTGACCAATGTCAAGTAGGAATATCCCACATATAGAAGGAATTATCCTAAGTACCTATATACACACACACATCTCCAAGCACATACAACGCTTAAATATAAAATAAAATAACCGGTACCAATTCATGCATACAGATATATCTCATAACCATAGTATGACAAAATTACTATAAGAGTTAAAGGGGGCCAAATACAAGACCACCCAAAACTATAAATAGAGTCTAATATGCTCAGAAGGGTGGGACTACTATCAAATGAAGCGCCAGAAAGAACCTGGGTCTATCAATACAATTCTAAGCTCAGTATACTCCCTATTCTCCTTAGACTCCATTAAATGGTCTTCCATCTACATAAGATACAAAATTTTTGGGAAGATCCCATGTAGGAGTGATTATAAAAATACCAATACCCCAAAACAACCAAACATAAATCATAATGAGTAGTCATTTAATCAATATATAGGTATATCAATCAAGATATGATACATAATGATAATAAAAAATAAACCAAATACACTCATAATAGACTCCAAGTCTCTAAGTTTTCAATAATAACTTTGAGCCATAGGAGTTTTCTTAGGAATTTAAGGTAATTATCATCTCAGAGGAATCACTCCACAATTCATTCTATCATTGATGACACTCATCTAAGAGGTTTTTCTCATATAGCCTCACTAAGATGTACTTGTTGGATCTTCAAATATCACTCTATCCTGATAGAGGATCACACCCAGGACCATTGGAGGATGCCACCAACCCTACTAGATAAAACTTCTAGATATAAAATCAAATAACTATGTATGGTGTTCATGTTGATACAAAAAACCCCACCTAGGAAGGATGTGATAGAGGATCTCACCCCATGCATCACGGAGGGATACTGCGAACTCTATCCAAAACAGAACCCGTATAGGGGATCACAATCCTATGTTGAGAATGTAATTTCACACTGTACCCTCATAGGGATGGACCAATGGATCTCTCTCAACTGAACCAGGTCTATATTAAATAAATTAAGGGCCTCACGTAACCCAAAAAAAGTACACGGCATGTACTGGGGGTACATGGTGTGTCTCGACTATCGTGGGTCTTATTGTGTCTCATTACCTCACATGACATGTAGACCTCTATATACATGACATGTCCTTGAATGGTACATGGCATGTAGAGGTTAGAACAAAACTTGGTGTGCTTCCATCTCTTTCCCATGTGCACCTGATCGTGCATGTGTACTCTAGAATGTGATCGTGTACTATGGTCGAGCATGTGTATTGGGCTATGTTCGAGTATTGGGTTGTGACTATATACTCTACTTGTTCCTATGTTCCTGACCATTTTTATGCACATTTATCCTCTAGGATACATGTAGATCTACCAGAACAAGGTTATACATTATGTGGTAGGGACCACACATCATGTGATATTTTATTTTACATGTAAACCCTAGCAGTACATCCAAGTACCCCACACTGTATGTTTTCATTGGGTACACACTGTATAATGCAAGATTTTATAAAATCCCATGGTTATTCTACACATTTTTTTATTCTTTCATTGCCTCCAAAAATCATTCCTAGATATTGAGGATTTGGGGTTGATTGGCCTCTCCATATTCACTTTCCAGATTTTTTCCTTCGATCCACTCGAAAATATACCACTAATGCATCACATCATCATTGCATGTCAAATAAATAATAAAGGGAGTACCTGGTCAGATTTGATCCACCTATGATCCTCCTCCATCATTATCACGCCTTTATCACACCATTGGTCATGAAACTCACCTACAGTATCGATGAATTACACCAAATAACAGTTGCACAATAATTAAATTCTGAGTATTTATTGAACAATCAGCCAAAGGAATACCAGTTATGAATCGTGCGAAGAAACGGGGTAGAAATGCACAAACCACAAGAAAGGAATAATCTTCAGCCATGTTTAGGTTTTCCTTGATTCATTTTCATTATAACAACTAATGAATATTAATAATAGTCAATAAATAAATTTTCCTAAATACCAGGAATAAATAAACCCAAACTCGCAAGCATGATTGACCAATGAATCAAAATGTTAGAATAATTGATTCACATTCATCATGGTATAATCAACATGAAAAATAAACCAATGAAAAATAAACCCCTTCCTCAAGTTTGGATTGATTGTTGTCGAAGAACAGAACTATTTTTTCATTATTGGTGAGATCAGCTAACTGCGTTGTTGTTAGTGATCCTTAATTTGGTGTTGTTTTCCAAGATCTTATACAATGGATCCTCTTGATCACTAGAGGTATGTGACTAACCCTGGGGAATTGGAATAACCATATAATTATAGAGGAACAAGTTAGGTTGCTATGCTAAAAATAATAAAATAAATTTATTTATTTATCTATTGTATTATTTATACCTGTGATATAATTTTACCAAAACACTCAGTGCTGAAAAAAATTATGTCATACCTAGGGTAAAACTCACATCCAGGACTTAATGGAGGTATAATAGTTTTCATATAAACCCTCATTTTGGATTTATTCCACTATTTTATAAAAACTATTCATGTGTGATGTTAATATATTTAATTTATTTATAATATCAATACCAAGCCTTGAAATTTCACATAATCTTAGCCCCTAAATATGAAAATATTATTTAATATACTCTAAAGATTTACATGGGAAAAACATATAAATTCCATGTATTGAGGTATATTTCCCCATGATTTTATTTAGGGTTTTGGTGGATTTTGGTTAAATTAGTCATTTTTCTTGGGTGATTAATTAGGGATTTGTGTTTCTTAGGTTTGAGTACATGTTAGGAATGGACCACACCATATTTTTCATTGTTCTATTTCATTATGCTACCTGGTGATTTTAGCATTGATTGTTCCATCTTGGTATTTTGGTTTTATATGCTTAGTTTATTAATTTAAGGGTCTTCATGGTTAAATTATATACCAGGGACCCAGGGAAGGTCGGTATGATGTTGGGATCTATTTATAGGTAATCAGTCAAGTTAATTTACTCCATGCATAACTATTTAAATTTAAATTCAAGAGTCATCACTTGTTCTTGACCCCTGTTTTTAGTGTTTAAAATAATATCATATGTATGTTTATTATTTCTTCATTTAAGGCAACTTGATTTCTCATAAATCTCACTTAGCTAAAGGGTTTTTCATGTTCTTGAGTTCTAAAACATATATTTAAGTAATCCAAGTTTTATTAACATTCCTTAAAGGTCCTTTCCAAAGTAACTCAGTAATAAAGAGGTTTTTTTAATTCTTATTGATTTTAAAGGGAGAAAACTCATGTTTCTAGAAAATGGTATACAAAAAAAGCATGGGATTTATTTTTATATGGTTATCTTATGGTTTAATGATTTTTTTAGATATTTTGTTAATATTTTCTTGATATTTTTACTTAAATGTGGTTTCATGATATTTATAAAATCATGTAATGTTTTTAAAATATTTTCAACTGTTGTTTTATGGGTTAATTTTCCAGAGATTAATTCATAACTTGGTTTTAAAAAAGATGATTCCAAAGGATTGGTTAGAACTTTATAAAAAGAGTTTTCTTGATTTAAATTTTTTCATAAAGTGAACCCCCTTTAGATTTTTTGTATAAAAGTTTAAGCAGTGGTTGATATTATATGAATTGATGAAATTGTCTCGAATATGGGATGTGTTTATTACATTGTTATTCAGGATAAAAGGGAGTTGTTTATTGAGGAGTGTTTGGATGTGGGGGTGGGTTATGATTTTAGTTTATTTGTGTTTTATATTTCATTGGGATTTGAGATTCTTGATTTCATGATTGATATTTCTCACCTCAATTGGTTTATCATGGGAATATTGGGTGATTAGGTGGGGAAATAGGATAAGTAAAGTTGGGAATTTGATACACTCTACTTAGCATTGGATTATGCTACTAACTAACTAAACACTACTATGACTAAAATGAAATGGTAATGGTTCCATCATATGGGTGTCACGACACTATTAAGAATGTGTTTTAGCTCTCCCTGAAAGAACGTGTGCATATTAGATATGTTTTTTTCTCATGAGAAAGTATAAGGATCTTAGGGTTCCTTGATCTAAGTTCCATATGGTTACTCTCATGATATCAGATTATCTTTCATGAGTGGATATTATTTTTTCTTATATTTAGTTATTTATCCTTTATTGAGTATATTTTTAACAAATATATTTATTTATCTTTCCATTATTTGGGTTTCTGATTTTTTATTACATTTTTTTTAATTTAGTGTTTTATCCCCAACTATGTACATTTTGGTGCTATTTGATTTATTATTACTATACTAGTTTTCTGTGTCTTCAGTTACTTAATTTTTAAAGTAAAAAATTTATCTTTTTGGGGAATTCTTTATATGATTTGAATGAGATAATAAAGAGTGGTCTTGTTTCCTTTACATCTAAAATGTGCGTATTTTTTAAATATAGTTTTGAAATTGTTTCCATTGTTTAAAATTAATTCCCTCCCTAAAATTTTTTAAGTTTGATTATGTATAAATAGATGAATTTTCTACCTTTGATAAAATTAATTTAAGTTAAGGTCTTATGTAACTTATTATAATTAAAATTAAAAGGATTACTTTTATAGTTTTATTTTAAAACTTGCAATAAAATGATATAATTTTAAATTTTTTACAAGGGTTGTGGTGAGTATACCTACTAGGAATTTTTCCTCATGCCCATATATATTTTAGGTTCAGAATAGGCTCCTCTTAGATGTAGCAGTTGGTCTTGGGATTCAGGTGTGAGTATGGTGATAGGCTTGTGCAGGCTGATTGTTGTGGTGAGACTTACACTCGCCTTTGTAAATCGCCTCTCTGACTTTTCATTGTGTACTTTTATTTTCTTTAATAAATTTTTTCTAGGAGCAGTTGTGCCTGTCTCCTGATCTTCTTGGTATACTATTCTATGTCATCTATTCCATCCTAGTCTCCCAAGGTTTTTTTAGTCATTATATTTAAATTTGACCCTAGGTTTACATTGATATAATTTGGTTATAGAGGTTGGGTTTTATTTTATGGTTGGTTAGTTATGTTATATATTTATGACTTGTTTATTTTTTCTAAATGTTGAAAACTGATTATTTTTCATGTGTGATCATCCAACTTACAGAGTGCATATGTTGGACTTTTGGGTGGAATACCATTGTTATTATTGTTTCATCAAGATAAATCTTTCCCACTTTCAAAAATTTGATGCCTAATAACTAGTTGTAAGACCATAGGGATTAGGAATATCATTTGGGCCTTATCATGGGCCAGATCGGGTGCTCAGTTCAAGGGTAGCCTAATTTGTTCCATGAAAAGAATAAAATTGGAACTCATATATAGTGAATCAGAGTCTATTATAAAAGATTAAATATTCTTATTATTGTAACATTAAGTGTCATTTATTTATGTAGGATAATGTTACATTAGTTAAGAGAAATTAGTATTTAAAAAAAGTTCAAGGATAATACTTTATCATTTATAATCCATAATGATTAGTTGATCATGTGATCCCGGGTTTTTTATCATACTAAGGATGTAGCCATTCATTTTGAGTGGTGAAAAATGTTAATTAATTTTTCCCATTGTGCGTATGTGTTTATTGAAGAGTTTGGAAAGTGATTACATCATAAAATTCAATAAAGTTTACCAGTGATGAAGGTTGTTTAGTGGTGGAAGGTAAAATAAGAAGATTCAATGATTCATTTACTCATTCACCCCCCCCCCCCAGGGAATTTTTTATGATCTTAATACCTATTGGTATTCATGTATCCTTCACATACTCAACTCTTTTTAGAGGTTCATACTACCACACCATTGGTTTAGATAGTGTTTTTGAGATATCTCCATCCCTTAGTGAGCATTTAATCATGTGACCAATTGAAACATCTACAGACATCATTGGGAGTCTCAAAATCCTTCTTATTCTTCAAACTCCAATTGATACCCAATATAAGTGTGCTTCTCCTCCATGAGGTAACATGAGTTAGTCAAGGAATATGATCTTAATTAACTTACACCCTAAATAGATCCATATATTTAATATCATCTCATGATGATATCCTTAAATCTCTATCTCCCATTACAAATCTAATACTCTTTGTATAAAACACTAATCTCCTTTGAGTTCATCAATATTCTCAATGAATACCAAATCAAGCATTCTTGTATGTTGATAACAAATTAAACACAGCCTTCATCGAATTTATCTTCATGAAATGCATTAGAACATCACACCCTACTTTATCTTCTTAAAACCATCTATTTTTTTCAAAAACCATAAATAATCATGACATGTTTTTCTCTTACATGATGTGGTTTTTAAGTACTTCATCAAATCAACTTCCATTCCTTCCATAACATATCCAATTCTTCTCTAACTTCACCCAATACCTAAATACACCATAATGAACACCCTCAAACATTCAACTTACTATCAAATAAAAATTAATATAAGTCAATATTTTAAGTTATCTTTAGTTTATTTAATAAAATTCATGCACTATCATTTCAGAAAAAAATTTATAGTCTTCAAAAAGGTCACATTTTATCAATTAGAAGCAATTAAAAAAACACAACACACTTTCATCAGCATCCAAAATTCTCATAATTTGATCAACATAGGTTCTTATACATTCCCTAAAAATTTTATCTATACCCACAGTAACATTTTTTAGTCTCTAGTGATCAAGGAACCTATTTGAGAGAATGTATTAACCCGGTCAGGATATTTGGAATTATTCATATCAAGGTCTTACATGACAACTGAATATTTATAGAATCAAAGTATTTGATTCACTTCTTTTTATATTGTTTTTTTTATAACTTGAAATATTAAATGGATGGTGTTTGATTCAACTTTCACTCAAGTGATTCTCTCAAAACTTTATAAATCACCAATACATGAAAATATTGGATTATCTTTTTAAGAAGAATCTGGTTTCGGATAAAATGTTTAAGTTATATCCATTTTTATCTCAGTTTGTTTATCATTTTATGATGTTTTCTGATATAATATGGTATTTTATATGTATAAAAATAATATTTATACTTAATATTCATAATTTATAATTAAATTATGTATTATAGTTTAATAAAATTAAAGGGTTATGAAAAAATATGTTCTTTGAAACATTATGTTATATTTTGTGTTTTTTGAACTAAATGTTCTATAATTTCATTTTAGTTATGTTTTGTCTGATTTTTACTATTTTATAATTATATATATATTTAATTTCATTTGGTTAGTGTTTCTTTATTATATTTTAATTTTCAGAATGTTCGGTGAATGGTTTGTGTTATGTGTAGTGTAACAATAACATGTTGTGTTCTATGACCTATATTATGTATGTATTCTTAATGTTCTATGTTAATTTTTTATGTTTATATTTTATATCATGATTTTATTTTATTTTGAATCATATTTTCATGTTTATGTATTATATTATAATGTTTTTGTGTTTCTTATTTTTGTGTAACTATTTTTGTGAACATTTATATGAAATTTGTTGAGAATGTTTTTATGTCAATATTATGTAAACAATTGTATTAAATGTGATGTGAATATTTATATAAAAAAAATTTGCTACCATTTTTATACAAATTTTCTATGAACATTTAAGTATAAAAATGTTCTTTAAATTTTTTAATTAAATTTTGTAAATGAATATGTGTTTTCTAAATAGTTGTATACTAATGTTTTGTATAAATTTGTATATAAATTTCCAAGAACGTGTATATTAAATGTACTGTCTCTTATGAATAAAATAATGTTCTCTCTTTGATTGATAATTGGAATTGATAACTTTTATTTTTTGTTTGACAACACTTTCTATTTTTTATGCTCTTGAAAAAAATATAGAAAATTATTTCTTCAATGGGAAAATAATGAACCATGAATTATTTATTTTTATATTTATTATTTTAAGTGCTCCTACATCATTTTTTATTCTTTTCTTCTAGATTTATTATTGAAAACTTCTTATAAGTAATTAAGTACTTCAGTATAAGTATAAATAATTAATTTATCATTAGAATTGATTATTTTTTATTCCTAGATTACTTATTAAAATAAATTATTATAATTATTCCAAATTCAATATTTTATTATATATAAAAACCATTTTTAGAGGTTCAGTGGGAACCTTCTCAAAATCACCATACATCAAATTTCTATTATGAGAAATAAAATTTCCCAAAGTCAAGATTAAGTAACAAAAATACACCAAAAAAGGAAATAAATAAAAAACAAATAAAACAAAAACGAATAAAAACTACATTCATAAACTAGATTAAAAGATAATACAGAAAATCTGAGAATAGTTCATCCAACCATCAACCTATAAAATAAGCGGTTCCAGATGTGAAACAGATGATGGGAACAACAAAAAAATACTGAAGCAGTGCCAAGAATCTAATCAACTTATCACATAATCTGAGAACCAACCTGAAAATGTTTTCCAAAATCAACTACATGTGAAAAAAACCCTCTAGAAACATGAAATCCAACCATCATAACTTCCATTTCATGACCTTCAAATATTTGGGGTTCTCCATTGATGGAAACTATAAGCTTCTACCGCACAGAAAATGAAACAAAACAAATGGAAAAGTTTTGGATTTGGTGCCCTAAAACCAACTATTTTTTACTTTATATTTCTATTATACTCGTGGATTTGAATATTAATAAATATATTATCATATATTGATTATTATTCTAAATATAATTAAAGTGATAATTTTCTGGAAGATCAGTCACATTGAAAAGTTCATAGTAGTTCCCCACTATAATGAGAACCTTAAATCACCATGATGATATTATTAAATATTGTTCTATGGTTGGATAATATTATATGATGGGTCATATAATATGTTGAATATTGGTTAGAGTACTTGTAAGAATATGAGGTTTTATCTCATTAAGTTCACACTTGGTAATCTCTAATATGGAAGATTATGAGAACATACTCATCTATACGAATTTTTCATGTTTAATTTTCATCAAATATTATTATATGTGATCATGTGTGATGATCCTTATACTTTAAGATTATTATTAATGCATGTCATGACTTTTTCACTTATATGTATTATCATAAACCATGACGATATATTTCATGGAGAAGTTGGGCACATTGGGTGCATCAAGAATGATGTGTTATTAATGAATAAGTCGAGGAAGGATTTTTACCTTCTATATTTATGGAAGTTGATATCTTAGACCTTTGATTGAAATAAAACTATCACATTAAATTCCATGGCTACGGTGTAATAATGAGTGAATCCTAGATAGTTAAAAAAAGATTTATCAAGCATATATGTTAATAAAATGGGTATGCAACCTACTTGATGAGATATCACGATAAGGAGATTATATTACACAGTAAGATTTCATATGTGGTTGTTATCATCATGAAATATATACTTCATCTATGGATTCCTTAACCTATTTATAGATATTAATCTTGGACTTTAGGTAAGACCGCCCAATGTCACTAAGGAAGAGGTCTAGAGGGTCACAAATAAAGTGTTTCTTTTGATATTAGTTAAATATTATCTGTATTTAACAGTTGGATAAATATCATTCAACAGACTGAGAAGTAATATTTATTCAGTATTTATTAAATGATCATAAATATCAAATAAATAATTATTTTTAAGGTAATTATTTAATGATGTGAATATATAATATTTATTTGCCTCTTGTTATTTGAAAGGTAATAAATAAATACTTATTAATTAATAATAATTTATTTAATTACATAAATATCAAAATATATATTTTATTCACCAGACTATGAATATAATATTTATTTATTTATTGAATGTATAATATTTATCTCTTGTTATTCATAAGGTAATAAAATAATTATTTATTAATAAATAATTAAATTAATGTCATGAATATTAAATTAAATATTTTTTAGGTAATTCATTAAATGTCAAAGAGGAAAATCATACCCAGTTATTATTCTGTTGATAAATATTTATTTACCAAACTATAAATAATATATATCATTGTGTAGGTTAGCACATTCCATGGAATAAAATATTATTATTATTATTTTACATGGAATGAGGAACATTTTGGGTTTAATATATTATTAAGGGCCTTTGTGCAGTTAATTAATATGAAACCTAACCCTGGGTCTATAAATATAAAATTTTGAGAATTTTGAGAGGTTGGTCATTGTCTACATCATTCTCCTTCCAAGATAATTCTCTCTCGATGAATAATATCTCTTGGTTTTTCTCTCAATATCGATAGATTCTCTCTTCCTCCTTTATTCTTATCAATCTAGAGAGATCACGAGACACTCCTTATAGACTAAATGGATCTTGTTTGTGATCATTAAAGTAATGATAGATGATTGGTATCACCATGTTAGCACCTAGAGTTCCATCGAAAATGTTTCAAGATCAAAGGAGTATATGTGGATCACCACTAGAGGGGTTCTAATTTGGATCCTCATTAATACAATAAAAAATGAAATCAAACAGAGTTTGGATGACCAACATCTATATTAAAGAAATAACTCAAGATAAAGGTATTTATTCATGTTATTAATTTAATTATAAATTGATGTGAGGGAAGAGGATGGAGAGGGAAGTTCGTGAATGGCTATTTCGCAAACCCTACTTCGTGAATCTCAGATATGACTACTATTTGGATTGAAAAATATGAACTCCAATGGATTCTTTTGATCCAGATTGGTAAAGATCCTTTGAACGTAGAACACCTATCATAAAGGTAGTCACCAATACTCCGGAAGATTCCATTCGAGACTCGCAATAACCAATCAAGGGGATTTCTTTTGTTAAAGCTCTCAAAGGACAATATCTACAAATCCCTCCCTCAACAACACCTCCAAAGGTGAAAAAACTTTATGATGGAGGTTTTTTGGTTGAAGAAGACCCCAACATACTATAGTATAGGGAGACAATGTGTAAGTTTTCTATTCTCGGCCACATTTATTATCTTTAAGGTGACAATCCATGGCTAGTAAATGAGATAAAACCTAGGATTGGGCATTGTTGGGGATCAAGAAATTGGAAGTTAGTTCCAATTGGGATGGGATACTTTCATATTATCCTGCACTCACAGGAGGATTTAGATCAAGTCTGGAAGCATGGAAATATACAGTTGAAACCAGGTGTCCTTAGATTATCTACTTGGGATTATATGTTCAATCCTTTTACTCATAGGAATTAAATGGCCCAGATATGGGTCCGATTTCATGGACTAAGCTAGTATTTTTGGAACCCTAAGATTTTAAATGACCTTACCTCTTGTATAGGAGTTTCCTTAAAGGTTGATCAGAGAACATTGAATGGTAAATTGGGATAATAAGCAAGGGTCATGGTCGAAGTGAATCTAGAGTCAACACTACCTCATGTCATTACCTTCAATGCTAAGGATTATAGGACTGAGGTCAGAATTGAATATGATCATAGGCCCCCATTTTTTGATTATTGCAAAATCATTGGTCATACTATTATTAAGTATAGAGTGATTAAAAAGAAAGAACACCCCTCCACTAAGAAGGATCGGCCTAAAGTTAGGAAGATCAATAAGGCTAATAGAAATGACTTCAAAAAATATGAGATACATATAAAGAAAAAAAGATAAGAGAATTCAAAAGATTGATGGCCCATCTACCTCAAAAGAACCTACTAAGAAGTTCTAGGAAGACATAGTTGATCTGGAGAAATTTGAAGAGGAGGAGAAGTTTATTTTTGAAGAAATTTTATATTTGGTCATCGACACTGTCAATTATGGCATACATGCTGATATTACTAATATGAATTAAAATAATGGGAAAAATACAAATGTGACAACTGATTTAGTGTATAATTTGCAAAGTCCTACTGAAGACAGAGCTCATTTTTTGGAATACAAATCTTTAGACTCCAAAATGAATGTTTCACCTAAGGGTTCAAATCCACTGGACTCCTATTATGTTAATGCACAGTCTACTAAACAAGCTAGTTGCAATGTTCTGCCTTGCAAGAACACCTTCAAGGAGATTTATGATTATTCTACTAATGATACCCACAACTCAAAATACTCTAATCTAGAAGAGATTAATGTAGAGGAGGATTTTCCTAAAAAGGATCGAACATCTCACTGCACATAAGAGTAAGGAAATGCAATGATCAACCAGGAAGAGGAACTGAGCAGCCCTGATCACAAGCTGCTTCTTCTGCATACTGCATAGAATCTACAGAATTCTGAATACAGTGCATTGGGAATGCACAATGAGGACCTACATAGTGCTGGGATGAACACTCCAGTCATTAACTCCATCACTCCTAGAAAGGGATAGATGGATTTAATGCAGAACAAGGAATGCAAACAAGTCCAACACGAAATCTCAAAAGGTACAAAAATTAATGATTTTTCTTCTAACACTGCCATGAACTTTCAGGGAAAAAATGAAAAGGAAAACAAGGACTCTCCAAAGAAATTAAGGAAATATAAATAGGGGAAGCACTCTAGAGGTAACAAAGATAAGGAGAATATCCCCAAGCATAAGTATAAATGAATATTTTCTACTAGAATTTCCAGGGTATTGCTAACTCTGACACCATAACAACATTAAAAAAAATTCTTTTTACACATAAACCTATTATTTTTTCCATATCTGAGCCAAAAATCACCTATGATTCAACCTTTACTAGTTTAGATAAATATAGTTATAATTTTATAGGTGAAACTTTTAACAATAGAAAATGTTACCCTTTATGGGTCTTTGCTCATATTTCTCTCAATAATGTGAATATCTATAATGCAGATCCTCAATCTCTAACATGTGAGATAAATTTTCATAATGATACCTTCTTCCGTAATTTTGTTTATTCTTAAAATAGATACCAAGATAGAAGAACTATTTGGAACAATATATCCTCCCTTAATAATACTATTCAAGATCCTAGGGTCATAATTGGTTACTTTAATTCTATCCTTATACCTAGTGAAAAACTAGGACAATTTCAATCAATAATCTCAACTAAGGACTTTAAACTCTGTATTGATTATAAAAACCTTGTGGAAATTTGTCTTTTTGGTGCTAAATACACTTGTTATAGAAGACAACATAATAGAATCTTAGCAAGTAAGATGGATAGAGCCTTCACAAATTTCCCTGCTCTCGATAAATGGAATACCATATCCAGTTTTACTTTGTCTAACCTAAATTCTGATCATCATCCAATTTTGGTGAGTCTCATAACTAGATATAGTAAACCTATACTCCCCTTTAGGTTCAACAATTCCTAGAACAAGGTTTCTAATTATAACAAAATTGTCAAAGATACTTGGAATTCTATAAACTCAAATGATGCCTTTGCTTGCATTATAAAGATCACAATTTTAAAGAAAAAGTTAAATATCTGGTGTAAAGAAAAGGTTCAACAAACTGATAATGAAATTAATTCCCTAGAGTATGACCTTAATCAAATCCAAACTGATTTAACCGATAATTATTTTAATATAGATCCAACTCGGGAAATAGATATTAGAAATAAACTTAACTCTCTACTTGTTTTAAAAGACAATATCAGGAAATAAACTCTTAAAATCAACTAGATTAAAGATGGTGACAGAAACACAAAATTCTTTAATGCTCTGCAAAGGGAAATAAAGGCTAGTTAACCTCTTGCCTTACTCAAATATGGGGATAAAATTATTGATAATGTGGAGGCTCTGAACAATCATGTCACTACCTACTTTAGTAACATTTTTAATGGTCTTGATCAGAATAAGGATATCAAGCCTGACATCATCCATCTCTTAGTGGGGTATAATGATAATGAACTTCTGAACAGTACTCTAATTGACCATGAGATTAAGGAAGTGGTTTTTAGTTTAAAGTCGGATAGTGCCCCTAACCCTGATGGTTTTACTAAAGCCTTTTTCCAGTATCATTGGGATATTATAGGCAATGATATTTGTTTAATGGTTAAATTATTTTTCACTGATGGTTACCTCCCTTATGGTATTAATGTTCAATTTCTCACCCTCATCTCAAAAGTAGAAAATTCTTCTGAAATACATCTTTTTAGGCCGATTGACCTTATTAACATTGTGTATAAAATTATATCAAAGCTTTTATCTAAGAGAATGTCCCATATTCCAATAAAATTATTTCTTGGAACCAATTTGTTTTCCTAACCGGGAGGAATATCCAGGACTGTATATTCCTTACCTCTAAAAGTACAAACTTGTTAAAAAGGAATCAAAGGGGGGGGGAACATTTCTATAAAATTAGATATTATGAAATCTTTTGATACCATTGATTGGAGTTTTATCTTCAAAATTCTTGATAGATTTGTCTTTAATGATAAACTCGTAAGCAAACTAAAGACCCTATTTAACTCTACTCACATCTCTGTTCTAATAAATGGTTCCCCCAAATGATATTTCACTTGTAAAAAAGATATTAGACAAGGAGATACTCTTTTTTTCATCCTTTTTTTCATTGTTGAAGACTACCTTAGTAGACATATCATTTTTTTGGTTAATAAGGGTAATATAAAGCCCATATTTTCCTCTAGAGATCTGACTATCCCCTCACATATTTTATATGCCGATAATATAACTATGTTCCTTCAAGGGGATAAGAAGAATATAAACAACCTCAAAGATGTCCTCTCTCACTAGGAGGATGTATTTCGTCAATCCATAAATTGGAACAAGTCTTCCATTTTCTTTGGTAAGAATTTCCAAGTCACCAGAAAAGCTGATTTCATAAATGAACTTGGGATATATGAGGGTTCCTTCCCTTTTACTTATCTTGGAGTTCCCAACTTCTAGGGAAATTCCAAAAACACCTACTTCTCAAGCATATTTGATCAGATTAGTAATCAACTCTCAGCTTGTAAAGGAAAAACTTTATATATGGTAGGACAAATTTGTCTAGTCAAACACACCATTGTTTCTAAAATGGTTTACTCTATGATGGTGTACAAATAGCCTGCTAATTTACTCAAGAAAATTAATATAAGAATAAAAAATTTTGTTTGGAGTGGAATCTTTATTGAAAGAAAATGTGTCACTATTCCATGGAAAACTTGTTGCACCCCCATTAATAATGGTGGGATTGGTATTAAAAACCTAAATTATTTCAATGAATCCCTTCAATCTAAACTTGCATGGAATATTATGAACAACAACTCTTAGACCTATAATTTATTTCATGGCAGATTTTATAATAACCTTTGAAAAGGAAATCACTTATACATGGACTCCTCAATATGGCCTTCTATAAATCACAGTTTTTCAAAAATCTTATCTAACTCTAGATGGGTTGTCAATAGTAATTCCTCTATTATTTTTTGTTTTGATAACTGGAATGGTATACCTCTTTGTAACATGATTGACCCCATCCCCTTGACTAAAAATTCAAGCATTACCATCAATGAATTTTTAAACTTCCCTGATTTTTATTTACCAGATGAAATCTCCTCTATTGTCAAAAACTACACCTTTATCAACACTAAGGATTTCTTAGTTTGGGAACCAGCTCATAATGGGGTACTAACCACTAAGATTTATTATAATCATAATTTTACTAACAACAATAATGATTTTTTATGGTTAAAAAATTTTAACAAAAAATGGGTTCGACCCTCCCAGTTCACCCTAGTTTGGAGAATTTCTCATAATAGATTTCTCACTAATTACAATCTCCAAATGTGCGGTATTCAACTCTGATCTAAATGTTGTATGTGTAATCAACACAGAGAGGATATTGATCACCGGTTTTTAACCTGTGCTACTAATTTTGCTTTATGGAATTACATTTTTGACATTTTTTATCTTAGATGGACTTTTTTGGACTCTATTGGTTTGTAGCTTGAAAAATGAATTAATATGGATGCCTCTCAACAAATTCAACAGATTTTCATTGTCTTTGTGGAAGAACTAATATATATCATCTGGTATGAAATAAATTCAATTAATCACAAAAATAATACTTTTAATTTTCATGCAGCATAAATAAAGATCCACATCGCGATTAAGGAGGCTGGAATCATGCAAACAGGTACATGCCACAATTCAGTTAAGGACTTCTGTATCCTGAGACGGATTTAGATTAAAGGAAGATACATCCCGTTGAGAGGTCTACTATAAGTGTTCTGGAAACCGCCTATTCTAGGATGGATAAAAATTAATGTAGATGGTGCCTCAAAAGGGAACCCAGGGCGTGCAGGTTATGGTATCATATGCATAAATAACTAGGGTAACATTTTTGGATGATGATATGGTTTGTGTGTACATGCCTCCTCACTTGAATATGAGATGTACAGCATCATTAATACAGTTGATCTGATAAGGCTTCAAGGATGGAACAATTTCTATATTGAAAGTGATTCAACTACCATTGTTCAGTCTCTTAGACATGGAACAACTCACCTGGCATGGACCCTCACTGCTAAATGGATCATCTCCCTATAATACCTAGCAAGCCTCAACCATATTATCACTCACACCTATAAAGAGGTGAATAAAGTGTCGGATGGCCTTTCCAATAAAGGTGTCAGCAGCAATGGAACGTGAACAGAAAATCTTCCCGCTGAGTTCACCCCTCTTTACCAGAATGATTGTAATAAAATCCCCTCCTTTAGAATTTTGTAATTTTTGTTTTTATATATTTTAGTGCTTTGTTCCTTTGACCAAGGCATCATATTTAAAAAAACATTGATGTGAAAAAAAAATCCTCTCTCGGTTCTGGTGAAAATATTGGTTAATATTCTTCGGAAAAATTTTATTTGGTAATGAAATTTATCATTATATACATTACAGATGATTCCTTGAATCTGGAAAAGAATGTTGATTTGATCATAGGATCAATAGGATCATCCAAAATATTTGAAACCATCTAGTGGTATTAGAGTGAGGTTGCATTCAATTTATAATTATTTATTGTTTATTGAACTTTCATATATTTAAAAATTAGTTTTTATTTCAATAAATTTATTATTATAATCCAACCATAGATATCACTTCTTACTCCTATTATTTATATCTCATTTAATCCATATATGATTAAATTTTAACAAATATCATCTGGAAAACCCATCCATAGGTGCCTAGAATTTTGTTCATATAATATGGGATTACATGGAATGTTATCGGTGTACACGTTCTGTATCCCAGTTCTTGAACCATGATGTAGTTATAATTAATTCATCACATCATTCAATGAAGTACCTTTGGTGCATTGAATTTTCTACATGTTGACCAATCTAGAGTGGCACATGGAATATGAGACTACATTTCATGTAACTAGGTTACATGTCATGTAGTCCATGCATTTTCATGGAGGAAAATGCATAGTAAAATACACATCAAGTAATAATTACACAATGCATATGGACTGAAAATCATATAATAAGGATATTACACAGTGTGTACCAACTATACATGTTGTGTACCCCCCCACATGTTCATGAAGTAACACAAACTGAGTCCCTAGGTTTGTATCACATACATACGGAAAGAAAGATACATAATGTGTAGCTATATGTACATGTTGTATACCCAACTTATTTACATAAAAAATTAAAATCCGATTTATTAGTCCTTTAAACCTCAATAATATGTGTTTTTTTACATTTATTGACTCGTAAATCACATGTGAGAGGTTTTGTGTATATATATATTAAATTTTTAATTAATTTCTACAAAAAAATCTGATTTATATACCTTAGATAGTTATAATACGTCGACTACTCCACATGTATTAAAAGAATTATATGCAAGGTTAATTAACATGTGTTGATATTTCCCAATCAAGATAGTTGTATCTTTGAGAGGGGGAGGGTTGAATTAGCGATATCTTTTTCTTATAAGTTTCCTTTATTTTGAAACAAACTTCACCTCCTATTAAATATTTATTTCCCTGCTAAAACAAAACTAACACACATCCACATGAACACAAAAATTTACAAGGTTCACTACTCAAAAAGATTATATAATCCTTGGTATGGTTTGGAAACAATCCAATACCATACAATACACTAGAAAAAAATCCTTTTGTGTGGAATACAATGAGTAGGATATTCCCTTACACTCATGTAGCTCTATGATCAATAAAAAAGATCATGTGATTCAAGTAGCACAAAGATATAATGCAATGTTTTTGTAACAAACATGTCATGGTGCTTCTTGACCAACTTTCAAAAATATGATATTTTAAAATAATTATTCACTTTCTTACCCCGAAGCTAGTAAGAACTTTTTTGGACTTTGTTATGTAACTCAATACAATTTCCCAGTCTGATTATTCTAGTCCAATTCTCCCATTCTGATTTCTCAATATGGAAAATATATATATCTATTAGAATACAACTGAGAAAATTTTGGTAAAACATCAATATGTTTAAATAAATACCATTCTGGTGATCCATCTTAATACGATGACCTGTTTAATATGATAATCAGTTGAATATGATGGTCAGCTGAACACATTTCAATCTTGTCTCCTCAACTTTCTCTTTTTTCAAGCATGAATTCTTCAAGAAATAAAACACAAAAACTTCCTCTCACTAGAAAATTCTTCAGTGCTCCGCCTTCTCTCTACCACTCATGAACAATACTTCTATCAGATGAAATTACTAAGTACTTTCTTTTTTATCGATGACCAAAATTAGGTTTGAGTGGGATTTTGAAATTGTTTCTCACTCAACCAAATTTTCCAAATTTGAATGATCCCTTAAATTTTGGATACATTTATGAATTATTCAACACTTATCAATTCTTCTCAAACCTTCTCAAATCTTCTATCAATATCAACTTAGTCTGATTCTGATTTTCACAATATGATTTCTTCATTATGATGATATGTACCAATTGCATGTATAAAGAAATAGACAACTTTAATCTTCTTAGAAAACCTCATTCTGGTTCTGATTCTCCATTCCAATTTTCATTATGATATGTCTTATTACGATGAATAAAAATGTAAAACAATATTTTCTTCTTATTCTATTCTCTTAACTCACTTGAATGATAAAAAAAAGCAGTTTAGCCTTTTGTAAATGGTTGACTATATTGTTGATGAACATTAATTTTATTTTCATATTGGTCCCAACAACTCCCAACAAAAAAATATGCCTTTAATGATTACGATGGAATACTAAGTCCAATGGGCTGGTTTTAACAACTTCAAATTTAGCAACTTCTTTCTCTTTTGAATACGATACCAATGATTCTTATGCGCTAAAAAATCTATCTCTGATGAATATGATGAAATAATGAATCGTATGGACTGGTATCAGTGTCTTATTTTTTTCTTTGAATACGATTATCATCAAAATATTTCTCTGAGGATTTAAATCTTCTATCATTTGGTCTAACTAAAAACCAATAACATTGTTACGATCCTCCTCCTTAGCATTTAAACAAATATGTATTCGGTAATATCATTAGGATGGTCTTGAGACTTGGAATCTTCAACTTCACCAACTTTAATATTTTTCAATATTTTAGCAATTATCATGACTTTATTTATGACTTTGAATATGTTTAAGATTAGATTTAGAATCTTCTAACTTACCAATGAAAGTATTGTAACTTCCATATCTTCTATCAACATATTTCTTTCCTTACTAAATACGATTGGTATAATATTTTTCTCCCCATTTATTTCATAAATCTTGAATCACATGTTTCACAAATTACTTATTATTTTTGAGAAATAAAAAATAGAAAATCATCATCATATTTGTATCAAATCCATGCTAAATATAATGATCTACCTCATTTCAATCAGAACCTCATTCTGGATCCAAGGTGAGTCTGATGATACTTTTCTTCCAGACATATTCTTCTCAATATAATGGAATTTATTAAACAATGTGAGTCAAATTTCCTAGATACGGTGGTTAATTCAAATTTCTAAAAATTTTACAAAGTGAGGTGATAACTTTCCTTTGACAAAAAAAGACAAAAAACATCTTTAATATTCCAAAAACCTTCTTCAACAACTTGGTCCCAACAATATCTCCCTTTGGATTTTATTGTCAACCAAGATTCATAAATCACTAAAATTTTCAACCTCGATTTATGGATTTATTATTATAAATTCTAAGACTACGTGAGCTAACTCATTGTAGGAAACAAGAATCATTGACAGTAAAACATGTTGTCCAAAATTAGTGAATATGAGAACCTTAGTCATCATATTTCCATAGCTTTATTCACTTATTTAACTTTCATATAATACAAAAGTATTGTTTCTTATAACCACTATAACAAAAAGCTAGAATAGTTCACAAACTTACATGGCGGATTCATAGCTTACCCACAACTCCCCCTTATTACATAATTTTTTAAGGATAGATTTATGAAACAATTCTCCCCCTTGAAAACACTATCAAAAGTTAAGATAAGAGAGGGGAGAAAAACACATACCTCAACCTTGATGAGAAATAGGTTGGATGCCCATTTTCAACATCAATTTAGAAAAATCTTCCTTCAGTAAAGGTTTTCTAAAAATGTTAGAAACTTTTTACGATGTTGGAACATACTCCATATTTAATTTATTTTTCTCCACATGCTCTTTGATGAAATAATATTTTATATAAATATGTTTTGAATGATAATGTTGTACTGGATTCTTAGTAAGGTTTATTGCACTTTGATTATCACAACCCAAGATCAAGGGTAACTTCACTTCAACAATTAAGTCTTCTAACTGAGTTTTAATTCACATAAGTTGAGTAACAGCTTGAGTGGCAGAAACAGTATAATCTTCATCCATTATAAGAGTTAATAAATGTTTCTTATTTTTATGCCAACTAAAAAAATTACTAGAAAGAATAATCCACCATATGTGGATATTTTATCATCAACATATCTTACCCAATCAGTATCAGAATACTCAAATAAGTCAATACTTTCTGAACCATCATACCTGATTCTGAAATTTTTTGTGCCTTTTATATATCTTATAATTATTTTTCCAGCCATAAAATTTGATTATTTTGTAAAAATCTGAAATATTTCACATAATTTAATAGCATAAAAAATGTCAGGTCTTGAGGCAGTCAAATATAACAATCTTCTGATCAGATTTCAAAACTCTTTCTAATCAACTTCCTTGCCATCTCCATATTTACTCAACTTGGTTCCCACTAATATTGGTGTGGAAAATGGTTTTTAATTTTCCATACCAAACCTTTTATGAGGTTCCTTAGCATAATTTTCTTGAGAAAGAAAAATGTGTTTCTTCTTTTGAAAAAATTATAACCCAAAAATTATTTCATTTCCCCCAGTATGGACATTTCAAATAACTTTTTCATCTCTTCGGAAAATCTTTGAAATGTTCTCTCATCATTACCTACAAAGATAATGTCATTAACATAAACAATTATGATGAGAGAAAACTCCTGACTTTATTTAATGTAAATATTGCTATCAACTCTTCTCTTCTTTAAAATCATCTTCCTTAATCGGGTATTCAATTTGGAATACCATACCCTTAGAGATTGTTTTAATACATATAAATATTTCTTCAACTTACACACATAACTTTAATATTTCCCAAAAACAAATCCACTTGTTTGTTAAATGTAAAATTCCTCATCAAGATCACTATTCAAGAATTCTGATTTAATATCCATTTGAAAATTTTTCTAACTTCGTTGTGTAACAATAATAATAAATACTCTTATAGATTCTAATATTTCTACTAGAGAAAAGGTTTCATCAAAATAAATACCTTCAATTTATGAATACCCTTTTCAAAAAAGTCTTTCCTTGTTCCTTATCACTTAACCTTATTCATTAAAATTTTTCTATAAAACATACTTTGTACAAATAACATTTTTATTATCTGGCTTAGGTACAAGTTCCCATGTATCATTCTTTTCAATCTGATCCGGCTCTTCATTAATGTCCTGAACCCATTCTGGATACTCAAAAGCTTAATCAACATATTTTTGTTCCACTTTTGAATATAAATAAGTGTGTGTGATGGAATTTTATGTTCTTATTGTTTTAACTTTATGATGTTGATCACCAATAATGTTCTGAGCTTCCACTTGATTTCTCACCCTAAGATCAGATTTTCAAGTAACTTTCTCATCACTATAAATAGATGAGTATGATTATTCTTATTGATTAGGATTACAATTGTCTATATACTTATCATAATTATTAATAAAATTTTCCATATCCTGCTCAACTTCCTTATCTACATGAGTCTTTTTATCTTCCTCAGCCTTTTAAATAACTTTCACATCACAAGAATCAAAAATTATTCTTGTTTCTTTGTTGAAACATCTATATCCTCTTCCTTACATAGAATATTCAATATAAATTCTATATTCATCTTTCTGCTCAAAGTTTACAAAGTTTCCACCTTTCTTATTTATAATGCATGGACTCCCAAAAACTCTTAATTGTTTCAAAAAAAAATTTCATAAAAAATTGTATGGAGTATTATCAGAATTTTTCCTATAGAAACGTCAATTTTGAATATAAACAGTAGTACTCATGGATTACCTACAAAAATAATGAGAAACACCATGTTCAAGTAACATAGTTCTTCCCATTTCCACAAGACTTCTATTCTTCCTTTCAGAAACTCAATTTTGTTGAGGAGTATAGGATGAACTATATTCATTCTTAATTCCATGATTATCAAGATAACTTTCAAATTATTTACTTTTTTATTCACCACAATTGTTTACTCTCAACTTCTTCACTAAATACTCACATTCTTTCTCATCTTTCCACCTAAATCATTTAAACATTTTCAAAGCATGTGATTTATGTTTCATATACATGACACAAGTAATGAGAGTAAATTTATTAATGAATGTAATGAAATACTTATCTCAATTTTTTGATTGTTTTCTCATCGACCCACAGATATCAGAATGAATAAGTTCTAGGGGATGTTTTGAAAAAATATCAACTTTCTTATGCATAGAGCTTGTAATATTTCCTTTTTAACAAATATTAAAGCACCAATATCTTCTTCTTGACAAGTTAGTAATGTCTCATTAACTATTTAATTTAGATAACTTGATCATGTTTCTGTGACACATGTGCCCTATCCTTTTATGCCCCATCTTATTTTCTTCCACCATGCCTAAGTAACAAGAGTTCTATACCTCACCAACTTGAAATAATTTTCCCTTTATAGGTTGGCCTCTTGTAACTATCTTTCCATCCTTCTCACTTTTCACAACAAATCCATCTTTCTTGAAAGTAACTTTGTTACCTTCATCACTTAATTATGAAACACTCAGCAGGTTATATTTCAACTCATCAATATATAAAGCTTTCTTTGATTTCAATTTTTTTCCAATGATAGTTGATCCAACACCTTTGATTCTTAGTGATTTATCATTTAAAAATTTCCTAGTTTCTTATTTGAAATATTTTATATTATTAAACAATTATAAATCACTGGTCATATGAAAATAACACCCACTATCAAGAATCCAAGGTATTTCTCCTTTTATAGCTTTCAAATTAGTTTTAACAACAAGATCTTTTTCTTATCCCATTTCTTTCTTCACCTATGGATTTTGAGAATTGTTAAGAAACTTTTTTGTGCCGGTAACAAAATAAGAAAACTTTTAGTAAGATGTCCTGGTTGTTCGAATCTTTCAAAAAAATATTCCAAGGGTTGAAACCTATTTTTAATTTTTACACCATCACTCTTGGATTTCTTCATAACTTACTTTTTAGGCTTCTTCACTTGAGAGGATTGACTCAACCTAAACTCATGTCTTTCATAACCTATGGAATAGTAGTAATATTATTGGTTAGACCATTACATATTTCCTATATTTCTAAATCCACCAAAATACCAGCAGTAACCATAGAAAGAATATTTTCCTCTTAAGATTCCATACTGACTAGAATTTTGAGTATGTTTCTCAGCAACCATATTATCTAAAAAATTTAACACCAACCTTTCCTTTTCCATCTGGAGTCTTCTTTCTTAGATTTTTTTTCTTTTCAGCCATATCAAAACTAGGATTTGTAATAACTTTTCTGTATTCATAATTTTTAGAAACATTTTCAGACTCAAAGATTTTAGGAACTCCTAATCTCTCAACTTTGTTAACTTTATCCACATAAATAACTGTTCCAGCCTTTTCTTTTTTAGAAACAATTCCATCTTTCTTCTCAACCTTTTAAGGTGACTTTTTTTATCCTTATTAGGTTTATTATTACCAGAACTTTTACCAACTTCTAATATATGATTTTTGAACCTTATATTCCTCAATTAATCTTTAGATATATTTTGTTGTAAAACTTCAAGGTATTATTATTTTACCATAAACTTTACTTTCAGATGTTCATTATGATTCTTTTCTTCCTCAAGATATTTCTTCAAATCTTCAATCTCTTCCAACATCTTGTTTATATCATCTAAAAAACATTCTTGAATTTTTTTAGGAAAATTCATCTTCCAACTTCTTGTTTTTCTTTTCAAGTCTTCAAATATTTCTCAGACATTATTTAAACTATTCTTTCAAATTAAATTCAAGTTGATTTTCTTCTTCACAAGAACTATTGCTTTAGAATTATTTTTCATTCATTGTTTAAATAAAAGTATTCTCACTAACATGCTTAGTATACTCTTCAGATTCAGCTTCACTATCTTCTTCTTTTTGTATTTAGATAAGAAACTCCTCCTTTTATATTTGGAGAATTTTCTATCCTTCCATGTGGAATTAGATTTTCCTTTGTTACCCTATTTCTTCCATGACCTTCTTGGCCTTCTTTCTTCTTCATCGCTATCTTATTCTTTCTTTATTCATGAACAGTTTTTCTAAAAATTGACCAATGGATCCACATTCAAAACATTTTAAGGGAATTTTCCCTTTGTATTTACCTATACCTATTCTAACATTTTTAGAAAACAAGGATAAAATTTCATCAAAATTTTTATGCACCTCATTTTCAGAGTCAGAATTACCAGCTTCTTCCTCAATGTGAATCTTCTTTAACTTCTCTTTATTGGTAGCCTTGAAATACATTTTTCTATCAGATTTTATTTTTATTTTCATAGCTTTATTCCTTCTCATTTCAAAAGTGATGAGAGTGATATTTAAATCATCCAGATATAATGTTTTAGGGTCTCTATCTTCCAATGAAGAAACTTTAGAATCAAACTTGTCAGGAAGAATTCTTAAGTATTTTCAACAACTGTAGAATATTCTAAATTTTCACAAAGACATATGATAGTGATGACAATGTCATTCACACTTGTAAAAAAATCCCTAACAGATTCATACTTACCCATTTTTAAATATTCATACATCAGCCTCCAGATTTGTAATTTTACCTTCTTTTCTATTGTTTTACCTTCATAAATGTATTTCAGATTATCCCATATACCTTTAACTGTGGAAGAACCTTTTACCCTTAGAAATTATCTTTAATAAATTGATGATATTAAATCATTCTTGGCTCTTCCATCATTCTCAAGATTCTTCTTATCAATAGTTGTAAGAGGAACCTTTTCATAAATAGGATAAAATTCATCTGTAGCATCTTCAAGAATATAATATCCAAGAGATGTAAGATAATTCAACACTCTATATTTCCAAATATGATAATTCTTACCATCAAAAACCATAATTACTTTATTATTCATACAACTCAGATTCTCCATCACAACTTCTCTTCAAAACTTCAAAAAAGAATAAATAAAGGTAACCTTTACTATGATACCAATTTATATTTCCCATTCAAGATAGTTGTATCATTGAGAGGGGGTGAATTATAGATATATATTTCTTTTAAGTTTCCTTTATTTTGAAACAAACTTATCCTCCTATTAAATATTATTTTCTTTATTGAAACAAAACAAACACACATCCACAAGAATACAAAAAAATTACAAGGTTCACAACTCAACAAGAGTATCTACATCCTTGGTATGGTTTGGAAACAATCTAATACCACAAAATTCACTACAAAACAATCACTTTTTGTGGAATACAATGAGTAAGATATTCCCTTACACTCATGTATATTTATGATCAATAAAATAGACCATGTGATTAAATTATCACAAAGATGTAATAAAACATTTTTGTAAAAAACATGTTATAGTTCTTCTAGACCAACTTTCTCAAATATGATATTTTAAAACAATTATTCACCTTATTACTTAGAATTTGATAAGAACTTTTTTAGACTTTGTTATGTAACTCAGTATGATTATTTCAATTTGATTATCCCAGTCTGATTGATCAATATAGAATATATATATATATATCATAATACTATTGAGAAAATTCTGTCACAACTTCAATCTGTTTCTGTAAATCCCATTCTAACGATCCAGCTCAATATGATAACTAGCTGGATACGATAATCAGTTGAATAAAATGATTAGTTGAATACATTACAATCTTGTATCTTCTTCTTTCTCTTCTTTCTATAATTACTTCTTCAAGAAAGAAAATCCAGAAACTTCCTATCTCTAGAAAATTCTTCAGTACTCTAACTTCTCTCTACTACTCATGGACGGTACTTCTATCAAAGAAAAGTAGAAAGTACTTTCCATTTTATAGGTGACCCAAATTAGGTTTAGGCAGGATTCTAAATTTTTTCTCACTCAACCAAATTTTCCTAAGTTGAATTCTCCCTTTAATTTTAGAAACATTTATGACTTTTTCAACACTTATCAATTATTATTGAATCTTCTTGAATCTTCTATCAACTTCAGCTCAGTCTGATTCTAATTTTCCTAATATGATTTCTTGATTACGATGATTCATACCAATTGCATGTATGAAGAAATAGATCTCTTTAATCTTCTTAGTAAACCTCATTTTTATTTTGATTCTACATTCTAATTGTCATTGCAATTTGTCTTATTATGATGAAGACAAATTTAAAACAATATATTCTTCTTCTTCTTTTATCTTGACCCACTTGTACAATAAACAAATTAGTTCAAACTATTGTAAATGGTTGAATAAAATGTTGATGAATGTAGATTTTATTTTAATATTGGTCCCAAAAACTTCTAGAGAAAACAAATATACCTTTGATGATTACGATGGCATGCCAAATCTGATGTTCTGGTATCAGTAGCTTCAACTTCATAAACTTCTTTCTCTTCTGAATACGATGCTAATGATTCTTCTGCACCAAAAATTATGTCTCTAATGAATGAAATGACATACTGAATCAGATGGACCAGTATAAATGTATGATTTCTTCTCTGAATATGATGCTCATCAACATATTTCTCTAAGGATTTAAATCTTTTAGATTCTGTTCTTACTAAAAACCATAACCTTTATTACGATCATTATTCTTATCCTTTAAAAAAATATGTATCTGGTAATATCATTATGATGATCTTGAGACCAGGAATATCTAGATTCATTAACTTTCATATTCTTTAATATTTCAACAAGTATCATTACTTCCTTCATGACTTTTAACACATTGAAGATCAGTTTTATCATCGTTCGACTTACCAAGGAAAGTATTATAACTTATCTATCTTCCATCAACATCTTTCTTTCTTTCCTAAATACAATTGGTAGAATCCTTTTTCTCAAACTTTCTTTTATTAATATTCCATCACAAGTTTCAAAACTTACTTATGATTTGTGATAAATAAAAAACATAAAATCATCATCAGATTTTTATTGGATCCACACTAAATATGATGATCTTCCTAATTTTTATCAAAACCTTATTCTGGACCCAAGGTGGGTCCTATGAGCCTTTTCTTATAAAAATATTCTTCTCAATATGATGGAATTTATTAAAAAATGTGAGTCTAATTTCCTAAATATGATGGTAGGTATGAATATATAAAACTTTTACAAAGTGAGGTGATAACTTTCCTTTAACAACAAAAGACAAAAAATATCTTTAATCTTCCAAAAATATTCTTTACCAACTTGGTCCCAACATGTGTTTCATGTTTCATTTATTTAATCTTACATTCCATATAATTATGTAAAAAAATGTATGATATATTTCGCATGAGTAGACTATATACGATCTCAATACATTTCTAGTAGTTTAGATAGGTACTTGTCATGTTACCTCAATGTACTAGTTGTGTACTTAATTAAATTTTAAATAAAATTAATTTATTTAATTTATTTAAAATCACAAATGATGATTATCTCTAGTATAGATTGGATAGATATTAAGAATAAATTAATTAATTTATTAATTAGATAATTAATAGGATTAATTCAAATATATTTTATATTATCAAAATAACAAATTGAAATGAATGCTAGCTAGTTATTTTAAATACATATTTTTTTCACAAGTAGATGATCATGAGCTTAGACCATCCTATGTATGTGTATGTATTTTTTTAATTTAATTATTGTATGAGTTTTTTTTTATTTTATTAAATTTAATTGATGGTTTTTGAGTCATCCCTCCCTCCTTATTATGTATGGGTCTGCATTCCCATGATTTATTTTATGCAAAACCCCTTTCTATGTAAGCTCCTGACTTTTTTTGGAATGGTATCAAACATTTTTATAGGTAATATTTGGTTTAGTTTTGATTACTTTTAGTTTGGATTGTACTTTGAAGTGTGTTTGGGTGAAAATTTAGAAAAATGGAAGAAAAGGGGGTTATGCACAATTGGTTCATGGTTAGAGAAAATCGTGTGCCCCGTCCCAGAAAACTAAAAAACTTAGGATAGTGGGGGTTCGCATGACTTGTATAGAGTTTTCCAAATTGTATGCCCTAAAAATAAAAACTATTCACCTGAAAAATAGCAGGTATATAGTTGGAGCATAGTTAGGTAAAACTATGCACCCTTGTGCAGGAAATCATGCATGGTTTTTAAAGTGTCCTGAAAATTAGTTTTTAATTCCACCAAACCCTTGAAAATCACCTATTTCTACCCAAACTCAGGCCCTTATGATTTTGGAAGATTTCAGAGCTTTGTGGAGGGATTCCAAGGTCTTATGACCCCCGTTCTTCAAGATCCAAGCCATGATCAAAGATCGTCTCCTCTTCCGATAAGTGGATTGATAGGTGTGAGTTGTGCGAGTTGTTTTTTTTCACATGGGTGCGTCAGATTAGAAATTTATATGTGTCCCAAATTTTACTAATTACTAGGGCATTGTATAGTAGAAGTATAGGGTCAATCCCATGAGGAGGACGTTGTTCTATAGGGAGAAGAAATCTGGTCTTGAATCCTTTGTAGGAGTCCTTACTAGTTTGACTAATGTTTGGGATTTTTCTAAATATTTTTGGGTTTTACTTCAATAGATAATGGTGGTCCTAATTCTAATTTTGGTAAGGTCCTAACTGCTTAGTCTGCGAAGCAAGTAGTAGTCACTAGTTAACCTTGGTCCAGTCTTCTAGTTCTACCTAGGATGTAACTATTCCATGGTTATGAGGCTAGTTATAGTCCTAGATGCATTAAATTCAGATTCTATTGCAAAAATTTCCCTAAACTAATGGTAATAGTATTATTTTACTCCAATTAGGATAGGGTCATTTGTTTGACTGTCTGATGGTCACGGTAAAGTCACAAAAATGGGGTTTGACCATTGGTTTATATCCTAATTACTAATCCAATTAGGTTTTCTAATTTTAGAACTAAATTTCTAATTAATCATGTATATAAATTGAATCTTGATCCCTACCCCTGATGCATTTATCTACTCATGATGGTAATTAAAGTAATAAAAGGGATAAAGGATATCATAATAACTATGCTAATAGAATTGAATTGAATAAACATGTAATGATGTGAAATAAACATGCAAGAATACTTTAAATAAAAACCTTACTTTAAAGGAATGAAATGGAAATGAAATGATGCAGTAATTGAAGGCATTGAATAAAATGAATCCATGGCTCTTTGATTGAAAACATAAAGGTATTACAAAGAACTGAAGTGCTTTAAGAGGGAAAAGAGAAGGAAATTTTGAAGGGAGTCTAAAACGGAGAGAGAGATAATCCCAAGCCTCCTCAAATGTGATGTCAGGTTTCTCCTTAAATAGGCGAAAATGGTCATGATGTGTACTTAATCATCACATCGTGAACCCTTAATCCACATTAATTTGACCAGGATCTCCAGCGTGGCACGCGGATCTTCTACCGATTAATGAATTTTGACCATGGTCATGTCATGTATAGGCGGTTCATGATGTGTACCCCATGGTCATCTAGCTTTTTGCATTGAATCCTCACAGATTTATCAAATTTTGGTTTGACTCGAGTCATGATGTGTAGGAGGTCTTCATGACGTGAACTGGAAATTTCTCCAGCTTGATGCAGACTATGATCATCAAGAACACAATGTGAACTTTTCCATCATGACGTGTACTTATCCATTTTTTTAGCTTTTCTGCCTTTCTTCTTTGGAATATTGTGAAGCCTTATTTCTTGCAATATTGTACATCTACCACGTTCATTATCCAGTAAATGAATGAAAAACAGTAGAAAAGTGACAAAAAATATATATATAACATTTAGGTTTATCAAATCCCCCCAAACTTGAATCATTTCTTGTCCTCAAGAAAAATATCTCAACAAATATTTAAAAAGGATAAGAAATTTGTAAAGAAAGAAGTGTATTTTATGTCTATGAAATTAAATTAAATGTAAGAAGAAAAGTAGTTAAGTTCCAGTTTTAATCTTTCCTAGTAAATTAGTTATGCCTCATAGTTCATATTTTTCAAAACAAATTTTATTCTTTTAATCATAATATTTTAACTATTCTTTAAGTTATATGCCTAGTTGTAATTTACCTCACTAGGATTTTCTCTCATCACTCAGGGTAAAATGTAAGTAAGGTATGCTCGTACCCTGATTCCATGTTCCTAACCAAAGGATTTCACTGGTTCTATCATCTTCACTGTGTAAAGACAAGTATAAAAATAATCTTGAAGACTTTTAGCAACAAGGTTCTGGTGACTCTAAGGCTATAAGTAGGTAGGTAAAATGTGAAAATCGGGCTCAAAAGGAGGGTAAGCTCTAAATTAAAATACAAATGAAACAAGATAAGTGTGAAAAAAATTCTCCATCTAGAAAGTCAGGTCTATACTCCATCAGCTCAGGTTGGATCCATATATATAGCAAGTAAGTAGATAAATAAATGATTCAGTTCCTTTCTTCTTCTTCTTTTCTTTTTCATTTTTATTTTTCAAAATTTATTCCTAGGATAGATCTCACATCCATCACCTAACAACATATTATCCTTAAGGGATTTATTGGTTTGTAAAATGGTGATTTTTTACCCTCCTAGTACACAACCCATATCAATTTTTTTCTTTTCTTTTAAATTTTTCAAAGGAACAGAATATGAATGAGATACAACAAAAATGTATATGGATCATAACCTATTAGTCAGGTGGGTGCATTATACATCTCTAAAATTTAAAGTATCCCATGTTGTCTGAATTCATCCCCCAAACTTGTTTAAAAGTAATATTCAAGCATTATACAAGGAGCAGGGCAGGAAGGGAAATAGTCTTAAAATATATTTTCTTCTAAAAAGTCATTCATGGAAAATATGGGCTAAACTAAGTATAGATTAAAAGTGGGTCTTAGGTAAAATGGATATCAAAGGATGCCTCAGTCATTTTAAAATTACACTTGTTCAGTCATCATTTTGATAAGATCTCGGTGCAAGTTCTAGTAGGTTTACATGTACCAGGTATCTCTTAATAAATATGCTCAGAAAAGAAAATGAGATTAAAGGATTATAATCCTCTTGGGTAATAAAAATAAAAACTATAAATTATTAAGGGAATAAATCCTAAGTAGTGAGTCAATTGATGTTAATTTTAAAGATTTTAAATTTGAATTAAACTTCTAAACTCATAAATCATTCTAAAATTCTAAGCATGGGTGAAACATGGTTCTTAACATTTTCTTTTTAAATTTATTTTTAATTTACATGGTCATAATGGTTTTCAAATTTGAAGCATGCTTATCAATTTGAAAAATGACTCTTAGAACAGTGAGAACAGGCAAAAAATCAAGTGTATCACTAGTGAATTCATGAACCCCCCCCCCCCACATACACACACACACATGCACACACACACTTAAAAGGAGACAGTATCCCCACTTTCTATGAAATAATGGGTGGAAGTGGTGTGGCGGTGAATTTTTGTAATTGAGTTAACATGGAAGTAATGGCAGAATTTAAAAATAGGGAATAAATAGATCCTTGAGATGGGGTGGTATGCCATGGGGGTGTCTGAGCTGTCTTAAATTTGAAGTTTTATTCACCTACAAAAGATTTTAGTAGAAAAATATTGCACTATAGAACAAATGTTAATTCACAAGTTTAAACATTTGAATAGCTGAAAAACAGACAAGTGTAAAAGTAAGGAATAATGGTAACCATTTTATTTATTGAATGAAATTTTGTAAAAATTACTGCAATGAAACACTGAAAAATCAAAGACTCAAAATAAAACTCAAAAAAACTATGGGTTTTCTACCATAAAGTGCTAACTTATAGTTGTCATCCAAACGGGTGGACCAAAAATTCAATGATTGGTCCCCCTGGCTCAGTTTCTCCTTTTCGCTTATAACTACTGGTCACCATGTCTTCGAGTTCGTTTGGTCGCTTAATTGGATTCACAACTTTAGGTGCATCTCAAAAAAACATTAAATGTGGTATAAATGGATTCATTGGTTGAGGTGGTTGTTGCTGCTGGTGGATTTCCAATAATAAATCCTGAAGTTGATTGGAAATGTCTGCGAAACACTAGGTTACTCATTGTAGAAGAACAGACGGAGGAATGGGTCTGTCGATAACCTCAAATGACTCATAGGAGATATAAATTTCTATTGAAAAAATAAAAAAGGAAGAAAAAATAAACACACATACAAGAGTGAAAGAAACCAAAGACTGTAAATAAAAATATCCAGGTAGAGTACAAGAAAGTGAATAACAGAACTCCACTACAAAAAGTGTCCCAAATATCAAAAAGTATGAAAATACAAATTAGTGTTCTGGGCCAAAAATATCCTTCATGGTTAGACCGGTAGCATAAGATGAAATGAACTGGTAAGATAAATCACCATCAGTAGCAGTAGCAGTAGTGGTAGGTAGGGCTAAGGCAGATGGTGGTGTGGTGGAGGTGGTAAGCTATGATGGGGTGTGTGGTGGGGAATCCCGGATCTATACAGTGGTCGTGTGTCTGGCATCTAGATCAATGAAAGGGATGTTGGGGGTGAGCTCAATGGATGGTCCCTTTCCATTCTGAGCCTAATCCGCAAGAAAATCCTACTGATCAGTAGGGCTCATGACGTTGGGATGTAGGTTTG
This sequence comes from Viscum album, assembly GCA_963277665.1. Classification (NCBI taxonomy): domain Eukaryota; kingdom Viridiplantae; phylum Streptophyta; class Magnoliopsida; order Santalales; family Viscaceae; genus Viscum; species Viscum album. The sequence goes on along the minus strand of OY728160.1, from coordinate 24,048,805 downwards.
AGGGTAGAGAGGGTGAGGGAGGAAGGGTGGGTGAGTAAGGGATAGCGGTAGTAGGTGGTGGAGGGGTGAATAATTTAGTCTCAATGAAGGGAAGGTGGAGGTGGGCAACGAGTTGGCGATGATTTACCATGAGGCACTGGAGAAGTACCCATAGGTTAGAAGGAGTGGGATGGGTAGGTGCAGGCTGGGTGGATGGGGTGGTGGTCAGGGCTGCCGGTGATGATGGGTGGGAAAGATAATGGTGGGTAGAAGGGTCTGTTACTACTTCTGGTGACTGCTTCTATGGATTAGACTCCTAAGGTGAATCTAGCTAGGGTACAGGATTCTAGACTCCGGGTGCCTAGAAATATATGTCTCCCTCCTTCACCAGCATCCACATCTTGTGCAGGAGCATAAAATGAATTAGAACGGCCATGCCTACTGAGGTGAGGGGTTGTATGGTGTCAAAAATGTAGAGGTACCTGACCAACCTGATGATGAACGATCTGCCCATAAGTGTGCCCCACCTCCTCTATGTCATCACTCTGTAGTATGAGGTGAACTAGGCAGCCAAGTTGATGGGAGGTCCACCCATGGAAGTAGCAAGGATAAAAACTTCAAGCTGGATTACACTGCCATGGGTCTCGCCTTACGCGAACCACCTGTGTTCTATGGCCCAGTGTAGTATATGCAGAGCTAGAGTCCTTAGTTGGGTGGACTTCACCAGCCTGGGGTCATGGTGGGACCAAGGATCACGGGTGGTGAGATGCCAAAGGCTCGACGCATCCTCACAAGAGAGCCTCGTTTGCAGGGTAGGATAGACATCTGATATAATGAACTCCACAGTGTAGATACTGAGTCCTACACCAAACATGTCCATGGTGAGATGGTTTGGTCTACCGCCTATCCAGAAGTGCAGTGAGTCCACTGTGATTTCAAATGTGGCTAAGAACTCCAATAATAGCTCCATTTATCTCTCCTCCCAGACGTCAATTATTTTTTCGATGTGCAGCATCTCCAATAAGTTCAAGATGTTGTCTACGATGTTTAGATTTGCAAGAACGACCATATCTAGAGTATTGTTGGTCCTCATGGGTTTTTCCTGTATTTGAATAGGATTAACCCAGTGTTGTGGGTTGTTAAATCATAGTACTGGGTGAAAATGAAGATTATCGTTTGTATATGGGGAGGAGCTCATGTCCTGTGAGATGGATAGAGAGTGTGGGCTCTTAGTAGTAGGCTGCTAGCACGCGGATGCAAATGATGCGGATGCAGAACTCAATGAAGAATCAGAAGGCTTAGGTTGCGGTCTATTTATATGCACCATGGATAGGAGGAGGATTGGTGGATGTGTGCGGTTAGCAGAAGGGTAGGAGGAGGAGGTTTTGGATTTGGAATAAGAGAGGAAGGGAGGCATCGCGCACGGGAGGGATCGGGTTAGGAGGAGATGGGATTAGGTTTGAGGGGGGTTGAAGGGTCGTGACCCTTCATTTTAAAAAAAACTGACCTGGTCTAGGTCATGATGTTTACCTGAGGGTCACATCATGAACCTTGAGAAAAATCAGATTTCATAGTGGCAAAGGGTCATGTTGTGACCTATGGTTTCATGACGTGTACTCCATTGGTTTCCTCTATTTTTGCCTCCTTTCTTTCCTCACCACTTTATTCAAACAAAAATAAGTCTCTAAAAATATTTTTCCTATTCTAACTTAACTAACTCCTAACTTGGGTTGCCCCCTAATCAGTGCTTCATTTATAGTCGAGATCTTGACTCAATTAAGGCTCATTTGATGAAATAGTTCTTGCGGAATGGTTCATGAAACATCTTCAATCCATGATCATGTATTTTTTATGTTTATCTATCCATGTATAATTCAAGGTTGAAAATAATGGGTAAGGAGGAATATTCCCCTAGAAATGAGTTTTTTAAGGTACTGGGATGAATAATGGATGGAATAAATAATGACACATCATTCAGGTCCAACTGAGGGGGCTGAATGATGGATGGAATCAACTAAGGCACAACCACTCTGGTGGGTGGTTCAATAAAGTTGACTTCCTTGAAATCACAGTCTCCTTATTTTTCTATAAAAGATTCATCACTTTCTTCCTTGTTATCCATGGAATATTCTTTGTTCTGGGTAAAAGATATGACGTTATAGTCCTTGTTTTCATTTGAGTGTTGCACAACTCTAATCAGGTTTAACACTACTTGTTCTTCTCCCAATTTGAATATGAGGCTTCCTTGGTTCACATCGATTAGTGCCTTTCCTATTTCGAGGAAAGGTCTTATAAGAATAATAGGCATGTCACCTTATTCTTCCATGTATAACACCAATAAATCTTATAGGAAAATGAACATACCGACTTTTACTAGCACATCTTCCATAATGCTGCTAGGGTGCTTGACCGAGTGATCAGCTAATTATAAAGCTACCCTTATTTATTTGATCTCTTTGAGTTTGAGATTTTGAAAATTACTCATTGTCATAAGGTTAATGATTGATCTAATATCACAGAGTGCTTTATCAAAATTTTAGTTGACTATCTCATAGGGGATTGAGAAGCTACCGGGGTCTCCCATCTTTAGTGTAATTTTCTGTTATACAACAGCAGAGCATTATTCATTTAAGGAGATGACTCCTAGGTCTTTTATTTTTCTTTTATTTGATAAAATGTATTTTAGGAACTTGGCATACATAGGCATATGATCATTAGCTTTGGAAAATGAGATATTGATATGTAATTTCTTGAACATATCTAGGAACCTCTTGTATTGTGTCTCATTCCAACCTTGTCTTGCTCTCTTTAGATATGTAAGAGGTGTCTTGTATGGTGGTGGGGAAACATAAATAGGTTCCTACTGCTACTCAGGTATATATTCCTTCTCAGTTGGTACTTATTCATGATGTAAGGTGATAGTGACTTCATAATCTTTTACATCAGGTACTAGTTGTTTTCTCAACTCTTCTTCTTTAAGCCTTGCTTCTTTGGGTTGTTGGAAGTCTAGAATCTTTCCACTCCTTAGAACTACTACCTTAGATTCCTCTCATGGGTATGTCTCAGTGTTACCAGGTAGAATACTTAGTAATCCATCAGATAAGGTCTTTAAGATTTGACCCATTTTCACTTCATGGTTCCTCATAGTAGCTCTCTTGTTTTTCATATCTATCTCATGGGTCATCATTCTTTGATCATACTTTTTCACAAATTACACCATGAGGTTTTCTATATTTCTTTTCATATTTTCTTGCTGATTTCTTGGATGAGGTGGCTGAAATTTTTGTGCTCTTTGAGGGAAGGTCTGTTGTTGATCTTGTGGTCTTGATACAGGGTTCATCAGAGGATACCTTGGTGTTCCTTGAGCTCTAAATTGGTTCTTTCCACCTCTCGATTGAAAATAACCTTGATTGTTCTGAGATTGCTGCTAAGCAGGCCTCTGCTAATAATAATACTATTTTTGTAATGGAGGGTTCTGCTAATTTTAATTGACGTAATTAAAATCTTGGTGTGGTTCATCATATCCATCTTTTCAGTCTTGATATAGATTCAGGCCACCGCACATCTCTCATGATTGTAATTCCATTATAGGGGTAGGAGGGGGTTGAGTAGTTGGTATCTGAAATGATTCTAACTTCTTAGTGAGCACTTCCACTTGTGATTCTAGCCTTGTGGTTTCATAAATCTGGTGGATTCTACGCTAGGTGGTCCACGATCACTATAACACTAACTAGAATTATGATACAATTCATCAAGAATGGATCTTCCAGCTTCGGGAGTCTTGAACAAGAGACCTCCATCAGCAGCTGTATCGACAACATTACATGCCATTGGCTCGAGTCCTTGATAAAAGGTTTGGAGTTGTATCCACATATAAATTCCATGATATAGACACTTCCTTGTTAATTCTTTAAAGTGGTCCCACACTTTCTAGGTAGATCCCCCATCAATTTGGTTGAAATTTTAAATGTCCATCTGGAGCTTCCAGGTCTATATGGGTGGTAAGTACTTGTCTAGAAGCTTCTTTTCTAGTTCATCCCAATTCGTAATTGACTCGGGAGCTTGAATCTTTATCCAGTCCTTGGATATGTGTTGTAAGGATAATGGGAAGATGCAGAGTCTTATTGTATCAGAAGAAACTCCCTAGTTGTGAAAGGTATCACAGACCTCCAGGAAGTTGGCAATATGTTCATGTGGATCTTCACTCTGAAGAATGATGAATTGCCCCATGTTCTATATAATATGAATGATTCCAAGTTTTATTTCGAATTTATGGACTTGGATAGGGGGTCGAAGAATGATAGGGATCGTACCATGGATTGATGTAAAGCCATAATCCATTATCGTCTTCTCATGGTTTATTATCAGGTGTTCTCCCGGAATGATTTGATGGTTGGGGTTTAGTGGGTTTGGTCTCGTAGGGTGGAATTTCTTGACCATCACTGACCGGTGAAGAGAAGAGAGATGCCTTTCGATCTCAGGATCAAATTCCAAAGGGGAATGTGATTCAATATTATTTGAACAAGTCAAGGGAACTTAGTACATGCATGGAAAAAAGATAAGAGATGCAATAGAATCTAAAAATGAAGGAAAGGGGGTGAGGGAAAGGTAATACTAGATCTAGACCAAAGTCCTAACACAAAGAAACAACACTTCTTCTCCAGCAACAGTGCCAAAATTTGACAGGCGTGAGCTGCGCAGGTCGTTTTTTTCTACACAGGCACATCAGATTATAAATTTATATATGTCCCAAATTTTACTAACTACTAGGGCATAGTATAATAGAAGTCTGGGGTTAAACCCATGAGGAGGATGTTGTTATATAGGAAGAAGAAATCTAGTCTTGAATCTTTTACAGGAGTCCTTACTAGTTTTACTAATGTTTGGGAGTTTTCAAACTATTTTTGGGTTTTACTTCAATTGATTAAAGAGGGGTTGGGATCAAGTTTGAGTATCTAGATAAAGGTGGTCCTAATTATAATCTTGGAAAGGTTCTAACTACTTAGTCTATGAAGCAAGTAGTAGTTTCTAGTTAAACTTGCTCCAGTATTTTAGTTCTACCAAGGATGTAACTATTCCATGGTTAGGAGGCTAGTTACAGTCCAAGATGCATTAAATTCAGCTTCTATTGCAAAAAGTTCCCTAACCTAATAGTCATAGTCTTAGTTTACTCCAATTAGGATGGGGTCATTTTTTTGACTATCTTATGGTCATGGTATAGTCGTACAAATGGGGTTTGACCTTTGTTTTATATCCTAATTACTAATCCAATTAGGTTTTCCAAGTTTAGAACTATAGGTCTAATTAAGCGTATAGATACATTGAATATTGATCCCTACCCCTGATGCATTTAGATACTCATGATGGTAAGTAATTCAATAAAATGGATAAAGGAAATAAAAATAACTATGCCAATGGAATTGAATTGAATAAACATGTAACGATATGAAATAAACATGCAATAATACTTTAAATAAAAACCTTACTTGAAAGTAATGAAATGGAAATGGAATGACCCATGAATTAAAGGCATTGAAGAAAATGAATCCATAGATATTTGATTGAAACATAAAGTAATTACAAAGAACTGAATTGTTTTAAGATGAAAAAGAGAAGGAAATTATGAAGGGAGTCTAAAAGGGAGTGAGAGCTAATCCCAATCCTCCTCAAATGTGCCGTCGAGATGCTCCTTAAATAGGCATAAATAGTCATGATGTGTACTTAATAATCACATCGTGAACCCTTAATACATGTTACTTCGACCAGGATCTTTAGTGTGGAACACAGATCTTCTACAGATTAATGAAGTTTGACCATAGTCATATCGTGTATAGGTGGTTCACAACGTGTACCCCATGGCCAGCTGGCTTTTTTCATTGAATCCTCATGGCTTTCTTAGCTTCTGGTTTGACTTGAGTCATGATGTGTAGGAGGTCTTCACAATGTGAACTAGCAATTTCTCTAGCTTGATGCAGGCTGTGATCATCAAGTGCACGATGTCAACTTTTCCATAATGATGATTACTTGGCCATTTTTGTAGCTTTTCTGACTTTCTTATTTGGAATATTGTGAAGACCTATTTCCTACAATATAGGAAATCTAAATGAAAAACAATGGAAAAGTGATAAAAAATATATATAACATTTAATCTTATCATGGATTATATCCCATTTCTTTCTCGTTCACCTTCCTTCCTTATCTTATTCTTTTGGTGTGAGGTAATATTCTAGTTTTCTAGATCTTGATCTAGATTTGGTGAATCTAGATCTAGGCTTGTGGATCTAGATTTGGTAAGATATAGATCTATGATTCAAGATCTAGATCTAGATTTTCAAGATCTTGATTTATTTAATCTTGACTTAGGGTTTAAAGATTCGAATCTAGATCTATGTCGTTGATCTACTCAATTTTGGGGTTTTTTTTTGGGTGATCACTTGTCAAATAATTGAGGTAGGTGGTATAATATTCAAATCTCATAGTCGTGATTTTGATTTCATGCATGAAAAATGTATAATTTCTAGATTATTTTAGAAATTGAATTTCCTAATAGAATTAATTAATTTGGTTAATTAATAAATTATGGAATTGTGAAATTGTGGGATTTAGTGATAATTAATTATGGAAATTAAATGTGTGATATTAATGTTATAAATTGGATAATTAATTAGAGAATTAATTATGAGATATTGAAATTGTGTGTTTGAATAATTAATTGGTGAATTAATTATGAATGTTGATATTATAAAAGTATTAATTAATTAATTAATGGGTGGTTGATATATATGTAATATTTTTTATTATGATATATGTGGTTTTTAAATGGTGAATGGTAACTTGGACATTTGGCCAAGAAATAAAGAATTGTAACATAGTCATTAAATTATGAGAATTAATTAATGGTAACATGGTCATTCGTTTTTCTGAAATATATAATGGTAACATGGTCATTAAATTGTGAGAATTAATGAATGGTAACATGGTCATTCATTTGTGGGAAATAAAGAATGGTAACATGGTCATTGAATTGTGAGAATTAATGAATGAAAACATGGTCATTCATTTGTGTGAAATAAATAATGGTAACATGGTCATTCAATTTTGGGAGTTCATGAATAGTAACATGGTCGTTAATTTGTGAAATAAATAATGGTAACATGTTAATTAAATTGTGTAAATAAATTAATCATAACATGTTCATTCATTTGTAAAAATAATAATGGTAACATGGAAATTCAGACACATGATATCCCTAGGGTATAGTTCATATTCTGGCATAGGACGAAGCAAATATTGAGGTACGGGTGTTTATGGGAACCCGAGTTTTATGTGGTTAAATAAAGATTAATTGATAATATGATAACTTTTTAATTATGCATTGTAATTATTTCTTTATACAAATTAATACACTATTTTTTATTGCATCTTATTTTAGACACCGTTGGTAGTGGGATACTAAGTTATACTCACGCCCTACTTGGGTTTCCTGATCGGTACCTAAATAGACTTTATTGTTGCAAGACATGTTAAGGGAAAAGGCTCTGGGTTATTTTTATGGTTTTGGTATGGATCTTGGATGAGGTAAATAAGCATGGTTTGGGACCCACTTAGGAGTCTTCGGTGTCTTTATTTTCAGTTTTCATTTTAGACACTTAACACATACATTAGCATGATATGTTTTCTGCTTTATTTGGATGTTATATTTCCTGAATTGTTTAGCTTAATATATTGGTATTGTTATGGTTATATACATACTTATGTTATTGTTTTTATTTTCATTGGTATTTTTCTATGATAAAAGAGGGTATAGTCTCCCCATGGTCGACTTATCAGTCCCTCACTACTGGTCGAAAACCTTTGGCATATAGGGAGGTACACTTGAGGTCATGTGACCGACCAGCTCAGGGAACAGGTGAGTGGTACCTGGGCCAGGATGTTACAAAGTTGTATCAAATGAGTTTTCTTTTCCTTTTATTTTGTCTTATTGTTTGGGGAAAGGTAGACAGGATGCTATGAGAGTCGGTGCTTGGACATGATCTCATGCATGGGATTTTCAAACCCATATATTAGGGGAAACTAAAGTACTCAAGGTGGGATTTTTGTTATTTTTGTTTGTTGTTACAGTTGAATATTATTTCACCTTAGGTGACACACTTGTTGTGTGGTGTGATTATTATTTCTAAACATTGTTGAGTATTGAATAGTGGTCCAGTATGGAAAGAGATTTGAGTCTGTATGCATCATTATAGGCACTTAAGATTATTTTTTGACATGCATAATTTTAGTAATGCATAGGAAAACAAGTTTTGGGTAAGTTGTTGAACTTAAACTATTTTTTCTTACTTGTGAAATTGAATTGAAAATGGTAAAATGACGTAAGATGATAATAAATGGATGTCTAATGTGAAAACTTGAACAATGAGAATGAGAATACCCTTTGATAACCAAGAACTAAGTGTAGGATAGTTAATGGTAGTGATAGAACCTTGGTTTTGACCGCATTGTGATATTTTGTAAAGACCTGAAAATATTACTTCTTTTATTTATAGATCTCCTTCCTCCCAATAACTTTTTATTATGTTTTACAATAAAATCACATATAATGACTTTTTATTTCATGATAGCATCATACATCATTCATAAATTTGGATTAGTATAATGATGAACAATAATGGGATATACACATTTAAGAATAGTTTTTATTAATAAAATATATGTTTAATTGAGAAAAAATTGATAAATTGATTTTAAAGGTAAAAATTGTACTTTTTAGAGATTTATCATACTTAGAGAATTATTATGGTAAAAAAACATCATTTTATTAATTTCAAATGTCAAAATTAATCTAGGGTGAATTTTTAGTATTTTTTTAAGAAATTTCATATTTTTTATGAATAGTGAAAAATACTGCATATTTCCTTTAAATAATTATTATACTTTAAATAATAGATTCTATGAAATGATTTTTGAAAAATGGATATACACAGTTACAATAAGAAATATATTTAGAGTCTGATAGGATCAAATTAATTTTTTTGTTGAATAGTAACTTGACCCTTTGGAATAGTAATGTTACCCTTATGAATATTAATATGACCAACGGAATAGTAAACTCACCTAAAGAAGTATAAATATAATTTAGGCATCTTAAATGGTAATTTTATATAATTATATCATAGTATAAGTAAATAAATGTTCTATAAATTATTATTTAAGTATTAGTATTTTTATAAAACATAAATATTTATTTAAAAATTTATAATTAATATAATTATTTGAAAGAAAATTCATTTTCATACAATGGAGTTAATTTTTTAATTAAAAATATCAATATTAGGTTAGGGTGAATTTATAAAAATTTTATAAAATACTTTAGTTTTTCATGAATAGTAAAAATACAGTTTGAGTTTTTTGGTAATTTTAATAACATTATAGCTATGTCATAATGATGTAATGATTAATTTAAAATAATTATAGAATATTATGTGTTAAATTAACTCAATAGGTGTCCCAATTAGCCAATACCATGGGCGAATACCATGTTCAAGCCCATGGTTTTGTAAATACCACTACTAAGGTGTCCTTAAAAATTAATAAAAAAACTCTCACTTTTTCTATAAATACCCACAAATTAGTTTGTTTCCTTTCATTTAAAATTCATCCACCATGAATTTTTGATAGTCTTACCTCCCAATTAGTCTTAAAAAGGTATCCTAAATCCCCCAATTTCCCTATCTTCAAGTTTGAGGAGTCACTCTTCAAGGTAAGGGAACTCTCAACTTCTTTTTCCCTTTCATGTTTCCTTTTTATGTGGTGTGTATTTAAAATTTACAAAAATTTTCTTCTAACCATTTTATTCCATCCATTTAATGTTTTAATATTACTTTATTAATGGTATACCCTTTTCCCCTCTCTTTTTAATGTTTTCTAAAACCATGTTTCAAACCTGTTATGTTGTTGGATTTTCATCTCCAAATTTCTCTCTTTTTATCAAGAAAATATTTTATTTTATTTTGTGAATACCCAAACCTCTTTTTTATCTAGGAGTATTCACATATATTTAAAAATTATCTATTTAATTCTAGTATTAATATACATTAATCCTTCCTTCCTTTTGTGGGTTTAAAATGACTAAAGGATCTTACTTTTAAGCACTTTATAAAACACCGTGATTTTGAAATGAAACCCATTTATTTTATTCTCCATGGGTCATTTATGATAATATTTTATTAATATATATGTGGAAAAAATTAATTAATACATATTAAGGGTGTTCCCTGATAGCGCTCCAATGCATTGGGTAAATAATTTAATCTCTAGAGATGATAAGTTTTATGATACCTTAGTGAATAACCTTGGTAATTTTTATGATGCCTCGATGATAAAACCTGGTCATGTTCTTATGAATGACTCAATTAAACATATTATTAAGGGTCATTGTGCAATTAATTAATATGAAACTCTAAACCTAATTCTATAAATATACAATTATGAGAATTGTGAGTAGATGGTTTTTGTGCACAAAATTCTACTCCCAAGAGAATTATCTCCAAGAGAAGAATATTTATAGGGGTTTCTATCAAGCTAGAGATATTCTCTCCTCATACTTCATTTCTATCAAGTTAGAGAGATCAATAAACAATCCTTTTAGACTAAAGGGATCATGGTTTCGATCATGGTAGTGACATAAGATGATCGGTGCCACCGTTCTAGCACCCAGAGTATCGTCGGTGATGTTCCGAGATTAAAGGAGTGTGTGTGAATAATAGGTATAGGGGTTATACTTTTAGTAATAATCAACACAATGAAAAATAAAACCGAATAGTGTTTGGAAAATAAAAACCAACATTGAAGAAAGAACTCAAGACTGAGGTATTTCTTCATGCTATTAAATTAATTATATATTAATGTGAAAGAAATCATCTCTTGGTTCTGGTGAAATTATTTTTCAATATTATTTGGAAAAAAAATTCATTGGCCATAATGCTTATCATCATGTATATTGTGGATGATTTGTTAAATAAAACAAAAGACGAGTTGGTCATAAGTCCAATAGTCATTTCCTTTACATCTAGAGCCATCAAAACAACCTAGAAAATGAAGATAAACTTTCCACTACCACCACCACCACTGAAATTGTAACAAAATAGTTTGGGTCATCCCTCCAATGGATGCCCTAATTGTCCCTCTATATGTTCGAAGGGAATTCCCAATCCCCATGGGCTAGAAAATAGTGACTGGGAATCACAGAAACACTATTGTGAATGGTTTCTCCCAATAATCAGAGTAAAAGATATGAAATTAATATAATAAAAATCCAGCATAACCCATCCATACATCGGATTTTCATACCAAAACAAAAATAAATTTAAATAAATAGATAGATAATCAAAAATAAGCATGCTAGTTAAACCCTCTGCTACCTCAATCTCCCTCCTCTACAAAGAAAATTGCAGCTTCCACCAATGCCCTATTGTCCCCCTTTATAGAATATAACTACCCTCTGTTCATAGAAAGTGATAAAAGGATAATTGGTTGAATTCAATAAAATAAATGAAAAACATCAAATACTGGGTATAATAATTCTCAATTAGTAGCCAATAAAATAAACTAGGAACCTGCACCTAAAATGATAATATAGGCATGAACACATAATCACACACTAGGCCACCACAACCCACTAAATATATGTAGTATGCTTCATAAGGTAATTCATTTATGCTAGTTTGAAAATAAAATAGAAAGTAAGTCTTTCACATATATCTCATAGAAAACCAAACATATCTATAATCACTTTTCAAAAACATTTCTCTTTGCTTTCCAACACTGTAAGCACATGTTTTGAAAATAATTCATTGGCCTAAACCATTCCAAAGCCACACGCCCATTTACATTTCTCAGAAAACAACCCATTTGTTTTATCTAAATGAAAATTGTCACTATAAAACATTTAAATGGTCGATGTCATCTTTAAACCAAAACACCCATTTTGAAAATCACTTTAAAACACCCACAAAAGAGTCTTTAATTTTAAAAAGGTTTTCTAATATCTTTGAGAAGTCATTTTATAAAGAAAATGAACCAACACATGTGGATAAAGAATAACAAATAAGGAACCACATATATCATAAGGAATACATCAGAATAATAAAAAACAGTTCCATAATAATGAAAGTAGGGGAAATGATATAAATGAACCCAAGATCAAACTCCCCTCAAACAACACACACCAAGCAATCAAATGTTTCGTGGTCTCTACCTAAGGATCCTAATGTTCCAAGAATCTAACTATATAATGATATAACTACCTGAACTAGCTACCATCATGGTCTAATTCCATACCATCTTCACAATATCCCACACAAGCATCATAGTGATGATAAACCCCTGCCTAGCCCTCGTTCCAAGCACAAATGGTGGGAAACTAGCCACATGTGAACCAACTAGAGGAAAAAGATATATCTTACACTTATTACTTGGTATCCCATGACTAATAAAGTAAGTGAGGCATAATAAAAAAATTATAATCTAAAACACAAGGCATAACCAAAGATATCCTCACCCCAAACACCCAATGATGAAAATCCCTTCATACAAATTTTACCTTGGAATAAACAATCATATTCCCACATAAGGGGAGTAAACAAGCATCACATAGTGATAAGGGACCCGCACAAGGGGTAAAAAAGAAAAGGGAAATCAATATATTTCTTTTACTATCCTCGTTTTAAAATAAAGTACCAACCAAGCCTTTAATTGCAAAACATGGCTCGGATTTCCAATCCCTTTCACATTTCATAAAACACATTTTCAAACACAATTTGTAAAATGACACATTCAAAAAATGTCAAATCCACCCTTAACACAAGTTTATTTATCTTTAAAAACAATACAAGGTTGTTGTCCACCCATTTCCATCAAAATAATTTTAAACCAAGCCATCAAGGTATTTTCACAAGGTTAAAATCACACACGCATTTCAAATCACCATTTGAAATACACCAAAACCCCCTTTATAAAACATTTTGAGTTCAACACCTCACTTTATATTTAAATTCCCATTAAAACATAGTTTTAACTCCTTGAAAACTAAAATCGGATCAAAATCACAAAATTTATCTTTAAAACCATTTCAAATCCAAACAATAATTCCAAAAAAATCATATCATAATTAAAAATTCCATTTCACACATGAAAACATGAAATTTATACAATAAACCATTTATTCCAAGATCCAAAACATAATGAAATGGTTTTAAAATACCACAAGGTTATCACATATAATCATATTTTTATAAAAAGGAAATTTATAAATCACAAGAACAATTTTAATTCCAAAATGAAACAACTGAAAATAAACACCTACCTCAAAACATGTTTCCATTGACAATGGACACTTGAATCCACCATTTTTAGATTATACACATATTCAATTTTAAATATATATAATCACACCTAGCCCCATCATATATATTCACACCACCATGAGTGAATATATATAAAGGGGGTACTTATATATATATATATATACATATATATGTAAGTCACATTCAAAGAGCTGTAAGACGCCCTAAATAAAAAAAGGAAAACTAAAAATCATGAAATACCTAATTAAAATTGGGCCAAAAGAAAAGGGTATAAGTAAACCTAACTCAATGGTGTAAGGAGATCCAAAATGGTCTCAATCACTTTTCCTTTGGTGGTGAATTCAAAATCATGGGATAAGAGGACCCGAGAGACCCATCACACACCCTAATAATAGAAGAAATCCAAAAAACTCGGTTAAACCTTTGACCTAGGGTTCATATAAATTAATGGAGAAATGGGGAGAAGATAAAAAACCTAAAATATAAGGATGAGTTATGTGGAGGACTTACCTTATAGGATCTATCAATAAATTCTAAGAATCTGAGTGAAATCACCAGAAGAGAGGAAGCTCACCAGAGGGGGGATCATAGGACCAAGGTGAGAGGGTGATCGGGTGTTGCACGACACAAGGTGGAGGGGAGAGGGGAAAATAAATAAGATATGGGTAAAAAAATAAAAAAGGTAAATTAAGAAATTTATTTTATAAAAGAACTTGACATTACACATGGTTTAGGCACACGATTTACCAAATCGTGCGCTAATCGTGCTACCCCTATTGTAAAAGCAAGGGGAACCTGCATAGTTACCCCTAAGAATTCACATGGTTGAGATAACCATTATCAAAATGATTTATTCAGCTCTTTTTTGATGGAATAACTCCATGTACGGTCGGTTCACAGTTACTCCTAACCGTGCACTATACCTCTTCCCTTAAAATTTTAAAATTCTAGCCTGAAACTCTCAGGAACCTACAATGGCTCAAAAATAATTAATTCATTTATACTATTGTGACATTATTTGTGTCAAAAATTCCCCACCATACCACTTTTTTCCACTATAAATTATTAAGTCCAAAGTAAATTTCAAAATAGAATGAATTTCAAGACAAATTTAAAAGAAAAATAGAATCCTTAAAAAACATCAATTACAAATTGGTTAAAGGAAGAATCTAAAGAAATGGATACAGAACATAGGTATCCCCACCATTTAGGAATGAACTAAATAGGTGGAACAATAGACAACCTCTTACCATAGAATAAGATAAAATCATCGATCAACCATAATTTGGGAATATTTTAAGGTAATCACAAAACTTTACTGATCTAATCAATTTCAAAACCATAAGGAGAGAATGAGCATTAAAAATCCCAAAGAACTACATATACGATCAATGAAACTTAAGGTTCTCAAAAACTAATGAGTGCAATAAAAGGAGACATACCTCATTAAGAAATTACTAGGCTCTAACTTAAGGGTCACATTCACCGTACTGGGGTATTTAGATCCAATTCCTCATAATACCATGCCATAGTAACTTTGATGAAGATCACAACCCAGTGGAATCCTCATCCAAACTATAAGTAAAACAACACCTCAAGTATTCATATATTCACCATAAGTTCTTCCCCAATCCAAGGAACAAGATCAATAATTTCCAAAAAAGGAACTGACCTATGGTCTACTCCACATGAGGGAATCCACAAACAATATCAAGCAACGAGGCATGAAAAAAACCCCAAATAAAACACTACCCCCAATGGGAAACCAAAAAATAACTTAAGAAACATTGGTCCAAGTCTTCCCCAAGATAGAACTACTCTAAACTCAATTATTAAAAATTCAAAAACTCTGTATCTTCCAAAATAGATGCAACCAAACCCCTGAAGGTTACACTAAACAATTGTCATTAACCCATCAAAACTCAAGTGATTCCAAGCCCAAATAAAAAAAACATCCCAAACTAGTGCTCACTTAGGAGATTATAGAATAAAAATGACCCTCACTGATCCATCCATCAACCAAAATTCACATGTCTAAACCACTGGACCCAACAATCTACAAAAGAGTCTTTAGAGAACCACTACCTCAGATAAAACCAAATAATGTCACTCTGAAAAGGAATTGATACATGTCACTCCATTAGAAGTTTGGGTAGTGTCAAACATAGGAGGAAGGAACCCTAAAGAAACACTCTACTTTTATACTATACCTTTCTAGGATGATATGGGATTACATCAAACAGTACAAGACATAGAATCAAACTCGTTCATGTCCCTAAAATCACACTAAGTTGTCTCAAAACATATGATGGAAAAAACAAGACACCAAATTTACTAAAACAATCAAGGTTTTACCAATATCCCATTTTGGAAACCAATTAAACACTAAAATTGGGCCCTCTTTCCCTCAAAATAAAATGGAAACCATTTTTAAAAATTCAAATTACAAGTCATAACCTGGTTTGGTTAATTTTAAAATGTTTCCAAAACTGATTTTAAAACAACCACTACTTGTTTTAAAACCAAAAAACCATTCCATTTTTCAAATTTAAACCCAAATTTTTTATTTGAGATAGTTTTCAATACACTTTCCCTTTTAAAATACATATACCAAGAGTAAAATTCCAATTTGGAAAACACTGGTTTCCATTTAAAGAGGAAACCTGTCTTTTAAAACATCATTCTCTTGATTAGAAAAATCAATCACATGTAAAAAAAATTCCAAATTTCCAAAAAAAATACAAATATTTCAAAACATTTTTCGAAACCAATATCATTTTAAAAAAATCCTTAATTCCTTGTTTTAAAATCAAAAACATTTTTCATATTAAGTCCATTTTTAATCTACACAAAACAAATTTCACATCACATGCACAAAGAATAAACAAAGCATAACCCAAGCCTCAATCAACAAATACATACAAATATGCCAATATATCTCAAGACTGACCATGACCCTTATCTCGTTGCTCAAACATGCCATAGGAAATCCAAGAGACAAGTAGTCCAGGTAACAAAATATTTGGGTTGCGTAACTTTTCCTGACTTGGCCACTTGGTTTACGTTCATATGATAATCATGAATTGGTCCCTAAAACTTATCTAGAATATAGTGTTTGGTTTTCACATTATTTATCAAGCCCTATGAATCAACCATGTGTCTTGAATTACTTCCTCATTACTGTACCAAAATGTCTCTTACAACCCCCAAGACAACTCAATACATGCCATTGAGGATCAACACCACTTCCATAGACATCAACCACAATCCAACAACACCATCAAATTAAAAATAAAAATCAAATGGAAAAACCCAACTACCCATGGAAACTCAAGTCTCAGGGAGATAAATATATTGTGACACTCTCCCTATACCTACCTCTTGAGTCTTAATAACCTAACTCCTATTCTGCCAACACCAAAAATAAAAAAGGGAATTCCAGTAGTTTAGGGTTCTATAGAAAAAAAAACTCAAACTTTCTCTGATACCATTTTGAAACGAACCAGTTTGGGTCATCCCTCAGACAGATGCCCGAACCGAACAGCCACATTCCCAAAGGGAGTTCTCAGTCTCCACGGGTTGGGAACTAGTGCATGTTCATCATAGGAACACACTTGGGAATGGTTTCACCCAATAATCAGAGTAAAATCAATAGTATGAATATAATAAAAATATAGCATGATCTATTTATACATCAGACATCCACACTGAAACAAAAATAAATAGATAATCAAAAATAAATACACTAGTTAAACCCTATGATGACTTAATCACCCTCCCCTACAAATAAAACCACAGCCACCACCAGTTCCCTTTTGTATCCCTTTGTAGAATATAACCACACTCCATCTATAAAAAGTAATAAAATCTTAATTGGATGAATTTAATAAAATAAATGAATGACCTCAAATCATATGTATAATAATTCTAAAATATAATCCAATCAACTAATCCAGGAACCTGTAATTGAAATGACAATATAGGCATGAGCGCATAAGCACACAGTAGGCCACCAAAACCCACTGAATATATATAGTATGTTTCATAAAAAAATCATCAAATCTAGTTTTAAAATAAACTAGAAAGTAATAATTTCATATATATCTCATAGGAAAACAAACATATCCACAATCACTTTTCAAAATATTTCCCTTTTTTCCAACACCAAATGCACATGTTTTGAAAATAATCCATTAGCCTAATCCATTCCAAAACCATACACCCATTTACATTTCTCAAAAACACAACCTATTTGTTTTATCTAAATGAAAATTTTCACTTTACAACATTTAACTGGTCGAATCCATATTTAAACCAAAAAACAATTTTAAAAATCACTTTAAATCACATATACAAGATTCTTTAATTTCAATACAGTTTTTGTAACACACTGATATTTTTTGAAATATTTTTTTCAAATAAATTTAATATTTTAGATATTTTACATTACATGTAATATAACAAACCAGTATTAACATACATATACATTACATTACTTTTTCATAATACTTAAAACATTAAACAAAGAGATGTCAAAATACCATATTTTTCTAGTGCCTTTGGAAACATGGAAACATAAACACTAGTACATAAGTGAGATAAATTATCTCTCATTGGGTTATTCATGACTAGAACCCTTCTTAGACACATCATACTTAATACATATCTTCATAACCTGGGGATGGAAACATAAAAAATGGGTGATATTAGATTCTCATTAAGGGTAAACAAAGGATACATATAAGAAAAAACATGAGCATAAGGGTATGAGAACATTATAATAACATTATAATATCATACCTTGTATATCAAATATCATAAACATGAATAATAGAATAAATCTTGGAAATTCATAAGAAATTAATCATAAGGAAATAAATAACATAATCCATGAAAGCATATCATAGTAATAATACATGGAATTATGGAATACATAGGCATGTGATATCATTCCCTATAAGTCAAGACTCATTTCTAGAACTTATCAAGTCACTTTATGGAAACTACGCCTACTGGACGAGACACACCACTATCCCCAGTCGTGGTCTTTTCCTTTTAAGGGATCAGTTTTCCTCATATTCCCATAGTGGATTGATTTTCCCTATCTTCCAACTTCATGGTGACTACACCTACTGGGAGGGATACACCACCATCCCCAGTCATAGTCTTTTCTTTATAAGGGATTGGGTTTCCCTATCTTCCTATAGTGGATCAAGACTGTCGAATTGATTCACATCATTATCTCATGAGATATAAATCTTTACCCAATGCATTTAAGGGAGATATAGGTCTTACCCATCTAAAAATAAAATCATCAATACATGTTCCATAAGATAATAAAAATTTCATCATATCATGACCCATAAAATGAGACGGGTTTTATAAACATCTTATCATAATCCATGAAATGAAATGGGTGTCATAAACATGTAATTATATCTTAACTTGTGGAAAAATATAGGTTTCATAATCATTTCATAAAATCCTAACCCATGAAAATATGTGGGTTTCACAAGCATAAAACCCATGGAAGAGGAACGGGTTTCATAAAAATCATGCCATAAAAACATAAACCATTCATATAAAGAATGTGAATGGAACCTTTGAATCATTTCCCATAAGGGCATAAGTAATATCAACAGATGTCATCTTAGATGAAAAATAATTTTGAAATTTAATTTAAAAACATTTCTTGAGGAAAATATCCATTATTATTTAAAAAGGGTTCATTAAAAAATAAAACCCTTTGAAAACAATTTTCTTGAAAATAAATTTGAAAAGTTATAAATAAAGATTTGAAAACATTTTGGAAACCTTTTTCTTTGAAAACATATAAAGATATATTGAAAATGTTTTGAAAAACATTTTCCTTATAAACTTATAAAACAATATTGAAAACCATTTCTTTGAAAATACTTTGAAAACTTATAAATAAATATTGAGAATTTTTTGAAAACATTTTTACTTGAAAATTTATGAAAGAATCTTGAAAATGTTTTTAAAACCATTTTCATTGAAAACTTATGAAAGAAGCTTGAAAATGTTTTGAAAACCATTTTTCTTGAAAAACACTTTAAAAAAATAATTTACAGAATATTAGGAAAAAATTTTATTTGGAAAAAAAATAACTTTGAAATAATGTAAAGGAAGCTTCAATGGAATTATGGTCATGACAGTGGGTAAATCCGTACATCCCAGACATTCCTTTTGCATCGTAAAAAGTTTAGAAAAGTGGCTCGACCAGAAAATGACAAGAATAATCCTTTTTAAAAACCATTTTGTTTAAAAGGTAAAAACATGGAAAATTTTATTTTAAATATCATAAGATAATAGTATAATATTTTTGTAAACCTTTTAGAAAACATGGTTTTGAAGGAACACGGATTTCTGACCGCAGAGAGAGGTAAAGTTGGCCTTTCATAAAAACATTTTCATAGTTATATTAAATAACAAAGAGTGGAAAATGGTAATAATACATGAATAGATATTGAATAAATATAGGATAATAAATATCATGAATTTTCTTGAGATATGGATCATAATATTTCATCAATAAAAGCATAATCATAAACAATCTCGATAAATAATGGGATTGTTTCAATAAACTCTTACCTCATGGTAACTTGAGGTCATACTCTCTATATAAGAAAATGAAATTACATGAAGATTAAAATATCATGAAAATAAGTAGATTCATAATATAAAATTTTAAATACACCTTGAAAAAAATAATGTAGGTTCATAACAAAACATATGTCTCAAAGAATGAAGATTGAGACAAAACTATCTTACCAATTTGGTAACTTTTGAAACTTAAACCTCATGAGATAAAGATCATAAAATGAATATTTAAATACCCATAAATTTAAGTATAATAGTAATATAGTAGATTCATGTTCAATATAAGAACCACACAAAAAAATTGAGTGGTGAATAAGGCATGTATCTCATAGAAATAAAAAGTTAGATGAAATCCCCTTACCTTGTGTCTTTAATCTTGTCCTACTCATTCAAACCTCCTATATAATAAATATAATTTGTTTATAAATATATAAAAACCCATATTATTATATCTAATACTATATATGGTTTTATTATGACTTTATATTACCCGCTTATTAATATTTATATGTTAAGGTTTCACTTTGGGTAATATTCTCTTTGTTTTTTGCATGTGTCTTAATTTGTTGTATATTTGATCCTTATACTTATATCACAATTTCCATAATGTGAAACATGATATAAATATCATGTATATTAATTATATGTGTATTATAATAATCTATATAATATAGAAGTATGAAAATGGAATACATCGTTCATGGAGATGGTAGGCCATACGTACGCATGAACGTTGTTTCCATTTTATTATCATATTGAAAAAAAAAGAAAATGAAATTTTTTTATATATTTATATAATAAAATTAAAGTATAATTATTGTGCCATATATTTCATATAATTTTACTAAACATGTCCTTAATACATTACATATAGTGTGTGAATGAATCACATCGCTTTGAGGGGGTGGTAGTCCACACATCCTCAAACGAAATTACTATATTTACACAAGATGGAAAGAATAAAGGTATGTTCTAAATAAAAATTAAATAAGAATAAATACATTATAAATATCATATATATAATATATAAATATATTGTTCATCATAATGTCCACCATGAGATGTGGTAAAGTAAAAATGAACAACCATCATTTTGTGAGGCGGTAGTTCACCATACACGTAAACAGTATGTTTGTTAACCATTATATGTAAGTGTGTGTAAGTGTAGGTCAAACCCTTAGTATAAAAACATCCTAGTATATTTATGATACTTTTTTTGTTATAAAATCATGGAATATGAATATTTTAGGGAGTGGAGAATGGAAAATAAATGAAAGGATCTTGAGGAGGGATGTTACCTATTCTTTGGTTAACTTCTTTTAGTTTTAACAAAAGGGATTCCTTGTATTGATTTCTTACCAAAGGGTGGTTATCTAATTTTTGATCATGTAAAAATAGTTTTTTAGTTTTTAATAGAATTTATACAGTATAACAGGAACCCTAGGTCATCTCATGGTAGAGCCTTAGATCATTAATTCAAAAAGATGGTTTTGATTATTAAAATTAAATGGGAATGTGATTTTTTAAAACATGGGGTTATATTATTAAATATGATAATAGAAAAATGGAAGTGATAAAACAAAGTATAAATAAACAAGATTAATTAAGCATGATTAACCTGGGAAAATCTCATGATGCTCATCCTTCATCGCTTCAAGAGATAGGGTTGTGATCTTTTAATCCTTGGTTTATAACACCTATAACTAGAATTTTATTGAGTTTCAACTAGTATATCTCCTAGGATTCAGTCAAAAACACACAATGACTCACCGGATGTTTTTGATGATTGGGTGATTTGTGTTTGACTTTATAACCAAAACTCACCAAGGCAACACACGAAGAACTCGATGTAATATCCAAGTTTGTATATTATTTTATTATGTTAACATGAAATTAAATTTCATGTTCATGGAAGTGTTTATATGAGTTCAATTGAACAATATGAACCACATAAACACTATAATTTAAAGCGGGAATAAGAAGTGGTGAACGGTGTGTGAAACATCACATGAATGGGTGCCCCTAAACATGATCATATGAGTTTGAGCATGACATACCAGTACATAACTCAATAAAATAAGAAAATAGTATGATGAAAAACAACACACAAATTATAGGATTTAGTAGATGAATCATTGGGTGATCATAAAGAGTTTAGAAGTCCATGGGAGGGGATGAAGATAATGATGATGAAGTAGAACCTCCCATGGCCTCTAGAAATTATAGGATTTAGTAGATGAATCCTTGGGGACTTCAAAATGGAAGAACCTTTCCTCCTGGTCGAACTTACAAATGGGGTGCCTAAGGTCTCTTTTTATAGGAAAATTGGAAGGTGGTTTTGAGCATACAAATTGTGTAAAACCACTTGGACCATTTTTTTAGACCTTCATAGAGTCTTATATTGATTTTTATAAAACTAAAAAGTTGTATTCCCACATATTTAACATATCCAATAAAAATTTGGTAGCATTTGGACACCTAAAGCTCAAGATATTGATAAAATACAGAACACTGCTTTTGACTTTGTGAAGATTTTATTCCCTTGACATATCAGTTCAGATGGGAATCTCATAGGCTTAATGGGTCTTGGGTTACTTCATGTGAAATGTATAAAACTAAATTTTTGACCTTCCCACAAAATTTCAGTCTATTTGGATGCACGGTTCAGTAGATGTATTTGGTTTAGTATACTAGTGTCCTTGGATCCTGTGCAGATTAGCCAATTTTTCTTAGACTTCATCATGGGCCCTTCAAATCACCTCCACCTCCAATGTAATTATAAAAAAAAAGTAACAATTCCATTTTTAACAGTTTTAAACACAAAATAATTGAATCAAACATGAAGTAAAATTTTTTATTATACTTGTAATTTTTAATACAAAACTTTTTTAATACATTGGTATAAGGGTGAAATAAAATAGTGAATCGTGGTACGATCACACCTCCACACCAAAACATTTTCACTCCTAGGAAAAGTATTATATTCTATTAAATTTTTATTCCTAAATCAAAGGTGAGAAAACTTCCAATATTATTCTGAAATTAAATTCATCATGTCTCATTTATGAAATCAATTTTTCTATCATTTTTATTCTCTCACATTCGAATTTGTTCAATATCATTTGTTCACTCATGAAACACGTCGCAACCTACCTCACCTAGATATTTTCCATATTCACTAAAGAAACATATTAAAGTGGAGTTATGATATTTTACTAGAGTTTATGTGATCTTACCATATAATTTCCAAGATTCTTAGTTCTCTACTGGAAGAAACTAGTGTGATACTCAAGAGGACATAAATGGGTTTTTTTGAGGTTCAGGGGTTGGTAGGATTCAATGTTTAAAAATATGAGGCATAAGAGGAGTGTTTAGTCTCTTATGTACAAAACATGTCAAAATTAAGAAATTTTTCACAATGAATGTACACACTCAACCACTCACAAAGTGTATCGCCTCCAACTCACTATCCTCATTGACCATTTGTGTGGATCACAACCAAGAAATGAATAATAACAAGTAAAAATACTCTTTTCTCCATTTTATTCTTTTGTTCTGTTTTTTATGTAAAAAAATATATTTTTTAATATATAGTTTTTTAGATAAATAGGGAAACATGTGTAAAAAATTATTCAATATGGATTGTGAACCCATTGCCCAAGTAAAATGTAGGCACCCTTTATATCAATCCATAACAACGATTATCTCTCTAGAATTCACATGGAAACCCCCTCTCACCCACACTTTCTAAAAATAAAACAAGAATATACATAAGATATGGGTAGGTATGGATAAATTATCTTGTAATGTGGCTACCTAATAGAAACTTCATGGTCTCTAAGGCTTAATAAGGATAAAATGTCAAGGTGGCCGAAAATAGAGGTTAATTGTACAAAGGGATTTTCAATGAACAATTTCCTCTATCATGAATGTAGCATACTTGAATCTTATGGCTTAAAACAGAATCAAGGAAAGTTCTAGTTTCTCTACATGACTCGAGACTCTCAAAAATTTGATTAAAAGGAAGAATATCCA
The DNA here is from genome assembly GCA_963277665.1 of Viscum album. Classification (NCBI taxonomy): domain Eukaryota; kingdom Viridiplantae; phylum Streptophyta; class Magnoliopsida; order Santalales; family Viscaceae; genus Viscum; species Viscum album. The sequence goes on along the minus strand of OY728160.1, from coordinate 24,024,806 downwards.
ATAAAGGGATTATAATTTCTCTCGAGTAAGGGATTAAAATATTGTTCGGTGCTAATGCGGCATGGGATTCAAAAATCCATTAAACACCTAAGAATGATTTTAAAATAAAAATTCTAGAAAAAGATTCCATGTCAACAATCATTTTAAAACAATTTTCCAAAAACCATGGAATTTTCCACACAGTCGAATCAAGCATGAAAAAATGATTTTGGATATTCTTTCTAAGATCAATGTTTAACAATACAAAATAAATAAAAATAAATCAAAAATGAAAACACATTTTTTTTAGTTTTCTTTAATCCTAACTATGACATTCACCCCCCCCCCCCACCTAAAAATTAAATTGTCCTCAATGAAAGTATTTTAAATAAATAGACAAGTAAATAAAGGTAGGGAGAAGGGATATCCTACTAAGTGGTGTCATATGTGGCATCTATCAGTTGGATTTTATCCATGATATGATTTGGAAAATACTCATAGAAGTGTTTGAGACTCTACCCATGGACATTAATACACTATACACTCTTCTCATGCAAAACCTATATAGCACCAAAAGGGTAAACATCAGTAATAGTATAAGGACCGAGCCATTGGGAATGAAGCTTAACTGGGTGGAGATTTATCCTGGAATTGTACATGAAGACCTTCTCACCAATATGAAACATCTGCTGATGAATCATCCCATCATGGATAGACTTTGTCTTATCTTTATAGATTCATGATTTCTCATATACATCATGTCAAATTTCTTCCAACTCCTGAATCTTCAACTTCCTATACTCACCTGCATCTGAGAGATTCATATTACATTATTTAACAGCCCAATATGCACGGTGCCCTAACTCTAATGGGTGGTGAAAATCCTTTCCAAACACAATACTATATAGTGACATTATAATTGGGGTTTTAAAAGTTTTATGGTATTCCCAAAGTGCATTATTCAAGTACAAACTCCAATCTTTCCTATTGGGTTGTACCATTTTTTCCAAGATTTTCTTAACTTCCTGATTTGAGATTTCTGTTTGTCCATTATTTTGGGGGTGATATGCTGTGGAGACTTTATGAACAACCCCATACTTACAAATAAAATTTTTCATGTTGCGATTGAAAAAATGTGAACCCTGATCACTAATGATAAATATCGACAAACCAAACCTACTAAAAATCTGGGACCTCACAAAATCAACAACCACTCAAGAGTCATCGGTCCTGGTGTCCTTTGCTTACACCCATTTAGATACATAGTCAACATCCAATAATATGTACACAAAGAAAAATGAATTTGGAAAATTCCCCATGAAGTCAATGCCTCATGCATTGAAGATCTCACAAAATAACAAGGGTTGTTGGGTCATTTCATTCCTCTTATAGATATTACCTATGAATTGGCATCGAGGACACGACTTACAAAACTTATGGGAATCTCTATAAAATTTTGGCCAATAAATTCCTAATTCAAGGACCTTTCGAGCCGTACTTTGAGAGTCAAAGTAATCCCCACAATCCAAAATATGTCAGAAGGTCAAAATATAGGTGAACTCATGGTCAGGGACACACCGATGAAAAACTTGGTCACTAAAAATTCTCCAAAAATATGGGTAATCCCAAATGTAACATAGAGAATCATGCTTAAGTCTCTAGGATTGTGAAGTTATGAAATCAGTGGGGACCCTAGATGTTGCTAGAAAATTCACAATGTTTGCCTATCAGGGGGTAAGATCCACAACATCACAAAGGTTCTCATGAGGGAAAAATTATCTAATGGGGATAGGTGAGTCAACATGATGATATAGTGGTGGGGAAATCCTACTAATGTGGATATCTACCACATTTTCCACTCCTATCTTATCTCTAATCTCAAGTTCAAACTCATGGAGGAGGAGCATCCACTAAATAAGGTGGCGCTTAGCTTCATATTTCTTTGGGAGAAAACAAAGGGCAACATGATCAAAAAAGGCAATGATTTTTGACCTGATAAGATATGAATGTAATTTTTTCAAGGAAAATACAATATAAAGAAGTTATTTTTCAGTGGTTGTGTAGTTTTTCAAGGTAGGGTCAAGGGTACGTGATTCATAAGCAATTACATGAGGAGCCTTCTCAACCCTTTGTGATAAAACCGCCCCAACTGCAAAGTTAGAGGCATCACATATAAGCTCAAAGGAGAGATCCCACCTTGGTGGTTGGATGATGGGAGGTGATGTGAGACTCCTTTTTAGTAAATTTAAATCATCCTCACAATTTTTATCAAACACAAACTCAGAATATTTTTGTAATAATCGAGGCAAGGGAAGTGCAATCTTACTAAAGTTTTTAATGAATTGGCAGTAAAAACCAGCACGACCCAAGAAATATCGCACCTCACGAACACATTTTGGATATGTAAGGGTTGAAATTAATTCAATTTTTTATTTATCCACTTGAATTACCTCTTTTTAAATAACATTCCCAAGAACTACCCCCCATTCAACCATGAAATGGCATTTCTTATAATTTAATACAAGATCTTTTTCTATGAAATGGAAGAGGATATAACCTAGGTGAGCCAAAAAATCATAAAAGGAAGTTCCATAAACTTTTAAATAATCCATAAAAACTTCCATGAAATTCTCTAGGTACTCAGAAAAAATACTAAATATACATCATTGAAAAGTATCGAGAGCATTAAATCGACCAAAAGGCTTCCTTCTATATACAAATGTGCCAAATGGATAGGTAAATTTTGTCTTTTATTGATCCTAGGGTGCTATATGGATTTAAAAATAACCTGAATAACCATCAAGGAAATAATAATGGGACTTACCATCCAATATTTCTAACATATGGTTAATTAAAGGTAGAGGAAAGTGGTCATTTCTCATGGATTAATTAATTCAACGGTAGTTAATACAGACTCGCCAACTGTTTTTCACACGTGTTGGAACCAATTCATTCCTTTCATTTGACACTACTGTTATTCTAGTTTTTTTAGGCACAATTTGAACTGGGCTAACCTATTTACTATTAGATATAGGATAAATGATACCAACAGTAAGTAATTTACTGACTTCCAATTTTACCACTTCAAGGAGAGTGGGATTCAACTGGATTTGAGCCTTCCTTATGGGATTAGCCTCATAATCCAAAAGAATATAGTGCATATAAATAGATGGGATAATCCTGGGAATATATTAAAAATTCCATCCAATAACCTTTTTACACTCTCTTAAAAGGTAAAAAAAATTAATCTTGTTGTAGAGAAAGGTTATTGGTAATAATAATAGGCAATTGGTCAATACCCTCAAGATAGGTGTATTTTAAATTAGATAGAAGTTGTTTTAATTCCAACCCTAGTGGTTTTTGGATTGAGGGAGAGGATTTAGGGGGATTGAGGTCCATGAAACTGTTTATCTTCTCATGTTTATTCTCTAAGGATAGAGAATATATTGAAATTATATTTTCAGAATCATCAACGGTCATGGGTACCTCAGAATGAACACACTCATCAATTAAAGCACAAAATTTACACTTTTCAAAACCCAAACAACACTCAAAACATTAATCAAAACTCAAATCATCCAAGGCTGAATGAGAGAAAAATAAATCATAGTATGGTTCAAGTAGATAATTTTGTGTGTGTGTTTCATTAGAGAGCACTTCCATCAAATAGATAGGAAGAGTGGAGTTCTCTTCAATGGGGTGTTTCATGGAATCAAGAATGTTAAAACTTACCTTTTCTCCACCAAACACCATGGAAATCATACCATTGTGAACATTGATGATCATATCTACTGTTTTGAGGAATGGACTCCCAAGTATGAGAAGAGAATTTTCTTGGGTTCGAGTATCCTCCATCTCAAGAATGTAGAAGTTGTCGGGGAAGATGAGATTCTTCACTTTTACAAGGAAATCCTCGACCACTCCCGATGTGTGTGTTGTGCTCCGGTTGGAAAGTTGCACTATGATTCCTATTGTTTTAAGCTCTCAAACCTTTATATAAGTGTTCATAGAGTAAGGAATTACATTAATTGAATCACCTAAATCTATAATAGCATCTGAAAATAATGTCTCTCCTATGGTGAAAGGTATAGTGAAAGTTCCCAGATCCTTGCACTTGTTTGGAATTACTAGTTGAATCAAGGATGAGACATTCCTTTCCAGATTGACTCTCTCATTCCCCATTAGTATCTTTCTATGGTTGAAAATCTCTTAAAAAAATCATATCGAGGGATTTGTTTAACTGCATCCTATAAAGGAATGTTAACTTGAACCTTTTTAAATATATCCATTATTTCTTTATCAATGTCATTATCAAAATTCTTCTTAAATTTAGAGAGAATTTGGGGGAAAGTAAGAGGAATGTATTGTTCATGGGAATCCTTAATGATAATTGGTTTACCCTTTTGGTTTTTTTTTCTTCACTGGAATCATTTATGGGTGGAGAAAGAGTGTTTTCAAGATGGGGACATACCTTTTATGTAAAATCAGTAGAAGGAGAAACTTTTTTATCACTATGAATTTTAATTGAACATACATTGCCTTTATCCTTAGGGTTAGAAATGGTTTGGGGTGGTAGTTGTCTAAAAACTTGCATCTTGGTCTCACCTATGGTGTTTTCCAGTTTTCCTACTTAAGTTTGTAGGTCTTGAATTTCTGATTGTGTGGTCTGTTGAAACTGGAGGTTCAAGGTTTCCATTTTCTTCACCATTTCCTCGAGACTTGGTTCATATTTTGGAGTAGGAGGATTGTTTTGAGATTTTGATGGATAAGAAGGTTTCATACCTTGTCCTTGTTGATACCAATTCTACTTGGGGTAGCTTGAGTTTCCTTCTTGTCAGTACTGTGGTTTCACTTTCCACCTAGGGTTTGGATTTGGCCAAAATAGTTCTTGCTTGAAGGGAGGTTCTTGTTGGAATAGAATTCCAGATAATACTACTACACAAGACTTAGTTGAATCCTGAAGTTGTGGGAACTAGTCAGAAAAATGAGTGTTATCAGAAAAAATACCACAATGTAATGAAACATAAGGAGATTGTGAGTTACTTTGTGCTTGAGCTAATTACCTTAAAAGGGTATGAATCTCATTAGGTTTATTATTTACCTTTTGTTATAGGGATGAATGAATTACCTCATGAACTCATCAGGTTGGTAAAATTGCTCATGTACCAAATTGTTGTGCATTTTGAGCCATGTTGGCTATTAAGTCATGAGTGGCGAAAGAAGTTTTATCAACTAGGGAACCACCGGCTACAGCATCAATCATTCCATGATCCATCGGGATAAGTCCCTCATAGAATTATTGTATTAATAGTTGTTCACAAATCTAGTGGTGGGGGTATCTTGAGAAAAGTATTTTGAATCTCTCCTGGTATTCATGAAGGGTCTCTCCTTGTGATTGCCTAATGCCACAGATTTATTTCCTAATTGATGCAGTTTGGGAGGTAGGGGAGAATTTCTCTAAAAATATTCTTTTCAGGTCATTCCAACCCACAATTGTGGAAGGAAGATGGTATATCCAGTCTTTGGCTACACTATCAAGGGATAAAGGGAAGGCCCTAAACTTAATTAGGTCCTCAGACACATTTTTGGGTTTCATGGTGGAGCACACTATGTAAAACTCCTTGATATTTTTATGAGGATCCTCACTAGGAAGTCCATGGAATTTAGGAAGAAGGTGGATGAGGCCTGATCTCAGCTCAAATTTGGATACTTTCTTAGGATATTGTAAGTATACAGGTTGGTACTCTATATTCGGGGTGTTTAGTTCTTTTAAAGTTCGATTATTTTCATCTATGTTTTCTTGGTTTTGATTTGGTTTAATTTTTGATTGGTTTAGGACAACTTGAGGTTCCTAAATGGGTTCCTTAGTGTTACTTGATTGTCCTACTCTAAATGACCTGATTTATGATTGAAGTGACATTTCAATTTCAGATTCAAATTTAAGTAGTTCTTCTTTTCCAGATCTTTTCATGTAATAATGATGTCCAGTTTGATTGATTAATTATTTGATTTTTTTTTGATTTTTTTTTTAAATTTTTTTTATGTAATATTAATGAAATAAAAACACTTAATAAATTAAAGGATAAAATAAAAGATAATGTTAAACAATAGAATTATAGATAGATAAAAAAGAAGAAGAAGAGAGAGAGAGAGAGAACACACAAAAACAAACAAAAATAAAAATAATAATAAAATGGGGGATGGGATATTAAAATGAGTACTAATTAAAAATAAATAAATAAAAAATATAATAAAATGATATTTTATCCCCAAAAATGGTGCCAAAATTTGATCACATTGTTGAGCGCGTCAAATTAGTTGTTTAGTTTTTACTAGAATTTTTGCAGTATAGAAGGAACCCTAGGTCATCTCTCAATGGAGCCTTAGATCATTAGTTAAAAAATATGGTTTTGATTACTAAAATTAAATGGTAATTTGATTTTTTAAAACATGGGATTCTATGATTAAATATGAGAATAGAAAAATGTAAGTGATAAAACAAAGTAGAAATGAACAATATTAATAAAGTGTGATCAACTCGGGGAAATCTCATGATGCTCATCCTTCATAGCTTCAAGAGATAGGGTTATGAAATTTTAATACTTGGTTTTTAACACCTGTAACTATAATGTTACTTATTTTCAACTAGGATACCTCCTAGGGTTCAATCGAAAACTCACAATGAATCACCAGATGTCGCCGATGATTGGTTGATTTGTGTTCGACTTCATAACTGAAACTCACCAAGGCAGCACACGAAGAACTCAATGAAATTTTCAGGTTTTTATGTTATTTAATTGTCTTAACATGAAATTAAATTTAATGGACATGTTAGTTTTTATTTGAGTTCAATTTACCAATATAAACCACATAAACACCACAATTGAAAGGGGGAAGAAGAAGTGGTGAATGGTGTGTGAAACATCACATGAAGGGGTACCCCCAAACATGATCATATGAGTTTGAGCATGACATACCAGTACATAACTCAATAAAATAATAAAATAGGTTGATTAAAAACAACACAAAAAATGTAATTTAAAATACCATTCAATTATTACAAAAACAAATCTTAGGATTTACAACATGTTCCTCCTCGGGTGATCATGAGGAGTTTAAAACTCCATAGGAGGGGAGGAAGATAATGATTATAAAGTAGAACCTCCCATGGCCTCCAGAACTTCTAAGATTTATTAGAGGACTCTTTGGGTACTCCAAAATGTCATCACCTTTCCTCCTGGTCTAACTTCCAAATGGGGTTCCCAAGGTCTCTTTTTATAGGCAAATTGGAAGGTGGTTTTGAACACACATATTGTGTAAAACCACTTGGACCATTTTTTTAAACCTCTATACAGTCTTATATCACATTGTAGAAAACTAAAAAGTTGTATCCCTACCTTTTTAATATATCCACATAAAATTTGGCACCATTTGGACACCTACAGCTCTAGATATTGATAAAATAAAGAACACCGCTTTTGACTTGGTGTAGATTTGATTCTCTGGACATATCAGTTTGGATGGGCATCCTATAGGCCTAATAAAGATTGTATTCATAAATATGAAATGTATCCCATTAAATTTTTTACCATAAAAATTTTTCAGACCATTTGGATGCATGTTTTAGTAGAAGTATGTGGTTCAGTCTACTGGTGTGCTTGGATCCTGTGCAGATTTGCTCATTTTTCTTAGACTTCATCATAGGCCCTCCAAATCACCTCCACCTACAATGTAATTATCAAAACAAGTAACATTTAACTTTTTAGAAGTGTTAAACACAATTTAATCAAACATTAAGTTCCATTTTTTATTATACTTGTAATTTTCAATACAAAATCAGTTTAATGCATTGGTATAAGGGTGAAATAAAAAAATAAATCATGGTATGATCAGGAGGCTTCAAGAAGTAAGGGAGGGATGTTAGGAAGTTTATTGGGTAGGTATTTGCTTAAACTAATAGGTTTTATAGTTGTGAATAATAGGGATAGGTGGTTTCCTTTTATAGGGAAGGTAGGGGACACACTTGGCATTTTTTAAAACAAGTTAGGTGTACCCACGTTTTTACCTAACAAAAGTCATACCAAACCATCCAAACTTAATAATGAAAGGTTAATGGACTAAATATGGCTATATAATGAGTTTTATACAAGTTTATAGGTAATTTAGGCCCTTAATATTAAGGTTTAGTCCCTTATTAAGCTTAATTTTTCCTTAATTAATGTAATTAATTTTAACTACTTTCACTAATCTTTTTGTTCAAAAACTAATTTGACCTTATTAGATATTATAAATTATTATGATTCCAAATATTGAATCCATTTTTACAAATTCCAATCATATAAGTGAAATAAATTAATTTAAATTTAATCCCATATGTGGGATGACAAAGCGGGTTTTTAAAGTAAAAACCTCCAAAAGTTTACTATGTTTTTATAGTCAATTTCAAAGTAAAATTGAGTCCAAGGACCTTAATTGGATTAATTAAAAAAAATATGATCTAATTAAAATTTAAAACCAATTTAAAATATAATTTAACCTTATAAATAAATTATATGAAAAAATATTTTTGAATAAAATTTTAGTATTTTTTACTATTCATTAAAAAATAAAACTTCACATAAAAACATCAAAAATTTACCCTAAACTAATTTTTATGTTTTTATTTTAAATATTAAGTTTATTTTGACATATATAATCCATAAAAGTTCCAAAAATTATATTTAAAATAAGTTCTCTATTAAAAGGTGGTAAAAATGTCTTAATAAAAATATAGTATTTTATTCATAAAATTGGGTTTGTTTTTATCTTAAACCTATCATATCTATTGGATGAATATCAAAAAAATGATTGAATATAATATATATATATATATATCACATTAATATCACTCTCTAATTGTAATTAATTTAATTTATTAGGGTAAAACATCTTTGTGGGAAAAAAATAATAATATTTTCCTTTATATTTAAATAGTTTTCAAATTCATTTATAGTTCATTTGTAACCAATGAATTCATTTTATATCTGTGTAAACCATATATTTTCATAAGTTAGTTAACCCTTTTAATAACTAATAAATTAATGGCTAGGTTATGTTAAATAATATTTTAATAATATATCATTATTGTTATTTGGTCTTGCGTGTTACAAAATCCATTGAGGAAAGTCATTATTTCATGTATTGAAAGTTATCATTGGTGTTCTTTGTAGAGAAAGATAAAATTTATGTTGCGTGTAGTGCATGATTAACTTGGTTTTTAATATAACACAAGACAAAAATATAAAATAAACTATTTTTAGTGTTGTGTGAAATGAAAAATATCAAAAAGATTAAATTAATTTGAAAAAAAATCACAAAAATCTCAGTGTGGTATATGCAACACATAGTTTAATATAAACATGATATACTATTAAAAATTATTATTTAACATGATAGTTATCACATAACCATTGGAATGGAAGGTATGAATATTATTAACTAAATTATGAAAATATATGGTTTATACATGTATATAAAATTAATTCTTGGGTGACCAATTAATTATAAATTAAAATAATAACTATTTGAAAGTAAAGGAAATCTTTTTATGAAAATATATTTTTATAAACACAAATGCATTTAACCTTGATAATTTAAAAAAATCACTTTTGAAAAATTATTTTAATGAATTTTATATATTATATATTTAATTATATGTTTAACATTCATATTATTTGTTTTCTAGAAAAGAGATAAGAATTAATCTAATTTTTTTCTTAAAAACTGTATTTTTTAAAAAAGTTGTTTTGTCACCTTTACCGCACTTATATTTAAAACTATTTTTTAAAAATTTTAGAAAATTTATTTTAAAAAATAAATTTTATATTTTAAATCATAATTTCAAAATTATATTAGGGTTAATTTTTTAGAATTATCTGAGAAGATACATTTTTCGATGAATGGTGAAAAATACAGATTTTTATTAAGAATTATCATTTATTTTAAATATTTTATAAACTTAAAAATTATTTTAAGATGGTTTTTAAAGAAAAATTAGTTAAATTATATATCTATTAATATAATTTAGTTTATTTTAATTATTTTCATATTGAATTTTAATATAAATTTTTTAAAACTTTTAAACATTTTCTCTTTGAAAACTCACTTTCTCTTCACATATGCGGGGCTAATTTTAAATTAAATTTTTCCAATTATATGAATAGAATTTATAAAAATGGATTTAATATTTTGAATCAGAATAATTTATATTATCTCATAGGTTCAACTTATTTTTTTACCATAATGAATAGTAAAAAAATAAAAAATATTTATCATGGTTAAGGTAAAAATGGGTTTACTGAGGGATTAAATTAAAAAGATAAGAGTTAAAAATGACCCAAAACTTATCTAAAAAAATTTTATAGAAATATTTAGACCTTATATACTCTATTATAGATAATGGAAATTTTTTTAGTCTTTTGGAATGTGAAAAATGTAGGCACGCCTTTTTCTTTTCAAAAATTAAAAGTGTGTCACTCACCTCACTTATAAAAGTCCACCTCCTATCCTCTCATCTTAACATTTTAAAAACCCATTGGTTCTCCTAAATCCTACCCAAATAACTTCCTTAATTCCATTCTATCATCCTATAATCCTTAGTTTTGTCATAAATCCAACTTAAAAATCCTTTTGGTGCAAACCAAAAGAAGTTTCCTCAAGAAGATGTAACGTCCCTAATCGAGTGTTTTATTTTATTTCTTCCTATACCTACTTAAATTACTATTAAAACATGATAATGTGATAACCTAAGTATATTAAATATACTGAGATGTTATTATTTTAATTTCATAAACTAAATCATTCTCCTCTTCCACCAAATTGGTTACGAAATCATCATTTGTGAGTACGACGGACTACCGCCTCGCGAACTGATGTTATTCATTTTCCATCACCACCTCTATCAGATAGATATAATGATGTATTTATTGTTTATATATTATATTTATGATATTATTATTATTATGGAATCATTATATCACATGTTTATTCTTACTTTCTATTCCATGGAAATACGATAATGTCGTTCGGTTGTATGGAGGACTACCGCCTCGTGAAGCGACGTGATTCGTTTACACTTTACATGAAATGTAATAAGGATGAGTTTAATGAAAATATGTGATATATATGAAAAAAAATATTATTGAATGATAATATATTATTTTCCTTTCTTTATTTCAATCCTTCAAAAAATGGAAGCAGCGTTCATGCGTACATATGTCATACTGTCACCATAAACAGTGTATTTCATTTTCTATCACTAATTTTTATGGAATATTATAAACAAACATATATTGAATATATATTATATTTATATCATGTTTAAAATTATATATATTATTAAACCATGATCAATGTAATAGTACCAAAAATAAAAAATCAAATCATACATGAAAAACAAAGCGAGTATTATCCAAAACATGGTTTTAATAATGAATTGTTAATAAATGGGAAATAAAATTTCAAAATAAATTAAGATATGCTATGATATATATAATTTTGTTTTTTTAATAAAATTATAATAAAATTATATTTATTATATAGGATTTCAAACATGTACAAAATAATCTAATACTTAAGGTAAGTGATTTTCATCTCGCTTTTATTTTCTCAGAGACACATGCCATATTCACCATGTGTTTCTTTTATGAGATGTATATAATACCCATGAATTTATTTTATGATACTTATCTTGAAAATTATTAGTAGTTACATATCCATTTAAGGATCTCTTTATTATGGGGCTTACAGTACAAAAATTACCAAAGTGGTAATTGTTTTATAATACAATCTCATCATTTAATGAGATTGTTTATGTTTATGCTTTCATGATGAAATAGTATAATACATATATAAATAAACTAATGAAATTTATTCTCATGTGTATATTTAATGAGAATACATGGTTTCCATTCATTTTCCTCTTTTTATGCACTCAAGAGTTCAAAATAATTTTTTGAATTAAAAACATATTAATTTCTATCTTCGGTAGAAAACCCTTTTTTTACAAAACCATGTTTTCTAAAAACCTTTTAAAAAATGTTTTTAAAATTATAAAAAAGATTTATTAAAAATATATTTTTATCTATATTTTAAATTTTACAAAAAAAATTAAAGGAATATTCATATCATTATCCAAACAATCCTCGTTTAGATTTTACTGAAAATGTGAAAGAAATATTTGTTTTAATGTGTACGGCATGAACAGAATTTCCCACTATCATGAACATTATTTTCTTTGAATATTACTTTATAAGTTTTCAAGGTTATTTTCAATGAAAATTATTTTCAATATTTTTTATGTTTTAAGAAGTATTTTTTAAATTGGAAAGGATTTTTTCCTCAAGAAATGTTTTAAATGTATTTTAAAGCTTTCTTTGTAAATATAAAAGTTTATTTTCAAAGAAAAGGATTTACAAAATGTTTTTACAAATTTTTAGTTTTAAAAAAGTGATTTTTTAAATGGAAAGAATATTTTCCTCAATAAATATTTTAAATTATTTTTAAATCATTATTTATAAGTTTTTAAGGTTATTTTCAAAGAAAATTATTTTGAAAATGTTTTATATTTTAAAAATAATCAAAGTGGAAAGGCTATATTCCTCAAGAAACATTCCAAGTGATCTTTCAAAATATTTTTCTATATAAGATGACACCCTATCATATTACTTATGATTTACTATGGATAATATTTAATGATAACATCCTTATTCTTTCTCTGGATGGTTATGGTTTATGTTGATAAAATGAATATAAACCCATTTATTTTTCATGGGTTATGCTATGGTGAATTAATGAAATGTTTATGAAACTTTTTTTATTTACACAAGTTATGATGTGATGATATGATGAATGTTTTATGATATTGTGGTCACATAAGTATAGTTTTCATTCTGAGATGGGTAGAACCTATATATCATTCCAATGCATTTGGTAAAACTTTATATCTCATGATATAACAATGGAAAACAAGTAGATGGTCTTGATCCACTATGGGAAATAGGTATGTCCTAATCCACTATGGGAAACAGATGCATCCTGATCCACAATAGGAAATAGGTGATGAGTCCTGATCCACTATGTTGGTGGCCTTGGTAGTTAACCTTGACATATGAAATGATTTTAAATATTTATGATGGTTCCACACTTTTATGACCCAAGCTTATGGTTCATGATTGATTTATGATGATTTATCACTCTTATGGGCCATGTTTTCTGAGATGATAAATTGTTTGGCCATGAATCATGTTTATGATCTATGAAGGGTTGGGTATGAACTTTGTAAGATATGTTTATGATAAAATTCCATTATACTTATCTTATGGTTTTGTATGATCATATATTGATATCTATTATGTTTACCCTTACTGAGCATCTGATCTCATGATTTCCTATGTTTCCTTTTCCCATGTTATGATGAAAGGTATTATGTATGATATGTCTAAGAAGAGTGTTAGATATCAAGAACATAGTGAGAGATAATGTACCTTACTTATTGAAAGTTTTTTATGTGTCCAAGTTTACAAATTCACTAGACCAAAATGATTCTGGAATGTATCGTTATGTTATGTAATGAATATTCACCTATTAATATGTAATATTTATGCATGAGAAGTTTGGGTCATTGTAGTTGGTATCAGAGCAAAGACTTGGTTAACCTTTGGAAACTATAATGAGGAAACTTTAGTGGGATACCTAGGTATATTTCTAAGGATATTTCTAGGGATGTCACTAAGGATAAGTCTAAGTGTAATTTAAAGTATAGAAAAAATTTCTAGAATTTTGGTAAGGATGGATCAAGTGGTTTTGAAGAAATTACATCCCTGTCTAGATACTACAAGTGGATATGGATATGGAATAGAGGTACCTAGGGGTAATAAATATGAAAAGGGTGTATTTATATAGACACAATCATCACCTAGTGCACAACAACATGCCTTTCTATACACCTATTTTGATACGCTTGGGGGATATGATTTTGAAACTCACAAACTTTTTACAAACCATCATGAAGGATTAAAATAATGATAATGAAAGGCCTAGGTTAAGCCTAAAGTGTCATATATTGAAAACGGGTCATGATTTAAACATACTATAAATTATTTTTCATGATTATGTGCTTTTACACTATTATTAGTGTTTCTCGCACTATGATTTCTAGATTTAGTCAATGGATAGAACCCGAAGGAACCATATTAATCTTAAGTGTGATAAACAATGAAATGATTTTCCTCCTGAGAAACCAAATGTTATGAGAGTTAGAATGAAAAATATTATTGTTATTATCATACAAATTTCTCAATCCATGAATCATTTTGAACTTCCAAATGAGAAAAGGAGGGAACAATGTTCCATTGAGTCCTTCATGAAGAAAAGCCCACCTTCTTTTAGTGATTATACTGATCCACTTGTTACTGAGAAATGGATCGGTACCAATGAAAATATATTTTCCATTATTAAATTTTATAATCATGAAAAATTAATTTTGGTTGTTTATCATTTGGAAGTTAAATAAGGTCAGTGGTGGACTCTTATTAAGAACATGAGGTAATAATAAAAAATTGAATCTATGGAATGAGAAGAGTTCAAGGGGATATTTCTCAGTAATTACTTCCCTCATATTCTATACACAAAGACGAATAAGGAATTACTTGAGATTAATCAAAAGGATGATGAATCTATTGGTACCTATGAATCTAATTTTACAAGACTTGCAAGGTATGGTTCTAGTTTAATCATCATCCCTAAAAGAAAAATTGATCGATTTTTTGGTGGCCTAAAACTAATTCTTAGAAAGGCCTTGTCTATAAGAGACTTTAGTAGCTGTGAAGAATTATTTTTATGTGAACTAAAGGTAAAAATGGAAATTGTATATTCCCACAATTCATATTGTTTTGATAATAAAAGGAATATCAGGTCTCATGAAAACTCAAATGGTGGAAATAAATTCCAGCCATTTACATGCCAGAAATGTGGAAAGAAGCATCGAGGGAATTACTTAAATGGAACTGGGAGTTGATTTAAATGTGAAAAGGAAGTTCATAAATCCCTTTAATGTCAAAATTTTATTAATGGTATGGTTAATGCAATGGAGGATAAGAGGGTGCCAACTAATGCACCACACACACTCTAGTGTTTCAAGTGTAAAGAGTTTGAGCATTATGCGAATCAATTCCCTAATCCAAGGTCTAATGTGGATGATAAGCCACAATAACCTCTAAAGAAAAAGGAAAAATAGAAATCTTATTCAATCAAAATAGATTAAGTGAATCGTGATAATTAGGAAAAACTTATCCTCCCATCCTTAGTTGATAATTTCATGTTTGATTTTGTATGAATAATCCTTATAAGAATCTTATTGTTCGTCCTTTAGTGAAATATAATGTGAGTATATACCTATACATGGGTTCTTAAATAAATAAATCACATTGGATATTATATTTGTAAAAGGATAAACCCAAGATTTCAATGAAAATGTTTTTGTATAAGATAATATATAATATAAGTAATAAAGGGTGAATTAACTTTTGGAAGTGTATATGTCTCCATGTAATATTAAATTAAGAGTTATGAATAACATCATGGGTTTATGAGTTTAAGGTTGATCACAAGTTCAAATTCATTAATATCCCTTTTTAGGTTTTACATTATGTGGTTTTATCAAGATTAAGAATATTTCAAGATACATGTATATAAATACAACCCTTTGGTTTGTTTATGTTTTAGTGAAAAGGTTATTTGAGGAGGAATGAATTTACACTTTATGAACATATGATTAAAGGTACCGGTAACCTTTTTGGATTAAATTATCTTTTATGTTGAGGTAATTATGGGTTGTAGTTGATCACCTTACGAAGTTGGAAAACTTAATTGCTATCGTAGAAGGTTTCTCTCTGGATCCTCTTTCTAAAATATACATTAAAGAAGTGGTCAGGTTTCATGGGGTACCACATTAAATTGTATCTTATCAGGATCTAAAGTTTACCTTGAATTTTTAGTGAATTTTTCAGCAAGATCTTGATATAGAGTTGAGTTTCATCACTATTTATCACCCTTAGAAATATGGTTAGTCTAATAGAACATTTCAAACCCTGGAGGATATGTTAATATCATGTTCTATGGATTTAAAAGGTGGTTGGGATCAACACCTTCCCCAAGTTGGGTTTTCTTGCAAAAATATCTTTAACTCAAGCATTCATATGGCTTCTTATTATTCCCTTTATGTAAAGGATTGTAGAACTACAATGTACTAGAATAAAGTTGCATAAATAAATCTATTAGGACCTGAGCTAGTTGATGAGATGGAAGAGAAGGTTAGATCTATTCAGTAACATGTAAGGTAATCACAAAGTTGATAGAAATTTTATACTGATAATCATTTACATGATCTAGAATTTAAATATAGTTAGAATGTTTTTCTATGAATTTATCAATAAAAGAAAGAAGGGAAAACTAATCCCCAGGTAAATTAATCCATTTGAAATTCTTAATCATATTAGAACCATAGCTTATCACTTAGTGCTTCCACTGAACCTATATCAAGTCCACAATGTGTTTTATGTATCTCTATTGAGAATGTACATACCTGATCCATCGCATGTACTGAACTCGGAGTTTATACCATTGGAGCATGATCTTTCTTATGAGGAACAACCAATAGAGATTTTGGGTCATACATATAAATTTCTATGAAACAAGATCACTCACTCGATTAATATTTTGTGGAAAAACCGCTATCTTGAGAAAGTTATGTGGGAACCTAAGGATGTAATAAGGTAGAAGTATCCTTAGTTGTTGGTACAAAAGTGATGAATTTTGAGGGAGAAATTCATTTTAAGGGGGTAGAATGTAACACATTTAGATTTTTTGAAATATATTTTTCAAATAAATTTAATCTTTTGATATTTTGTGTTACGTAAAACACTGAGTATATCTTGCGTTATATGAAACACCAAGTTTAAAAAAGCATGATATACTATTAAAAATTTACTATTTAACATGATAGTTATCATCTAGCTATTGGAATGGAAGGTATGAATATGATTAAATAAATTATGAAAATATATGGTTTATACGTGTATATAAAATGAATTTTGGGTGAAAACATAATTATAAATGAAAATAAAAATTATTTGAAAATAAAGGAATTTTTTTTCTAAAAATATATTTTTATGCACACAAATTCATTTTACCTCAATAAATTAAACAAATAAATTTTGGTGAATGATTTTAATGAAATTTATATATTATATATTTAATAAAATGTTTAAAATTCATCTTATTTGTTTTATAGACAAGAGATAATAATTAATCCAATTTTTTCTTAAAATTTTTTTTCCTAAAAAACAGTTTTGTCACCTTTTGCACACTTATTTTTAAAAATAATTTTTAAAAAATTTAGAAAATTTATTTTACAAAATAAATTTATCTTTTGAAATAAAAATTCCAAAATTATATTATGGTGAATTTTTTATAATTTTTTGAGAATTTCCATTTTTTGATGAATAGTGAAAAATATTAGTTTTTGTTAAGAATTTTCATTTCTTTTAAAGATTTTAAAAAACTTGAAAATTATTTTAAGATGGTCTTTAAATAAAAATTATTTCAATTATATATCTATTAATACAATTTAGGTCATTGTAATCATTTAATATTGAATTTTTATATAAAAACTTTTTAAACTTTTGAACATTTTTTCTTTGAAAACTCACTTTCTCATCACATCTGTGGTATTAATTTTAAATTAAATTTTTCCGCTTCTATGAATAGAATTTGTAAAAATTTATTTCATATTTGGAATCATCATAATTGAAATTATCTAATAATTCCAACTTAATTTTTTACCATAATGAATAGTAAAAATAGTAAAAATTATTTACCACAGTTAAGGAAAAAATGGGTTTACTAAGGGGTTAAACTAAAAAGATAAGGTTTAAAAATGAAACAAAGTCTATCCAACGTCCATTGGATGGTTATATTTTAATTTTATCTCTTCTGGGTTCTAGAATGGAAAATTTTGGAGCCTTATGGCATATGAAAAATGTGGTCACACTATAACAAACTAGGTAATAATAGAATAAATCATTTTCATATTTATTAATATGAATTAGATAGTTACATTAGTTATAAAAATATTAAGTAATTTTTAATCAAAAAGGAAATTGTTTTGAGAAAACAATTTTCTTGTATGGTTTTATTTAAAAGTATAATTTATAAATTTTAGAATTTTAATTGGATAAAATGAATATAATTTTTGAAATCATCATATCAATATTTACATAAGGTTAAATTTTTGGATCTTTTGGAAAATATTGATTTTCAAGTGCATAGTGAAAAATACCGATTTTTTTGTAAAAATGATCCTTTATTTTTAATAAATTATGTAATTTAAAAGTATAAATATTTTTTGAATATTTTTTAACATAATTATTATTTAGTTATATTTAATCCACTTAATTACTTTTTAGTCAAATTTATATTGGTTTGTAGTATAAGATTGTTTTTTATTTAAAGATGGGTTTTTTTAAACTGTTTTAAAATGCATAATGTTTTACCTTTTTAATTAATTAAAATAATAACTAATGGGGAATGTTTTAAATTAAATTTATATATTATATATCATTAAATATTATTTTAGTTTCATGCAATGATTATTTTTAGTCATAGAGTTAATACAGAATCATTTTTTCTAAAAAATACTCTTAAAAACTTTTTATCTCACCACATCTACGAGTTTAATATTTAATTAAATTTTGACACTTATATGAATTGAATTTGGAAAAATGGATTTACTATTTTTAATAATCATAATTTCTAATTTCTTATAGGTTAAACTTAATTTTTTTCCAAATTAATTAGTAAAAAAATTAAAATTAATTATAGTGATTAAGGTAAAAATGAATTTACTTAGTGGTTAGGCTTTAATTATAAGGGTCCAAATAACCTAAAAAAATTAAAACACCCATTTTATGGACATATTTAGACCTTATACCTGAACTTATCTAGTTTGGTTCATTATTGAGGCTTGCTGTCATGGAAAAACATGGGTGGAATTCTCTCTTTCAAAAATTTACAAGTTTTCCGCTCACCCCACTTATAAAAGACCTCCCCCTATCCTACTCACTTCACACCTATAAATCCTTTTGGTTTGGAAAATAACTTCCCAAATAAATTATAAAATTACCTCATATAATCCTATAACCCTTAATTTGGGCATAAATCCAACCAAGTAAGGCCTTTGGTGCAAACCAAAAGTAGATACCTGAAGAAGATGTAACATTCATCAATGAGCGTTTTTGTTTTATTTCTTTCTCCACCCCTTAAATTATTATTATAAAATTATGATATAATAAACCCAGTATATTAAATAATGATATTTTTTTATGATAAGTTTATGACCTACACCCACCCACACTTCCATCAAATGGGTTGTGAAATCATTTTTTTTGTGTGTACGGAGGACTACTACCTTGTGAAATGATATCGTTTATTTTTCTATTACCACCTCTCACGATTGGGTATAATGATGGATATAAATTTTATATATGATATTTATAACATAATTATACCTTTGGATTAATAATATCATATATTTACCCTTTTTATATTTCAATACATAAGGTATATGAAAACGACATTTGCGTGTATGGCGGACTACCGCCTCACGAAGCGATGTGATTCATTTTCACTAACACATTAGATGGAAAGTAATAATGGTAATTATATTTAATATATGTGATATAAATGACATATTATGATATTAATGACATATTTATAATTCTTTATGTCTAATATAACATTTTATTTATCACATTTTCACTCATTGAAAAAGTGATAACGCTATTCCTGGATGTGTGGACCACCGCCTCCTCGAAGCTATGTGATTTATTTTTTCACCACCACATAAAAATAATGATATATATAATTATATATGATTAAATAATATGGTATTTATTATATAATTATCATTATATAAATATAAAATGTTACTTACCATCTTTCCATAACGATCATTGAAAAATGGAAATGTTACCCATACGTATGTATGGCCTACCGTCTTTGTGATCGTAACGTTAGTTCATTTTTTATAACCATATTTCATGATTGGTTTTAAAATTATATCTGATGTAAAAATATGATAGTTATTTAATTATTATTATTATTTATATGTTTATATAATGACCTCTTTGACCATAGTTTACCTACCAAAGTCATTTTTGACACATAAGCTGAATATGGTCAAAACATCCGACATAAAATTAATTGATCAAGTAATCCTATATAATTTATTATTAAGTGAAATAAAATTAATAATAAAATTTAAAATGGTTATTAAATAATTAAATAATTAACATAATTTTATTATTAATAAATATAAATAGACACATGACAAATCAGACTCAATGTAAGGGACTTTCTCCCAATTTCCTTTAATTGAGGAAATTCTTGATGTTATGCACCTTTAATATTTTATAAGTTGTGTATACATCCAATTTGAAATTATATATCAATAATTTATCTATTATCATGATATTTAATGTTTTTTAATGTCATTATTTAATGTATTTTACAATTCAAGTGTTTTCAAAGTGATGAGGGGTTTTTCTTTGAAAAAAATCCTCTTTTAAGCCTTTCCTTTAAACTCTCTTTCTCTTCTACGTCCATGTTTTTTAAATGATATTTTAAATGTTTTTATATAGTCATAAAATATTTATAAAGTTCATTTTATGTCACTTTTACTTTACTTGAAAGTTTATCAAAAGGAATATTTTTATTTGTTTTAAACAAAATGGTGATGATGACTTTTCCTGACGTTGTGACTGTTGTTTCATTTATAGCTTCCTTTGTAGGATTATATGTTTTATTAAATGTAAAACCCTATTTAACTTTTTTGGTTATTTTGGTATTTAATGTTTTTTCAAAATAAGGGTTTATTTTTTATTGAAAATGTTCTTTTAAAATAAAATGTTATTTTAATATCTAAAAGTAATTTTCATATGAGTTTAAAAAAGTTTTTCAAATGATGAAAATATTTTATTTCATGTTGTGGTTCTTTGAAATTTTACATGATGGGTGCACCCAGATAACACTAGGTGATCCTTTTATAGCTTAAATGATCGGTGCAACTAGATAGTGCTCCAATTTATTGGGTAATGATTATGTTTTCTAAAGAATTATATTTGAAGTTGGTCGTATGGTTATTAAAATTTTTATGGGTTTTGTAAGGGTTCTATAAGATGATGTCCCAAGGTTCCTACATGAATTTTCTATTATTGATAATGAGTTTTCATGGTAATTATTTAATTTAAAATTTTAAAATAAATGATCATTTTAAAATTAATGATATTTCCCTTTATGGGTAAAATGTTATGTTTTCGAGGAAGGATTTTTCATGGGTTTTAATGTTTTGAACTAGACTAATGGTTTCCTTATTTTTTTATCCCTTACTGGTCTTTTTTTCTCACCCCACATTTTTAAATGTTTTTCATAGGATTTAATTATGGGTAAGGGGTTATAATAAGTCAAGTTAAAAGTCGTGAAGATTTTTCATGAAAATAAATCATGTTTTGTTTTAAAAGTTTTATATGGTTATAAAAATGGATACATATCAAAAGTGTCCACTTTGTATTATATGGTTTTGTTATATATGAGTTATGACCTAATTCACTAAAAATTTAAACCTGGAAAGATCTTAAAAGTGAAAGAAAGTAAAATTCTTGACTAAAACTCAAGATTATGTAATTTTTAAGGTTGGTTCCTTATATTTTTTCAAATAAAAGGTTTATATAACTATAGAGGTTAGGATAATGATAAAAAACCCTTGAAATATTTTACCTTATGGTCAAGTTAAAATGTTAAAACATTTGAATATTATCATGTTAATTCATCTTAAGAATGATTCTATGTAGAGGAAATAGGGAAGCTATAATGGAAAGACATTGAGAGGAATTTATCCTTCCAATTTGGAATCTCAAGATAGTTAGAATCAAAATGGAATAGTTTGTTACAATGATGGATCAGTTGAAATAGACTATAAATGGTGGTGGTATCCATGCCAAAGAGGAACCCAATCTTCCATGAAGAAACATGTCTATAGTGGATCATTTCGTGTGGTAGCATCCCCAATCATTCAGTGGATCATCTGACCTAGTGGTTTCTGAAGGATGGATCAATGATCTGGAGAAGATATTTGATGTCATGGGTTGTTCAAAATATAAAAATTTAAATCTTTTCATTTATTATATTGAAGGTGAATTTGATCGATAGTGGTATTTGGTTAAGAATACCAAAGAAAGATATAATCTTGATTCCATGGAATGGGAAATGTTTAAGGATCTTTTTCTTGAGAAATATTCCCCTTAGGTTGTCTAACTCTAAATGGAAAAACAATTCCTATAATTGAGGGAAAAAGATGAGTATTATGTAACTACATATGAAACAAACTTCATAAAATTGTCCAGGTATGTGACAGATTTTATTCAAGACATTGATAAAAAAATTAATAGGTTTTACTCAGGATTAAAACCAAGTCTATGAAGATATTTCACTATATGAGAATTTAAAAGCTATGAGAAAGTTATTTGGTGTTCTAAAAAGGTTGATATTGAGTTTTCTGACTCTTATGTGACTTATGATGATGAAAGTAAGAAGCATTAAATATGGAAGGTAATGGGTAAACATACATCAAAGAAATACAGAGGTAATAAATTGAAGTTCTCATATTGTGGTAAATGTAGTAAAAATAACACTGGAGAACGTCTTATAAAGTCATGGAAGTGTTATCAATGTGGAAATTTTGGCCACATGGCATATAAATACAAGGAAAATAATCCTGAAGAATCAAATAATTGGGTCACTGATATCCATCCAATGGTAATATTTTTTTAGTTGCAATGAGTTGGGTTATTATACTAATGTGTGTCTGAAGTAAGTTTCATGGGATGGAAATATTCATGATCAGAAATAAAAAGGTGTAGTGAGGTTATTTTCTACTAATACAGTTGATGTTGGGTCGTCTAATGAAGTGATGACAGGTATGTTACTTATGTATTCGAATTATTCCAAAACCCTATTTGACTCTTTATATTTTCATTCTTTTATTTCTGAGAAATTTACAATTAAATTGGGAATACCTGATGAAAGTAAGATAAAACTTTTGGTGAAAACTCTGGGTGGAAGTATTAAAGCAACCAAGATTTATAAGAATCTTCCTATTGTTATCAGTGGAGTGGTAATTACTGAAAATATTGTTGAACTATCCATGGTATAGTTTTATATCATTCTTGATATGGATTGACATTAAGTTTATCATGCTAAGATAGATTTTAGTGATAATAAATTTGTGTTCAATGATTTCATGCCTTTGATAACTTACTAAGAAGTTGAGAAATTAATTAGAGATGGCAGTGAAAGTTACCTAGCTCATATTGTTGGAAATAATTTAAATGTTCAAATTAGTGATGTTCCATTAGTAAATAAATACCTGGATGTTTTTCTATATGATTTTCCTAGTGTTATTCCTAATCAGGATATTGAGTTTACTATTTACTTAGTACCTGATGCTAATCCTATTTATAAACCCCCTTATCGAATGGCTCAAGTGGAACTTCTAAAATTGAAAAATAAATTACATGAGTTATTAGATAAAGGTTTCATCATACCTAGCACTTCTCCATGGATTTCTCCTTTTTTTTAAAATAAACACGGTTCAATGAGACCTTTCATTGATTATAGAGCCTTCAATAACATCACTATTAAGAACAAGTATCATTTTCCTCATATCGATGGTTTTTTTGTTCAACTCTAGGGCGATCATTATTTTTTGAAGGTTGACCTGAGTTTTGGGTACCATCATTTGAAATTGAAAGAATAAAACATTTTAAATACTATGTTTCATACTAGATATTAAAACTATGAGTTTGTAGTTATTATATTTAGGTTATCTAATGCACTAACTATATTTATGGACCTTATTAATAGAATTTTTCATGAGTTATTGGACAATTTTTTTGTTGTTTTTATTAATGATATTTTTGTATATTCTAAAACTCAAGAGGAACATGAAATACACTTAAGGGTTTTTTCTAAAACCTTAAAATAAAAGAAATTGTATGAGAAATTTTTCAAGTGTGAATTTTGGTTGCAAAAAAAATTCATTCCTGGTTATTATTATTTCTAAAGTTGGCATAACTTTTGACCTTTCTAAAACAAAAGTTGTTTAAGAATGTCCAAGACCCACAAATTTCATATAGATTCGTAGTTTTCTTTTATTAGAGTTTACTACTGGCGGTTCATTGAAAATGTTTCTCATTTGTCTAGCCTGCTAACTAAGTTAACTCAAAAAGGAGTTAAATTCTTCTAGAAAAAATAATGTGATTATTTTTTTCAATAACTTAAAAAAAAGATTGTTGAATGCTTCAGTTTTGGATCTACCTTCCAGAAATGGAGAATTTTTCATCAACAATGATGCTTCATTGAAAGGACTTGGTTTTATCCTAATGTAGAATAATCATGTAATTATTTGTGCTTCATGTTAGTTGAAACCTAATGAGTTAAATTACCCTATTCATGATTTAGAATTAGTTATTATGATGTTTACTTTAAAAATGTGGAGGCATCATCTGTATGGAGTAAAGTGTGAAATATATACTGATCACAAAAGTTTGAAGTATATATTCACTCAAAAAGAACTGAAAATGGGACAGAGAAGATTTATAGAACTAATCAAGGAACGTGATTTCATGATTCATTACCATCATGGAAAATAAAATAAAGTGTTAAATGCTTTGAGTCAAAAAAATTAATGCTACATTAACCATGTTATGTTTGGAATGCAAACCTTTGTTTAATTATTTGATGAATTTTGTCCTAGAAGTTGTGGATATAGGGACATCCTTTGTTTTGTTTCAAGTTTCAGTATTGTTTACTTTGTCAGAAACAATTAAGAGATATCAGAAGGGGGATCGATCTTCATAGGAAAAGATATAATCCATTATAAAGGGAAAGTTTCATAATTTTAATATTGATGGAGAATGTTTTTTGTGATTTGGGAAAAGGTTATGTATTCCTTTTGATCCCCAATTCAGGAAATATTTATATACTAAATCTCATATTCCTTCACTTTCCATTCATTTAAGAAGCACTAAGATTTAAATAGACCTTTGGAATCATTACTGATGGGATAGAATGTAAATATATATTTCTGAATTTTCTGTGAATCATTTTAATTATTAGCATGTTAAAGAAGAATGACAGTTACTAAAGGGGGTGATTCAACCTTTTCCAATACTAGGGTGAAAATTAGAGAATATATCAATGTATTTTGTGGTAGTATTTCCAAATACTTCTCAATGTTATAATGTGATTTGGGTTATTTTTGACCGATTAACTAAATATGCACATTTTCTTCCCATTAGAGATATAATTTTCTTAGATAAACTTTCTTGACTATATATAAACGAGATAGTCATATTATATGGAGTGTCTCTCTCCATTGTACTAGCCCAAGATCCGAGTTTCACCTATAATTTTTGGAAAGGACTTCAGAAATCATTGGGTACTAAATTAAATTTCAATGCATCTTTTTATCCTCAATATGATAGATATTCTGAGTAGACAATTCAAACCATAGAAGATATTCTTTTTTCTTGCTCAATTGATTGTTATGGAAGTTTTTATAAACATATTTCTTTGGTTGAGTTTTCTTATAACAATATTTTTCATTCCAGTATATATATGACACTATTTTGAGGCATTATATGGAAAGAGATGTTAAACACTAGCATTTAAGTATGATTTGGGAGAAATGAAGTTAATGGGACCAGAGTTAGAAGAGGAAATGGTTGATGATGTTTATTTTATTCAACAACATATGAGGACATCTCAGATAAGGCAGAAAAATTATATGGATAACTAGAGGAAAGATCTTTCATTCGAGGTAGATGATCATGTCTTTATCAAATTTTCTCCATGGAAAAGTGTTCTTCATTTTGGTAAAAAGGGAAAGATGATTATATGGTTCATTAGAACATATGAAATATTGGATAAATTTAGATTAGTTGTCTACTGAATGGCTTTTCCCCTGAGTTTATCACAGGTACACAATATATTTCATGCTTCAATGTTAAGAAAATATGTTCTGAATTCATCTCATGTTTTGAGATCTGAAGTAATTCATTTAGAAGAGAATATTTTATGTGAGGAATAGAACATTCATATTATTGTCCATAGAGATAAATTTTTATGAAATAAGGTGATTCACCAGGTTAATATTTTATAGAAAAACCATATGGTTGAAGAGGAAACATAGGAATCTAAAAATGTTATGAGGGAAAGATATTATCACTTGTTTAATAAATGAATAAAATTATGAGGAAATAATTTATAAAAGGGGGGAAGGATTTAAAAACCTATTAAATAATATAATAAATCATTTTAATGTTTATTAATATGAATTAGATAGTTATATTAGTTATAAAAATATTAAGTAATTTTTAATCAAAAAGAAAATTATTTTGATAAAAAACTTTTCTTATAAGGTTTTATTTAAAAGATTAATTTATAAATTTTAGAATTTGAATTGTATAAAATTAATATCATTTTTTAAATCATCATATAAAAATTTACTTTGGGTGAAATTTTGGGATCTTTCAGAAAATATTGATTTTTCAGTGAATAGTGAAAATACCAATCTTTTGTAAAAAAATCATTTATTTTTAATAAAGTAAGTAATTTAAAAGTATAAATATGTT
Source organism: Viscum album (assembly GCA_963277665.1). Classification (NCBI taxonomy): domain Eukaryota; kingdom Viridiplantae; phylum Streptophyta; class Magnoliopsida; order Santalales; family Viscaceae; genus Viscum; species Viscum album. Next base: position 23,998,041 of record OY728160.1, on the reverse strand, counting down.
TAGAATATGTTTTCAAGTAACCTAAGTATTATTTATTTATATTTAATCCACTTAATTACTTTTTAATCAACTTTATATTGGTTTTTAGTATAAGTTTGTTTTTGTGTTTAAAAATGGATTTTTCTAAAAACTATTTTAAAATGAATAATGTTTATCCTTTTTAATTAATTAAAATAATGCATAATGGGGAGTATTTTAAATGAAATTTATAGATTATATATCATTAAATATTATCTGAGTCTTATGCAATTATTATTTTTGGTCATAGTGTTAATATAGAATCATCTTTTTCTAAACAAATGCTCTTCTTAAAAACTTGTTGTCTCACCGCATCTACAGGACTAATATTAAATTAAATTTTGAGAATTATATGAATTGAATTTGGAAAAATAGATTCAATATTTTTAATAGTAATAATTTTTAATTTATAATATGTTAATCTTAATTTTTGACCAAATTGATTAGTGAAAACAATTAAAATTAATTACAACAATTAAGGTAAAAATGAGTTTACTTAGTAGTTAAACTTTAATATTAAGGGGTAAAATGAACTATAAACTTTTCCAAAACTCATTTTATTTCCATATTTAGACCATATAAATTATATTATCTATTTATATGAATTATTTTGTTCTGGTGATGTGAAAAAAATGTGGGTGGAATTATCTCTTTCAAAAGTTTATAAGTTTTCCACTCACCCCACTTATAAAAGGATTCACCCTATCCGCCTCTCTTCACACATCTCAGATCCATTGTTTTATCCAATAATTTACAAAATAACTTATCCAATTACCTAATATCATCCTAATATCCTTAATTTTTTCATAAATCCAACCAAGGAAGGCCTTTGGTGCGAACCAAAAGAAGATGCCCGAAAAATAGGTAACGTTCATCAATGATCATTTTTATTTTATTTATTTCCACACCCCTTAAATTATTATTATAAAATTATGATATAATAACCCCAGTATCTTCCATATACTAATATTTTTAGTACTTACACTCACACACACTTCCATTAAATGGGTTACGAAATCATCTTTTGTGTTTACAGTGGACTACCGCCTCGCGAAACAATGTCATTCATTTTTCCATTACCACCTCTCACGATTGGGTATAATGATTTATATAAAGTTTATATGTGATATTTATAACATAATTATACCTTTTATTCATTATATCATATATAACCTTTTTATATTCCAATTCGTAAGGGATATGATAACGTCGTTTGTGTGTATGGCAGACTACCGTCTTGCGAAGTGATGTGATTCATTTTCACTAATGCATTAAATATAAGGTAATAAGGGAAAAATGATGAATATATTTGATATAAATGAAATATTATAATATTAATGACATATTTATTATTATTTATTTATAATATAACATTTTATTTTTCATATTTTCACTCACCAAAAAAGTGATAACATCATTTGTGGGCGTGTAGACTATTGTCTCCTCAAAGCGATGTGATTCCTTTTTACAGCACCACATCAAATAATGATATATATAAGTATATATGATTAAATAATATGTTATTTATGATATAATTATCATTATATAAATATAAAATTTTACTTACCATCTTCCCATAATTATCATTGAAAAACAGAAACGTTACTCATGCATATGTACGGTCTATTATCTCAATAATCGTAACATAAATCATTTTTCATAACCATATTTCATGATTGGTTTTAAAAGTATAATTTATTTATAAATATGATAATTATTTCATTATTATTATTCTTTATATGTTTAAATAATGACCTATTTGACCATAGTCGGCCTACCAAATCCATTTTTGACACATAAGTTGAATATGGTCAAAACATCCGACTTAAACTTAATTGATTAAGTAATTGTATATAAATTGTTAATAATTGAAATAAAATTAATAATAAACTTGAAATTTTTTATCAAGAAATTAAATAATTAACATAATTTTATTATTTGGTAAGATAAATACACATGTGATGAATCAGACTAAGGGTAAGGGACTTCGTCTCAATTTACTTTCATTAAGGAAATTCTTGATGTTATGTGCCTTTAATATTTTATAAGGTGTATATACAGCCCATTTGACATTATATATAAATAATTTATCTATTATTATGATATTTAATGTTTTTTTAGTGTCATTTTTTAATGGGGTTTACGATTCAAGTGTTCCCCAAGTGATAAGGGGATTTTCTTTGAAAAAATCATCTTTAAAGGCTTTCCTTCGAACTCTCTTTCTCTTCCATGTCCATATATTTTAAATTATATATGAAATTTTTTCATATGGGCATAAAATATTTATAAAGTTCATTCTATGTTGCTTTTATTTTACTTCAAAGGTTTTAAAAATGAGTCATGTTATGTGTTTTAAACTAAACGGTGACAATGAATTTTCCTATCATCGTGACTGTTATTTCATTTCTAGTCTCCTTTTCAAGATTACATGTTTTCTTAAATGTAAAACCTTATTTTCCTTTTTGGGGGTATTTTGGTATTGAAAATGGTTTTTTCAAAGAAAATTTTATTTTTTATTGAAAATTATCTTTTAAAATAAAATGGTAATTTAATATCTAAAAGTGATTTTCATATAAGTTTAAAAGAGTTTTTCAAATGGTGAAAAAATTTTATTTCTTGTTGTGGTTATTGGAAATTATATATGATGGGTGTGCCCATATAGCTTCAGGTGATCCCATTATAGCCTAAATTATGGTTTCACCCAGATAATGCTTCAATTCATTGGGTATTGATTATGATCTATAGAGAATTATATTGGAAGTTTTTCATGTGATTATTCCAATTTGTAAGGGTTTTGTAAGGGTTTTGTGCTGGTTCTATGAGATGATGTCCCAAGGTACCTTCATGATTTTTCTATAATTTCTAATGAGTTTTTATGGTAATAATTTTATTTCAAAAGGTAAAATAAATGATCATTTTAAAGGAATGATATTTCCATTTATGGGTAAAATTTTATGTTTTCAAGGAAGGGTTTTTCATGAGTTTTAATGTTTTTCATTGGACTAACAGTTTCCTTCTTTTTGTATCCCTTATTGATATTTTTGTGCTCATACCATGTTTTAAAATGTTTTTCACAGGATTTAAGGATGGTTAAGGTATTTTAAGATTTCAAGTTGAAATTATTGAAGAGTTTTCATGAAAAAAATCATGTTTTTTAAATGTTTTATATGGTGGGAAAAATGGATACTAATCGGAAGTGTCCACTTTATATTATATAGTTTTGTTATTTATGATTTATGACCTAATTCCCTAAAACTCTAAAACTAAAAAGATCCTAAAAGTGAAAAAAAAAGTAAATTTTTTTACTATAGATCAAGATTGTGTAATGTTTAAGTTTGGTTCCTTATACATACCTTTTTCTTTTCAAAAATTACAAGTGTGCCACTAACCTCACTTATAAAAGGTCACCACCTCTCCTGTCCTCTTCACACTTTCAAAACTCATTGGTTCATCAAATACCTACCCAAATAACTTTTTTACTTCCATCAAATCATCCTAAAATCCTTATTTTGGTCAAAAATCCAACCTAATAATCCTTTTGGTTCAAACCAAAATAAGTTTCCTGAAGAAGAGGTAACATCCCTAATCGAGCATTTTATTTTATTTATTCCTCCACCTACTTCAATTATTATTAAAAAAATTGATATTATAACCTAATTATATTCCATATAATAATATATTATTATGTTAATTTCATAATCTAAATCATTCTCCTGTTACATAAAATTGGTTACGAAATCATCATTCGTGTGTACGGTGGATTACCACCTCACGAATTGATGTTATTCATTTTCCATCACTACCTCTCATGGATGGATATAATTATGGATTTATTGTTTATATATTATATTTATGATATTATTATTCTTATTTAATCATGATATCATATGTTCCTTCTTACTTTTCATTCTATGGGAATATGATAACGTTGTTCGTGTGTACGGTGGACTACTTTCTCATGAAGCGATGTGATCCATTCATGCTTTACATAGAAGGTAATAAGGGGGTTTAATGAACATATGTGATATATATGACATAAAAATTATTATTTATTGGTGATATATTATTTACCTTTATTTATTTTAATACTTAGAGAAAATGGAAACAACGTTCATACGTATGTACGTCCTACCGTCTCCATGAATGATGTATTTCATTTTATATCTTTAACTTTTAAAGACTACTATAAATACCTATAAATAGAATAAATATATATATATATATTATTTATATCATGGTTATAATTATTTATATAATGAAACCATGATCAATTTAATAGGACCAAAAATAACAAATCAAAACATACACGAAAAACAAAGCGATTATTATCTGAAATGTGATTTTAACAATGAATTATTAATAAACAGGAAATAAAAGGTCATAAGAAAATAAGATATGTTATGATATATATAAGTATAGTTTTTTAATATATATATATATATATAATAAACTTATATTTATTATATATAAGGTTTGAACATGTATGAAAGAAGTCGAGACTTATGGTAATGGATTTTTGTCTCACTTTTATTTTTTGTGAGACACATGTCATATTCACCACATGTTTCTTTTATGTGGTGTATATATTTCCCATTAATTTATTTTATGATGATTATATTGAAAATTATTGGGAATTAAATATCTATTTTAGTATCTCTCTTTCATTGGGTTTATGGTATAAAAGTTACCAAAATAGTAAGGGTTTTATGATACAATCTCATAATTTATAAGGATTGTTTATGATTATGCTTCTGACAATGAAATATTATGATTCATCTCTAAAGAAACTCATGAAATTTATTATCCTATGGTTATGTTATGAGAATACATGGTTTCTTTTCATTTTCCTCTCTTTATGTACTTGATAGTTCAAATATAATGTTTTTAAGAAAAATTGTCTTTATTAGTCTCTTTGATCAAAAATCATTTTTTCAAAACCATGTTTTCTAAAAATGTTTTTAAAATTATTCAAATGATTTATTAAAGTAATATTTACAAAATGTTTTGAAATTAATATTCATGTTGTTTTCCAAACAATTCTTGTTTGTATTTTCCTGAAAATGTCAAAGTAATATTTTTTTTAACATGTATGGCATGAATAGAATTTCCCAACATTATAAACATTATTTTCTTTGAAGATTGCTTTATAAGTTTTCATGGTTGCTTAAAAAGAAAATAATTTTAAAAATTGTTTATATTTTAAAAAAAACAAATATTAAATGATATTTTCCTCAAGAAATGTTTCAAATGATTTTTAAAGATTCCTTTATAAGTTTCAAAGTTTATTTTCAAATAAAAGGATTTCCAAAATGTTTTATGCATTTTTATATTTAAAAACTAATTTTTAATATGGAAAGGAAATTTTCCTCAAGAAATGTTTCAAATTATTTTTAAATATTTATTTATAAGTTTATGAGGTTATTTTCAAAGAAAAATATTTTGAAAATGTTTTATGTTTTAAAAAAATTCAAATTTGAAAGGCTATATTTCTCAAGAAATGTTCCAAGTGATCTTTTAAAATAATTTTCCATAAAATATGACATCATTTTATATTAATTATTATATAATGTGGATAATATTGAATGATACCATCCTTATTCTTTCTTTGGATGGTTTATGTTTATGTTGATGAAATGTCTATGAAATCGGTTTATTTTTCATGGGTTATGCTATGGTGAATTGATGAAATTTTTATGAAACTATTTATTTACATGGGTTATTATGTGATGATATGATGAATGTTTTATGATATTGTGGAACACATCAGTATGGTTTTAATTGTGAGATGTTTGGGACCTATATCTCTTTATAATTCATTGGGTAAATCATTATATCTCATGTGATAACAATATGAAACATGTCGATGGGATTGATCTACTTGGGAAATAGGTGTGTTCTGATCTACTATGGGAAATAATTGCATCCTAATCCATAATAAGAAATAGGTGATGATTCATGATCCACTATGTTGATGGTATTATTAGTTAACCATGAAATATGAAATGGTTTTCAATGTTTATAATGGTGTAACACTCTTATGAAATGAGCTTATGGTTCATGATTGATTTATAATGATTTATCACTCTTATGGACCATGTTTTCTAAAATGATAAAGTTTTATGTCATGACTTGTGTTTAAGTTCTATGATATGTTGAGTCATAAGTCATATTTATGATAACATACTCTTATGATTATCTTATACTCTCATATGATCATAGATTGATATCTATTATGTTTACATTTACTGAGCATCTAAGCTCACCCTTTCTTATGTTTCTTTTCCCTAGGTTATGCTGAAATTTATTATGTATGATATGTCTAAAAAGGGTTATAGTTATGAAGAACATAATGGGAGATGATGTACCTAACTTATGGACCATTTTTTTATGTGTCCAAGTTTCCAAAGGCACTAAAACTAAATTATTATGACATGGATCATTATTTTATGTAATGAATATTCATCTACTAAGATGTAATATTTATGTATGAGAAGTTTGGGACACTACAGTTTTTCAACATCTTTGAAAAAATCATTTTTTAAATAAAATGATCCAACACACATGAATCAGAAATAACAAAGCAGGAACCACATATATCACAATACATTCATCATAATAAGCAAAAATGGTGTCATAATAATGAAAGTAAGGGAAATGATATAACCGAATACTAGATCAAACTCCCCTCAAACGATACTCACCAAGAAATTGAATGTGTCATGGGCTATGCTTGGGGTTCCAAACTTATCAAGCATCTAACTGTATAAGGTTATAACCACATGAACTAGCTATCAGTATGCACTAAGTCCATACTGTCATCCCACTATCCCACACAAGCATCATAATGATGATGAACCCCCCCCCCCCCCCCTATCCCTTGTGCCTAGCATGACTGATAGGAAACCAGTGGTGTGTATACCAACTATAGAAACAAGATAGATCTTACACATAGTACCCAACATCCCATGACTAATAAAGGAAGTGAGGTATAGTGAAAAAAAAGCTGAGTCTAACACACAAGGCATAACCAAATCTACCCTCTCCCATAACACCCAATTATGAAAATCCCCGCATACAAGTTACACCATAATATAAACAAGAACATTCCCACACAAGGGGAGAAAACAAGAATCACATAGTGATAAGGGAACCACACGAGGGGTAAACAAATAAGGGGAAATCAAGAGGTGTCTTTCACTATCCCCATTTTAAAGAAAAGTTTCAACCATGCCTTTAATACCAAAACATGGTTCAGGATATCAATCCCTTTCAAATTTCATAAAACATATTTCCAAATACTATTAGTAAAATGATGGAAATCACCCACATATTCAAAACATTTCAAAACCAACATTAACATAAGGGTTTTTCTCTTTGAAAACCATGATAAGGTCGTAGGCCACCCATTTCCATAAAAATAATTTTAAACTGATCCATCAAGGAATTTTCACAAGGATAAAATCACACACACATTTCAAATCGCCATTTGAAATACACCTAAAACCCCTTTATAAATTATTTTGAGTTCAACACCCCACTTTAAAACAAATTCACTTTAAAACATATTTTTCACTCCTTAAAAACTAAAACCAGATCGAAATCACACAATTTCTCTTTTAAACCATTTCAAATCCAAACAGGCATTCCACAAAAAAATTATCACAATTAAACATTCCATTACATATATGTAAACATGGAATTTCTATAATAAACTATTTATGATAAGATCTAAAACACATTTAAATGGTTTTAAAATACCACAATTCTATCACATAAAATCATAATTTCATAAAAAGTAAATTTAGAAAGCACAAGAGCAGTTTTAATTCCAAAATGAGACAATTGCATAGAAACACCTACCTCAAATTATGTCGTCTTTAACGAAATCCATTTGAATCCACCATTTTTTTCTTACAATAATATTAACCTTCACATATATATAAGCACACCTAGACTCCATCGTATATATTCACACCTCCATGAGTTAATATATATAAAAAGTGTACTTATATATATGTATATACATGTAAGTTGACTTTAAAGATCCACAAGACACCCTAAATAAAAAATAGGGAAAAATCGCAAAATACCTAATCGAAATTGGTCTAAAAGAAAAGGGTAGAATAAAACTTACCTCAAATGGTGGTAGACAAGCCGAGATGGTCTAAATCGCTTCGCCTTTGACGGAAAAATCCAAAGTATTCAAGAGTGGGACCTGGGAGACCCATTGCACACCCCAAAAATGGAATAAATATAAAAAACTAAGTTAAAACTTTAATCTAGGGTTTGACTGAACAAAAAAGATGATGGGAAGAAGAGAAAAATGCCTAAAATGGAAGGAGGGGAGATGTGGAGGCTATACCTTGGAGGATCGACCATGAAATTCCAAGAATTCGTGTGAAATCACCGAAAGAGAGGGAGATCACCTGAGGGGGGGAGCGTACAGCCAAGGTGGGAGGGGTTTGGGGCGTTGCGCAACATAAGGGAGAAGGGAGAGGGGAAAAGAAATAATAGGGGGAAGAAATAAAAAGGAAAAAAGAAATATATTTTTTTAACTGGACATTGCACACACCAAACCATGCACTAACCATTCTGTCTCTACTGGACAAGCACGGGGCACTCGCACAATTACCCCTAGGTAGTTTCATGATTGATCTAACTATGCTCAAATCATGTGATTCGTTCTTATCCTGATTACAAGCCTCCGTGTATGGTTGGCGTACGGTTACTTCTAACCATGTGCAAATTGTGTACCACACATTTTCCCTTAAAATTTTAAAATTTCAGCCCAAAACTCCTGGGATCCCACAAAGGCTCAAAAATGATTAAATTAATTAATTAATTAATACCACTTTCACATGGAGGTTGTCATTGAATCAACACCGAAAAAATCCTCTGGAACCAACATCACTCCAAATCTCAACCCTAGCTGACAAGGCAGACGATACAAAGCCTACAATGATGAGACAACACCACATGGGCCAGGAGACTACCAAATAGACCAAGAGGCATTATAATTGAAGGTACTTAGACTAACTTGAAAGTAGAAACACCAATATGCATTGGGGTCTATACTAGGGAGAACCTAAAGTAGGGGTATCCAAATAATAGAGGAGACTCGGTAATGGGAGGATGACATGGAAGTGACAACAAGGGGATAGTTGTGAGGATGTGAGAGACAAAACCTCCAAGAAAACTAAGATATGAGAGAGATAAGACCGTAGAGGACTGTTAAAATGGATGGGGTTCGTCATCAAAGTAGACATAGATCTCCCCCCTCCAAGCTGCCGCTTGGAAACCCTATAAGCAAGAGGGGTATACATTGCTACTCTGATGCCTTCCCAATAATAATTACTATAATTGTTTTTTCATAGGTGCAAATAATTATTTTTTTTTTCTTATTAACAGTGATTATAATTTCCCATGTTTTTTTAATCCATGGATAATTTTGGTTACCAAATTTCTTTTTCGTATTTTATTCCTATAACTAGATCCTTATTACCTATCATATGATATGTGCATCCACTATCAAGGATCTGAACACCATAACAATTTGATGCTTTAAGGGTAATTTTTGCAACCACTTTATTCTCAGATCTTTTATTTTTGATCCATGTTTTTGACTTCATACTCAATATAGATTGAAAATCTTGATCTTCCTCAGAGTATGATGGACCAGTTTCATCTTGTAGATCTGAAAATCAAATTTTCATTTTCAGCTCACTTGATGATTCATTGAGTCACTACTTATGACCAATTTGGTTCTACTTCAGCACACTCCTCTGTATGGTTGATATAAAATATTTGGTCATGTGCCCAAATCCTCCACACCAAAAACAATGAACCTCGATTGGATGCTTTTTTGTTCTTGTGCCCTTCAGTATCTCTTGTCTATGGAACAAACATTTTGTGAGTGTCTCATCTTTCCACAACAATAACACCTAATTCGAGGTGCATTATTTCATGTCACTTCTACACCACTGGTTGTCCCTTGGGTTCTATAAATCTTCTGTTTCTGCTTCATACCCAAATCAATCTTCAATCTAAGATTGGGTTCTCGTGGTCTGACATCAATCATCACAGCTTTTTGTTTTTGGTCAAACCCCATATCATCCTTATCAATTAAACTTGACTATTGAATATTTTCTACTGGACCTCAATGATCCACTTATATCTTTTTTGTCACCTGAATGATCTTTTTTCCAGATAAAATACTAGGAATCAAGAGTTTTTATTGATCCTTAACTTTTCATCATAGGTTGATGAATTCCTATTCAAGTTCTTCAATGCATTTGATTTTTTATTTTTCTATGTTATTCAAACCATCGATCACCCTTTTTTGTTCTTCAAATTTGATTTTATACCCACTAACCATTTTTGAGTCCTTGGGTAATGAAGATTTGAGATTCAAAATTTCTTCCATCATCTCAAACTTCTCTTCTTCCTATTGTTGTATATAGAGTTTAGCATCATGAACCACTTTGTTGGATTTCTTCATTTTGTCTCTCTAAACATCAATCTATTCAATAGTGTCTTTCAATACAGCTTGCATATCAAATCTTCCTTCGACCTCTTCTTCATCAATGTCGATTTCTTCCTTTTTCTAGGAGCTACCTTCAACTGCTACCATAGCATTCTCTCCATGATCTTGGTATTTATCCATCACTTCAACCTCATATTCATTTGAACTATCATTTTCTTGTGAAAGAATATTCTTATTTTTGAATAAATTTCTCTTAAACTTTTTCTTACCTTTCACATAGGCTGAATACTTCTTCATGGGAATTTCAACTTTATCCTCATCATTATATTTAAACTTATTAGGGAACCTTGTTTCAATATGTCTAAATTTTCCACATCAAAATCATGTAAGTGGGAGTTTCCCTTTGAACTTTCCTTTTTCTCTTTGAAAATTTGAGGAAAGGAATGACATTACCTCATATGTCTCTTCTTCTTCATGTCTATCTTCAATGGTGAGATTCTTCATGAACTTTAATACCACTTCTTTGGAATTACCTTTTTTTACAGATTCAATATCTTTATTTCTCATCTCGTATGAAATAAGAGTATTGTGTAATCTATCCAGTGTCAGCTCCTTTGGATCTTTATCTTCCAAAATAGAAACTTTTAGATTGAACCTTGGTGGAAGTATTTTCAAGATACACTTAACAATATTTACATCTTCAATAATTTATCCAATACCATGCATGTCTTCCAAAAAAACATTTACCCAATTAAAGAATACATCAACAGACTCATTAGGGTCCATTCTCAAATCCTTATATTTGCTCCATGGAACTTGTAGTTTTGTATCTCTAACTTTTGAATCACCTTAATATATATTTAATAGCTTTTCCCACATGGAATTAGTTGACTTATATGACATAAACTTTGTATATATTTCATGGATAAGGCTCCCCCTAATGCATTTATTCCCCTAGCATTAGCATCCAATTACCTTCTTTCATATTTTGATAAAGTACCACTACCCACACTGGCCGAAATTCCATGTGTTGCTGTTGTATAGACATCTATACCTAAGGATTAGAAATAGTTTTGCATCTGATTGTTCCATAATTGAAAATTGTTCCCATCAAATATCGGAATCCTTTTATGATTAACAACCTCCATGAGAGAAACACTAAAATTAACCTTGGTCTATGATATCAATTGTTATCCCAACTTGGCTAAATACCCTGATAGGGGGGTGAATTAGGGTATGATGTATTAAAACAACATCCCCTTCAGATATTGTTTTGTCATTAAACAAAACTATCTTCTCTCTCTTTCCTATATCAATGTATGAAAAGAAATGAAAGCATGCATGAGACACAAAAATTTAACTTGGTTCACCCTCACTGAGTTATGTTCAAGGAGAATACAAAGTAAATGTACATATGTACCAAATACACTAAAGTTCACTATTGTTACAATGTTCTAAGTAGACTCACCATCCCTCCTAGTTTATAACCTATCAAAAAATGAAATCTCACTGCTCTCTCAACTGAATCATGCTCAGTGATTCTTTAGAAGATCCTCTTTTGATTACTTGAATCAATGTGTTTTACACCTCATTTAGTGTATCATTAAGTTCCAATTTCATCCACAAGATGAATACCACTTTACCATAGATTTACTAGGCAATCCCTTCTGGTTTACACTTTGTCTTCTGCACAACCTTTGGATGTCTTGCGCGCAACTTTATCACCTTGTACGCAACATTTAACTTTGTCATGTAAGTACAACTTGTGCACAAATTTTATGCTTTGAACTCAAGTCCCTTGTTCATGAATACTCAAGTCCCTTTTTTCACACAAAAAATATTTTATTCATTACTTCACACAACTCTTCTTGCACAAAACTTTACTGTCTTGCGTTTAACTATTATATGATTCAGAACCCTGATTTTCTATAAGGGTTAACCTACTAAATTGAGGGGGTAGCCATCAATTTATAGACCTGGTCGATCCTATATTCAAAATCCTTACAAACCTTCCTATGTGCACATAAGATTTTCCCCAAGTGTGGAATCTCTTGATTTGACATTGAATTTGGCGCGTAAAATCCTTTCATGCACAATATATATCTCTATTTTGCGGACACGCGCAACTCTTCTTTTATCACGCAAACTCATCTTTCATGCACATTCAAATATTTCACACACTTATTGCTTTAACCATGTTTGATGTGATGATCTTGAATCTTGATTTTTACATAACATTGTGAATCACCAACACCCTTGTGCATAATATTTTACTTTTATGTGAAAAATACTTTCTTTTCTAAAAATACCTTTTTCCATCCTCTAGATTTTGGACCCCAAAATTTAGAAAACACTGGGAAAAGGTTACACCTTGTATACGTACCTTTATGTACTTTCACCAGATAATCCATTCCTTTCTCTTGGATCTTTCTCAACATACATTGTCAATAATCTCTCTTGCACTCCACAACTACCCATGGAAACCTGCTTTGTCAACAAACATAATCAACCCAAAAATAATACAATGTTACCTTGAGAGATTTTTACCCAACAAACATCTTGATATGATAACCACATTATCTTCCATATACTAATATGAAATTATGTTAATGACATAACCTAAATCATTCTCCTCTTCTATCAAATGGTTTATGAAATCATCATTCGTGTGTACGACGGACTACCTCCTCGTGAACTGATGTTATTCATTTTCCATCACCACCTCTCAAGGATGGATATAATGATGGATTTATTGTTTATATATGATATTTATGATATTATTATACTTCTATAATCATGATATCATATGTTCCTTCTTACTTTATATTCCATGGTAATACGATAACGTCGTTCATGTGTACGGCGGACTATCGTCTCACAAAGCTATGTGATTCATTTATGCTTTACATGGAAGGTAATAAAGATGGGTTTAATAAAAATATGTGATATATATGACATAATAATTATTTTTTACTAGTAATATATTATTTACATTTCGTTCTTTCAACCCTTCTAGAAAATGGAAACACCGTTCATGCGTACATATATCTTATCGTCTCTGTGAACAGTGTTTCATTTTATATCTCTAACTTTTATAGACTACTATAAATGCCTATATACAGAATATATATGATATTTATATCATGTTTAACGTTATGGAGATAATGAAACCATTATCAATGTAATATTACCAAAAATAACAAATCAAAACATACACGAAAAACAAAGCGATTATTATCTAAAACGTGATTTTAACAAGTAATTGTTAATAAATGTGAAATAAAAGATTATAAGAAAATTAGATATGGTATGATATATATAATTATGGTTTTTTAATAGATTTATAATAAACTTATATTTATTATACAGGAGGTTCAAATGTCAATGAAAGAATTCAAGACTTAAGGAAAAGGATTTTCATCTCACTTTTATTTACTGTGAGGCGTGTTTCATATTCACCATGTGTTTCTTTTATGTAGTGTATATACTACCCATTAATTTATTTTATGATTCTTCTCTTGAAAATTATTTGGATTTACATATCCATTTTAGGATCTCTCTTTAATGGCGTTTACAGTATAAATTTTACCAAAGTAGTAAGGGTTTTATGATACAATATCATCGTTTATTGGGATTGTTTATGCTTATGATTTTGATGATAAAATATCATGATCCATCTCTCAAGAAACCCATAAAATTTATTATACTTTGGTTATGTCATTAGAATGCATGTTTTCCCTTCATTTTCCTCTCTTTATGTACTCAAGAGTTCAAAAGAATGTTTTTAAGAAAAAACATTTTTATTTCTCTCTTCAGTCGAAAACCCTTTTTTTCAAAACCATGTTTTCTAAAAATGTTTTTAAAATTCTTAAAATTATTTATTAAATACATTTTTACCTATTTTTGACTTTTAAAAAAATAAAGGAATCTTCATGTCATTTTCCAAACAATGTCTGTTTGGATTTTATCAAAATGTGAAAGAAATATTTGTTTTAACGTATACACCATGAACAGAAATTTCTGTTGTCATGAACATTATTTTCTTTGAAGCTTCCTTTATAAGTTTTCAAGGTTATTTTGAAATAAAAGTATTTTTAAAATGTTTTATGTTTTAAAAAGTTTTTTTCAAAGCAGAAAAGATATTTTACTCAAGAAATTTTTTAAATTATTTTTAAAGATTACTTTATAAGTTTCAAAGTTTATTTTCAATGAAAAATATTTCCAAAATGTTTTATGAATTTTTAGTTTTAAAAAGAGATTTTCAAAATGGAAAGGATATTTTCCTCAAGAAATTTTTTAAATGATTTTTAAAGATTCCTCTATAATTTTTTTGGGTTATTTTCAAAGAAAAATATTTTGAAAATGTTTCTTTGGGGGGGTTCCATAGTCAATAAAGACCAGAGCGCAAATTTTATAAAAAAGATATTACATGAGTCTGAAGTATGGAATCATATTACAATCCTTACCATGAAGAGGAATAAGATAATCAAGGAGATCATCAAACCAGTTAATGACTTGATTTACTCCCTTATTAGCATGGTCATCTGCAACCGTATTAGCTTCACGATAAATATGAGTTATAATGTAGTTGATGTCGCGAAGTGAGTGGGAGAAATCCATCTAATGGGTAGTAATCAGCCATGAAATTTGTGTCACACCATTCCAAATTGCTTGCACAATGGTAGTTGAATCACATTCAATCCAGAGATTGTTCCAACCATGGATCTTTGAGAAATTAACAGCATGTATCATACCCATCATTTCAGCCTCTAGAGAAGAGGCAATGCTGCGGTTACCAAGAAAACATCTAAGGATCTGACCAAGGTGATTCCTGAAGATAGCGCCACAACCCACGGGACCTGGATTGCCTTTGGAGGCACCATCCACATTTACTTTAATCCAACTAGGAAAGGGATCGTGCCAAAATACTTCAAAGGTACGACATGGTTGAAAAAAATTTCCATCAATCTGAAAACGTCACAGAATTGTGAAGTCATCAATAGTGTTATTGCAGTGACCCTTTTGCATTGATGCAGCTTCACATATGGAAATAAGAATCCGAATCTGACCTTCATTATTATTGAGTGAGTAATTGTTATGAATAATATAATTTCTATCATACTAGATCACATGATGGAGCTCAACAATAGCAGTAAGGAAGAGGTTCTTAATTTGGTAAGAATTTTCCATTTCCACACATCACTTTAGTTGAGTGTTGACAGAGTCAAGAATCAACCATCTTCAGTTAAAAATTTCAAAAATATAGTTCCAAAGAGCAGAAGAAGTAGCATAAGAAAAGAAGAGATGATTAGTGTCTTCTCTTTGTTGATTTCAGTGTCTATATTTAGAGCAAAGTTAAATACCAAACGATTGAAGGCACCTGTCTGTGGGAACTCTGTTGTGAGAAAGGTGCCAAATAAGAGTGAATCTTGAGGGTTTTATCCAGGGTTTTTCAAAGAGTTTTATCCAACCAAAATCACTTTCATAATTACAGAAATAATGATTATAAAAGTTTTTTGAATTAAGCATACCATTGTGAGCAGGCTCCCAGATTAAAAAGTCATTAGTGTTTAAGAAAGGGTAGTTGTTAATGACATGCATAATGGCTTCAGGTAGATGATCATTTTGAGAATTTAGCATATCTCTAATTGAGTAGTTGGTGCTCTCATGGGTTTGCTCAGGATGAATCATAGATATTAGGGGGTGCCAGTCCAGTTATCCAACTAGAAATTTATGGATGAATCCCTAATAACCATCCATCTTGAATTATTCATAATACTAGAAAAAGATTCCTTAATAGATGTCTAGATAGAGGATATGAGGAAATTTAATTTTCTTTCCTTAAGTTTTTCAAGAAATCTCTTTTTGATAAAAGAAACAGAATCTAAATTATTGTAAAGAAGGTTCCAGGTGAGTCTATCTTGAAGGGCCTCATTAAATTACCTAAGATTTTTTATGCCAATCCCACCCTTTTCAATAGGTTTTCAATAATTCGACCAAGGGACGGTCACAAGGTTTATTTCCAACATTCTACCAGTCCAAGTGAAATTTTTGATTAAGATATTCATTTTTTTATAAGCCCAATGGGACATTTGTAGACCATCATGGATTAAACCATTTTAAAAACAATAGTGGATTTGATAGGGCATATTCTACCTACCATAGAGAGGGATTTACCTTTCTAAGAATATAGTTGGTTAAAAACTTGGTCAAATATTGAATAAAAATGAGAGGACTTGGGTCTACCCCAAAAAATAGAAACACAAAGATAAGTAATTGGAAAAGAACCTTATATAATGCTTAAGTAACTGATAATATTACATTTCCTAATAGGAGGAAAGTTTTTCCCAAAGAAGATAGAAGATTTGTTCCAAGTAATGGATTGACTAGAAACCTCTTCATAATGAGAGAGAGCATTTTTGAGGTTTTGAATATTTCTTTTATCACCTTGTAAAAAAGGATGATATCATCATCATATAGAAGATGGGTGGGAGTATTCACATTCCTAGAAACATGAATGGGCTTGATTTTAGTCTGATCCATAAGACGAGTGAGGAGGTGACTAGGATAATATTCCACAATGGAGAAAAGAATGGCAGATAAGGGGTCACCTTGACTTACACCTTTGGTGTATTTTAAGTAGCCCTTGGGAGAGCCATTGACCAGGATGGAAATAGAGGCCAAATTGAAAAGGTTTCTGATTGTAGTAATAAAAGAATCATTAAAACCAAATCCTTGAAGAACCTTGAAGATGAAGCTCTAGTCCATGGTATCAAAAGATTTTTTAATTTCAAGTTTAATGGAAATATTACCCCCCCCCCCTGTTTACTTTGTTTAGAGTGTTAATGCACTCAGAGGAAAGATAAATACAATCTTATATGGATCTACCCTTAATAAACCCAAATTGGTTCTAGGAAAAAAATTGTCTGTGATAGTTGAAAGTATATTAGCAATGATTTTGGTGATGATTTTATAAAGGGTGTTAATGAGAGAAATGGGTATAAACAAGTGGATCTTAGAAGCACTATCCACTTTAGGAATCAAATAATGAAATTGAGCATTAAGACCATGAGGGAGGACACCATTGGAGAAGAAACATTTGACAAGTTTACAAACATCCAATTGGATAACATCCCAATAATGTTGAAAGAACCCATTATTAAAACCATCAGCACCCGGAGCACTATGAGGATTCAAATTAAAGAAAGTGTCTTTAATTTCATGATCAAGAAGTATACTTAGAAGGAAAGTGTTGTCCTCATAATTAACCACCTTTGGAAGGACCTCGGGTAAGAGGTCTTTGTTATTGTCAGGACCATTAAAGATGGATTCAAATTAAGAGACAATATGACTAGAAATGTCATCCTCATTGTCTAAGAGGTTGTCCCCATATTTTAACAGAGATGGCGGTCTACAGGATTTCCGACTCTATGAAGTGAGTTATAGAACTTAGTGTTTCTGTCACCATCTGATAACCATTTAGTTTTAAGAGTTTGTTTCCTCATGTTCTATTTAAAGGTGAGCAAAGATTTTAGTTTTACCGACAGGTTGATTTCTTGATTTGGATAAGTGTTGAAATCAGAGTTAGTGTCATTGTTTTGAAGTTGTTTAAGCTCATCCTTAAGAAAAAGTATGTCATTGTTAATTTTTTTGGCTGTAAAACTGTACCAACTTTTGAGAATCTATTTGAGGTATTTTAACTTAACAGAACAAGCAAAGGCATCAATGCAGTGTGACATAGAAGACCAAAAAAATTGATGATATCAGTGCATTAGACATTAGAAAACCACACATTGTTAAACCTGAAAGGTAGTGAGGGTTTCATATTTTTTATGGAGATATTGACCAGAATGGGATGGTGGTCAGAGTGCAACTTGTGGAGGGTGATACTGAGGATAGTATCCCATTTATCTAAATCATGGACATTCGTGAAGGATCTTTCCAACTTGGAGGCAACCACCCTATTGTAATGCCTTCTATACCAAGTATATTTGGCACCAGTAAGATTAATTTCTAAAAGTTTGTTGTCTTCAATGGAAGTTTTAAATTCTCTCGTGGAAATAGCATCATGAGACGGACCAATTTTTCTCACTTGAGTTAATAATAGCATTAAAGTCCCCAATCAAAAACCAAGGAGTATTGATATTGGTACCTAAATAGGTAAGGTCATTCCAAAGGGACCTCATATCTTAATATCTATTCTTAGAATAAACAAAGGATTGTAAATAATGAGTGCCATAAATTATAAAGTCACATGTAAAGGCTTGCTCAGTAACATTAAAAACATTAACATTTTGTAGAGTAGAGTGCGAGAAAACCTAGAGGGATTCAGCATTGGAGGAATTTTTGGTTGCACCTGTAAAAGAATAAGCATGTTGGCATAAATGGGAGTACTTAGATGAAAAATTATTTTTGGGCTCAGTAATAGAAAACAACATTTGGCGATGAGTGTTAATCATTCTTTTTAAAACAATAAATGTTTCAGAGTTGGCAATACCCTAAAAATTCCATAAAAGAATCTTCATTTAAACCTAGGTTTGGAGCTATAGATCCTTTTTTTGTTGCCTAATCCCTTTTTCCTAGAAGATCTTCTAGGTTTTTTAGCATTGCTTGGGCTGGTATTATGTTTATACTTACTTTTAGGAAAAGTCGAGGGGTTGTTTGTTAAGACTGCCTTAGCATTATCCTTGGGAGAGTCATGCAAAGAGGCAGTCATGGGTGAATATACAGAATTCCTAATAGTAATAGCAGTATAATCCACATCTTGAGTAATAATCAGATTTTCAAATTTCACAGAAATAGCATTGTTATTAATAGTTTGAGAGCCACCTACAAAATGACTGATAAAAGTATAAGCAAGAGTACCTAAGCCTATTGAATCCATAGGTGTTGTATCACCCATTTTTGTGTTTGAAGGTGAAACCAATTGACTGTTTGGAGCAGTCAATGGTATCTCCTTCTGGATAACCAGTTCGGTAGTGAGGAGACACTTGAAACTGCAGTGTGTTGTGTGTTCTTTGTTCCATCAGTAACCTACTACTTTCCATTATTAGAGCTAGATTTTAAATTTTTATGGTTACCTGAAACAACCAGATCATTAGTTTTACATTCCTATTCGGACTTTTTGCTGCATACAGGTTCCTGTACAACCGAGGAAATGCTAGTATTTTCAAAACCATGAGATGCAAGGGGACATTTAGTATAGGTAGTGTTGTTAGTATATAAGTTTTGTTCCCCAATAAGTGTGGGCATTGAGACGGAAAGCTTGTGTTTTTCATCAGAATGCCTATCGCTACTATATTTCTGAATAATCAAGGCAATATTGTCATTTTTAGTACTAAATATATTAGGGGGAGGGCTGTTGCATTCTGCATGGACAGTATTTTCAACAGGTGTATTCTGTTCCTCACCCTGTGAGAATTTTAGGGAGTCACCATTTGAGCCATTCATATCCCTAGTGTGTAACACTGGAGGATGCGATGTACACTCCAGCACTTTATGAGGAGTTTGTGAAGGGTCAAAATCCTTCACTAGTTTGCTATGGAAGCTAAGGTTTGAGTCTGAGGTTGTAACTTTAGGATCTGTTTAGGCTTGTTTAAGAACTTCCATAATAATTATTTCAATTTCATTAGTTATACATTGCTCTTCAATTTCATTTTCCTGTTCTTCCACTAAATCAGCCCAAGATTTTTTCACTTCAACCCCTAATGGATTCAAGGTCTTGGATTTGATAACCCACTTTTTAATGTTCTTATTTGAAGTTTCAGGATTATCAAAGGCAGGGCCTTTATCTTTCTTTTGTTTTGTAATCTCAGTCCATTCAATGCCACTTGGTTGGGAGGCCTGTTTGTGCACTACCCTACAGTTTAGTATTGAGTGTCCTGTGATTTTACAATACTCACAAAAAGGGGGATTTCTCTCATATTCAATCCTCACTTCAGCCCTATAATCCTTAGCATTAAAAGCAATGGTGTGCGGTAGTTTAGTTTCCAGGTTCACTTCCACCATTACTCTAGAAAATAATCCTAACTCACCAGTTAAGGTTCTTTGATATATCTTCATGTGGATACCAATACAAGAAGCTAAATCATTTAAGATCTTCGAGTGCCAAAAAATCAATTTAGATTATGCAGTTTAACCCATACCTGTTCCATAGTGTTCCTATGGGTGTTTGAATTAAAAGAAAAATCCCATTCAGAGATACGCAGTAGGCCAGGTTTGAGTTGTAAATTACCTATCCTCCATACCCGGTCTAAGTCTTCCTACGAAGAGAGCGGTATATGGAAATAACCCTTACCCAGCAGGACCAGTTTCCAATTAGAAAATCCCCAATAGTGAGCAATGTGAGGCTTTAGATCAAGATACAACCAGGGTTTGTCACCCTTTGAGCAAGCAATGCGACCCATGATAGAGAACTTACACATTTGAGTCCTCTGTTGAATCGCTTTGGGATCGGCCTCCATAGAAAATCCTCCATCGTCCATTTTTTTGAACATAGGAGGCTTCATCAGTGTTGATTTGGGTAGCTATGATCCCTTAAAATCCTCGAGAAAAGAGATCCCCCTAGATTTAGCATTATGCGCCTGTCCTAAACCATCCTCCTCAAGGGTTTTTTCCTCTTTCATTTGAGTAGTAGTGGAGTCAAAAGATCGCTCCCATTCTGAATCAAAGGAGGCCATGAGTCAATTAATTTAGCAAGGAGAGGTCCTAACATCTCCAATTTTCTACAGATTCAGGATTGAGGTTCGAGGGTTCACCGAGTCGTTCGAAGAGATGCCTCGCATCGCGTTTCCTTTTGAAAATGTTTTATGTTTTAAAAAAATGTTTTTCAAAGTGGAAAGGCTATATTCCTCAAGAAATGTTTCAAGTGATCTTTCAAAATCATTTTCCATCAAATATGACATCCTTTAATGTTACTTATGGTTTACTAGGGATAAGATTGAATGATATCATCCTTATTATTTCTCTGGATGGTTGATGTTTATGTTGATGAAATTTCTATGAAACCCGTCTATTTTTCATGGGTTATGCTATGGTGAATTGATGAAATGTTTATGAAACTCATTTTCTTTACACGAATTATGATGTGATGATATAATGAATGTTTTATGATATTGTGGCACACATAAGTATGGTTTTCATTATGAGACATGTGAGACCTATATCTCCTTCCAATGTATTGGGTAAAGCTTTATGTCTCATGAGATAACAATAGGAAACAAATTAATGGGCCAGATCCACTGTGGGAAACATGTGCGTTCTGGTCCACTATGGGAAACAAGTATGTCCTGATCTATAATGAGAAACAAGTGATGAGTCTCGATCCACTATATTGATGGTCTTGGTAGTTAACCTTGACATGTGAAATGTTTTTCAATATTTATAATGGTGTCACACTTTTATGACATGAGCTTATGGTTCATGATTGATTTATGGTGATTTCTCACTCTTATGGGCTATATTTTCTGAAATGATAAAGTTTTATACCATGACTCATGTTTATGATCTATGATAGGTTGGGCATGAACTTCAAAAGTTATGTTTATGATCACATATCATTATGCTTATCTTATGCTTTCATGTGATCATAGATTGATATCTCTTTTGTTTACCCTTACTGAGCATCTGAGCTCACCCTTTCTTATGTTTCCTTTCCCCAGGTTGTGATGAAAGTTATTATGTATGATATGTCTATGAAGGATGCTAGTTATGAAGAACATAGGGGGAGATGATGTACCTCACTCATGGACCATTTTTTTTATGTGTCTAAGTTTCCAAAGGCATTAGATCTAAATGATTATGGCATGGATCATTATGTTATGTAATGAATATTCATCTATTAAGATGTAATATTTATGTATGAGAAGTTTGGCCTTCCAACATCTTTGAAAAACTCAATTTCCAAAGAAAACGATCCAACACACACGAATCAAGCATAACAAAGCAGGCACCAGATATATCAAAAATCATACATTAGAATAAACAGAAATGATGCCATAATAATGAAAGTAGGGGAAATGATACAAACGAACACTATATCAGACTCCCTTGAAACGATACTCACCAAGTAATCGAATGTGTCCTGGATTCTACCTTAAGGTTCCTAACTTACCAAGAATCTAACCATATAATGGTATAACCACCTGAACTAGCCATCGGGATGCGCTAAGTCTATACTGCCATCCCACTAGCCCACACAAGCATCACAGTGATGATGAACCCCCACCTAGCCCTTGTGACTAGCATGACTGATGGGCAACTAGTGGCGTGTGAACCAACTAGAGGGACAAGCTAAATCTTCCACATAGAATCTGACATCCCATGACCAATAAAGGAAGTGAGGCGTAGTGAAAACAAGCTGAGTATAACACACAAGACATAACCAAAGATACCCTCACCCCTAACACCCAACGATGAAAATCCCCACATACAAGTTGCACCACAGCATAAAAAAGCACATTCCCACACAGGGGAGCAAAGAAGCATCACATAGTGATAAGGGACCCACATAAGGGCTAAATACGCAAGGGGAAATCGAGGGGTGTCTTTCACTATCCTCATTTTAATGCAAAGTTACAATCAAGCCTTTAACACCAAAACATGGCTCGAGATGTCAAGCTCTTTCACATTTCATAAAACACCTTTCCAAACACCATTTGGAAAACGATGGAAATTTCCCACACATTCAAAACATTTCAAAACCGCCATTAACACAAGGGTTTTTCTCTTTGAAAACCAAAACAAGGTCGTAGGCCACCCATTTCCATCAAAACCATTCTAAACCAAGCCATCAAGGTGTGTTCACAAGGGGAAAAATCACACACACATTTCAAATCATCATTTGAAATATGCCCAAAACCCCTTTATAAATTATTTTGAGGTCAACGCTTCACTTTAAAACTAAATTCACTTTGAAACATAGTTTCCACTCCTTAAAAACTAAAACCGGATCAAAATACCACAATTTCTCTTCAAAATCATTTCAAAGCCAAAAAGGGCATTCCACAAAAAACTTACATAATTAAACATTCCATTTCATACATGAAAACATGGAATTTCTACAATAAACCATTTATGTAAGCTCCAAAACACAATGAAATGGTTTTAAAATACCACAAGGCTATCACATATAATCATAATTTCATAAAAAGGGAATTTAGAAGCATAAGCACAGTTTGAATTCCAAAATGAAATAACTACATAGAAACACCTACCTCAAAACATGTCGTCTTTGACGACGGCCACTCGAATCCACCATTTTTCGCTTACATGCATATGCACCTTCACATATATATATATATATAAGCACATCTAGCCCCCATCGTATATATTCACACTGCCATGAGTGAACATATATATAAAGAGGTACTTATATATATGCATATATATATATATATATATATATGCATATACATGTAAGTCGTCTTCAAAGAGCCGCAAGACACCCTAAATAACAGAGGGAAACTAAAAAACACAAAAGCCCTGATTAAAATTGGTCCAAAAGAAAAGGGCAGAAGAAAACATACCTCAAATGGCTGCGGGCGAGCTGAAATGGTCGGAATCGCTTTGCATTCAGCGGCAAATGCCAAAGCATGCAAGAAGACCTGGGAGACCCATTGCACACCCTAACAACATAAGAAATCTGAAAAACCGAGTTAACCCTTTGTCCTAGGGTTTGACCGAACGAACGAAGCGATGGGGAGAAGAAGAAAACGCCTGAAATGGAATGAGGAGAGATGTGGAGGCCTTACTGTGGAGGATCGATCGTGAAATTCCAAGAATCCGTGTGAAATCGCAAGAAAAGAGGGAGCTCGCCGAAGTGGGGAGCACGTGGCCAAGGAGGGAGGGGCTAGGGTGTTGCATGACACAAGGGAGAAGGAAGAGGGGAAAAGAAATAAGAGGTGGTGAAAAAGAAAGAAGAAAAAAGAAATATATATTGTTAAAAAAAACTGGACATTGCGTACGGTTTATCAAACTGTGCGCTAACCATGCTGCCTCTACTGGACAAGCACGAGACACCTGCACAGTTACCCCTAGGCAGTCGCACAGTTGAGCTAACTATGCTCAAATCATGTGATCCGTTCATGTCCCGGTGATTAAATTTATTTATTTATTTATACCACCGTCACACACTGGGTGCCGCATAATCAACACTGCAAAAAGCCTCTCGAACCAACATCACTCCAAATCTCAAGCCTAGTCACGAGGCAGACGCTGCAAAGCTTGCAATGACGAGTCAACACCACATAGGTCGGAGGGCTACCAAACAAACCAAGAGGCGTCATCGTTGAAGGGACTTGGACCAGCTTGAAAGTATAAACACCTCTTTGCATTGGGATCTACAGTGGGGATAACCTAAAGCGGAGGGCGGGTCCAAACAAGAGAGGAAACCAAAGACGAGACTCGATAATGGAAGGACAACACAGAAACAACAAGGGGCTAGCTGCAAGGAGGTGAAAAACAAAACCGTCGAGAAAATCGAGAGATGAAAGAGATAAGTCCATAGAGGACCATTAAAATGGAGGGAGGGAGTCATCATCGAAGGAGACATTGAGCTCCCCTCCCAAGCCACCACTTGGAAACCCTATATGCAAGAGGGGGGAGGCGTTGGTGCTCTGAGGCCCTCCCAATAATAATTACTATAATTGTTTTTGCATAGGTGCAAATAATTAATTGTTTTTTGCTTATTAACAGTGATGCTAACTGCCCATGTTTTTTTTTTAAGCTGTGGATAATTTTGGTTACCACATTTCTTTGTGTGTTTTAAAAATACAACTTTTTACCAAGTATGCAAAGATGATTATTTGTCATGTCTCGAGTTCACGTCTCTCTAACTTCCTCTGGTATATATATGTTAGTAAGTTTTTTTTTTTTTTGTAGCTTTATAATTCCTCCTTCCAGACCATTTGTAATATAAGAGATCTTATTTTGCAAAACAAGGATTGATAATCATCCAATATCATTTCCTACCAGTTTTTTCTGCCAGTTGCTAGTCTAATCGTGCGACAAGTTTGAAACCACAAGATGAACCTTGTTAGGATATGTGTCCAAGTGCTTTGTTTTCTAATTACAACTTAACTAGTAATCTTAAATGGATGGATGCACAGCTAATTCTCCCCTAATTTTATGCAACACAGACATGACCACAACGACACTAAAGCCAACATGAAATGTAAAGGCAAAACTGTCACATCTCATCATGCTAGCAGGGCCATTAGTGTTTACAGAGTTTTTCCCCTTCGCCGGGAAACCTTGGCTGCTACTACACATCATCAACACAGGCGATGAAAATGAACAGAACCCACGGCCATTGCACCAGGCCCAATGAAGGAGATCATCAACATTGCACCAGCATCCCCAGCAAACCCACAACAGCTGCTGCTTCAGTAGAGCCATGGAGGTTATGGTCGAGCAGCTACACAATCGGAATTGACACGTCTTCACTGTGGGCGGTTTGATGCATTTCTTTCTGGACTGCCTTCACTGCAGCAACCCTCGCTGCGTTCGCTGCCCGGTTTGCACCAGCCACTGCCCGGTTCACCCTCTCATCCACCTTCGCCACATCATATGCCCTCTCTGCCGCCCGTCGTGCCTCCTGACCATCATATGTACAAAACAAAACCCATAATGCTGCCTTCCCCAACTGGGCATCTTCAAAAACAGTTCAGCACACAAATACTTTGATATTTTGGTAATAACTTGCCTAGGGGCAAAAAAAAATAAGGGGAAACCCTTATGCATCATGAAGGAACAATGCCAACTCTACAACACCACTTCATGTCTTATTCATTCATTCACGGATGCGGTAGTATGCTCCAATCACATAGACATGAGGGTTTCAGGAGAGGAACCTAATGAGTATGTCAACTCATCCCTGCTTCATATTTACAAATCTACAAAATCGTGTATCAGACGGTGTCATCTTGGGCACGACGTTCTCAAGAGTCGAGATTCGATCATTCATACATTTACATTACTGTCATGTTTGGTTTTCAGGATTTCTGCAATCCATACTTTGGGTTTGCATTGGATGTTGGATTCAAAGTTTTCCTTCGAGGGTAATATGTCCTCCATTGGAATCGGGTTTGGGATATCATTCTCAATCTATTAAATGAATAAATTTCATAACATGAACAGGACAGGTATTTGAGCATTTCACAAATTGTTCAGCTCTGACATGCAAGTTACTTTTTTTTTAACATGCATAAAAGCTAACATTGACAAACAAGTCCTTCAAGATTAATTGAAATGAGTAGCTTGAATTTGACACAATTGAGCCTGGCTTGAGGAAATAAAGCAGTCAATTCGAAGAACAATACCTGGACTACATTAAGGACCTTTGAATGAGAAACAGCAACTGTGGAAGTGGGATGGGAGACGCTTTGGGTGCTGGGGACATCTAAAATTCCATTTTGCCAGTGTCCAGATTGAGATTCCCCATTCCTAAATGTATACATTCCAAGACCTTGCCTTTTCCCTTCATGCCAAGCTCCCTCATACCGATGCCCATTTGCAAAACGATACACTCCAAAACCATGCATCTTGTCTGCAAAATATTCACCTGCATATACATCCCCATTTCTGCACAACAAATTTTAATGAGCTGGGATCTAAGTTTTTGTACAATAACATGATTTAAAACAGATTTCATAATGACCAGGTAAAAAATGAATCAATCTCCCTGACCTCCATAAAAATGGACTATTATCAATTAATTAATTAACCAGCAATCATGGGAAAACACAAAGAAACACCCTCATGTTAACCTAGAATCTAGCTAGTGCTTACACAGTTGGACCTTAAAGAAACATCACCCTTGATTGTCGGGATGAAAAATGAAGGATAATAAATTGCAAAGGAAAATGCATGTTTCAAAATGATAATCCAAGAAGATGTATATTTCAATGTGATAATCCATACCGTTATTGTCACAATTGGGCAAAAGCTAAAACATATAAATGGGCATTCAAGCATGTAAGGACAGGAATTCTTATCCGCATGACATGCATCTCAAAGACAAATGGTGAACACAGTTTTCTTTAAAAAAAATTATTCACGGATGCTATACATAAATGGGAGTTTAGAACTGATATCAATCAGAAAAACACTAACTCCTTCAAAAAGTCAAGAAAACCAAATTCAACGGTGAACAGAACATCTGACTCAATACCTTAAAGACAAAAAACATGTAGAAGAAGATAAAAAGAAATCACTTACACCCTCAAACATGCACCCACACAAATTTGTATGCCAATGCAGATGCGCCACAAATGAACAATAACAAGTAAACAGATCAACCTGAAATGATAATGGCCAAGCCCATGCTTAACACCCCACTTGAACTCTCCTACATATCGACTGCCGTCCTCGCAGGTGTGAACTCCACAGCCATGGCTCTGCCCGTTTGACCATTCACCAGCATAGACATCTCCTGTATAGAACCTATAAACCCCAAACCCATGCCTTAAGCCCTTCTGGTACTGCCCGCGATATCGACTCCCTCTTGCCCATGTCTCAACTCCATGCCCGTCATACTTCCCATCAACCCAATCACCCTCAAATCTGCCACTCATGTAATAATAATAAACCCCACTTCCCGAACACTCCCCCTTGTGAAAATCTCCCTCGTACACGTCCCCGTTGCCATAGACCCTGACACAACATCCGGAATTCAGCGTTTTCTCAGATCTTGGCCTCGACCCTATCGACCAAATCACAGGTAAAGGCGGCCTTGTTTTCGAAGCATTACATGGCGCCAAAAGCTTAATTGGGAAGGAACGCGCAAGGTACAGCCGAATGGAAGGGAGGCGAGGCAGAGCAAGATTGAGGGAAAGCAGCAAGGCGGCGGAGAAAGCGAAAGCAGAAAAAAAATCTAGAAGAAACGAATGGCTAGGGTTTGACACCAGAAAGTAAAAGAAAGGAAGCGAAAGCAGCAGAACGAGACGGATGTGAACACGTAAGCGGCGAAACCTGCGAAGAAACCGAAAAACTACAGCCTTGGTGGTCGGAGACATCGAAAACAAGGTCGGGCGTTTGGAAGACGGGGATGACGACCATTGTGAACTGCGGGGGAGAGAGCAGAAGGTAGGGGATTTGGACAGGGAAGAGTTGTGAGTTACGAGGGGTCTCTTGTGGGGGGCAGAGGGAAGAGAACTTTGGGAAATCGTATCATGGCGTGTTTGGGCCAGGGGACTCGATTGCGAAGGGTATAGCGGGGATGGAGAGGAAGGAGAAGAGCAGGAAACCGGAATCTGATGCGGCTGGTGCTTTTGGTGAATCAGAGGGGCGATTAGGAAGGGAGGGGTAGGGTTGAAATCGGAAGAGACGCCGACGCTTTCTTTTCCGATCTGAACTTCGGATTTCTTCTGATGCATTTACATTTACATGGACGACGATTCAACGGCCTTCAACGGATTCAATGATTCAACAATCCCGAGATTGTTCCTCTCAATCAGATTCTACAGATTTTCTGGTCTCCATCGCTCGATTTCTGTTGCTGGAATCGGAGTTTGCGCGCGTTTCAAAAAGCTTGGGGTGCGGGGGAGTGCGTGGAGGGTATGTAATTGCGGACTGGAGAATTTGAACCAGAGACGACCCCCAGCTCCCAACTCCTTTTGTGTTATCTTTTCAAACACGTCCTCCGAGTTTTCCATAATCACCAAGTCTTTCCGCCTTTTTAAATTAAAAATAAAAAGTTCGATATTTCCCAAATTTAACTAATTATTTTATGGCGCAGAAAATCTTTAAATTATTGATTTTTATAGTAATTTTTTTTATTTTTACCCCAGCCAGTGGCAATGGGGCGGGTCGGGGCGGGTCGGGGCGGGGCACCTATAATCCATCCCACCCCAACCCGCCCCGTGAGCAGTGCACCAAAATTTATTTTTAAAATAAAACTTATATATTTTTAGTGATAAATATTTTTAACATTTGTAGTTTGACAAAAATAGGGTTTAAAATATAAAATAAAAAAGTGCATTAAATATAGAATAATATAGTTTGATTGAGTTGAAATTATTTTTTGAATTTTATAGTTATAATTTTATTATCGAATTATATTAATGATCATAAATAGTATATTAATTATCAATGGATTATAAAAATATAATAATAAATTTATTTTTCCGAAGTATCACGGGTCGGGGCGAACATTTCTACCCGTGTGGGCCAATATCTATAGGCAGGCAATGTTTTTTAATTGCATTTTTTACTTTAAATATTAGTGCTTTTAGCCGCCATGGATAATACATATGATTTTCTTGTATTATTCGTAATAATCTATATTAAATCATGATTAGATCATGTGAAATAATGGATGGAATTTTAATTATATTCTATTAGAAGAATATTTTTTCCGTTTTCCTTTTATGGTAAAAAAAACCCAAGTCCACGATTGAAAATTACCAATTAAAAACCGATTAGTCAATTCACAATTGATAAAATAAAAAAAAAAAAATTCCCCTTTGTGTTTAAATAGATAAGTTGATAAAATAAAAAAGCAATAGTTTGACTTCCACGTAAAAAACAAATATATACAATCATTCTTACCGTTAAAAATTATATAAATGAATATATAAAAATGAATTTCATGACTAAGAACTTGAATTATATCCATCCAAACTTACAAAATTTTATCAATGAGGCAAAGGATCCCGAGGATCAAAGGGGTTTGAAATAATGTAACTCGAGATCATCTCTTCATACAGCATCAATGCCCCTGGGGAGGGGGAAATGAACTCATGGTAGTAAAAGGCGTAAACATATCATCCTGAATATCCATTAAAGCAAGAAAAAGAGTAGTTTTGTTTCCTTCATGCCACTTGTGGAGCGATTCCACCAATTGTCAGGATCGGTCCGAAAAAACCTTAGAAATTTTGTTGCTCAAGACCATGAGCAGAAATGGTGCCCCTTCC
This sequence comes from Viscum album, assembly GCA_963277665.1. NCBI lineage: Eukaryota > Viridiplantae > Streptophyta > Magnoliopsida > Santalales > Viscaceae > Viscum > Viscum album. Next base: position 23,967,627 of record OY728160.1, on the reverse strand, counting down.
AAGGTGCTACAGTGCATGTATAGTACATGTACAATAGAAAATCTCATTGGTTGCCCTAACCCAGGGATTTGCTAGGCTTGCCCCAGGGTCTGCTTTGCCGATTGTTGATAAGGGTATTGCATATGAATATGATAAGCAATGGACCATGGGGTGGTGATTTGTCCTTGGAGAGGGTTAACGATGACATGAGAGTCTGTCTCAACTGAGGCCAACACAATTTCATTGGAACGACATAACTCGAGTCCATTGAGCATGGCGCATGCCTCTAGGTGGTGATTTGTCCTTGGAGAGGGTTAACGATGACATAAGAGTCTGTCTCAACTGAGGCCAACACAATGTCGTTGGAACGACATAACTCGAGTCCATTGAGCATGGCGCATGCCTCTACGAGGAGGGAGTCGTTGCGCCCATAAAAAACACTGAAGGCTATAACAATCAAGGGGTAACGAACAATGCCCCCCCCGCATGAAACCAAGATTACAGGACCCATTGACGTTGAGCTTAAGACCACTATTAAAAAGGTTTCAACGTATCCAAAGACCTTGTAATGACTCAAACTTTATAAATAATATTCACTTCCTAAATAAATGTGTGTTATATTGTATAACACTATACACATACACACACATATGGAAACTAACAACACTCCATTTCATCAACGAAGATCCTTACATTAATCAGCAACTAAACTCATGAAAATATCAAATATTACAATGAGAAAAAAATATTAAATAGAAAAACTAGAATGATAAAAACTTAGATCATTTAAATCTGCTAGAATTACCATCTCCGCAAACAACATTATAGAAAAGAAACAAAATATTAGTAAATCAATCGACATCTTAGAAAAAAAATGCAGAACACCAGGATGAACAGTAGTGAATGTTGAATGAATGAATGAAATTTTATTTATAGGAGGTAATTTTACCTATGAAATAGTGATGTGATCGTTGGAATAGTAATAAGACCGTTGGAATAGTAATACGACTGTTGGAATAGTAGCATGATCGTTGAGAACAGTAATCCAACCTTTGGGAACAATAACTTGATCGTTGAGAATAATAATTCCACCTAAAAATAATAAAATGTAGTTTAAATAATATTTATCACGAGTAATTTAAGTAAATATAAATATTATAATCCCATAAAATAAATATCAAGAATAAAAACTAAAAGAAAATGTAAGCACGTTATTAATAAACTATATTTTAATGTATTTAGTAAAAATCATAACTTTTATATTAAAAATTAAAATTACCTATGTTAGGCCGTTATTTTGATAAAATGAATGTCATTTTTAGAATCATCACGTCGAAATTGTCCAATGGTGATTTTTTGGTAATTTTCCGAAATATTTCAATTTTTACTTGAATAGTAAAAATATTGTTTTTTCAAATACCGCATGATACGACATAACGATGATGCAATAACAAATTAATAAATGCCAAATTGGTTATTTCAGCCCAAAATCAATTTAATAAGATAAACGGGTCATTTAAAAATAATAAACTTAATTTTCAAACCTAAAAAATATTTTATAAAGGGGTTTAAAGTCCTAAATTCATTTTATTTTATTGATATATGATTCATAATATCAAAAATATCACTATTGAAAGATTTACCTTGGATATAATAATTCATTCAATATTTTATCCATAAAATATCTCTCTCATCAAATATAAACAACTACTCACCTCTCTCTTGAAAAACCACTTACATCCCTCTTGCCAAAGCCAAACCACTACCCAAATTCCCCCCCTTAAGCCCCTTAAAATCTTTATGGATGTTCTGGAGTCATTCAACTCCAAACATTCAAGGATTTTAGTGTCATAGAGAAGAAGCAACACCGATAATATGGTAAGTTTTCATCAACTCTTCATCGTATTTTTCTCTTCCCTTCCTCCTTTTATCTATTCCTTTCAAATCCAAATATTCTAATATTAATTGAGTAGTATGTTAAAGTTATATCAACAATTCCAAACTACTGTAATGACTATGTTTACAACATATTTATATTTCAAGCTTCTATTTTCTCCACTCTTGACAATGTCCCATCAACGGTCAGTTAACCACCTACAAAGACATTATCAACTCTCTGACCACCACCACTTTCATGGATGGATAATATGAAATATATATAACATAGAAATATGAAATCACATCTATTCTAAGCTTCTAGAATTAATTTTACTTATGTATAAATGACCTTGAACAAAAATAGCGAAATCGAAACAAGGAGGGCTAATTTAATGAAAAAATTATATCAAAACAATTTACGTTTAAAAAAGAATATTATAAAATAGAATCCAATCATTAGAATGTATTAATAATGACATAAATGAACATAATCCACTTCTGGTTACATGTTTTAATAAGCCTAGGTTTATTATACAGGGGGTGAAAATTGAAGAAATAAAGAGGGATTTAAGGTAAGGAGAATATCAAACCTAACTCATTCTCTTGGGTTACCTCATCTTCCACATTATTTTATGTATGGATGTTCTTCAAATGTCCTTCCACTATTCTTTCCCTTTTATTTTTAGGGATATACATGTTTCTACCCTTCTGAAATGTTTTCTAATCCATTTACAAATCTTTTTTGAAAAGACTTTAATTTCCAAAACATTGCATTGCCTCCTCTTCAGTTATTTCTTATCCACTATAGAATGGTGATGTTTTATACCAAAATATGATTTCCCTTATTCATTTGGGAACCCCAAAGATTATTCATGAAAGTATGCTTTACGAAACCTTTACAAAACTCACTCATTTTATGGGTTTATTTCATGACTATGATTGTTTTACGTTATATATGGCATGCATCATTATGAGCATTTTATGATATGAAGGGTGGGCCTGAAATTATATACCCCTCCAATGCATTGAGCAATACAATATATCACATGGGATTATATGTATTATCTGTGAGCATGATGTTATCTTTGTTGACAACTATGTGTGGTATTTGACCACTATATTATGATGTTGCATTATTATGCATATTCCACATTCCATGCATTTATCAAATGTTTCCCTCATGCTTATGACGATGATCCCATTCTTATAAAACGATGATGATGATTATTCCCACCCATGTATTATTGATTCACATCTCTTATTCCTTCTATGTCATCTCTCCCCTTACTGGGCTTTTAGTTCACCCCTTTCTTTGATGTATATCCTTAGGTGATTACATATACTAAGGAGAACGCAAGAGATTTTAGGAGGATAAAGAAGAAGGATTTAAATAATGTTTAAGTTTTATTATGTACAAGTGACATATGAGCCTAATTTTCTCAATATACTAAACCTTTGGATCCTAAATTGTATTACTATTATGTTATTTTTCCAAAAAATGATGTAATAGTCATATTAGAAAAAGTAGAGTCGCTATAGTTCGTATCAAGGCATGATTTAGTTAATTTTGGAATTAAGATCATAAAATGTTAGTGAAAACCATAAGAATAATTCTAAGTATAAGTAAACATCCAAAGTTTCAGTAAAGTATAAGAGTGATTGGTTTTCGATCAATGAAATCCCTTTCAGGATACCACAAGTAGATGTGGCTCTAGCATAGTTTTACCTAGGGGTAATAACCCCGAAAAGGGTGGATTGGACATTAACTTGATCACCACCTACTGCGCGATAAAGAGGAATTGATGCACACTTGGTTTGAAACTCCCAGGGGACATTTTTTGGCTAATCACAAGCTCTATACAAACCATTATAAGGAATATATAGCTAAAGTAATTATTTATTTTAAAGTTAGTAAATATTAAAGTATATGATCCTAGAAGCATCGTTTAAGAAAAAGGATAAACATAGGGATCCCATAAGATACAAATTTAGAATTAATTTTCGCATAAGAATAAATTATTTATTCATGATTTGTTGACTTATGTTTGTTAAAACCTTTTCTAATTTAGAAAATAGTGGGAACCAGCCATTGAGTCCTTTATGCGACAACAACTACACAATTTTTTGGATCATTTGATCCACTTGTCTCAGAATAGTGGATTAACACAATAGAGAATATCTTTTCCGCGCATCACTATTCTGAGAAGGAAAAGGTTACTCTAACCATTTATCATTTAGATGGAGAGGCTAATCAATGGTGGGAGTTAATAAAGAATACCAAGCCAATGGATGAAATATAAGAAATGGAGTGGGAAGACTTTAAGAAGTTATTTCATGAAAAGTATTTCTCTCAAAATATTTGAACAAAGATGGAGAGAGAATTGTTATAGCTTAAGAAAAAAGAGGGTGATTTTGTCACGAATTACGAGGAAACTTTCACAAGGTATGAAAGATATGCCTCAAGTTTTGTTATAAATAATGATAGTAAAATAAATAGATTCTTTAATGGTTTAAATCCACACATACGAAAGGCCCTAGACATCCAAGACTTTGGGAGTTATGAAGAAGTATTTTTATGTGCTCTCAAAGTATAGATGGAGTTTGGAGAATGGTCCCACCATTATGGAGATACAAAATGAAAGATAGAGTTTCAATTCAGAGGATCAAATGACAAATGAGGAAGATCCAACCACCTATATATCAAAAATATGGGAAGAAGCATCATGGGAATTGCCTCAAAGGGGAATATAAATTCTTTAAGTGTAGGAGAGAATAACACCAAGATCATGAATGTAGAATACACATGAATAAGCAAACCAACATAATAGAGGAAAGGAAGGCACCACCCATGGTTCAATGCTTCAATTGTAGGGAGAAAGGGTACCATGCAAGCTAGTGCACTAAACCATGGGTCTTTAAGGGTAATCAGCATCAACAACCACCAAAGACAAATTAGGAAGGGAAAAATTATGCCATTACTACCACTAAGGTAGAACATGGAAATAAATTCGTACAAGGTACACTTCTTATTCACTCAAGAATGGAAAAAGTTTTATTTAATTCTAGTTCTATATATTCATTTATATCCTGCAAGTTTTCTCAAACTGTTGAATCAAAACCCCAATACCTTGAAGTAGAGATATCCATAAAAACACCTAGTAGCGTGATTAATGAAACAAAAGTGTTATAATCTTCTCATGTTAGTGTACATGGGAAGATTCTTCCAGTGAATCTTGTAATCCTTCCCTTGGTGGAATTTGATGCTATACTGGGCATGGATTGGATCTTGTTATATAGATCTCACATCAACTGTTGGAAAAAGGAAATATATTTCTATATTCCAAACCATCCCATGATCCTATACAAATGAAATGAAGATCGTGAATCTCCTTTAGAAACTCACTCAATAGTGTGGGTGTTGATACCCAATGAAGAAACATAACTTTCCCAAATGGGTGTGTCTAAGGAAAGTATCGACCTTGAGGAAATTCCCATCGTAAGGGAATATACCTATGTATTTCCCTAAGATTTACCCAACCTTCCCCCCAAAGCATGAGGTAGATTTCTAAATAGAGATTATATATGAAGCCACTCCCATCTCAAAATTCCCCTATAGGATGACCTTGATCGAACTGGAGGAGTTAAAGAAGTAACTGCAAGATAATTTGGAAAAAGGTTTCATATTCCTTAGTGCATCACCTTGGGGTGCATCCGTGATCTTTGTTCAGAAAAAAGATGGATCAATGTGGCTATCTATAGATTACTGGGATATTAACAAGATCCCTATAAAGAGAAAGTATCTCTGGAAAATTATTGATGTAAAGACCCTGAAATTTAAAGGAATTTTTTTTCTTAATTTCTTTGTAATTTTACGAGTCTTTAGATTCTGACGATGCTTGATTCCGAGGCCCGGTGTGCCCGGAATCAATTTTCGAAGTTTAGCTTGGGTATGTTCAGTGAACGAACGAGCGGGTTTTTCTATATTTTGAACCGGTGCTCGGAATTGAAATCCAAGGGCACCGATGAACTCGCAACGCCAGTAAATGCTTAAGGGGACCTTTACCGGAGTTGTGTTTGTGCGGGAGGAGAAGTTAAAATTTGTGGATTAAATAAGAAGTGAATAAAATTGTAGAACAATTTTATTTTATATCTAAGGTGGTTATATCCTACATGGGGGAGTTGGGGTGGGACCCACAAACACTTAACTACCCATGTGAGGATATATGTGAGGTGGGGCCCACACAAGCCCAACCTTTCACATTCCCTAAACTCCTTAACCCTATTAAACTCCCTTGTTTAATGTTGATAACTCACCTCTTCTTTGTGAGGACTCTTCCTCTTCCTCTCCCCCTCTTAAATGTTTGCCAACACAAGTTAATAAATGAATTCTAACTCTTCACTTAATTAAATTAAGTTGTTTGAATTTTGAAATACTTGTGAGAATTAAATAATAGCTTTGCTATTATTTTATTTTGAGCATTTGTTGGGTTGAGATTTTGGTGAGAGATCTGGAGGAATAGAGAAGGGTGTTCTTCTCTCAAAGAAAGAACACCACCCTCTTCGATGAAGAACGCCTCCGACGAAGGACTTTCTCCCTCGACGAAGAACGCCTCCGACGAAGGACTTTCTCCCTCGACGAGGAACACTTTACGATTCGAAGAACGTGTTGTCGCCAACACGGTTTCCTCCTCGGACGCACCCCGACGTCCACGGAATCATCGACCGATCTCCGCGACGTCGTTCTCCGACGCCATCTACCGCGACCCCCGATGTTCGACATCAATTATCAAGGTAGGGGTTGTTATGTTCAAGTTTCAATACCATTCATCATCGTTCTTCAATTCTTGAATTTCGTTTGGCCGCATGATACCATCTTGACGAGGAAGGGCTCGGACCGCACGAACACGATCCGACCCTTCCCCTCTTGTTTGTTGATTATGGACGATGGAGGCGGACTGCGAAGAACCGGCCGACGTCGGGCCAACCACGAGCGGATTGTCAACGCTTGATTGCCGGGTCGCCGCAAAGGCACGACACCGTCGTGTCACGCAGAGTAGAGCCAGACCGCGGCCTAGCCGGACCGCGACGGAGGGGTGCGACGCCGCCGCGCCGCGCCAGAGCTACAAGGGGGCCGCAACCGGGGTGGGCCGCGGCGGTAGGGCGCGGCACCGTCGCGCGGCGCCGGTTGAACAATGCCGCGGCCTAAGGCCACGGCGGACCGGGAAGGGCGTCCGACTGTGCCAGCCGCCGGTGCCATCAAGAGGCGGGACTCAAGGGGGTCCCGCGGTTACCAAGGGCTGGCCTTAATGGTCGGCTGTTTTCGAAGAACCGGGGGGTGTAACCCCCCCTGGTCGCCAGCCACGCGGCCAACCGCGTGGGTCATGTGGACCGGACCACGTCGGCCAGACCGGGCCGCTCCCTACCGGGCCGGACCCGGACCCGGGTCGGGTCAACCCGGTTCGGGCCGACCCAGGGGGTGTTGGGCCGGGTTGGACCGGGCCCAGACCCCCTGTTTTCGGACCGTTTTCGGTTAAATGAATATATCTTGAGTTACGAACCTCCAATCGATGCACCGTCAGTTGCGTAGGATTCCTTGGATCGAGACAGTCGTTTTAGTATATTACACTCAAGGTTTAGTCGAAGTTTAGATATGGCCAGGTTGGTTCGAATTTGAAACCAACCGGGCCCTCGGAGCGGAAACACTTATAACTTGAGCTCCGGACGTCCGATTGACGTGACATCGACTTTTTTGGATTCCTATTGATGAGACAGTTCTTTTGAAATACTTCACCTGAGGTTTGGACGTAGTTGGAGTATGGCCGGGTTGGATTGTACCTGAAATCCAACCGGGCCCTTGGAACGGAAAAACCAATAACTCTCAGACCGGATGTCTGTTTGACGGATCGTCAGCGACGTTGATGATCTCATTGAGAAACTATTCCTTTTTGTATACCCCATGGAAATTCGGGGTACAGTTGAGATACGGCCGGGTTGGTTCGTACACGAAACGAACCGGGCCCTTGGGACTAAAAGGCTAATAACTCACAGACCGGGCGTTCAATTGACACGCCGTATGTTGCGTTGAGACCCCTTTGATGAGGCAGTCATTTGAGACACTTATTAGTGGGACATTGTGATACTTGGAGTATCGACTAGTAGCTCGTGGAGCAGATCCACCTGGAGACGAGCGTAAGGATTATGGAGGCCTTGTAGCTGGCTGAGACCTGATAACTATTTGTCCGATTTGAGTCGGAGTGAATTGACTATCCCAGTGGAGAGTACTATTGTGTTTGGGTGGCAGATCCACGGTGGAGAGCACTACTGTGTTTGGGTGGCAGACCCACGGTACTCGACAGAAGGAGTACCTCTGTAGGCTATTAGGGGGAGCACTACTGTGTTGGGGTGGAAGACCCATGGCGGGGAGCACTACTGTGTTTGGGTGGAAGACCCACGGTACTCGACAGGAGGAGTACCTCAGCAGTCTAAGGTTAGTGAGCAGCACCTCGGAGTTGTGATATGATCACTGTACTCATCATAGGAGGAGCTCTTCAGTAGTTTTTGTTTCGATATCTTTAATGAAAATCCTGGTTTGAGCTGAGTCAATGACCTTTGTGTTTTACCTCATGATTGAGATGAGTTACTTGATAACTTAGGTATATGTATGGGCATATACCTAAGTAAAAGTTATCTGTTGAGATCTTTCTTTGTGGTTTATCCTTGTTGGATTTTGTGAGACCTTGAGGGTCTCGGGGTCCCTACTAAGTATCGTTATACTCACCCCTGCACGGGCTATGCCCGCACCTCGTTGTGTTGGATGCAGACGACGGACAACGCTGACCGTGGTGGAGTGTACGAGGACTGGACGGTACCCGAAGGTGGGTCTCACGAAGAGACGGTACCTGGAGGAGACAGACAGACGAACGCAGAGTTCTAAGGAGGCACTACCACAAAAATAGTTTTTCGCAGCGCCCCCCTTTATCAGCGCTTTTTCGTTAGCGCTGATAAAGGTCCCCCCTTTATCAGCGCTTGTTTAGTAGCGCTGATAAAGGGGGGGGGGGGCTTTTATCAGCGCTTTTTTTAAAAGCGCTGATAAAGGGTCGACTTCAAAAAAAAAAAATTAAAATATATATTAATATATTAATATATTAATATATAAATATAGTTATATTGTTATATAAATATAATATATAATTTTTAAATATATTTTAGATAAGTACAAATGTACATTTACACTTATTATACTTAATATATAAGATATTTAGTGAAAATGACTTCTTAAAAAACTAAAAAAATATTTTTAATTAATAATTTGATAATAATTATGGAGTAATAGTCATTTAATAACAATTTGAGGACTAAAAAAATTAAAAAAAATTAAAAAAAGATCCAAAATATGTTGAAAACGCAACTCAAACTTCAAACGGCCATAACTTTTGATCCGGGTGTCCGTTTGAGCTCTACCACATATCAAATCGAAGCCTGCGATGAGCTCTACGTCGATGTGACTTGGGAGAACCCCGATCAAGCGTTTTTAGAGGCCAATAGAGGCCCAGAAGGCCTCCAAAACTGAGTTTTTTGTCGGGGTACCCAGATTTTTTAACATTTTGTGGATTTTCAAACTCGTTTAAGGGGGTATTATTGGCTTTTTTGGCGGGGACTGAATTTATTCCAAGGTATTACATTCATATTGATATTATGTCTTTGAAATTTCATCCTTTTTTATAATGAACTGCTATTTATAATCAAATATATAACTATATGTACATATTTTTTATATATTCGCACCTAAAAATTAAATTTTTTAAATAAATAATTAAACATATTTACATATAAAATATATTAGCTTTATCTAAATAATAACTAATATCCATTTTATTTAAAATACCAATATATGAATATTTATATACCTATATATTAATCTAACTATATATATATATTAATCTAACTATATATATATATATTAATCTAACTATATATATATATATATATATTAATCTAATAACTATATATATATTAATATAACTACACATATATATATCAGTATTACTATAAATATATATATTAATATAACTATATATATATATTCATATAACTACATATATGTTAATATAACTATATATATATATTAATATAAATATATATTACTGTACGAATAAATATAACTATATATATATATATAGATATAGATATATATTAATATCACTATATATATATATATTAATATTACTATATATATATATTAATATAACTATATATATATATTATAATATAACTATATATATATATATATTATAATATAACTATATATATATATATTATAATATAATAACTATATATATATATTAATATAAATATATATTACTATACGAATAAATATAACTATGTATATATATATAGATATCATGAATTGGAAGACAAATCAAAATAGAGTAGTGGTAAAGGCTTAGGCGCGCAGGGGGGAGGTCTCGAGTTCAAATCCTGTGGGAGGCAGGGGCGCGCGCGCATGGGGGAATATAGCAGCAAGCGCTGTTAAAGGGTGAAGGGGGTGCGTGGGGTGCTGTACAGGGGCAGAAAAACACTGTAAAATGGGGGGGGGGGCTTAAGCGCTATAAAAGCCCACCCGATTCGCAGTATTTTTTAATTTTTTTTAATTTTTTTAATTTTTTTAACTTTTATCAGCGCTTTTTTAAAAGAGATGATAAAATGGTCCTTTATCAGCGCTAAAACGAAAGTACTGATAAAGGAAGTACTGATAAAGGGGACCCCCTTTATCTAAGCTGGCTTTATCAGTGCTTTTCTAGCGCTGATAAAGGCCATTTTTAGCGCTGATAAAAGCCGTGTTTGTAGTAGTGAGGATATCTATACCTACCCTCCAGGTAGGATCCGTGGTGGACGATCCAAAAGTTGCTTGTCACCTTTCAGCTGTTGTCCTTTGAGTTGTACTTTACTTTCAGTTGTAGCTGTACCATTCTGTTGGGCTTGTATTTTCGGCCCCTTTTGTATTTTCAGCACACTTGTTTTACAGTTTTACTTAGTGTATCCTTTCGCTTGTTCTCTGATTGTGTGAGTTTACGTTTTATAAAGGCAATTCCTTCCCAGTTATAGGGATTTACGCCTTTGATGCTAGTCGCCAGCCCTTGGCCTATGGAAGGCGGGCTTGGGGTAGTTACGACTCGGGCCCCGAGGGACGGGTTGTGACAATTGATGAGTTTTTTGGTCAAATACAAGGAGCATAATACTTCTCAAAGGTGTATCTTCATTCTAGATATTATCATCTGAAGGTAAAGAAGGAAGATATTTAGAAGATATCCTTCTATATAAGGTCTGAACACTACGAGTTCATAGTGATTCCCTTTAGAATTAATAATGCACCTTAAATCTTCATAGATTTGATGAATAGAGTCATTAAAGAATACCTATAAAAATTTATGGTAGTCTTTATCAATAATATTCTCATTTACTCTAAGAGAAAGTAGGAACATCAAGTGAGACTTTTGGATACAACAAGTCACATTCTTAGGGCACATGATCATAAGTGAGGAAATTTATATGGACCATTCAAAGAAAAAGGTAATTGAATAATGGACCAGACCCACTAGTGTTGCATAAATCCACAGTTTTATTGGATTAGTCGGGTACTACCAACATTTTATGTGAAATTTATCATGACTGTCTAGCCTGCTAACTAAGTTAACATAGAAAGGGGTAATGTATTTCTATATGAAATAATGTGAGGAAATATTTAAGGAGCTCAAGAAGAGGATAATCACTGCACCTATATTCACACTACTATCAAGTAGAGAAGTTTTTATGATATACATCAATGCTTCAAAGAAAGGCTTGGGTTGTGTACTCATTTAGAATGAAAAGTGATAGCCTATACCTCATGAAAGTTAAAGATCCATGAGAAAAACTGCCTAAACTAGGATTTGGTGTTAGTAACAGTGATCTTTTCCTTGAATATTTGGTGGAACTACCTCTATGGTGAGAAGTGTGACATATATACATATGAAAATAAGCTAAAGTATATATTCACATAGAAATATTTGAACACGCATCAACGAAGATGGTTAGAGATGATCAAGGACTACGATTTCTATATTCCCTACCATCTTGGAAAGGTAAACAAGGTAGTCGATGCTCTTATCAAAAAAGAACCTACTACTTTATCCATGATTTGGATTGAGGAAGACCCCTTCATCATGAATATGTAAAGAATGGATATGGAAATCATAATGGTAGGGAATACATCCCACCTTGTCTAAATGATTTCCCAACCATCTATCCAATAGAAGATCAAGGAGGCACAAAAGGGATGATATAGAGCTTCAAAAAAAGTTGGAAGTAGTAAAGGAGGGGAAGATTTATGAATTCCAAATCAATAAAGATGGCTTCATTGGGTTTGGAACTAGACTTTGTGTGCCCATATCACCTGATATAAAGAAATAGATATTGGATAATTCACATAGCTCATCTTTCTCTATCCATCCTGGAAATACCAAGATATACCATAATCTTAGAGAGCACTTCTGGTGGGATATCATAAAGAAAAAGATTGCTGAGTACACCTCAAAGTGATTGGTATGTCAATAAGTTAAATCAGAGTGATAAAAGTCCAAGGGGATTATAAAACCATTACCCATACCCGCATGGAAATGGGAGAAAATCACCATATATTTTTTCACTAGCCTCCCCAATACATCCAAAGTAAGCAATAAAATATGGTTTGTGGTGGATTGACTCACAAAGACTACCCACATCATCGATATTTGGGAAGATTTCTCACTTAAACAACTTGATAAGATATACATAAATGAAGTGGTGAGGCTACACGAGCCACCACTTTTGATCATATCTGATAATGATCCAAGGTTCACTTCTAAATTATGGAGAAGTATTCAATATGCTCTAAATACTGAATTGGATTTTATTATACCCTATCACCCCAAACCAATGGTTAATCTAAAAGGACCATTCAGACACTTGGGGACATGTTGAGAGATCATTTAATGGAATTTAAAGGTGTATTGAATCAACATATACCATTAGTTGAGTTCTTATACAACAAAAAATTCCACTTGAGTATTAAAATGGATCCATAGGAAGCTCTACATGGGGAGCAATGTGGAACTCCTACTTTTTGGGATGAATTTTTTGAAAAATACATACTTAGACCCTATCTTGTTCAAGAGATTATAGAGAGGGTTCAATCCATATGATAACATATAAATCTTCTAAGATTTGGCATAACGAATCAAAATTTTCCATGTTTTTTTTGGAATATTATATGGATTATTTTCATAGCTAGACGAAGAGATGATGTGAGATTCTGAGACCCGGTGTGTTTGGAATTAATTTTTGAAATATATTAAATATATTAAATATGCACACACATAATTTTTCTAAAAAAGTGAAATAAATTATAAATTAAGGCTTGGATCAGAAATCTAAGGCCTCCGTTGAGTTTATAGCATGGGTTTTACCTTAGGAGTGATATAACCTTGGAACATGTCGGGTGTTCGGGTTGAGGCATAGTCATGGGAGGACATTTAAATAAATTAATTTAATAAATTGATTTATTTAACTAAAAATCATACCTAATAAAATTTTATAAATATATAGATATGGGAAAATTTTAGGGTAATCCACATAACCCTGTATATTTAAAGGATCCATTAGAGGAGGTTATGTAGGTGAACGAAAACTAGATCATGGTTCAAAGATCTGTCTGTAATGGAATTCAAGGATCTCTCCAGCGACAATGGCACAAAACCATTATTCATCAGTGATCAATCCAAATCAAGGTAGGATGTTTATTTTTTTTGGATTTATCCTTATTTTATTATTCCTATGATGAATGTGAATCAATCAACTAATGAATTGATTCACGAATTGTGTGTATCACGGGTATAGGTTAGATTTATCCAGGAATTTGGGATTTATTTATGATTATTTATTTATATCTTCATTCATTATTCTAATGACAGAGAATCAAGGCCAACACAAACATCAGATGAGGTTCATTCCTTTCATTTGTGTTTGTTCATTTCTTCCTCATTTCTTCATTCATTGTGGGAAAATATCTTGGCCCACAGTTCGACAATATCAATAAATCCACCATTTCACACCTGTTTCTTGGTGAAATAGTTTGATATCATAGATCCATTCTTGGATTAATGAAGGGATCAAGCTACAATGGTGGAAGATCGATCATGGATGGATTTTAGGGCATCGTTCTTCATATATTTGGTGTGAAATGATGGACAATGCATGTTGACGATTTCCAAATAGAATTAGAGGGCCAGAACCTAGCGTTTGACGACGAAAATACTCATTCGGTGTTGTTTCATGATTTTACAATGAGGTGTGTGGCTAGATCAATAGTTAGAGGAGTAGATGATGATGTATGAACAAATATGGGATTCTGGAAAATCCCACAGTACATGGTGTGTATTTTGGATCTACACACTATGTGGGACCCTTGTTGTGGTGCTAGGGTTTCTGTAGGAAGTTAAATATCACACGGTGTGTGGCCATTGTCACACAGTGTGTGACTTGTCTTGGTGGATCGACATGTACCTAGGAAGGTACACATGCATGGGTACAAGAACAGACACAACCAGTCATACAAATACACATCCAGAAGTACACGGGCTCGAACACACCATGTACTCTAACATAGACACATACATGGGCATGAGCCGTGATACATGGGAAGGACCCGATGCCAAAGGCACACACTATGTACTTCTATTACACATCGTGTACTCCTTCAAACATGGATTGGATCCCTTTTCCTCTTCATCTTGGATAATTTTCATTAGGGTGAAAACCCTTGATTCATTCCCTACGTGTTAGTATGGAATCACATCACACACATAGGATAATGATCTGTTTAGTGGGACTTCTTGGGTAGAGTTGTTGAAATCCTTCCATGAGGCCCGAAGTGATATCCTCTATCATCATCTTTCCATATGTGTAGTTCTTGGTATTGTCATGACTAACACTACACGGACAATGATTCTTTACTTAGTGGGTTATTCCAGATTGAGTTGTTGGTATACCCCATGTCCTTTGGTGTGATCCTCATCTATTTATCATTATCTTAAAACTTATAGCATATAATTCCTATAGAAAGACCTGATGAGAAGTACATCTCAGACAGACACCATCAATGTTATCTGACTTGTGGAGCGGGTTCTCCCGAGTGAGTGTTATGTGGATCTTTCGAGCGGGGTCCCTAAATTGACATTATGATTGTGAATTTACTTTGAGATTATGTTTCATTATTGAGTATATATTTATATTCTTGTTACATGTGTTGTAGAAATATACTTGTGTAGATATGACTATTATTCTTGTTGTTATATACTTAGTGATTTTGGGGTGTCTTACTGGGTACTTTTATACTCACCTCAGTATGGGATTTATCCACACATGCTGTGTTTTATACATACAATTTACATTTTGATGGAGTTATACATGGACCAAGACCAGAAGGGGTTTAGTGAGAAATACTAACCAAAGTTTATTCTGGAAGTTACCTTGATAACAGTCCCCTTCTATACTTTTCTATTAGACTTTTTTTTTCAGACTATTTGTAGTGGGCTTGTATTTGGACCTTTTTTCTTTCAGTACTTGTTGTCGTACTCTGGTGGTGGGATTTAGATATATGTATGAATGTTTTATTAGTTTTTTTACATTTAAGCGTTATATGGTCTTGGAGATGTGTATGTGTATGTACCGGTACATTAGGATAATGCCTCCCATGTTAGTGATATGATTACTCATTATTGGTTGCCAACACCTAGCCCGCTGGAGGTGAGCTTGGGGTAGTTACAGTTCGGGTCCCGTTGGGATGGGTCGTGATAGAGTGGTATCATGGGAGTCAGTTCTACCTTAGGATTGGAGTATGTGATATTGGTTTGGGGAAACAATTTTAAGTGTTTTGAGTTTATATTTCAGGACATAGACTCCACTATTGGTGTGAAAAACGATGTATCCATACTCCAGGGCTCTGATCATATCTCTAGATATACTCATTGACCGTGGTATATCTTTTTTATACTTTTAGTATTCCTCTATGACATATGTCATATAGGATTCACCATCAGGGCAATGAGGATGATCCCCTCAGTGATGAGGCATCGATACAAGATCATGTTCTGTAGGTGTTACCTCTATGTGTTTCACTAGTTATACCAACACCAATTGATTATCATATGGTACCCGCAGTACTAGCAGATGAGGTGCGCAAGTTGAGCGCACTTCACTATTTTTAGCGAAAATGAATGCGACGTCTCAAATTGGGTGCCACTCAAAGGTTCCCCATACCAGTGGGCCAAATGGCCTCAAGCATGCATCCCCATACACTAGAGGCCACTGACTAGCAGTGAGGGCCTAAGGTGTGTTCGTGGGGAGACTATGCGCACATATTAGAGTGGAGCACAACGAATAATAAAAAATAAATAGTAAAATCACAACAATAAGGAATAAATTAGTGGAAGAAGTCATAAATAACCAAGAAACTAATAATAATAGTCAAAATATGGAGAATGAATCATATAATAAATGACGATAATGTATGTTATGTCTCTATAATGCAGGAAAAAATGGATATAAGTTAGCAAGAAATACATGCTATACAAAAGAATACAAAAGAATCCAAAAACTATCTATCATCTCGAGTGACAGATCAATCATCTTCTACCAAGATCCATATTAAAGTAAGCAAGAAAGATCAGGTGTCCAAAGAAGGATGCTTCCCCTTGTCAACACCTGCATACATGTAATCTGACCAGGTACCAATGATGACCCATATAGGGTGTGAGATAAATCTAAATAGTCCACCACCAATTATGTTTATACAATCTAGTATGTGAATATAAATTGAAACAATGTGAAAATATATAAAATGTAAAGAAAATATAGTAATATAAATACCCCAATACTTTCTCCATCCTCAACTGGTGTCTGAACATGTAATCATTTAATTAATTATGTTCTAATTTGTAATAAGTGTCAACTATATTATATATAATAGAAATAATGTAAGAGGATCTAAGGTATAACCAAGTAATACTATAATTATGATAATAATGAGGGGGGGGGGTCAAGGTAATAATAAAGGCATCCTATAATGATGATAATAATAAAGGGGGGTCCAAGGTAATAACCAAGGAATCATTGACCTCAGGGGTTAAGACAACTTAGTAATAACATGTAGTCTGTCAATAAAGGGTCTGATTTTAATCCAAGGGGCATCACCCAAGGGATTCCACTAAAAATTATTCTAATCGAGTCCAGGGATCTCATCCAAGGTAAGAATTAGCTAATAATGACTATGACCAATGGGGTGAATCCATGGATCCATGTGTCCAAAGACATCAAGCTAGATATAAGGAGTATATACAAGGAATCATAATATCTAGAAGATAGTGAGGGATCCTAAAACATTATGTCAGGAATCCTTTAATAGACAAGGACCATGTTCCAAGGTGGGTATCTCCCTTAGCAACCAGCTCCTTGAATCAGAATGGAATCCTATGAGTGCTCAAGGTATTACCTCGGGAATCCAAGGTTGGATCAAGTCTGAACAATCCTATAAAGATAAAAGGGTCCATATGAAATAGGTAAATTATACATAATTCATTATTTAATTCAATCCATGTAACACTCATGCCATTTAATAAGTCAATTAGTTCATTTCATGACCTTTCATTAATTTGACAAGGTATATCAAGGACATGAAACCATTTGTTACTTTAATTTCATAATCAATTATCAGTCCATTCCTTTACCTTTCATAATCATGACAAGGTGGGATAAGGAGATGAAACCATATGCAATTCAATTATAATTAACTAGTCCAATTGATATTTATAAATATACTTTCCAAGTAACATTTTAAAGGTTCATTAATTAATTGGAATACTTACCTTGGAAGGTCCAAGTGATAATTTTATACAATATATAAGGTCTAGTCATTTCCAATTCATAATTCATTTTATTAAGAAAGGGATTACCATTAGTAGGGTCAAGCTATCACACCAGAATAATGTCTCAAATAAACCCACATGGGTTACCAAGGCTTAATTAAGGAATCACCCTACTTAGTGTGGAAGGAATTGAGGTATCAACCTACAATGGTATGATGAAAACATATAATAAGGGCTTTATAATATGAATATAATGATTATAGGCATGAAACATGAATTTAATAAGCAACACCTAGTGAAACTGGTGTTCGTACAATGACAATAGTTTATAAAATGCCAATACTTTTAGGAAAAGTCATAAAACACCTACCTAGAGACTATAACACTCTTCTCATTCAGTATTAACCCTTATTTTGGTTTGGATCAGAAGAAAACGAAATAATGGATCAACACCCTGAAAATAGGTCATATGATCCTTATCAAAATAGTTTCATTGAGGAGAATAAAAATGGTTAACTGAGCCTAAGGATTGAAGAGCTTACCTAGAGTAATCCAACAAGACCAATGGTTCTTGAATTTGAGCTCGGATGGTGAAACATGATAAAAAGTTATGAATAGGGGTTTGAGAGCTCCACCATGTGAGAAGAGGGCCTCATGTCCGCTAGAGGAGAAAAAGATAAGAGGGTGTAACTTATAAGAATTTAAGGCAATTTTAGTAAAACCACCCAAAAATTATAGGGTCGCATGGTTTGGAAACATGTTTGGACAAACCGTGTGCCAACTGTGCATCTCCCACTACCTAAGGAGGGATCACACACAGTTTCATGCACACGGTTAGACTAACCATGCACAAAACGTGATGCACGCCTCTGCTAAAAGTTGCATAGGTACCCACACAGACATGTTCTCATGGCTACATGGTTTCCTAAAATCGTGTTGATTTCTGAAGAACACTTCTTAGAACTCTCATGGTTAGTGAAACCATGCAGACTAGCTTGTATGGTTTCTACTAACCTTGTGACCCAGTCTTTTTCTCCACTGGATGGGGTTTCGAGCTCTGAAAAATCCCCAAACACCCCCAAAACTTGCATGACCTCATTAAAAACCCATAATAGGTCCAAGATAAAGAATTAAAACAAAATTTAAAGGATACACACCTCATATAAAAATAGTTTTTTTATAGAATTCCCCCCTTAAATGAACTCATCTCCTAGTTCACCTTATAAGGGCGGTGAAACACTATCTAAGAACAAATCTAGACACTGAGCATGTACATTGGACTCCCATTCCCAATTCTCATCCTACACTTAGTCGTGCTACCATAACACCCAAACTAAAGGGACACACCGGCCTCATATATCCATCATTCTTCGGTCAATGATGCATATGTGATACTCCTCAAAGGAATTATCAACATATAACTCAACCTCCTCAGGATCAAAAGTATGAGATGGGCCAACATGATAATGGTAAAGCTTTGAAAAATGGAAGATGTTGTGAATGGAACGGCACTTCTAAGTTAGTAATAAATAATAATCCATCGGCCTAACTCTGTCTAGAATCTCAAATAGTTTGACCTAATGAGGCGACAACTTCCCTTGCCTCTGTATCCATCTATGCCCATTTCTGGATGATACCTGTAAGAAAAAACAATCCCCAACCTAAAACTCTAGAGTTCATCGATGGTGATAGGCATACTATTTCTACATATAATAAGTATACATACACTTACTAACCAGCTGAACCTGCTATGAAGTCTCCTGCATGAGATGAGGACCTAATAGTGTTGCCTCTTCTGCCTATATCCAGAATAGGGGTGAAAAAAACTACATACCATACAAGGCCTCATAAGGATCCATAAGAATCATCAATTGATATATATTATTGTAGGTAAAATCTAAAATAGGTATATACTTATCCTAAGAACCACTGAAATCAAGGAAGAATACTCATAGAATGTCCTCTAACACTTGTATCGCCCGTTCTGACTGGCCATCAATCTGAGGGTGAAAGGCTATTCTCAGAAGTAACTGTGTATCCATATCCTTTTGTAACCCCTACTAGAACCTCTATGTGAAATGAGCATATCTATCCAAAAATATAGTACAAGGTACCCCATGCAGCCGTATAATCTCATGGAAATATAGTCTTCCTAAATCATCAAATGAGAAAGTCTCTCAAATAGAAAATAAGTGGGCTACCTTTTTTAGTCGACCCATGACTACAAAAACCACATCACTACCTTGAGATGACCTTAGTAAGATGAATACAAAATCCATAGTATCATATTTCCATTTCCATTCTAGGACTAGAAATGGATGTAACAAGACCACAGGATGCTGGTGCTCCACCTTTACCTACTGAAAGGTGGAACACCTAGTGATAAAACCTGCTATCTAAATTTTCATCCCAGACCATCAATACTAGCATCACATATCTTGATACGTATTGTAGATTCCTAGATGAATTGCCCACTAAGAAGTGCGGGACTCTCACATTAGTTCCTCTCTCATATCTGTAGGAACCTAGACACATCCATGTATATGGAGGATTTTGTCTCTATCAACATACCAATCTGGAGGAGGGTCCTCACTAGAAATACCATCCCATAGGACCAAGCCTTCAGGAACTAAAAACTACCTACTCTTTACCCTATCCAAGAGGAAATATGTAACTGCCAAGGCTAAAATAAAAGTCATATCATGACTCTTATGAAACTCCAAATGTAGCTAAAAAAATAGGGCCATCAATTTCCATTCATTACTGGATTCCTGTACGGCCTATGACTGAGCCTTTCGGCTCAGCGCATTAACTACCACATTACTCTTTCCATGCATATATGCAAGATAAAAGCTGAAGTATTGAATGTATTTGATGAATATTCACTATTTGATATTCAATTCATGCTATTTAAAGATATATTTGAGGCTCTTGTGGTCTATATACACCACAAAGTGCTCACCCATTAGATAGTGTCTCCAGAAATGTAAGGCATAGACAAAAACTGCTAGCTCGAAGTCATGTGTTGGGTAATTATTCACATGAGGTATCAACTAGTGAGACTTGTACACAACAAATCTATCCTCCTATATAAAAACTACACCCAGTATAATTCCATATGCATCAAATAACATTGTAAATTCTCTTCTAGGATCTGGAAGAATTGGAATCAATGTTGAGGTAAGTCTTCCTTTTATCTCTTGAAATGATTTCACACATGCTTCTGACCATATAAACTTCATACCCTTCTTTGTAAGACTTGTAATAGGTGAATTAAGTCATGATAAGTCATGTATGAAACACATGTAATATCCAACCAACCCCAAGAAACTCTATATATCAAACACGTTCTTGGGATGATCCTAGAAAACCACAACACTCACTTTTTTCGGGTCAACTTATACTCCTGATTCCAAGATAATATGACCCAAGAAGTGAAATTTATTGATATAGAAGTGGAAATTATCAATATTACCATAAAGATGATGCTCTCTCAGTGTATTAAAACAATATCAAGATGTATATCATGGTCTCTACGAGTATGATAATACACCAAGATTCCGTCTATAAAGACCACAACAAAAGAATAAAGATAGGGGTGAAAAAACCTATTCATAAAATCCATGAAAATTATGGGAATGTTTGTAAGACCGAATGACATAACAAGATACCCATATAAACCATACCAACTTTGGAAGGTTGTACGTGATATATCTGAAGGCCCGACTCACACCTGATGATAACTCGATCTTAGGTTGATTTTCAAGAATACCCTAGCGCCTTGGAGCTAGAAAAAGATATCATTTATTTGAGGTAGTGGATACTGGTTCTTAACTTTAAGTTGGTTAAACCGTTGGTAATCCACACATAGCCTAACGATCTCATCCGGCTTCTTGGAAAAAAGCACAGGTGAACCCCAGGAAGAAGTACTGGGTCTGATAAAAACTTTAGAATCCAGAACCTCCAAATGTCTCTTGATCTCCTGGAGCTTAGTATGATCCATCCTATATGAAGGAATGGACACTTAAGCTTCTCCTGGAACAAGCTTGATATTAAAATCTATCTCTCTCTTAGGAGGTAAGATAAAAAAATCATCAATAAAGACATCCCTAAAATGATCTTATACCATAGGAAAATCTATCAGATGAATTCTCTGCTCTTCCTTGAAAAGACTAGAAATATGGGTAGTCAATCCACCTTGCCCATGATTCTTTAGTCCTTATATATTAGCCTAGACATTCCACTCACCCTTTTGGAGATAAATGCCACCCTATGGTGATTTAAACAACACCCTGTATTGATAGAAGCCTACATAGGCATGATATAGAACCAACCAATCCATCCCAATAATGAAATCAAATCCCGTAATCTTGAGGGTGAAGATGTCCCATAAGAAGAAACAATTGCCTACCTTAAGGGTTGAATCTATGCATTGGAATTTTCCATCTGACCATACTCCCAATAGTGTGTCAAGGGTCATCACACCACAGTAATACTGAATTTCTATCCTGAGACATTCACAATTGATAAAGATATAAAAGAGTGTGAATCACCTATATTGAATAAAGTAGATACAATAGTAGAGTTTACTAGGATAATACCTCATACTGTATATGGTCCTACACTCTAATCCTAAGGTATCAGCTGTAAATCATGCAACTAACCTGATCCATGACCCTTTACTACAACTAGACTACCCTGAGCAGGTATGCTCTATTTTTTCTAATAATCATAAGTCTGGATACCATGACCATGACCTACTCCTCATTCTAGTCAGCCGATGCTACTCCAAATCCTTGCCTGACACAACACAACTGATCCTACCCATGAAGGTGGAGTTGGTGTGGATCCTATTCCACTTCAAAGAAGGTGTAAAGGTCCGATAGAATCTCTTAATATGTCTCATATGGCTGTAGGAATGACACTCAAGATGGTCTCTATCACACTAAAGCTTCAGATTCCCCTTACGTCCACACTGATGGCATATAATAAAGCTACTAGTGTGGATACTTTGGCCACCAATGATTTAAGGAGAAACCTCAGGACTTTTATTCTTACTACTAGAAGAACTACTTCACTTCCTCAACACTGATCATCTATTCCTAGTACTATCAGCTTCTCCCAGGTTGTACTCAGTTATAAGAGCCTAATTAATGATCTTAGAAAAGGTAGGTAGGTAAAAGAAATTTACCTATGAGCAGATGACTTACTTGAGTCTATCCTTGAAACGTCATGTTCATGATAGCTAATCACTGGATAAAAGTGGTGAAAATCATTACAACTAAGTAAAACACGCTGAATAGTCCATGATAGACATAACACCCTACTCCAGGAACATGAACTCTATAGCTTAGTCAACTCTCAACATCTGAGGAAAGAAGTAATCATAGATGGTAGTCTGAAAGTCCACCTAGATCATACCCTGATAAAGACCAGCATGAGTAATCACATCCCACCAGCATTTTGTGGAATTGCACAACATATAGGTGGAAATCTTGAACCTCCTCTATAGAGGCGTCCCTATTTGATTAAATATAGAAAGAGTGGACTCAATCCAAGACTCAAAATCTTGTGGACTTCAATCCACCAAAAAGATGGGAGGATGCTGCTGCTGGAACTCACGAGTCAGATTAACCATATTAGGTGAAGGTCTCAGAACACCCTATATAGACTACATCAAATGTAAGAAACTAAAATAAAGCTAAAAGTTAGTTCCCATTTCAGGTATGATAGGTGGTTCCTCAAGAAGAACTCCTGACGGTATGACTGGTGGCTCAGTTCCCACTATGTCTCGAGCATGGTCATCACTACCTTCCCAGCGCATGACTCAAGTAAATCATGGTGGCATAACTCCACAAATTCTAAGAACATTCCTCAAAAAAATATTTTAAATAGATAGAATCACTAGAAAAATAAGATCATAAAGGAAAGGGCTCACTACCCAAGGTATACTACCCCAACTACCTACTTAGAAGGTCGGGGTATTGGTAAGTGTTTGGATTTAATTATAGGGTATCCAGTATGTGAAGGCTCAACTTCACTTTTCCACTTCATTTACTATAAACCATTTGATTTTATAAGTCAAGATTAATATTTAAAGTTTTCATTTTCTTATATATATATAACATAGTTCAGTTAAAATGGATCAACATTCCTAGTGAATAAGGTCCCATACACCTTATCACTGAAATCGACACCCATTTAGTTTTTATTTAACCCCATCTACATTCAATCATAGAATGTAACAGGTAATATAGAATGGATCAACTTGATAAATTACCCCTTCCAATCTACGAGGGACCAAACACTTCATAAATTGAAACCGGTAGTCATTCAATCACATCTAAAGGGCATCTCATGTAATGAGAGGTACATAGATGACATGGGTATAAACCAAATATTTAATATGCCACCATCAAAACGTATAGAAAAACACCATTTAGATTGATGCGAACACTTTAAATAACCAATTCCCTTCCCTTCATAAGATGTTAACAACACAAGAATTAATATAAAAACCACAGATCACTCAAAAATCATAGGTGACACAAGTAGTGTAAGTAATAAAATGTACTTATATGGCATGAAATATGCATGAAATGCAAATTATAGGTTCCTATAATGATGCATGATTGATGATTCCTTGACCTCATCTCATCGGTTCAAAGATAAAATGCAATACTCAATAAATAATAATAATAATAAACATAAAATAGCATGTGCATCACCCAACTATGTAAGAATATCAACTACAATAAGAAAAATATAGAACAAAAATTCTTATTTCAGGCAACTTGATATTTACCCCGAACGGGGGTTAGATATTCCCAAGCATGACTTATAACCAAGTTACGAAGCATTCATCATCACCTGTATATTGTCTAAAAATATTAAAGTAAGAAAATAAACCTCTGATACCACTTTGTGATGTCCTAACCTGGATGCCACTCAAAGGTTCCCTATGCCGATGGGCCACATGGCCTTAAGCATTCCTCCTCGTACGCTAGAGGATACCGACTAGTAGTGAGGGATTAGGCTGTGTCTGTGGGGATACTATGACCTCATGTTAGAGTGGAGCATAATGGATAATAAGAAGATATATATCAAAATCACAATAATAAGGAATAATTTAGAAAAAGTAGACATAAATAACCAAGCAACTGATAATAATACTCAAAATATAAAAACTGAATCTTATACAAAATGATCATAATGTATGTCATGTCTCTATAAAGTAGTAAAACATATATACAAGATAGAAGACAATACATGTTATACAAAATAATAAAAAAGAACCCAAAAACTATCCAACATCCTGAGCGTTGGCTCGGTCATCTACTACCAAGATCCATACTAAAGCAAGAAAGCAAGATTAGGTGTCCAAAGAGGGATGATTCACGTTATCAACACCGACATACATGTAATATTCTTGGGTACTAACAATTTCCTAGATAGGGTGTGAGATAAATCTCAGCAGGCCACCACCAACGGGGTCTATACAATCCAGTCTATAAATATGAATCGAAACCATGTGTAGGTATATATAAACATAAATACAATACAATACCCCAATACCTACTTCATCCTCAGCTGGTTTCTGAACATGTAATCATTTAATTAATTATGTTATAGTTTGTAATAAGTGTCAACCATATTGTATATAATAGAGATAATTTAAGAGGATATAAGTTATATCCATGGAATCCTATAATGATGATAATAATTAAGGGGGATCCAAGGTAATAACCAATGAATCCTTGACCTTAGGGGTCAAGATAACTGTGTAATAACATGAAGTTTGGAAATAAAGGGCCTGAGTGTAATCCAAGGGGAATCACCCAAGGAATTCCACTATAAATTATTCTAACAAAGTCCAAGGATCTCATCCAAGGTAAGCATGGGATAAGCATGACTG
The DNA here is from genome assembly GCA_963277665.1 of Viscum album. NCBI lineage: Eukaryota > Viridiplantae > Streptophyta > Magnoliopsida > Santalales > Viscaceae > Viscum > Viscum album. The sequence continues at coordinate 23,941,917 of OY728160.1, read as the reverse complement.
AGCCCAATGGGGTGAATCCATGGTTTCAAATTTCCAAAGATATCAAGCTGGATCCAAGGAGTGTATCCAAGGAATCCTAATATATAGAATATGGTGAAGGGATCCTACAAAATTATTTCAAGAATCCGCTAATAGACAAGGACCATGTTCCAAGGTGGGTATCTCCCTTGGAAACTAGATCCTTGAATCGGAATGGAATCCTCTGAGTGCTCAAGGAATTCCCTCAGGAATCCAAGTTTGGATCAAGTCTAACCACTCATATAAATATAAAAAGGACCATATGAAATAGGAATATTATACATAATTAATTATTTAATTTAGTCCATTTAATACACATTCCATTCAATAATTCAATTGGTTCATTCCATTACATTTCATTAATGTGACAAGGTATATCAAGGACACACAACCATTTATTACTTTAATTCCATTATCAATTATCAGATCCATTCCTTTACCTCTCGTAAGCATGACAAGGCAGGCTAAGGATATGTAACTATAGTCAATTCAATTATAATTAATTAGGATAAGTGATATCTATAAATATACTTTCCAAATAACATTTTAAAGTTTCATAATTAATTGGAACACTTACCTTATAATGTTCAAGTGATAATTTTATACATTATATAAGGTTTAGTCATTTACAATTCATAATTAATTTTATTAAGAAAGGGATTAGAATTAGTAGGGTCAATCCATCACACTCAAACAGTGCCTCAAATAAACTCACATGGGTTACCAATGATTAATTAAGGAAGAACCATACTTGATGTGGAAGGCATTGATATATCAACCTCTAATGGTATGAAGAAAAAAATAATAAGGGCTCTAGAATATGAGCACAATGATTATAAGCATGGCACATGAATTTAATAATCAACACCTGGTGAAATTGGTGCATGCACAATGGAAAAAGTTTATAAAATGATAATACTTTTAGGGAGAATTCATATACCATCTACCTAGAACCTATAACACTCTCCTCATCCAGTATCATCCTTTAGTTTAGCCTATATCAGAATAAAATGGAAGAACATATCAATGCCCTAAAATTAGAGAATATGAGACTGTATCAAAATATCATCGTCGGGGAGAAGAAAAATGATGAACTGAGCCTAAGGATTGAAGATCTTACCTATAGAAATCCAATGAGACCAACGGTTCTCAAATTTGAGCTTGGATGGTGAAACATGATCAAATGTTATGAATAGGGGGGTTTGAGAGCTCCACTGGGTGAGAAGAGGGAATCCTGTACATTAGATGAGAAAAAGAGAATATGGGTGTAATTTATAATAATTTAAGGTAATTTTGGTAAAATCACCCAAAAATTATAAGGTCACATGGTTTGGCTGCATGCTTGGCCAAACTGCATGTCAACCGTGTGCCTCCCACTACCTAAGGAGGGACCCCTAATGGTTTCATGTTCACGGTTTGACTAACCATGTGAAAACCATGATATATGCCTCAGCTAAAAGTTGTAGAGGTATCCACATGATAATGCACCCCTAGAGGCAAGGTTTCCTAAAACCATTTGGCCTTCTGAATCCCTTTTCCTAGCCCTTGCACGGTTAGGGAAACCATGCGAACTGGCTCACACAGTTTCTACTAACTGTGTGGCCCAGTCCTTTTCTCCAAGGACTGAGGATCCAAGCTTCAAACAAGCCCTAGACACCCCCAAAACTTGCATTACCTCATTAGGAACTCATAATAAGTCCAAGATAAAGAATTATAATGAAATTTATTGAATCCGTACCTCATAGAAAAACTAGGTTATTTAAATGAACCCTTAGGTTTTGAGGTGAGATTGACCCACATGTGGCTAAGGACCAGCTTGAGGTCATGACATGAGTTTTCTGTCTTGTCTGAACACTAGAAGATCAGATGGTGGTCCTGGAAACGATCCTTCTCCTTGGATCTGTAGGATGATGGTGGGGTTTAGTAACCCAATCACATGACAAGGCATCTCTATCATGGTCAAAGTTCGCGAACCTTTTCAGAGAGGAGTTATCTCCAACTATGCTAAGGGTTGTGCATATCTAGAAGATTCTACAACTTCAAAATGGCAGTATGACAGTGGCTGAGTATTAATCGAGGTTCACCAACCTCTCCAAGTACTCAATGGATATAGTTTATGATTGGTTCTTTTGGGCTTTGAAAATTGAGAGAGGACTACATAGAGACATATGAGACAACTTTATACCTATATGCATCCCTACCTATGTTGGGGTGCTAGAGAATTCTTTTTTGGTTGAGAGTTTCCTAGATGAGCAGACCTAGATAGTGGTTACCGGTAGTGGGAACACAGAAATAATGATTTCTGCAGTAGGGAGCCGATGTCAGTCTTAGGGACCTAAACATGCGAGGTGTTTCAGGAGGAAATCCTAGGATAGAGGGTCTGTGGTTCGAGGACCACATGATGGGTTTAGTCATCCCAAGGAGCGGAAATGCTACTGTTGTGATAGCATGGGACATCTTGCACGAGATTGTCCGACCCGTCATACAGTTGATAGGGAGACAATGGATAGACCACCTAGGATAAGGAAATTGTGGAAGAAGATAGGTCCTTATGGCGTCATATGTGGTATAGGCGATGGTAGAGTAGTTATAGATGACATACGTTTTGAATTGTTACCACCCCCACCCCCATGTGGTCCATGACATGATCAAGGAGCTGTAGGACATGGGTGGGGGTAGCTATAGGTGGTCAAGGCTTATGACTTAGAGGATCCAGGGATGATACAAGGTACAATTTGTGACTTTTATACCTTAGATACAGTACTAATATACATAGGTGTGATTCATTCCTTTATTTCCACTTATCTGGTTTGATACTTAGATATTCTTGTTGAGACCTTAGCTTGACCCTTGCGCTTGGAGACTCCGATTGGAGATGAATCAGTGATCACACACTGACAGTGTGACCTAACTCTTGGAGGTGAGAGTTTTTTGGGATATATTTATAGAAGTGATGAGGCCTTATGACATCATCTTAGGTATGGAGTGGTTATTTACCATTCATTACCAAATAGACTATTTTAGGCGGAGGATGCGGTGCGTCCACAATGATGGGACCGAGTTTTCCTTTATGGGTGAAAAGGAAACCCAAACAGTGTAGGATGGAATCATGCATAGGAGGGTACAACTGATTACACACAAATTGGATAGCATGACCCTCAATGTAGTGAATGATATGAGTTTTCAGTTTCCTAAAATGGTGGTGGAGTATGAGGACATCTTTTTTAAGGATTTTTTAGGCTTACCTCCCCACCAAGAGATAGAACTATGAATCTATATATTCCTTGGGATGACCCTGATATTTGTGCCAACATATTAGATGGCTCCCATATATATTTATGAGTTAAGGGTATAGTTGGAGGAATTTTAGAGGAAGGGATTTGTTAGACCTAGTGTTCAACCCTGGGCAGCCCTAGTTTTGTTTACCAAGAAGGCATACAAGAGCTTGAGGTTGTGTGTGGATTACCATCATCTAAATCAGGCGACCGTAAAGAAAAAGTATCCATTATCAAGGATTGATGAAATATTTTATTAGTTGAGAGGGGAATGATGGATCTAAAATATTGAAATCAGATCAGGCTATCACCAGTTGTGTGTATGGGATGCGGATATACCAAATATTACATTTATATGTAACTATAGTCACTATGTGTACTTGGTGATTACCTTTGATGTGAAGAAATACCTAACAGTGTTCATGGAACTCATGAACCAAATATTTCAGCCTTTCTTAGACTGTTTTGTGATAGTCTTCATCAACGATATTATAGTGTACTCGGCATTTGAGGAGCATGAGAGACACTTGAGGATAGTTCTAGGCATACTCTAAGAGCACTATATTTATAGAATCTATCAAAGTAAAAGTTCTGAATTCAAGAGGTCTACTTTCTGGGACATTTTATCTCAGTATACGATGTAGAAATGGACTTGGAGAAGATCTAGGTAGTGTTAGCTTAAGATACACCCAATAACATGATAGAGGTACAAATATTTCTTGGGTTGGAAGGATACTATCATAGATCTATACCTAACTTCTCCAAGGTATCATCTCCCTTGACATCTTTGACCTGAAAGTGGAAGCCTTTCATATGGAAATAGAGGCTCCAATAGGCTTTCCAAGAGTTGTGGTAGAGATTGAAAAGAGCTCCCATATTGAGATTTCCAAAGGATGGTGTTGATATATAGTGTTCTGTGATACATCAGGAACTGGGCTTGGTTGTGTTATGATGCAGTGGAAAATGGTGATTGCCTATAGTTTATGTTAGTTGAGACCACATGATAAAAACTACACAACCCATGATCTTGAGTTATCAATGGTAGTCTTTTCATTGAAGATGTGGTGACACTACCTTATGGGTGAGTAGTTTATCATCTATTCTAACCACAAGAGTCTCAAGTATATCTTCTCTTAGATGGATCTTAAATTGATACAGAGGTGATGAATAGAGTTCCTATAGGATTATGACTTTGATATTGTCTATACTCATGGGAAGGGGAATATGGTAGTAGGTTCTCTCAACAAGAGATCTTATTTTCAGTTTCTAATCAAGGAATCTGAGCTGTTGGCCTCATTACAGATATCCTTTATGGATGGGTATGGAGCATCTTACCTCCAGTAAATAATTTTTACCCCTCCAATATTATAATAAGACAGAGAGGCACAACTTGGGGATACCAACTGTGAGACCCTATTTACTCAGTATCCACTGGACATGCTCCTAATGGATTTTATAAAGGTGGGGATCATGTCATTCATTTCATAGTATGCATGATTGTACCCATGAAATTACAGGAAGTGGTTATAAGATAGTTTCACATATATCCTTTAGTAGTAAATATGAGTGTGTAAAATATGTACCAGGACCTCTGAAGTTAGTTTTGGTGGCCAGGGATGAAGAATGGAGTTGCATAGTTTGTCTCTCGATGCCTTACTCGTTAGTAAGTGAAGGTTGAGCACCAAGTTCTAGCAGTTTTAGCACAACATATTGAGGTGATATATTTTAAGTGGGATGATATATCCATATAATTCATGATGATATTACCACATATGTCCAAGGGACATGATTCCATCTAGGTGATCATATAATGACTCTCCAATTCATTCCACTTCCTGACTATATAAGAGTAGAGTTCAGTAGAGCACTTGAGATGCATCTATGTACAAAAGATTTTCCAACTCCATGGAGTTACCTCGATGATCATTTTTGAATGTGATGCTGGCTTCACATCTCACTTATGGAAGGTATTATAGGAGGTTTTTGGGACTCAACTACATTTGATCATGACTTTTCACCCCTGGAATGATGGTTATACTGAGCGGACCATTAAGGTTTTGGAGGACATGCTGAGATATTGTATGTTGGACTTTGGATGTAGTTGATAGGATCACCTGCCATTGGTGGAGTTTTCATACAACAATAGTTACCATTCCACCATCAATATGATTCCATTCAAGGCCTTGTATAGGCGACCCTGCTGGTCACCACTCTGATGGACCAACCCAGGAGAGTAGACACCTATGGGTCTAGAGTTAGTGTGATCAACTATAGAGAAAGTGAAGATCATCCATGAGTGGATAAGGACTACACAAAGTTTTAAAAAGTCCTATGTTGACTGATAATGGAGGCATTTAGAGTTTGAGGAGGGAGACCATGTATTCCTATAGGTTTCACCTTGATGAGGATTACAAAGATTTGGCTGGGGTGAAAAGTTATCTATGAGATTCATTATCCCTTTCCAGATAATGTGAGTTAGTGAGGTGGTCTACCGCTTAGATCTACCACTGTAGTTAGACCAGGTACACAACATCTTCTATGTGTCCCAACCAAGGAGGTACGTGCATGATTCGCCACGCGTTATCAACTGGGGTGAGATGGAAATCAAGGATGGAGCTACCTTTTCTGATTATCTGGTGAATATTGAGGATCGATAGGATATGATACTTTATGAGTGATCAATTTCCTAAGTGCATGTTTGGTGGTATCATGAGAATCTTCAAGAGAGCACTCAGGAGTGAGAGACTTAGATTCATGATCAATACCCACATCTCTTTGTGTAGCCTTTTGTTTTGGATTTCCAAGATGTAAAGCCCCAAGGTGGAGATAATGTAACAACTTCGTTTTTTCCATGATTTGTTTTATAATATTATATGGATTATTTTTGGAGATAGTCATGGTGACAATATGAGGTTATGAGGCTCAATGTGCCTGAAATTAGTTTTTTAAAAATATTAAAAATATTAAAAATATTAAATATGCGCATGTGAAATTTTCCTAAAAAAGTGTAATAACTTATAAATAGAGGCTAAAATAATAAATATAAGTCCTACATTGAGTTCATAATGTTATTTTTACCCTAGTCATGATATAACCTTGGAACATATCATGCGTTCAGGCTGAGGCACGGTCCTGGGCGGAAGTTTAAATAAATAAATTTAATTAATTTATTTATTTAACTAAAAACCCAACCTAATAATATTATTTAAATTTGTGGATATAGGAAAATCCTAGGGTTAGTTGTATAGCCCTAGATATTTAGAGGATCTATTGGAGGATAATACATGGGAAAATGAAAATCGGATCATGGTTCAATGATCGGTGTGCAATGAAATTCAAGGATCTCTCCAAAAACAATGACATGAAACCTTTATTCACTGGAGATTGATCAAAATCGAGGTAGGATGATGATTTTTTTTGATTTATCCCTATTTTATTATTCCTACAATGAATGAAAATCAATAAACTAATGAATTGATTCGTGGATTGTGTGTATCATGGGTACATGTTAGATTTATTTGAGAATTGGGGATTTATTTGTGATTATTTATTTATATCTTCATTCTTAATTCTAATGGAAACGAATCAAGTCTAAATAAAAAATTAGTTGAGGTTTGTTCCTCATGTTTTTTTTGTGTATTTATTCCCCATTTGTTCATTCATCGCGGGAAAATATCTTGGCCCGTAGTTCGATAAATACCGATTAATCAACTTTTATGCACCCGTTTCATGGCGCAACAGTTTGATATCACATATTAGGGCTTGGATCAATGATGATATAGAGATATGATGACAAAATATTGATCAGGGATGTATTTTAGGGTACTTTTCTTTTTATATTTTGTGTGCGATGACAGTCAACGCACATAGATAATTCCCAAATGAAATCAGAGTGTTGGAACCTACTATTCGATGACAAAAAGACTTGGCCAGTGGTGTTACATGATTTTCAAATGAGGTGAGTGGATAGATCAGTAGCCGAAGGAGTATATTAAGACACATGAAAAAATCTAGGATTTTGGAAAATCCCACAGTACACGGTGTGTATTGAGGATCTACACACCGTGTGGGACCCCTAGTGTGGAACTAGGCTTCCCATATAAAGTTAAATATCACATGGAATATGACCCCTATCACATGGTGCATGAATCATATTGGAAGATCGGTGTGTGACTAGGAAGGTACATGGGTAGGGGAACAGGAATGAACACATCCATCCATATACAGACACGGACAGAAGTACACAGGCTCGGACATGCCGTGTACTCTAACACAAACATGGACATGGGCATGAGCTATGATACATGGGCATGAACCAATGACAAAGAGAAATGTTGTGTAATTCTAGTACATTATGTGCACCCCTTCAAACTTGGATTGGAGCCCTTATCCTCTTCAGCTTGGAAAAGTTTCTTTAGGGTGCATACCCTTGATTCATTCCCTGAGGGTTAGTATAGAATCACATCTTATACATAGGGTAGTGATCCCATCAGTGGTACTTATTGGGTAGAATTTTTTGAATCCTTTTGTGTGGATTTTAGTGAGATCCTTATCATCATCTTTCCCTAGGTGGAGTTATTGGTATCATTGTGATCAATACTACATGAGCATTGATCCTCTACTTAGAATTTTATTCCATATTGAGTTGTTGGTATACCCCATAACCTTAGGTGTGATCCTCATCTGTGTATCATTGTCTTTAAACTTCCAGTGTATACTTTCTATAGTGAGACCTGATGAACAATAAATCTCCTATGGATTCCATCAATGATATATGACTCATGGATCATGTTCTCCTGGATGAGTGTTATGTGGAACTTTTGAGAAGGATCCCTAGATTGGAATTATAGTTGTGACTTTACTTTGAGACTGTGTGTCCTTGTTGAGCATATCTGGATATTATTGTTATATGTGTTGTAGACATATACCTGTGTTGAGATAACTGTTATTCTTTTTGTTATATGATTAGTGATTTCGAGGTGTCTTGCTGGGTATTTTTATACTCATCCCTTCATGATATTTTCCCACATGTATTGTGTCTTATGCAGAAGAAAAACCTTTTGACAGAGTCCTAGAGGGACCATGACCGGGTGGAGCTTAGTGATCCAGACTAACCAAAGTGTATTCTGGTATTTACCTTGACACCGGTCCCCTTTTATACTTTCAAGTTGGAATTATTTTCAAACTCTTTGTGGAGGCCTTGTATTTAGCCTTTTTTTCTTTCAATACTTGTTGTCGTACTCTGTTAGTGGGATTTAGATGTTTTTATGAATATTTTATCAGTTGTTTTACATTTCAACATTGTATGGGATTAAAGATGTGTGTGTGTACAAGTAAATTAGGTTAAGGCCTCCAATGTTAGTGATATTCCTACTCGGCACTAGTCGCCAACCCCTTTTCAATTGGAGGCGGTATTGGGGTAGTCATGGTTCGGTCCCCGTTGGGTCAGGTCATGATAAGAGTTATGTTGAAAACCTTTAAAGGGACTTGGTGTTTGAATTTGGAAACAAAGTTTTTCTTTGAATATCACCAAGAAAGAGAACCATGAAGTCTAGAAAGAAAGTAAACCTTAGCCATAGGTAAATTATCCCCTTTGATATCCTTGATCACATAAGAGGAATGGCATATAGACTCAAACTTTTACCAAACATGGATCAATTTCATCATGTGTTCCAAGTATCTCTCTTGAGTAAGTACATTCGTGATCCCTCACATGTATTGAATTCAGATGTGGTACAACTGGATCATGACCCCTCTTATGGGGAGTATCCAATGAAGATATTAGACTATAGAGACAAAATTATATATAAAAAGACAACTTAACTTGACAATGTTTTATGGAGGAGCCATAAATATGAAGAGGTAGCATGGGAACCAGAGGAAATGATGAAATAGAAGTACCCTCATCAATTCTCAATCATGAATATGAGTTGGAATTTTGAGGATGAAATTTCTAGGGGAAGAGTAAAATGAACCAGATTTTATAAATGATATATGTTTCCTGAATAAATATGTGTTACATTATATATCATTATACGCATACACCACATAGAGAAACTAACAACACTCTATCTCATTAATGTAGATCGTTGCATTAGTCAGCAACTAAACCCATGAAAATTCCAAATATTACAATGGTAAAAAATATTAAATAGAAAAATTAGAATGGTAAAACTTTTATCATTCCAATCTAATATAATTATCACCCCTAGAAACAACAATATAGAAAAGAAACAGAACATTAGAAAACCAATCAACATATTAGAAAAGGAAAATATATAATCTTGGGAGGAACTATATGAATATTGATTGAAGGAATGGATTGGTATTTATAGGATACAATATGACCATTGTAATAGAAATTTAACTGTTAGAATTGTAATGTGACCGTTGGAATAGTAACCTTATCATAAGGAATTGTAACCTAACCATTGGGAATAGTAACCTAATCGTTGGGAATAACAACTTCACTAAAAAATAATAAAATGAAATATAAATAATATTTATCATGATTAATTTAAGAAAATATAAATATTATAAACCCATAAAATAAATATCAAGATTAAAAACTTAAATAAAATTTAATCACATTTTTTAAATAAATTATATTTTAATGTATTTCATAAAAATCATAATTTTTATATTAAAATTTAAAATTACCTATGTTATAAAATTATTTTTTCAAAATGAATGTAATTTTTAGAATTATCATGTCAAAATTGTCTAAGGGTAATTTTTTTCATAATTTTTAGAAATAATTTAATTTTTATGTGAATGGTAAAAGTATTATTTTTCAAACACCGCATGTTTTATGACATAATAATGATGAAATAATGACTTAATAAATTATAAATTGCTTATTTTAGTATAAAATAAATTTAATAATATAAATGGGTCATTTAAAAATAATAAAATTAATTTCTAATCCTAAAAATTATTTTCTAGATTCTAAAGTCAAAAGAGTTTCATTAAAATAACAATTTTTCGTTTTTTCCACTTTAATTTTTAATAAACCAGTGAATTCAGTTTATAAAGTGGTTTACAGTCATAAATTAATTTAATTTTATTTATATATGATTCATAATGTAAAAAATATCTCTATCGAAAGGTTTACCTTAGATATAATAATTTATTCAATATTTTATCCTTAAAATACCCCTATCCTCAAGTATAAATAACCCATCATCCATCCCTAAGAAAACTAATTACCTTCCTATTTAAAAAGACAAAAATATTCCCAAATTTATTCCCTTAATCCCCTTATAATCCTCAGGTATTTTTTAGAGTCATTAAACTCCAATTATTCAAGGATTTTAGTGCCATAGAGAAGAAGAAACACTGAGAAGAGGGTAAGTTTTCATCAACCCTTATTCATATTTTCCTCTTCTCTTCCTATTTTTATCTATTAATTTCAAACCAAAATATTATAATATTAATTGAGTATTATGTTAAAATTATATTAACAATTTTAAGATACTGTAATGACAATATTTATGACATATTTATATGTCGATCTTCTCTTTTATCCACTTTTGATAATGTCCCATCAACGGTCGGTTAACCGCCTATGAAGAAATTTCCAACTATATGACCACCACAAACTTCATGGATGGATAGTATGAAATATTTATAATATATAAATATATAATTAAATTTATTCTAATTTTCTGGAATTAATTTAACTTATGTATAAATGACCTTGAACAAAAATAGGAAAAACAAAACAAAACAAGATAATTTAATGAAAACGTGATATCAAAACAATTTATGTTTAAAAAATAATATTATAAAATAGAATACATCAATTATAATGGATAAATAGTGATATAAATGAACATAATACAATTCTATTTACATGTTTTAATAAACCTATGTTAATTATACAAGAGGCGGAAAATTGATAAAATAAAGTGAGATTTAAGGTAAGGGGAATCTTGAACCCAAATCCTTTTGGGTTACCTACTCATTCACATTATTTTCTATATGAATTTTCTTAAAATTTCCTTAAAATTTTCTTCCACTGTTATTTCCCTTTTATTTTTAGTGATATACATGTTTACGCCCTTTTTAAATGTTTTCTAATCCATTTACAAAGCTTTTTTTTTTAAAAAATACTTTAATTTCCCAAACATCACATTAACTCCTCTTGAGTTGTTTCTTATACACTCTATAATGATGATGTTTTATGATAAAATATGATTTAACTTATTTATTTGGTAACCCTAAAGTTTATTCATGAAAGTATAATTTATGAAACTTTTATGAAACCCAATCCTTTTCCATGGGTTTATTTCTAAACTCTGATTGTTTTGCATTCTATGTGGCATGCATGGTTATGAGCATTTTATGATGTGAAAGGTGGGATCATAATTATATGTCCCTCTAATACATTGGGTAATGTGATATATCACATGATATTATGTGTATTATTCATGAACATGATGCTATCATTGTTCACAATTATGATGTTATGGTTTATGGACATATGTTATTCATGAACATGATGCTATATTTTGTTAACAACTATGTGTGGTAATTGACCACTATATTATGATGTTTAATTATTATGAATATTCCACATTCCATGACTTTATCAAATTTTTTCCTCATTCTTATGATAATTATACCATGCCTATGAAATGACAATGATGATTATGCTCACCCATGTACTATTGATTCAAGTCTCTTATTTCTTCTATGTTATCCCTCATTTTACTAGGCTTTTAGCTCACTCCTTTCTTTGATGTATATAATAAGTTTATTACATGTAATAAGTAGAACATGAGAGCTTTTAGGATGATAAATAAGAAGTATTTAAATAATGTTTAAGTTTTATTATGTACAAGTGATGTATGATCATAAATTTCACAAGATAATAAACCTTTGGATCCTAGATTGTATTATTATTATGTTATTTTTCCTAAAAATGATGTAATAAACATGTAATAAAAAGTTGTGTCACTATAGAACCTATGGAAACAAAATCTAAATAGGTCAGGAGGAGATCCTGATGTCTATGATCTTCCTCAATGAAGGGGTTCTCTCCCATTATTTCAAGGAATAGCCAGGTCACCCACCAAATTTCTAGTCATGACCCCTAGAGAAAGCCTTATGCTAGTGGTGCCTTCATGTTGATCCTTATTCCTAAAATTATATAAATTTTTGGTTTCCATAAAATAACTTGATCATAAAAAAACATGATAGTTCATATAAACATTGTAAGTCATAAAATTTTAAAAAAACATATGGGTAAACTAGAATTTAGAATGAGAAGCATGAATCTAGATACTAAAATTGTGATAATTTATAAGAAAGTGTATGAGTCAAGTGGTTGTTACATTATTGTTGTAAGAATATGAAATAGTCATTTAAATGTCCATTATGGTCTATTTGAGATAATCGACACATGGTTGTTATAAATACCCATTAATAATTGGAAATACCCTAATCAATATATATAAATAGAATTTATGAATGCATTGATTAAAATTATTTTTTATTCACTTATAAGAAAAATATTTTTTTACATAAAATAATTGATTTTTATTGAACATAGATTTTTTATTTAATAATTAAAACCATCATATTAAGAAATCTATTTTTATAAAATGAGCATCTAATTTGAAATCAAGATATGAAAAATAGTTGAGAGTAATATTTTGTTTTTTTAAATAATTGAATACTATATCCAGTATTAAAATAAGTATATGTATATAATATATTGTATGAGTGAATTATGATTTAAAGATAACATGATAACTGAAATACCTTTTCCATAACCTAAAGTATAGGATATTAGTTATTTTTTTTCCAAATATAAAATTAATTTTCAACCTAAAAATTAAATTTTAAAGAATAAAACATATTTTATATTATTAAATAAAATATAGGAACACAAACATTGGGGTTATACAATAGGTAATATGAAGTCGAAAACCAAAAATTAAGGGGAATTACCTTGAAAAAATGAACCTAATAGAATAATTTAAATAGAGAATATAGAGAAAATTGTTACCTTATTTTTCATTTATTAACTTTTGAGAAATAAATACTTGAATATTCAAGAACCTTTTTTATAAAATATATCATATAAGGAATCATTAAATATGATTGTTTTATAATATATATTCCAAGGGTTATAATAAAAAATGGTAAACAAATATCCAAAAGTTTCTATAAATACCCTATCTTCACCCATTTCGCTTCAATCCAAGTCTCCCGTACTTGTTCATTCTATTGTTATTTATCAAATACTTCATCAAAAATATTTTAAGAATTCAATGTGGTATTTCCCAAAAGATAATAAGTGATAAATAATTTAAGAGTTTTCTATCATTTTTATTTTTAAACTCTTCTTTCAAGTTCCCTTTTCTTTTCATAATAGCTCTTCTTAATTTTGGTCTTAACCTTAATATTCCCAATTGTACAATCCTTATGTGTGTGTTCTTATACCCATGACATGGAATTTGTGGAAATTATAAGTGGAAACTTTATTCAAAATGAAATGGTAGACATACTTAATTAAACCCTTATTATAACATCCATGAGTAATCTTGGCATTGAAAAGAAATAAACTTTTGTTATCTTAATAGTTGACCCATGAATGCATCCTGGAAGAATAGATGCACGCGTTAGCATATATACATGCATGACTTATAATAAATACCCATAATGTTAATTGTTAATATTAAAATACCAATTCTAAATTTATGGAATGAATTATAATTTAGATATAAATGGTTTATATGGAAATTATAAGTATATTTTATAAAATGTTTATAAATTATAAATTAAGGAAAAAAATATAAAAGGGTTTATATTTTAATTAATAATTGTTCATAATTAATAAATTTGAATTGCTCAAATTAGAGGTATTATTTAAGAAATAATTTAAACCACATAAAAAATAATTTTTATAAATGATTTGATCAATTTTTAAATTATTTTAAATATGAAATATTTAGATTATTTAATTTTTTTAAATGATATAATTTAAATAAAAAATATTTATATTTCATATAATATCATATATTTAATGTAAATGTTGTCTAATAAAAAATATGAAGGAGTTTATAGTGAAAAGTAATATAAAGTGTTTACATTCAAAATTAGGGAATGTCAATAAGTTCACTAAAATTATAAAATGTTCATAATTAGTTTGAATTTTTTAATTGTTCATAATTTGTTTACTACTGTTTAAATATATGAATTATTTATTCATTACCTCTTTTATTCATAGTTATACACTACAAAAAAATAAAATTAGTTTTTTTTGTATTATCAATGTTTATAAACATTGCTAATTCATTTACTAACATTTCTAAAAAACATTGGTAAATGATGCCTTATTTACTGACATTTCTAAAAAACTTCGGCATTTTTTTTGAAATTCGTAATTTTTTCCATTTACTAACGCTTGTGAAGGTAAATTATTTTTATTGAAATTCATATTTTTTTAAATATATTTTTTTATTTCCACCAGTATTTTTTTAAAAATATATATTTTTAATTTCCCTTTAAAAAATGTCGTTAAATAATTTTTTTCGATTTTTTTTCATTTACCGATGTTACGACGGTAAATATTTTTTATTTAAATTCATATTTTTTAAAAATATATTATTTTAATTTCCACTTATATTTTCTTTAAAATACTTTTTTTTACTTTTCCCTTAAAAAGTATTGGTAAATAATTTTTTTCATTTATCGACATTTATAATGATCAGACCCCAACACCCTTTCCCTTCACGTCCTCTCCTCACCATGCCCCACAAGGAATCGAACCAAGGACCAGCCATAGACAACCTATCAACCCGACCAACCTACTTGGAAAATTTTCATTTATTAAAATATACCATCCTATATTTATACATATATTAATATATTTTAGTATTAAAAAATTTAATATATATATATATATCTGTGTGTATATTTATATACATATGTTTATCTTTTATATATCTGTGTCTGTTTATATATATGTGTGTCTGTTTGTGTGTGTGTTTATACTTGCGTGTGTGTGTTTATAGACGAACACACACACACACACACATGTGTATGTATATTTATATCTGTGCCTGTATATACATATAAATATATATGTGTATGCATGTTTATATATATATATGTCTTATATATATATTATGATATTTAAATATATGTTAATGTATTAATATATTAATATAAATATATATATATATAATTATAATTTTTTATTTATATATATATTTAAATTAATATAATTACATATATATAATTAATTATGTTTTAAAACGCTGGTAAAAATGTCACTAAAATAGTCATGTTTTCTTAAAAACATGACTAAATTTAAAATGTATATGTGTTTTAATATATAAATATATGTTTATATAAATGTGTGTGTTTATAGACACAGACACACATATGTATTTATATATGTGTCTCTGTATATATATATATATATATAAATATATATGTGTATGTATGTATATATATGTCTTATATATATATTATGATATTTAAATATATGTTAATGTATTTGTATATCATTATAAATATATATATATACATATATATAATTATAATTATAATTTATATATTTATATATATCTATATATCTATATATATATATATTTGTATATCTGTGTGTATATATATACATATGTGTGTGTGTTTGTGCATATATTATTTATTACTAGTATAGGGTATTATAAAACCAAAGATTCCACCCTGCACGACGAGCTCCACCCCTGTATGCCCGCACACCCTGGACTACCTCCACACGAGAACAGAACCTAAGATGAAAATCAACCTTGACCAGAATTGGAACCTAGCACCTTTAGTGCCACACCAAAAGACCGGACCAACTCATCTATGCCAATTTTGGATATATAATCGTATTATGAAATATATATATATATATATATATATATATATTTTAGTATTTAAAAAATCAATATTATATATATAATTTTACATATTAATATACATATATTAATATATATATATATGTTTATATATTATATATATATATATATATATTATATTATACATATATATCTTTTTATATGTTATGTTTATATATATATATGTTTATATTTTACATATATGTTTATATTATATATATATATATGTTTATATTATATTATATATATTTATAATATATATATATATTTATATATCTATATATCTATATTTTATATTATATATATATGTTTATATTTTATGTTTATATATATATGTTTATATTTTATACATATGTCTATATTTTATATGTATGTGTGTGTTTATATTTTATGTTTATATATATAATATATATGTTTATATAATATATATGTTTATATTATATATAGATGTTTATATTATATATAGATTTTTATATTATATATATATGTTTATATTATATATATATGTTTATATATATGTGTGTGTGTAGATATATATGTGTATGTATGCATATGTATAATTATAATTATATATAATTAGCCACATTTTAAAACACTGATAAAAATGTCACTAAAATAGCCACGTTTTCTTAAAAACATGACTAAATTTAAAATATATATGCGTTTATATATATAAATATATGTACATATTTATATATGTGTGCGTGTTTATATATATATGTGTGTGTGTATGTGTGTTTATATATATATACGTGTCTATGTTTATATATATATATATATATATATATCTAAATATATATTTACATCGATGTGGGTAAATGAGCCATATATATATATATATATTTAGCGGTGTTTCTTGAAAAACATCGCTAATTTAGTAATGTTTCCTAAAAAAACGTGGTTAAATTAATGCCATTTCCTAAAAAATGGATAAATTAGTGACGTTTCTTGAAAACATGGGTAAATTAGCTATGTTTTCTGAAAACATCGCTAAATTAGTGAAGTTTCCTAAAAACATTTCTAAATTTAAATTTAGCGATGTTTTAAAATGTGGCTAAAAAAATATCGCTAAATTAACAATGTTTTTTTTAAAAACATCGCTAAATTCCATTTTTTTTGTAGTGATAATTGTTATATTTTAAATTAATTTATGATAAAGTTTAAGGAGTTAAAATACTTCTAAATTGTCGTACATGTATCTAAAAAGTTACATACTAGGCATGATAATTGAATTTAATGTTCTTATTCCTTAACTTTGACTTGTTCAAGATTTGTGTAAAGGGTTACACATCAATATGTTTTGATCATATTGATATGGTGGAGTGAATAGATATTCAAAAACTAAATCATTAGAAGCATTCATAAATTTAAAGATAATAACATGAGATAAGATGGTGTGATTAAATTTCCATTCAAAATACTAAGTGTTAGATTCCTTCCAAAGTTGTACTTGTCAGGACATCAATCATCCAACCCGGTAGGTTATGCCATAGATGGATGACCCTAGATTATCTTGTGTAAGGAAAATAAGTATTGAGTGAACCTAATAGTATCATGTTCCTATTATTTTCATTTTTTTATTTACACTTATCCAAGAGACCCTAATAGAATTAGGTTACTGAAGGAATAGAGTTGAGTTTATCTATATGATAAATTGGGAAAAGAGTTATTCACTTAACCATACAAGAGTCATATATGATGTGATTAAGACGATGCCCTAACTAAATACCTAAGTGGTGAGAGAAATGTTGAGTGGATCCTTGAAACTTTATCTTATTTTTATAATTATAGATATACATTTTATTTAAATAGTTTTTGTCAATTAAAAATTTATTATTTTATTCCCTCTAAGATGAGTGAAGAAATGTGTCTTAAGCTTTCACTGCTTTTAAATGAAAATATTTTTGTTGATATTTTTTCCCTAAATTATTCTTTGAGCGTGTTATGTGTTTTATGAACCAATTTAGAGAAAAATACACTTTAATATGAGTTGGATTATAACTCTTACAATGAAGCTTTCATAATTAAATAATTACAATTTCTCATTGCATTATTTACTCATTGATTAATTCATCCTTATAGTTTTAGGATCAATATTTATGGTTTTATAAAAATAAATTTTAAGCATTTTAATCCATACAAAATGATCCTTATGGTTTATATTTTTCTAAATTATTGATGGTTACACACTATAGAATCATTCTTATGTAAAACATAGAATGATGCTAATGCAACATAGAAGCATGGTTACGCAGAATAAAAAATGACGCTTATGAAACATAGAATCATGCTTACATGTAACAAAAAATTATGCTTCCACATAATTGAATCATAGTTACACAACATAAGATGATGCTTATGGAATACAATATTATTCTTACACAAGTCATGTTTATGATTATATGATGTTTACACAGAAAACTAAAATTGATGGTTTTAAATAATTATGCTTACACACATTCATGCTTATGTAGAATGATGAATACACAAAAATTATGTTTATGTAGAAGTTTAAAATAGATGGTTATGTATACTTCAATAGTTTTTTAAGAAGTTTGAATTATAATAATTTTTATATATCTTTTTATCCACCGATTTACTTCATATTTGTTATACATATTTTTCTTGATTTAATTGATCCATAATTAAACGTTAATTATTTTAATCCTATAAAAAATTATTTAAGGTTATTTTATATAGATTTAAATAAGGATTATGTGTGATAAATAATGCTTAATATTCACAATATTTTTTTTTGGAAAACCGTGAGTTTCAAATTTGAATCATTTGAAATTTGAAGAGTATTTCATGCATGATTTATGGGAACTTTATAAGGACTTCATTACTGATTATTTACTAATGTATTAAATGTTTTTATTTAATGTGTTTTTTGTGTAGTTGTATCATGTTTTATAAATTATAACAAGTTCTCTCAACTATGAAATAATTCGTTATCTTTGTGAGGGAGAAAAGTGTGGCTACATGAAAAAGGGAAATATAATGGCTATGCTTGTATTAATATTTTTCGAAGGATGATATTCATGAAGGAACTAAATATATTAAGTTCGATAGAACCAGTTCACAATAGAATGGAACTAGGATGAGGATATTTTCACACTATATTGTGCTATATTCTTTTGCAATCAACACTACAACAATCTCGGATGTACTTCATCATTCTGAAACATTTCTATCAAAGTGATCACTACTGTATTCAACACAAATCATGCGAAAATAGACAACAACATATCACTCACTAGGATAATCACATATAAAAAATAAAAAAGGTGAAAATAAAAACACAAGGCACTATTTCCAAATTTGATTCGAACCACATACTCGGTCTCCATAACTATCGTGCCGCACCAACTTAATCCTGAGACTCCACATGAGTGACTTCAGTCAATCATGAAACACTAGGCCCCACCCAATCCACTATGCATATTGTACTCAACTTGAAAGAAGAGATAAAGCACACATCTAGTTGCACGTACAGGGGGTGAGAAATAAATCTTAGTAGGTCACCTCTAATAGTGGTCCTAACATCTTCTATCATTATAAGTGAATGAACACGTGATATTCCTAGCCTATTCAAAAAATAATTATAGCTGTTATAAAATAAACAGGGTGCTAAACATAAATAAAAATCTAAGATAACTAACCCCACGATATAATCTGACACCTGAGGTAAATCTACCTCCACTCTAGCCCATGCTATAGGATTTATAGTACATGGATCACCCAGCCACATTACATCAGACATATCCACCAAAACTAAATAGGATCTCCCAAATGTCCAACATGAGGATAATCTTGAATTTCAAACCCTAGGGAATAACCAAAGGCATCAAAAACTATAACAGGAAACTATACCAAGATCTAGGACTCCAATTTCATGATCCGAACTGGTGAAATTAACTCTACTAACTCCGAGAGAACTTATCAAAAGATTAATAGTCCTGCAGAAATAACTAGATCCATACAATATAAAGTTAGGGTAAGTCATAGTGTCACGACCCCCTTTGTAGAGACCCATATCTTGACGTACATGTACATTACATTAATTTTGCGAAATACTTAATACATAACAAGAACCAACACTCAAGGACCTTAATAGTTTAGCATCTTTGGAAACTCTGAATATAATCTTCTAATCGTGGTGAAAGATATTTAACATCTCCCATAAAGATCTTCCCTTTTTTTTCTTACCTAAAACATTTCTTTATATCCTGGGGAAAAGAAAACATAGAAATGGTGAGATCAAATGCTCATTAAGGGTAAAAATAGAGAACATAAAACAATCCATAAACATTTTAATGCAAAAACTTGATCATAAAATCTAAACATCAAAATCTTGAGCAAAGACATAATTCTTGGAAGTACGTAAGACATATATCATAAAGGAACATCAATCATGATAAAATTTCATGGGAATAAAACATTTAATTTTGGAGAACCATTAAGAACATGATATGATTTCCATAGTAGCCAAGACATTGCTTCCAAGACCATCTTAGTGGACAAAGTCCCTTTCTAAATCGAGTTCACTCCTCGTTCCAGTCCTGTAACACTGAACCAGATTAACTTACCATTCCAGCCATGTCTATCTCATGAGATATAAATCTTTACCCAATTAATTGGAGGGAGATATAGGTCCCACCCATCTCATAATGAAATCATTCTTAAATGTGCCACAACATAAACATAAATCATTAATCATAACCCAAAGAATAAAATGGGTTTCATATTCATCATCCATCATAACATAATCCATATAAAACAAATGGATATAATTTCATAATAAGAGAATTAAAACCATGTAAATCATAGAAACATTATACTTGAAATATACACATATGAAATAATGTCATCTAATATGGAAAATGGTTTTGATAAAACACTTGAAATAAATTCTTGAGGAAAATATCATTTCTTATTCAAAATCATTTTCTTTTCACAAAATACCATGCAATTTTAAGAGAAAAGGATTTTGTTGAAAATAGTCATGAAATATTGTAGAGTAAGATTTATGAAAATAAGGTGTTATGAAACCATAAAAATCTGTTCATACCGTATAAGTTAAAAAAAACATTCTCCTCATACTTTTGTCAGAAAAGTCAAAAAGTTCCTCGTATGGTAAACAAAAGAAATATTCATTCCATAACATGTGATAAAAGTCAAAAATGGGTAAAAAGGACGTTAAACATACATAAAAACACATTTATAAAACATGGACATGGATGATAACAATAACCGTAGTAAATACTTACGAATAAACAATCTCGGATAAGAATGAGATTGGAATAATTATCCCTTACCTTAGGTCCGATATGCTTCGTACGTATCCGAACCTCCTGTATAATGATTTAAATAATGTCATTGACTTATTAAAGATTCATATTCATTGTTATGATATCATATATGGTTTAATTATGACTTTATATTACCCATTCTTTTGTAAATTCCATGTTAAAGCAATGTTTTGGGTAAAATCGTTTTATTTATCGTACGTGTTTGGACTTGTTGTTATTGATATTATTATTAATTATATCATTATTTAATTACTTCCATAATGTAAATCATGATTTATATATCATATATATTCAGTATATATATATATAAGATAAATGAAATGAAATACACCGTTCATGGAGACGGTAGGCCGTACGTACACATGAACACTGTTTTCCTTTCCTTATTGACTTGAATGAAAGTAATTAGATGACACACACACACACACACACACATATATAAATAAATCCAGTATCTTTATCATGTCATATATTTTATTATTATTCATTATATATACTTTATAATCATTCTTGAGTGGTTAACATGGAGAATGAATCTCATCGCGTCGTGGAGACGGTAATCCGTACGTACGCACGAGTGATGATATCATTCCCATAATTATTGAATTGAATTGGAGTGGATGATATAATATATCAGAATTAGTATGATGTTATAATAACTATATATAGTTTTTATTTACACCATTATACCCATCTAAGTAAGGTGGTGGTGGAAAAACAGATTACACCACGGTGTGGAGACGGTATTCCGTACGTACACACGCGCAGTGATTTTATTTTCCATAGGATGGATAAAAGGTGAAATGGGGTTGTTTAATATTTATAATAACATATTAGTATATTATTGATACTTATGTTATTACTTTATAATGAAACAACTAAATAAGAAGAAGTTGAAGAAGAAAGAAACTTGAAAGAATCGGTAGAAGAGATTACCTCTTCTTCGACGCACCTCTTTTAAACTTCCTCTTAAGGGACTAGAGTTGGTCTTTTGAGGATACCAGAACCTCTATAATGTTTATAGGGAATTTGAGAAGGGAAATGGAAAGGGTTTGGCCGAGCTTGAAAGCTCAAACTTGTGTAAAGAGAAGAGGGAGGAGATGCCCTTTTATAAGGGAGGAGAGGGGCACCTTAGGAAAAACTTAAAATATTATTTTATAATAAAGTCATATTCGGTTTATAATAGCTCAAAATTGATTTATTTAGAAGATAAAGTGGGGATGGGTCGAAATTCTCTCAAATAATAGGTTTTATACAAGTTTAGGTTACTATTTTAACCTTATCATTTAGATTTAACTCTAAGATAAATAATTTAACTTTTACCGCGTCTTCTTGTTTTCTTACACTATATGGTTAATAAACTTACTATAACAAGCCAAACGAACCCAAAGTGGTTCATTATTAATATATATAACCTTATCAAAATCATTTGGACGAACCTTAGATTTTTAGGAATAGAATAACAATTAATAATATAATATTTGTTTTAAAAACTATTTTATGTTAATTTTGACACTATTTGGTAATTGATTTTTTTGAAAATTATAATAGAATGATTAGTTCAAAAAAAGTTAATTAAATTAATAATAACATGTCATATTAACCTAAAAAATTATAGGAATTTATAAAAAGTCTCAAATTACATTTATTTGGGTATTTATAACATCAATTATGTTAATATTTCATTAATAAGGTAATTACTGCATCATCATTGTGTCATAAATAAATTACATTATTTAATGTCTAAAAATTATAAATAAAATAAAATTATTTAGGAAATATTTTTAGATTTCTAATGAATATTTATAGTCTAATTTATCTTATGTATAACCCTATATTAAACATGTTTTAGTTATTAAACTTTGATTTTAACTCTTTTAACTCTTCTTTGAATTAAATAATAATAAATGTCCAAATCTAATCCAAGTGGACCTAAATGATAATATTATATTTCTAAGATTGTTTTTGGTCGAATTATACTTATCCAATAGAATTAGGACATGTGTTAGGGTAATAATAATATCATATTTACCCTTAATTACCCTATTTACTTTTAACCGTGGTAAATAAAAGCAAAAAGTTACTATTCACCAAAAAAATATTTTTATCTTATTGAACCACATTTTACTCCTTGATATTAACCATTTCTCTAAGATTTTCAAAATTCTACTCACAGAAGCGGTAAAATTAAGTTTTATGTAAATTTTCAAATTCTCCTAGGCGGTGGATAAAAGATGGTGAAAAGTTCAATAAAATTTTTATATATCTAAAATTATTATAAAATGACTCCAATGAATTACATTGAACTTATATAGGTATTATGTATCAATTTTGACCTAAAATAAATGTAAACAAAATAAATAATTATTTAAATAAAAATTCGGTTTTAAACTATAACTCAGTGTTTTTCACTATTCATCAAAAATAGAGAGTTTTCAGAAAAATACGATAAATCCACCCTAGGATAATTTTGATATTCCGAATCCAAAAATGAATTCCATTTTGAAAGATAAAATTTATAAAATTTTAAAAAGCGGGTATTACTATTCATAACGGCTTGTTCATAATAATATTATAATGATATCTTGTTTAGTGAAACTCGATATTGCGTACTACACACGCTATCGAGGAAGGTCTTGATTGTGTGTAATGCAAGCCAAGTCAGGGATGCATGTAGTGAAAACCCCATTTGGTTTTGTGTATAACATAATCAAAACTTATTTCATTTATACATTAAACAAAATCTATACTTAATGTTGTGTAGAATAATTTCCACAAAACGAACTTGAAATTGTGTGTAACACGAGCCAAGAATAGTGTTGCGTATACTGCAAGATAATACGGTGCTGCATATAGCACAAGCTAATTTTGGTTTAGCGTAGAACACAAGACATCACTGAAATTAAAAAGAATAATTCTCATGAAATCTCGGGTTGTTACATTCTACCTCCCTTAAAATGAATTTCGCTCTCGAAATTCGTCGGGGTTATAAATGGTTTACAACTTGAAAGTTTCTTTCATAGAAACCCACATCGTAAAAAGGAATACTAAAACTTAATTTTAAAAAGTGAAGTATGAAACATAATGGTTACCCAGATTAACTCATCACTGGGTTTCCACATAGGAGAACATAGGTGAAAATATGGACGTGGAAGAGAAATCTAACTATCAAGTTCTGATGGAGAGTGGTAGAGGACATGTCTATGAAAAATCCAACAATCACAAAGCCGTAAATTTGTGATGATCTAAGGTACCATATGATTAATCAGATATAAGAGCACTAGGACAACATTTTTGGTTTTCAATATCATTTCCCTAAAGTTGAAAAATTTTAATTAAAAGAAATACTTACTTTATTTTGGTACATTCTCACTATTGTTTGTGCCTTGAAAAATTTCCACTTCATCTCTTAAAGAAATGAAGTTGAATTTTTCTTCCGTGAAGTGTTATAAGATCATGCGATAGAATGATGAGTCATTCCATCTATCTCAAACATAAGGTTAGAAAAAGTTATATACATAAGTTTGTTTATGGTGAGATTAATCATATATGGTTCTTAAAATGGACTTATACTTCATCTATCGTACCGTTTAATAAAATAAAACTAGTTTCTACTAACCATGGACTTCCTGTAGGCCAGTGGTAGGCGATAAAGGTCTGTCACACTTCAGTTGTGGGTTCGATTCCCACAGTCTTGTCCGACGCGACGGGTTGTCACCCGTCCTGCAGGTTGTCCCTTTTTCTAAAACTACATTATTATAACATTCCTGAAATAATATCGAAAAAAGTTTTAGCCTTAAATAATACTATATGATTTCTAACTTAATCCATTCCAATCTTTAGGCTTATCCAAAATACTTCTTTCCAGTCTCATAGTATAAAGAAAACGATTACTAGAAATGTCCTCAACCAATAATGTGAATACCATCATTTATCCCCCATATATCATAAAATATATCTTGTTGGTCATATTCCAAACATGTGAATACCTTAATCATGTATTCTCGTGAAACATGTATTACCATATAACCTTAGTAAAAACATGAATGCTATCAAAAGTTAACTTGTTCCACATACCGAAATCCCAAAAATTCTATATACTCAAACCATGATATCACTTTGTCCTTATCTCAATCATGAGCTCATGAATACTATCAAAAATATTATTTTCTTTTTATCCCTTCATTATGCGCATATCATCTGCTTTCCAAAAATATTTCAATCACTTTTCATGGTTACCAGTACCATATTCTTATGAAAATCCACAATGGACCAATACATAAATATTTCAATATACCATAAAAGTACCTCAACAACATTATTCTTAAATACCAATACATAAACACTTCAATCCATCCTCTTCAATGATTGTCATGGAATAAGTACTTACTTGATTTTGAAGTAACCTCTTAGGTCAGGGAATTGAGTTGGGTAATGCCCATGTTCTCCATAGATAAGACATTGAACTCCATAACAGTTGGTCACTCTATGACCCTTCTCTCCACACAGATAACATCTTCCCCTCTATTTGATGTATTCATCAAGGTTCTTCTTCCCTTCTTTAGAAATCTCAATATTCCTTTCTCTATGCTCCTCACCATGAAAACATGCATAAAATTCCATCTTCCTCTTATTTGATGAATTAGAAATACCACTAAAGTTTACCTTGTTAATCATATATCATGATGACTGATTCGTAATAATCACAATATCTTTATTTCTAGGCATAATGCAATTTCCTTGCTCATAGTCTGAAATTTTTCCATTGGATTCAATGTTGACCCAATTCCTTCTGGTTCCCTTCATTGACTAAAACCAAAAACCATGGTGTAAGAAAAAGTTAAAATAACGAGGAACCACATAATCATAAAAAGTCACTTATAGGATGTCTAACTTATCACACATTATTTAATCCATGACACCCTAGGTTCACCCTAGGTTATTCATGATCGTCAACTTAATTCTAGGACTGTAACCTATAGTTATACTAAACCTTAGGGACATCCCTAGACATACCTTAGAAATATCTCTAGAGATCTCACTAAAGTTTTCGCATCATAGTTTCAAAGGTTAACTAAACCTTTCCTCAGATACCAACTGTAGAGACCCATATCTTGACATACATGGAAATTAAATTACTTTTACGGAATACTTAATACATAACAAGAACCAACACTCAAGGATCGTAATAGTTTAGCGTCTTTGGAAACTCAGAATATAATCTTCTAATCATGGTGAAAGATCTTCAACATCTCCCATAAAGATCTTCCCCTTTTGTTTTCTTACCTAAAACCTTTCTTTATATCCTGGGGAAAAGAAAACATAAAAAGGGTGATCTCAAATGCTTAGTAAGGGTAAACATAGAGAACATAAAACAATCCATAAACATTTGAATGCAAAAACTTGAACATAAAATCTAAACATCAAAATCACGAGCAAAGACATAATTCTTGGAAGTACGTAAGGCATATATCATAAAGGAACATAAATCATGATAAAATTTCATGGGAATAAAACATTTAATTTTGGAAAACCATTAAGCACATGATATGATTTCCATAGTAGCCAAGGCATTGCTGCCAAGACCATCTTAGTGGACAAAGTCCCTTTCTGAATCGAGTTCACTCCTCGTTCCAGTACTGTAACACTGAACCAGATTAACTTACCATTCCAGCCATGTCTATCTCATGAGATATAAATCCTTACCCAATGCATTGGAGTGAGATATAGGTCCCAACCTTCTCATAATTAAATCATTCTTACGTGTTCCATAACATAAACATTAACCAATCATCACAACCCAAAGAATAAAATGGGTTTCATATTCATCATCCATCATAATATAATCCATATAAAACAAATGGATATCATTTCATCATAAGAGAATTGAAACCATGTAAATCATAGAAACATTATACTTGAAACACACACATATGAAATAATGTCATCTAATATGGAAAATGGTTTTGATAAAACACTTGAAATAAATTCTTGAGGAAAACATCCTTTCTTATTCAAAATCATTTTCGTTTCACAAAATTCCATGAAATTTTAAAAGAAAAGTTTTTTTTGGAAATAGTAATGAAATCTTGTAGAGTAAGATTCATGAAAATAAGGTGTTATGAAACCGTAAAAATCCGTTCATGCCGTATAAGTTAAAAAAAACATTCTCCTCATACTTTTTTCGAAAAAGTCAAAAAGTTCCTCGTATGGTAAAAAAAAGAAATATTCCTTCCATAACATGTGGTAAAATTCAAAAATGGGTAGAAATGACGTTAAACATACATAAAAACACATTTAGAAAACATGGACATGGATGATAACAGTAACCGCAGTAAATACTTACGAATAAACAATCTCGGATAAGAACGAGATTGGAATAATTATCCCTTACCTTAGGTCCGATATGCTTCGTACATATCCGAACCTCTTGTATAATGATTTAAATAATGTCATTTACTTATTACAGAATCATATTCATTGTTATGATATCATATATGGTTCAATTATGACTTTATATTACCCGCTCTTTTGTAAATTCCATGTTAAAGCAGTGTTTTGGGTAAAATCGTTTTATTTATCGTACATGTTTGGACTTGTTGTTCTTGATATTATTATTACTTATATCATGATTTAATTACTTAAAGAATTTAAATCATGATTTATATATCATATATATTCAGTATATACATATATATATAATAGATAGATAAATGAAATGAAATACACCGTTCATGGAGACGGTAGGCCGTACGTACGCATGAACGCTGTTTTCCTTTCCTTATTGACTTGAATGAAAGTAAGTATATGACATATATATATATATACATAAATCCATTAGATTTATCATGTCATATATTTCATTATTATTCATTATATATACTTTATAATCATTCTTGAGTGGTTAACATGGAGAATGAATCTCATCGCATCATGGAGACGGTAATCCGTATGTACGCACGAGCGATGATATCGTTCCCATAATTATTGAATTGAATTAGAGTGGATGATATAATATCTAAGAATTATTATGATGTTATAATAACTATATATAGTAATTATTTACATCATTATACCCATCCAAGTAAGGTGGTGGTGGAAAAACAGATTACACCACGGCGTGGAGACGATATTCCGTACGTACGCACGCGAGGTGATTTAGTTTTCCATAGGATGGATAGAAGGTTAAATGGGGTTGTTTCATATTTATAATAAAATATAAGTATATTAGTGATACTGATGTTATTAATTTATAATTAAACAACTAAAGAAGAATAATTTTAAGAAGAAAGAAACAGGAAAGAATCGGTAGAAGAGATTACCTCTTCTTCAACGCACCTCTTTTAAGCTTCCTCTTAAGGCACTAGAGTTGGTATTTTTAAGAGACCAGAACCTATATAATATTTATAGGAAAGTTGATAAGGGAAATGGGCAGGATTTGTCCAAGCTTGAAAGTTCAAACTTGTGTAAAGAGAATAAGGAGGAGGTGCCCTTTTATAAGGGAGGAGAGGGGCACCTTAGAAAAAACTTAAAATATTATTTTATAATAAAGTCATATTCAGTTTATAATAGCTCCAAATTGATTTATTTAAAAGATAAAGTGGGGATGCATCAAAATACTCTCAAAAAATAGGTTTTAGACAAGTTTAGGTTACTATTTTAACCTTATCATTTAGATTTAACTCTAAGATAAATAATTTAACTTTTACCGTGTCTTCTTGTTTTCTTACACTATATGGTTAATAAACTTATTATAACAAGCCAAACGAACCCAAAGTGGTTCATTATTAATATATATAACCTTATCAAAATCATTTGGATGAACCTTAGATTTTTAGGAATAGAATAACAATTAATAATATAATATTTGTTTTAAAAACTATTTTATATTAATTTTGACACTATTTGGTAATTGATTTTTGTGAAAATTATAATAGCATAATTAGTTCAAAAAAAGTTAATTAAATGAATAATAACATGTAATATTAACCTAAAAAATTATAGGAATTTATAAAAAGTCTCAAATTACATTTATTTGGGTATTTATAACATCAATTATGTTAATATTTCATTAATAAGGTAATTACTGCATCATCATTGTGTCATAAATAAATTACATTATTTAATGTCTAAAAATTATAAATAAAATACCATTATTTAGGAAATATTTTTAGATTTCTAATGAATATTTATAGTCTAATTTATCTTATGTATAACCCTATATTAAAAATGTTTTAGTTATTAAACTTTGATTTTAACTCTTTTAACTCTTCTTTGAATTAAATAATAATAAATGTCCAAATCTAATCCAAGTGGACCTAAATGATAATATTATATTCCTAAGATTGTGTTTTGTCGAATTATACTTATCCAATAGAATTAGGACATGTGTTAGGGTAATAATAATATCATATTTACCCTTAATTAGCCTATTTACTTTTAACCGTGGTAAATAAAAGCAAAAAGTTACTATTCACCAAAAAATATTTTTATCTTATTGAACCACATTTTACTCCTTGATATTAACCGTGTATCTTGGATTTTCAAAATTCCACTCACAGAAGCGGTAAAATTAAGTTTTATGTAAAATTTTAAATTCTCCTAGGAGGTGGGTAAAAGACGGTGAAAAGTTCAATAAAATTTATACATATATAAAATTATTATAAAATGACTCCAAAAAATTACATTTAAATTATATAGGTATTATGTATCAATTTTGACCTAAAATAAATTTAAATAAATAAATAATTATTTAAATAAAAATTCGGTTTTAAACTATAACTCAGTGTTTTTCACTATTCATCAAAAATTGAAAGTTTTCAGAAAAATATGAAAACTCTACCCTAGGCTAATTTCGATATTCCGAATCCAAAAATGAAGTCCATTTTGAAAGATAAAATTTATAAAATTTCAAAAAGTGGGTATTATTATTCATAACGGCTAGTTCATAATAATATTATAATAATATCTCGTTTAGTGAAACCCGGTATTGCGTACTACACACGCTATCGAGGAAGGTCTTGATTGCATGTAATGCAAGCGAAGTCAGGGCTGCGTCTAGTGAAAGCCCCGTTTGGTGTTGTGTATAACATAATCAAAACTTATTTCATTTATACATTAAACAAAATCTATACTTCATGTTGCGTAGAATAATTTCCACAAAACGAACTTGAAATTGTGTGTAACATGAGCCAAGAATAGTGTTGCGTATACTGCAAGCTAATACGGTGTTGCATATAGAATAAGCTAATTTTGGTGTAGCATACAACATAAGACATCAATGAAATTAAAAAGAATAATTCTCATAAAATATCGGGTTGTTACATTCTACCTCCCTTAAAATGAATTTCTCCCTCGAAATTCGTCAGGGTTATAAATGGCTTACAACTTGAAAGTTTATTTCATAGAAACCCACATCGTAAAAATGAATAATAAAACTTAATTTTAAAAAGTGAAGTATGAAACATAACGGTTACCCAAATTAACTCATCACCGAGTTTCCACATAGGAGAACATAAGTGAAAATATGGATGTGGAAGAGAAATCTAACTATCAAGTTCTGATGGATAGTGGTAGAGGACATGTCTATGAAAAAGTCAACAATCATAAAGCCATAAATTTGTGATGATCTAAGGTACCATATGATTAATCAGATATAAGAGCACTAGGACAACATTTTTGGTTTTCAATATCATTTCCCTAAAGTTGAAAAATTTGAATTAAAAGAAATACTTACTTGATTTTGGTACATTCTCACTATTGTTTATGCCTTGAACAATTTCCACTTCATCTCATAAAGAAATGAAGTTGAATTTGTCTTCCATGAAGTGTTAGCAGATCATGCGATAGAATGATGGGTCATTTCATCTATCTCAAACATAAGGTTAGAAAAAGTTATATACATAAGTTTGTTTATGGTGAGATTAATCATATATGGTTCCTAAAATGGACTTATACTTCATATATCGTACCACTTAATAAAATAAAACTTGTTTCTACTAACCAGGGACTTCCTGTAGGTTAGTGGTAGGCGATAAAGGCATGTCACACTTCAGTTGTGGGTTCGATTCCCATAGCCTTGTCTAACACGACAGGTTGTCGCCCATCCTACAGGTTATCCCTTTTTCTAAAACTACATTATTATAACATTCCTGCAATAATATTGAAAAAATTTCTAGCCTTAAACAACACTATCTGATGTCTGAATTAATCCATTCCAATCTTTAGGCTTATCCAAAATACTTCTGTCCAGTCTCATAGTATAAAGAAAATGATTACTAGAAATTTCCTCAACCAAGCATGTGAATACCATCATTTATCCCCCATATATCATAAAATATATCTTGTTGGTCACATTCCAAACATGTGATTACCTTAATCATGTATTCTCTTGAAACATGTATTACCATAGAACCTTAGTGAAAACATGAATTCTATCAAAAGTTAACTCTTTCCACATACCAAAATCCCAAAAATTCTATATACTCAAACCATGATATCACTTTTTCCTTATCTCAATCATGAGCTCTAGAATACTATCAAACATATTATTTTCTTCTTATCCCTTCATTATGTGCATATCATATTCTTTCCAAAAATATTTCAACCACTTTTCATGGTTACCGGTACCATATTCTTATGGAAATCCACAATGGACCAATACATAGATATTCCAATATACCATAAAAGTACCTCAACAACATTATTCTTTAATACCAATACATAAACACTTCAATCCATCCTCTTCAATGATTGTCATGGAATAAATAATTCCTTGATTTAGAAGTAACCTCTTAGGTCAAGGCATTGAGTTGGGTAATGCCCATGTTCTCCACAGATAATACATTGAACTCCATAACAGTCGGTCACTTTATGAACCTTATCTCTACATAGATAACATCTTCCCCTCCATTTGATGTATTCATCAAGGTTATTCTTCCCTTATTTATAAATATCAATCCTCCTTTATCTATGCTCCTCACCATGAAAACATGTATAAAAGTCCATCTTCCTCTTATTTGATGAATTAGAAATACCACTAAAGTTCACCTTGTTAGTCATATATCACGATGACTGATTCGACATAATCACAATATCTTTCTTTCTAGGCATAAAACAATTTCCTTTCTCATAGTCTGCAATTTTTCCATTGGATTCAATGTTGACCCAATTCCTTCTGGTTCCCTTCATTGACTAAAACCAAAAACCACGGTGTAAGAAAAAGTTAAAATAATGAGGAACCACATAATCATAAAAAGCCACTTATGTGATGTCTAACTTATCACACATTATTTAATCCATGACACATTAGGTTCACCCTAGGTTATTCATGATCGTCAACATAATTCTAGGACTGTAACCCATAGTTATACTAAACCTTAGGGACATACCTAGACATACCTTAGAAATATCTCTAGGGATCTCACTAAATTTTTCGCATCCTAGTTTCCAAAGGTTAACTAAACCTTTCCTCTGATACCAACTGTAGAGACCCATATATTGACGTACATGGACATTACATTACTTTTTCGGAATACTTAATACATAATAAGAACCAACACTCAAGGACCGTAATAGTTTAGCATCTTTGGAAACTCGGAATATAATATTCTAATCATGGTGAAAGATCTTCAACATCTCCCATAAAGATCTTCCCCTTTTGTTTTCTTACCTAAAACCTTTCTTTATATCCTGGAGAAAAGAAAACATAAAAATGGTGAGCTCAAATGATCATTAAGGGTAAACATAGAGAACATAAAACAATCCATAAACATTTGAATGCAAAAACTTGAATATAAAATCTAAACATCAAAATCTTGATCAAAGACATAATTCTTGTAAGTACGTAAGGCATATATCATAAAGGAACATCAATAATGATAAAATTTCATGGGAATAAAACATTTAATTTTGGAAAACCATTAAGCACATGATATGATTTCCATATTAGCCAAGGCATTGCTGCCAAGACCATCTTAGTGGACAAAGTCCCTTTCTTAATCGAGTTCACTCCTCATCAACATAAACATAAATCATTCATCATAACCCAAAGAATAAAATGAGTTTCATATTCATCATCCATCATAAAATAATCCATATAAAACAAATGGATATAATTTCATCATAAGAGAATTGAAACCATGTAAATCATAGAAACATTTTACTTGAAACACACACATATTAAATAATGTCATCTAAGATGGAAAATGGTTTTGATAAAACACTTGAAATAAATTCTTGAGGAAAATATCCTTTATTATTCAAAATCATCGTCTTTTCACAAAATTCCATGAAATTTTAAAAGAAAAGGATTTTTTTGAAAATAGTAATGAAATATTGTAGAGTAAGCTTCATGAAAATAAGGTGTTATGAAACCGTAAAAATCCGTTCATGTTGTATAAGTTAAGAAAAACATTCTCCTCATACTTTTGTCGGAAAAGTCAAAAAGTTCCTCGTATGGTAAATAAAAGAAATATTCCTTCCATAACATGCGGTAAAAGTCAAAAATGGGTAAAAAGGATGTTAAAAATACATAAAAATACATTTAGAAAACATAGACATGGATGATAACACTAACCACAGTAAATACTTACGAATAAACAATCTCGGATAAGAACGAGATTGGAATAATTATCCCTTACCTTAGGTACGATATGCTTCGTACGTATCCAAACCTCCTGTATAATGATTTAAATAATGTCATTTACTTATTACAGAATCATATTAATTGTTATGGTATCATATATGGTTCAATTATGACTTTATATTACCTGTTCTTCTGTAAATTCCATGTTAAAACAGCGTTTTGGGTAAAATCGTTTTATTTATCGTACGTGTTTGGACTTGTTGTTCTTGATATTATTATTACTTATATCATGATTTTATTACTTCCAGAATTTAAATCATGATTTATATATCATATATATTCAGTATATATATATATATATAATAGATAGATAAATGAAATGAAATACACAGTTCATGGAGACGGTAGGCCGTACGTACACATGAATGTTGTTTTCCTTTCCTTATTGACTTGAATGAAAGTAAGTAGATGGAATATATATATATATAAATAAATCCAGTAGCTTTATCATGTCATATATTTCATTATTATTCATTATATATACTTTATAATCATTCTTGAGTGGTTAACATGGAGAATGAATCTCATCGCGTCGTGGAGACGGTAATCCGTACGTATGCACGAGCGATGATATCGTTCCCATAATTGTTGAATTGAATTGAAGTGGATGATATAACATCTCAGAATTAGTATGATGTTATAATAACTATATATAGTTATTATTTACACCATTATACCCATCCAAGTAAGGTGGTGGTGGAAAAACATATTACACCATGGCGTGGAGACGGTATTCCTTACGTATGCATGTGCGGTGATTTCATTTTCCATAGGATGGATAGAAGGTGAAATGGGGTTGTTTAATATTTATAATAACATATCAGTTTATTAGTGATACTTATTTTATTACTTTATAATGAAATAATTAAAGAAGAAGAAGTTGAAGAAGAAAGAAACTTGAAAGAATCGGTAAAAGATATTACCTCTTCTTCGACGCACCTCTTTTAAGCTTCCTCTTAAGGCACAAGAGTTGGTCTTTTGAGGAGACCAGAACCTCTATAATGTTTATAGGGAATTTTATAAGGGAAATAGTCAGGGGTTGACCGAGCTTGAAAGCTCGAACTTGTGTAAAGAGAAGAGGGAGGAGGTGCCCTTTTATAAGGGAGGAGAGGGGCACCTTAGGAAAAACTTAAAATATTATTTTATAATAAAGTCATATTCGGTTTAGAATAGCTCCAAGTTGATTTATTTCGAAGATAAAGTGGGTATGGGTTGATATACTCTAATCCAATAGGTTTTAGACAAGTTTATGTTACTATTTTAACCTTATCATTTAGATTTAACTCTAAGATAAATAATTTAACTTTTACCGTGTCTTCTTGTTTTCTTACACTATATGGTTAATAAACTTACTATAACAAACCAAACGAACCCCAAGTGGTTCATTATTAATATATATAACCTTTTATAAGTAATTTTGACTAACATTATATTTTTAGTAATATAATAACAATTAATAATATAATATTTGTTTTAAAAACTATTTTATGTTAATTTTGACACTATTTGGTAATTGATTTTTGTGAAAATCATAACAGCATGATTATTTAAGAAAAAGTTAATTAAATCAATACTAACATATCATATTAACTTAAAAAATTATTGGAATTTATAAAAAGTCTCAAATTACATTTATTTGGGTATTTATAACATCAATTATGTTAATATTTCATTGATAATGTAATTACTGCATCATCATTGTGTCATAAATAAATTAAATTATTTAATTTCTAAAAATTATAAATAAAATACCATTATTTAGGAAATATTTTTAGATTTATAATTAATATTTATAGTCTAATTTATCTTATGTATAACCCTATATTAAAAATGTTTTAGTTATTAAACTTTTATTTTAACTCTTTTAACTCTTCTTTGAATTAAATAATAATAAATGTCCAAATCTAATCCAAGTGGTCCTAAATGATAATATTATATTCATAAGGTTGTTTTTGGTCTAATTATACTTATTCAATAGAATTAGGACATGTGTTAGGGTAATAATAATATCATTTTTACCCTTAATTACCCTATTTACTTTTAACCGTGGTAAATAAAAGTAAAAAGTTACTATTCACACAAAAATATTTTTATATTATTGAACCACATTTTACTCCTTGATATTAACCGTGTCTCTCGGATTTTCGAAATTCTACTCACAGAAGCGGTAAAATTAAGTTTTATGTAAATTTTCAAATTCTCCTAGGAGGTGGGTAAAAGACGGTTAAAAGTTCAATAAAATTTTTATATATCTAAAATTATTATAAAATGACTCCAATTAATAAATTAAAATTATATAATTATTATGTATCAATTTTGACCTAAAATAAATTTAAATAAAATAAAAAATTATTTAAATAAAAATTCGGTTTTAAACTATAACTCAGTATTTTTCACTATTCATCAAAAATTGAAAGTTTTCAGAAAAATACGAAAAATTCACCCTAGGTTAATTTCGATATTTCGAATCCAAAAATGAAGTCTATTTTGAAAGATAAAATTTATAAACTTTCAAAATGTGGGTATTACTATTCATAATGGATAGTTCATAATAATATTATAATAATATCTCGTTTAGTGAAACTTGGTATTGCGTACTACACATGCTATCGAGGAAGGTCTTGATTGCATGTAATGAAAGCCAAGTTAGGGCTGCGTGTAGTGAAAGACCTGTTTGGTGTTGTGTATAACATAATCAAAACTTATTTCATTTATACATTAAACAAAATCTATACTTAATGTTGCGTAGAATAATTTCCACAAAACGAACTTGAAATTGTGTGTAACACGAGCCAAGAATAGTGTTGCGTATACTACAAGCTAATACGGTGGTGCATATAGAACAAGCTAATTTTGGTGTAGCGTACAACACAAGAAATAAATGAAATTAAAAAGAATAATTCTCATAAAATCTCAGGTTGTTACACCCTCCCCACAAGGTGTACCACTCCTGGGACAAAAATGGGAGAAGAGAGGTAGTGACACCTGATTCCCACCTCCAGGAGGCCCCGGGTTGGAGACTAGCACCGAGGGTATAGTAAACATGCAGATGGAAGACATTACCCTCTAAGAGAAAACATGTGAAAGTGAGAGATAAGAAAAACACCAACCAAATCCTACTTAGACTACAATATAAAAGAAAACCCAAGTGCACAAATGAAATTTCATGAAATAACTACTACAACTAGAAGGGAAAATTGCAAGTACCAAAAAGGAAAGTAAAAACGATAATTACCATGAAACCAAAACAAATACTACAAAACCCCAAGGTATTAGTAACCATCCTGATCTCCAACCTTCTCCAAGTGACCTAAAAATAGTTTATATAAATGTTGGGTGAGTATAACAATATACTTAGTAGGATCCTCCCTCGAGCTTCTCATGAAAAAGTAAATAAAGCATGCTAAAGCACATTGAACAACAAGTGAAACTAACTCATTACCTAAATAGGTATACTAAGTTCCTAGCCTCAACATGTCTACTCACACTAAGTATCACATATAATATCATATAATATAATAAAGAATATCAAGGGTACCCCACTACCACTTCCCCATTAGTTTTCCACTTTGCCCCAACATCGCACATCCTGAGTATCTCTCTCCAAAAAGGATAGCCCGAAGACACATGGGTGAAGCACCATAATGTGAAACTCATGCAACTCAACACCACATACACATAAAAAAAGTAACTAGGTAGTTTTCAGGAGCCACCACAGCCCATATAACATATATTATACACCAGGTATTATACCTGAAGACATTACAACCCATACACCGAGTAAGGATCCTCAAATCATCATAGCCTACACACGTTACACCTATAGTAGTCCGTAGGAAAATATATCCAAAATATATGTGTGTGAAATACCCAAAAGACATTAAAGCACTCTAAAAACTTATATGGGGAAAACTAATCTCAATTCATACCAACACAAGTAACTACCAAGAGAATATAACCGGGCCAAAATGGGGTAGTCAGCCATCCATCCTCTCACCGGGATGTTGGGGAAAACACCCCCACTGCTCAGAATCCCCAGGGTGTCAGTTTCCCTAACCAACAGGGTTGATTAGAATATAGAAACACAAAAATTATGTGATATAATATAGCTCAAAACCACACTATAGACATAATCTAATCTTAGAAACCACTACAACTAACATCCCTCAGACTCCCAGCCGCCACTACTAAGACTAGATATCCTATAAGAATACAAACATTTAAAGAGCTACATTAAATTACTTTTTACCTTTTTATTAGTTTCAATTTATGTTAATTAATTATTTAACCATTAATTAACTATTATCATTTTCCACATTTCGTTATATTAGCATCACAACAAAGTTCCATGCCCTCCAGGCATAACCAAACAGAGTCCACGACTTGTCAAGAATCAAAACCTTAGAATTACATCCTAGCAAGCTCCAACCCCATGGGTCAAACATTTATTCATTTATTTATCAAAAAAATTAACACTTTCCATAATTCTAGGTATTATAGTAAAACATTATAAGATTACAAACATAAGGGGATCAACACAGTGAGTAGATGAACTACCCGTTGAGTCTTTTCCACCTATAACAGGAGCATAGACCCATCAAACTATGAGAGGATAAACATAGAAATCATGTGGAATAACCCATGCGTCTTTGCCTCTCTTGGAAGGAGAGTAAGAAAAACCATCCGAATCAAGTAGTGGGGAAGGTAAATTAGGTAAAAAAAAAATAATAGATTCAATAAGCATCCAACTTTCACATAAATGAGTAAACCCATATTCAACCCATTCCATCATCTCTAGTGTCCTCTTTAACCTCGAGCATGACCCATAGGGGGTATCTTCGTACTCAAAAATCCAAGGGGAAAAGAAAAAAGAAAAAGGAAAAAATAAAAGA
This sequence comes from Viscum album, assembly GCA_963277665.1. Taxonomy (NCBI): domain Eukaryota; kingdom Viridiplantae; phylum Streptophyta; class Magnoliopsida; order Santalales; family Viscaceae; genus Viscum; species Viscum album. The sequence goes on along the minus strand of OY728160.1, from coordinate 23,902,893 downwards.
AGATAAAGAAAAAGAAAAAAAGGAAAAGGGGTATGAGCCCATTATGGACACCCATGAAGAGTTTATGAATCACCCGGGAACCCCCCATTCAAAAATTAACCAAAAAGTAAAAATCTTAATATAATTACACAAAAAAATATATCACCATTTGAATACACATGAATAATTAATATTTAATTTATTAAATATTAAATATTCCACCAAAATTTTAATGGATAAAAATTCCACTAAAATCCTGTTCTAGGGTAAAAACCCTATTATGGGACCAACAGAGAAGTTGAAAAAATTATCCAAGATCATCTAATGGGAGAAATTACTATTTTCCTCTAATATACTCCCATGAATAAAATTCAAAATTCTTCTAATTTTCTCAACCGATAACAATGTAGTTTGTTAAAAACTCCCCATAATAAATGCTTCTCACCCCCCGAGAAGCTTTAGTGGTCAACCACCATCTATGATTTCTCTCTAATAATTAATATAACTAATTCTATCTTGAATATCCAATGATATGTCTTAAAATTACGGCAAATATCCCAACATAAGAGACATTCAACCATGATTGATATGATTCTCCCCACCATAGGGTCATCCTTATCATCACTCAGTGAGAAAAATATCAGCCTCCACAACCCATAATCCAACCTCTACTGAATAAAAAATTGGACGTGGACAACTTGATCAAACCAAAGAGTTAGAATGAAAACTAAAACTGTTTCTCATTATTCGTGAAACAAGAAAAATATCCACCATGATAAAAAAACCATTTAAAATTAGGTACACAACCTCTAGTATCCTATGGTACACTCCTCACTATAAGGTTTTCCTTACACCACTCCTCAAACACAGAACTAAACAAGTCCATCATAGTAAATCCACTCAGGTTTTCCAAAGACTCAAATAAACACAACAGACCCACGCTTAGATTCAACCAAATAGAAAAAAAATGACACTGCACAAAACCCACACACACATGAATTAATACAAAAAAACATTTATCCCAAAAATCCATACCAAACACCACTCTTATCTTCAAGGAATAATGACTCTCAAATAACCTTTTAGAGGATATCATTCTCACATGAGACATGATCTAAAGAACCTAGGATAACATGCCTAAAACCACTGACCATACTCCTCTCACAGGTTAGTTCCAACAAGACGGAGTACACTCTATGCTCCTCTTCAAAATCGAGGCATCTACCTTATTCCAGGATAAACCACATGGCCATAATCTACTTGGGAATTTTCTAAATCCATGATCATATACTCACAATATCATCATGTCACCAAAGAACAAAAAAAGGTAGGTCCAAAAACCTCATGCCTAATGGAACCATGGTGATAACAAACCCCAACTGGTCCCACCAAAGGAAAGAATAACCATGATCACCCAATCACCCAGTGATAGTAGGCACATAGAATCCACCAAAAGATCTAATTGGTGACACATGGTGAGAAAAAACTCCCTACCAAGAAACTAAAACTCGAGACTTTAGGGGGAACCACATTCTCAGGGCAACTCGATCCTGATAAAAAAATTCATCAGGAATCATTTCCCTCATCAACCCATCACCAGTAGCAGTATGGAACCCAAATCCCACATCGATCCATAAGGGTCACCATGAATCCATTAGTGAAGGGACTATATTTCCACCACTAAAAAACGTCTCACCATTAGAACCACATGGACTGTTATCAGAAGAAAATAATTGTTGTTCATTTGAGTAGAATTCCAGCAAGGAGATATATGTGACAACACTGTATAGGTAATTTTAGACACTCTAAACAACTGAACCCCCATCACCAATGAATCACACACAAATAGGAATATGTCATGTGAATCCTACATGCCTAGTATGATGAATAAAAACCAGCCTCTTTCCATCAGGACAAGATCTAAAAATCATAATAAACCATAAATCCATAAAATTAAGTGCATCACACTAGGTGAAATCATACAACCATAAAAATAGAAACCAAAAATAGTAACTCCATACCTTGGCAGATTAAACTTCATATCAGTAAAGGTTATTGTGACACACCAATCCAATATCCAACATAAGATATGACACGTCCCTATAACACCTATCTACCAACTCCCCAAATCATAAAAATAGACTACCTTGATAGAATTTTGAAAAGAACCATCCCATGTAGACTTGACACATCACCCAATCTAGCTCCCCAAAAGGCCTCAAGCGTGCCTCCCTATATGACAAAGGATACCAACTAGAGGTGAGGGTCTAAAAGATATAGTGGAGAGACTATACCCTAATTTAAAGTCTAATAAAAGTGAAAATAACCAAAACAAAACCATAATGTAATCATCAAAGTATGAAATATAAATAATTGAAACAGAAGCATGCTATAATAAAATAGAATATGACATAAAATCATATAGACTAAAATCATGCTAAAATAGGAAAATATCAATCGCTCACTGGGATGATCACATATACAAAATAAATAATCTAAAAATAAACACACAAGACTCTACTAATAACTATGAGATGAATCATATACCCGATCTCCACAATTTTTGACCTGCACTAGCCTGATTCTGGGACTCCAAATGAGAGGATCTTATTGATTATGTAATACTAGGCCCTAATTAATCCACTATATATCCTTTTATCAATATGAAATCATATATATGGTGTACACACACATCATGGTTCATGTACATGGGGTGAGGAATAAATTTTAGTAGGACACCTCCAACGGTGGTCCTAACATTTTCTATCATAACAAGTGCATGCACATATGATATGCCCAACCTATTAAACAAAATAAAAAAAACTGATATAAAATAAATAGGGGGTTAAAAAGAAATAAAAACATAAGACTACCAAAACTAGGAACTATTATGACACCTTAGGTAAAGCTACCCCCGCTCTAGCCCATGCTAGAGGATTTATAGCACGTGACTCACCCAAACACATGATATTAGGTGTATAAGAGATTTAAGACATCCAATGTGAGGACATGCATGAGTATCAGACCCTTGGGTGTAACCATAAGTTTCTAAAATGATAGTGTAAAACTCTATCGGTCTCTAGGACTCTAATGGAATGATCTCAACCAGTGACATAAACTCTACGAACACTGAGATAACCTATCAAAAGCATGATAATCCTATAAAACTTATTGGATATATAAAATATAAAGTTAGGGAAATACATATACCAAAACCTGAGTCCATTAAAACATCTGAGACCAAAAACACCCAACCCTTATCCGAGTAATACTCCATTGTCCAAAGGGTGGTATTCACTCTATATTATCCATTAGCTTCTTATGATCATTTAATCATAGACAACCAATAGAGGAAAGAACCAGATGAATCATATGGTTAATTACTAGTCCAAAGATATTCCAAAGGCCTATTTTTGCATTCATGTCTTGAGTAAAAACTGACTCAACCATACTTGACCATAGGCCACAAAGAAAGGTTCAATAAACTCTCGAACCCATTATCCAACTATAGAAACATCATTCATGACCATCTCATGGTAAATAATTATCAGGGCTTCCACAGTCCCCTAAAACACCAAGATAACCATTACAGTATCCCACCACTGGTCTATGGGCCATAAGGGATCACCCAATTTAACCAATGCTGAGCATGTACCAACCCATCACTAGGTAAACCAAAACATGGGGATCACTCGGTCCCCTAGATCACATTCATCCCAAACCACAAGACATGCCCGATGTATACAAGATCAAACAACGACTCAACACCCAAACCAACCATGACCATTAGCTCTCCCATAAGGTAATTCACAAAGATAGGTTAGGAAACCCTATCAGGGACTCAAATATTGCATCCAAAGTACGAGACAAGCCTAACATTACAAACATCTCAAAGCAACCCTCAATGGAAAAACACTGATCCTCAATCAACAGTATACCCACAAGGGCATCCAAAAGCATCACCATGCCATCAAGAATGTTCTAAATGGTCCTCATAACCTTATTAAGAGTAGTAAATAATACAAGGGGATCCTTTATTATAAGGTAATCCCTAGGAAAATCCCATTATAAGAAAAACTTAGCTGAATTTCTGAGAATAAAACTCATCCTTAGGCATTATCTTACCCATAAGGGCATCCATAATGGGCCCCTTAGACCCATCTCAATATCCAATCAATTTCTCATAGACATACTTGATACCCCATGTCGTCAACCAACCCTGAAGGATCCAATATAAATGAACCTAAAAAATCATATCTAAAACCTCAAGCGAGTGTTCTAAAACCTCATCCCCTCAAACCTTAAGCAACCAGGCTAAAAAGCCTCTTCCAATACATCACTGGGTCCTATCTTCCGGAACCATATAAAATAACCTCAAACAGACCACCTTAGAATTCTTAATCTTGGTTGATCATTAAGATCATGACCCTCACTCAAGCCTCAAATCTTACAACCCAACCAACATGAGGATTCTAAATCCAAACCTTAAGAAATCCTCCCTCCAGAACTCATCCGGTCCAAAACACCACCCAAAAAAACTCTAAATGATGAAAGGGTTATACCATAACAATCTACACATAAAAATGATCAAAATAGACTACTTACAACTCCAATTATGACTTTAGGGTGAGAAAATAGGAAAAAATACCTTAAAAGGGGGAGTACATGATGTTCACCTCATGTACACGACATGTACCCCCAATCACCAACATAGACCATATACCTATGGCCAACCCGGTGTGTAGTTGCCAAAGTAAATAAAATTCACCAACCCTACCTAGAATGAACTTCACATGGGGTACCTATCCATAAACCATACTCAGGGTCTGTCCATATACCCCACATGGACTTTGGGCATGCACTTTACACATGAACCGACCGTGTTCCCCGCATGACTATGTTTCCTTAACACTGTTTGTCTAATTGTACCCCAGACTACACCCCAATTTATCCCACATGGAGTGTAATGACCACACACTCAGTGTAACCCCTTCTTCATCACCTCACCCAAAAGGAAGAACACATGGCATGTTTTATTTGAGCAACATTATGTGTAAACGAGTTTCTCAAATAGAAACCCTTTGCAATCTTCCTGAACCCCCCGTTTTCCCAAGAACCATCAAATAAAACCTAAAGGGGTCCCCAATAACCATAAAAGGTATTTAAAAATTTTAAATAATTATTATATGTGGAAAAAGGGAAAAAATAAAAAATTGGCCTACCTTCAAGCATAAAACATTGACGCTTCACTCGAATCCACTCTTTGTAATAGCTATACATTGACTAGGATTTGAAAAAACTCCATGATGAAACCTCCATCCCCCCATCTCTCCCCATATATCTATCTTCTATATCAGATGAACGCAACACATAGGGGAGATCCACATATGTATAAATCCAAGGGTAAGTGAGAAAAAAAAAATGTAAAAATAAAAGAAAATAAATAACAAGAAAAAAAGAAAAAGGGACCCCGACTTGACCCTCGTGCCCATGAAATTTTTATGCCTCACATAGGAAACCCCCCCATTCTGACTCAACCAAGGAGTCATAATCTCAATCTACCACTCTGAATACAAGATATCACCATTATAATGTGTATGAATAATTAATATTTAACTTATTAAATACTAAATATTTCTCCAAAATTCAAACAAATTAGAATTCCACTAAACAACTTTCCTAGGGTAAAGAACCCATTATAGAACCAATAGAGTTGTCTGAAAAATTATCAGAGATCCTTTGAGAGAATAAATTTCTAATTTTTCCCTGATATATTCTTGGGAATTTTTTGTAATTTTATATTAATTTTCTTAACTTTTAATGACACAGGTCATTAAAAACTTATATAAACAACATTTATGAATGCATTAATTAAAATATTTTTTATTCACTTCCAAGATTTTTTTACATAAAATGATTAATTTTTGTTGAATTTACACTTTTTATTTAATAATTTAAACCATCATATTAATAATTTTTTTTATAAAATGGGTATCTTATTTGTAATAAAGATATTAAAAATAGTTGAGCGTAATATTTTTGGGATTTTTTAAACAATAAAATATTGCATCCAATATTAAAATAAATTATATATATATAATATATTTTATGAGTGAATTATGATGTAAAAATAACATTATAATTTAAATTATATTTTCTATAACATAAAATATATGTTAATATTTAAAAAATTATTTCCAAATATAAAAGTACATTTTCCACTTAAAAATTATTTTTAAAGAATAAATCATATTTTTTATTATTAAAAAAATATAGGAACACAAAAATTAGGGTTTTAAAATAGTAATACGAGGTCTAAAACCAAAATTAAGAGGAACTACAATGAAAAGAAAAAGAACACAAAGGAAGAATCTAAATTGACAATAGAGAGAAAACTCTTACCTTATTTTTCATTTATTAAATTTTGAGAAATAAATCCTTGAATCTTTAATAACCTTTAAAAAAATATATCTTATAAGGAATCATTAAATATGAATATTTTCATAACATATATTCCAAGGGTTATAATAAAAAATGGTAAACAATTATCCAAAAAATTCTATAAATACCCCATCTTCACCCATTTTGCTTCAATCCAAGTATCATGTGCTCATTTATTATACTTTCATCTCTTAAATACTTTATCAAAAAGTTTGTAAGGATTTAATGAGATATTTACCAAAATATAATAAGTTATAAATAAGGAAAAAAATTTATATCATTTTTCTTTTTAAATTATTCTTTCAAGTTCAATTTTCTTTTCATTGTAGTTCCTCTCAATTTTGGTTTTAATCTTTATATTCACAATTGTACAATCCCTATGTGTGTGTTCTTATACACATGGCATGAAATTTATGGAAATTATTAGTGGAAGAATTATTCAAAATATGATGGTAGGTATACCTAATTCAACCCTTATTACAACTTCTAGGAGTAATCTTATTATTAACAAGAAATGAATCTTCATTATCTTACTAGTTATCCCATGAGTGTATCCCTGAATAATACACATGTGCATGTTCATATATACATGAATGCATGCATGCATGCACACACACACACACACACACACTATATATATATATATCACAATGAAATTATATATACAAATACATGAAGGAAATATACACTTAATACTTCATTCATATGATGCATACAAGCTATATCATAGTGTATGATATATATGTTTTAAGATACAATATAGATATAACCAATAAATATTTCATTCCATTGGTTTGGACATATCATAATGGGAGATATGAAGATATCATCCCACTACCATTTTGATATATCATATTATACAATTAATGTGGTAGTGAAATGTTAAACTATTAACATTTTGGATCATTATTCCATGTAATCTATTATTAAACACATGGATAATCAATGCAATTAAGAGTCAAGTGCATGGATGAAGAGTTATAAGATGTTTTAACCGCATGCCATTTAGGCAGGTGTTATACAATGCATGAGTAAATCCATGGGCCTTGGGGGACATCTCCAAGAGCTTATATAAAGGATAAATGACATGGAAATTAAGTGTGTAATTCTTGACCATGCCTCCTACTAATACTCACATACCCATAGTTCTATCTTCTCATACATTTTCTATCCCAATATACTAGCTTATTATGGGTGGAGGAGATTTCTTCTTGAGCATCTAGTGATTTTGTACAACCTGTGGATACACTATTAAGGATCGATATAATTTGGATTCATTTTCACGATCTTCTTTAAGAACCATGAATGAATATTAAGAAACTATGATCATTAGTGTAAGGTATACAATAATTAGTTATTCATTTTTATACATGGTTTTAGTTTCTAGAATGTAAGATGTTGGGTTTATGGGTTTCTAATTCATTTTCATTGATTAATTTAAGTGTTAAACTATCCTAATAAACCCATTCATGGTATCAAATCTTTACCATGTGATTTGATTCCTGAAATTGTGTTTAAAATGAAGAAAATCAATATCATTTTTGATATCGTATTCTCTATAATTAAATATGATTTGGAATTTTTTCCATGATCTATCTTTTGATATACAATATCATTTGTCTTGTATGATATATGATATCATATCAATCAACATGACATAATTCCTTTAGTTTTGAAGTATCATAGATAAAATATGGGAAATCATAGGATATGATGGCGCCGAAATGATTTTTTCATGTGGCATAAAACAACACATAATATCATTTATGTGATATATGAGATAATATAAGGAATGATTCCTAGGTACTGAAGGTTATTATTACATAGCGGTCTTTCATATTCTATAATGGTCAGCTGTTAAAGTCAACCAACACAAGAGTTTATGTTCCAAATTAATGCTACACCACAAAATATTATAGATTGAAGTTTCCAAGAACTGTATATTTAATCTCACGTAGTTCATCACCATGTGGAGGTCAATACTACACAGGTCCCTATGCCGCTAGTTTAATATTATGGTAGTCATTTAATACTAGGTTTAATCTCATGCAGGTCCTTATCATAAAACATGATCTACCAGGTACCAATTTATTCTTACATAGGTCATAAAGCACGTATTATTATTACATATTGGGTATATTATAAGATATTATTCTCTTTTGTCAAGTGTTAATATTACACAAAACTTGGCGTTTCCAATTAATCATATGGGGTTTATACCGTAAGTCATGGTGGGCAGTTGTGTTTTCTTAATCTTACATGAACTACACTATGCTAGTTTAACCTTATGCAAGCCCAATTATCAATCATAATTGATTATTTATAGTACTAGGGAAAATCATTAAATACGACTAGGAATGAAAAATGTGTTTTTTATGAAATTCAATTAGGAATTGAATTAAATAATTTATAAATTCTTTATAAATTATGATAAATCATATTTTGGGATATTTATTTATTTATAAAGGTTCTTATAAATAAATTAATAATAAAATATTTGTAATTAATATAATTAAATGTTTATGAAACATTTAATAATTATTTTTTAATATTAAAATACCCATTTCAAATTATATGACATGAATTATAAATTAGATATAAATGGTTTCTATAAAAATTATAAGTATAATTTAAAAAATGTTTATAAATTAAAAAATAAAGAAAAAATATAAAAGGATTTATATTTTAATTATGATTTGTTTATAATTAATAAATTTGAATTATTCAAATTATAGGTATTATTTATGAAATAATTTAAACCATATAAAAAGTAATTTTGATAATTGATTTGATCAATGTTTAAATTATCTTAAATATGTGAAATTTAGATTATGCTGTTTGTTTACAATATAATTTAGATATAAAATATTTATATTTCATATAAAATCATATATTTAATGTAAATTTTATATAATGAATAATATGAAAGAGTCCATATTGGAATGGAATATAAAGTGATTACATTCAAAATTATGGAATATCTATAAGGTTACTAAAATTATAAGGTTTTTATAATTAGTTTTAATTTTTTAATTGCACACAAATTGTTTAACTCATGTTTAAATATATGAATTATTCATTCATTCATTTATTCCCTATTTTATTCATAGTTATAATTCTTATATTATGAATTAATTTATGCTTTAGTTTAAAGAGTTAAAATGCTTCTAAATTTTCATAAATGTATCTAAAGAGTTACATGATTGGTATGATAATTGAATTTAGTGCCCATCCATAAATATAACTTATTAAATAGTTGTGTAAAGGGTTATAAATCAATATATTTTGATCATATTGATATGGTTGAAGTAATAATGATTAAAAAACTAAATATTTAGAATCATACATACATGTAAAGAGAATAACATGAGTTGATATGGAAAGATTAATTTCCCATTCAAAATACTAAGTGTTATATTCCTTCCAAATATGCACTTTTCAAGACCTCAACCATCCAATATAGTAGTTAATTCCATAACTAGATTCCCCTGGATTATATTTTGTAAGGAAAACAAGTAATGGGTGAACCTAAAATGATTAAGTGCCTGTTCTGGGCTTTTTTGGGTTACACCTAGCTAGGAGACCCTAATTGGATTAAGTTACTAGAGAAATAGAGTTGAGATTATCCATATGATATATTGGGAAAAGAGTTATCAACTCAACCATCTAAGATTCATATATGATACGATTGAGATGATTAAAAGTGGTGATAGAAATTTTGATTGGGTCTTTTCCACTTTATCTTGTTTTGATAATTACAAATATACATTTTATTTAATTTTTTTAATTATTTTTTTTATTCCCTTTACCATGAGTAAAGAATTTTTTTGTAATATTACACTACTTGTAAAAGAAAATATTTTTATTAATATTGTTTATCGAATTATTCTTCAAGTGTGTTATGTGATTTATGAATTAATTTGAGAGAAAATCCACTTTAGTATGAGTTAGATTATAACTCTTACAATGAAGCTTTAATAATTAAATAATTATAATTCTCACATTATTATTTACTTATTGCTTCAATTATCCTTATGGTTATAGTATTAATATTTATGTTTTTATAAAAATCATCTTTAATCATTTTAATCTATACTTAACGATCCTTATGGTTTATATTTTTATTAAAGGATTGATAGTTACAAACCATATAATCATGATTACGTAGAACATATAATGATGCATACGAAGCATAGAATCATGGTTACATAGAACATAAAATGACGCTTATGTAAAATAGAATCATGCTTATAAAAAACATAGAATTATTCTTATAAAGAACATAGAATGATTCTTACACAACATCAAACCATGGTTAAAAAAAACATAGAATGATGTTTATGAACATAGGATGATGGTTATGCACCATAAAATCATGTTTAAATAACATAGGATGATGATTAAAGAATACAATATGATGCTTACACAAGTCATGTTCATGATTAGATTATGTTTACACAACACACACTAAAATTGTTGGTTACATAGAATGATTCTTGTACACATTAATACTTATGTAGAATAAAGGCTATGAAAAAAATCATGTTTATGTATAATTTTAAAATTACGGTTAAAAATATTTCAATAGTTTTTAGGAAGTTTTAATTATGATATGTTTTATATTTATTTTTATCTATCAATTTTCTGCATATTCATTATACATTTTTTTCTTGATTTAATTGTTCCATAATTAAACATTAATTATTTCAATCCTATAAAAAATTATTTAAGGATATTATATATATATATATATATTTAAATGTGGATTACATGGGATAAATAATGTTTAATATTCACATTTTTTTCTAGAAAACCATAAATTTCAAATTTGAACCATTTAAAATTTGAACAGTCTATGTCACATTATTTATAGGAACTTTCCAAGGACTTTTTTACTAATTATTTACTAATTTAGTAATTTTTTTTCATTTAAAAAGTTTCTACTATATAGTTTTATTATTTTTTAAATATTATAAAAATTCCTCTCAACTCTGAAATAATTTATTTTCTTTAGGAGAGAGAAAAGTGTGGATACATGGGAAAAGATGAAACTACAATGCCTGTGCATGCATGGATATTTTTCGAAGGCTACCGTGCATTAAGGGACTCTATATATTGAGTTTGACAGAACTAGTGTATAATAGATAGGAAGAAGGTTGGTGATATTTTCAAACTATACTATACTATATTATTTTTTAATCAACAATACAACACTCTTGGCTTAACTCTATCATTCTGAAATTTTATCACTGGAGTGATCACTACTACCTCATCATTCATAGATTCATTGTTTCAGTTGGTTTATGTGGTTATAAGTCAATTATATCTTTTTTGTGTAATTTATTTTGGGTTTATACCTTTTTATTGAAAATAATGACCTTAGTTTTGGGTTATACCGCCCTTATAAAGTGTACATCTTGGGTTGTGCCTCAATGTTAAAAAAGATAGTTTCTTGGTCATGACTTGGTCTGGTAAATGGAAGGGGTTTCCATTGTTCCTTGGTTAGATAAAAGGTAAGGTTGGTTCTTTCTACACATTAAAATGAAGGTTTTATGTAATTCCCCAACCCCAATTTCCCAGAGTTGGTGCATTATTTTATTACATTGGCATGATCATAAGAAAATAAAACCCATAAGGATCGATAAGTTTAGTAGCCTTGGAAATACTAGATACAAACATAAGTTTTACATTACATATTTAAATGAAAATCAAAAAATAATCCCCTTTTAAAACACTAATATCCCTTATACCATCTTTACATGTCAATCATAATATACTTCTTCACATCTTGGGAAAAATGAAACATAAGAAAGAGGCGATCTCAGTTGCTCAATAAGGATAAACAATATAGCAGAAGCTACCATAATTAAGCATAAAATTTTAAGGAAAGGTATAAAATGGAAACCCAAGACTTTTAAACATAATTTTTATCACAATATGGAAATAATAAATCAAATAATGTGTTTTAAACTTTCACATGGATATTCTACTATTCTAATAATAACATGCATTATCAACAACTAATCTTATAATGAGGAAATTCATAATTTCGGACATCATAACCATACTGTCAAGGCCTAGTGCCAAGACCATTACCATACCATCAAGGCCTTATTCCAAGACACTAGTTTGTCTCATGAGACATACCGATTCATCAAAGGGATATAGCGGGCCCCGCCCGTCACTTACTATGTCCAATATATTTCTCATATGAAAAGGGTGAAACATAACATAAACATCTGTATTAAAACTATCAAATGAAATGTTAATACTTTAACCATAAACCATGAATGGTATTAAAATAGAACATCCACAATAAAAAATATCAAAAACCCTTCAACACAATATGGAAGACTATATCATAATAAATCAATCTTAATTAATCAAAAAACCCAACAAGGATGTTGACATAGATAAAAATAATCTAATAAAGTCATTAAAACTATTTGAGAGAGATATCCCTTTTTTTACTTTTAAAACATTAAAAGTCACACAATTTATAAAAGAAGACATTTAAAAGATATTTTTTAATAAAAGTGTCCCATACCACTTTCAAACTCTTGAAAGGAATTAAAATTTTAAAACATTCATGTCCATATAAATAAATCCTTAAAATCATTTTAAAAACATGGACATTAATGAAAAAGGTTTAGAAGAATAAATTTTAAAACATTTAAAACAGTATTTTAGTTAAAATGTATCTCACATGAATCCTTAACAATATTCCTTTTGAAAACATTTTTAAGAAACATGGACATGAATTATAAATATGTCCCAGTAAATAATTATGTATAAAAAACCTTAGATAATAATTAAATTGTTAAATTAACATAGAAATATAAAGTAGAAGAAGAAAATAACTTTGAAAGAGCTGATAAAACAATTTCCTCTTTTTCAGGCGTCTCCTTTTGATTTGTAAAAAAGGACTACTTAGGATGGATTTATGAACAATGTATGTCATATAGGATGTATTAAAGGAATATGGAATAGGAAATGGGAATAGGTTGGCAAAAAAAGGATTTAGAGGTGTGATTAAAAGAGAAGGAGAATTTCCCTTTTATAAGGGGGTGAGGGTCACTTTAGGAAAATATTGAAATATTAATTTATTATAAATTTATTTTTAGTTTATAATAGCTAAAAAGTGATTTATTTAGAGTATAATATGAGTATGGGTATAAATAATCTCAACAAATAGGTTTTAGATAAGTTTAGGTCACAAATTTAACCTTATCTTTTGGCTTTAACCCAAAGTTAAAAAAAATTAACTCTTACCATATCTTCTGGTATTTTTACACTATGTGGTTAATATAGTTACTATAAAATGACAAGAGAACCTAAAGTGGATAGTTAATGAAATTTTTAACATTATATAAGTCAGTTAGTTTAATATTAATTTTTTATAAGTATTATACCATTTAATAAAATAATATTTGTTTTAAAAACTCATTTAGGTCAATTTTGACACTATTTAGTAATTGATTTTTTTTAAAGTCATAACAACTTGATAAATTCTAAAAAACTACATTAAATCCAATATATCATATCATAATAATATATAAAATTAGTTTATGTCATAAAAATTTTCAAATTACATTTATTTTAATATTTATAATATCATTTATTTAAATCTTTCATTAATAAGATAATCACTGCATCATCATTGTTTCATAAATAAATTTATTTATTTAATGTCTAAAAATTATAAATAAAATACCATGATGTATGAAATATTTTTATCTTTATAATGACTATTTATAGTCAAAGTGATCAATTATATAACATCGTATTAAAATTATTTTAGTAGAAAGATACATGTTTATGTTATATTTCTCTTTACTTTAAATTAATTATTATAATATGTCATTATCACACCCAAGTGGCTCCCAAATGCAAAAAATCTAGGCTAAGGATTTTTTTGGTCGCCCATGACTCATCCAATAATATTAGGACATGTGTTAGGGTAGTTTTATATTATTATAATATTATTTTTACCCTTATTTACCTAATTTACCCTTTAACCGTGGTAAATAAAAATAATTACTGAAGTTACTATTCATAATATCAAAAAATAAAAGGAAACTATTTAAATTTTTTTGAAATTATGATTCCAAATATGAAATCCATTTTTCCAAATTCAAAACATAGAAGTTGAAGTAATTAATTTAAAATTAATCCCCATTCTCAAAACGAGAAAACAGGTTTTTCAAAAGTAAAAACCATCAAAAGATTAACATGTGTTTATATCTAATTTTAATTTGAAAATAATTCCAATGACCTAAATTATATTAAATGATAAAAATATAATATAATTATAATTTAAAACCATTCAAATTCACAATTTAACATTATAAATTATTTCCATTAAAAAATTGTTTTCAATTAAAATTTAGTATTTTTTCACTATTCATCAAAATATGAAAGTTATCAAAAAAACATAAAAAATTTATACAAACTAAATTTTATGTCCCAATTATAAAGAATAATTTTATTTTATAAAATTAAATATATAAAATTTTCAAATATTTGATTTAAAATGGGTGTGCCATCAAAAGGCGACAAAACTTCATTTTTTGAAAAATATTTCTGTTATCCAAAAAATTGAATTTATTATTATATTATTTATAAAAAAACATAATATGACTTAAAAATTTTATTAATACTATTCATAACCTATAATTTAATGGCTAGGTTATATATCATATTAAATAATAATATTTTATTAATATACTGTTGTTCGGTAAAACTGGGTCTTGCGTGTAACGCAAGACAACTCATTATTGTGTGTAGCGTAAGATTAACATGGTGTTGTGTAAAAATAAAGAAAGCAATAAAATTAAGTTTATTCAGAAATTAAAATATTGTAAAGTCTTGTGGTGTTACATTCACACCTCCTTCAATAAATTACATCCTCGTAATTTAAACTCGAGATAAAAAACTAGGGGTTTGACATTTCAAAACAACATTATTTAAACCCCGCATCGAAAAATGGATTAATGAGACCTCTATTTTAAAATAAAGAAAGGTAAGTATGAAGGTTACCAGATATAACACATAATAGGGTTCCATGTAGGAAAACATGTACATGAAAGAAAATGTATCCATCAAGTTCTGATGGAGAGTGATAGAGAACGTTATTAGGAGAATGTTAACAACCAGAAAGCTATAAATATGTGATGATACAAGAGACCATTTTATTCATCTAAAAATAAATTACTAGTATTTTTTTGGTTTTATGATCCTTCCCCTAGTGTTGAATAATTAATTAACTTCACAGAATAAGAACACAAGTAAGAATACTTAATTGACATGTAGAGTTTCAACCATCAACTAATTTCTACAACAAACTCATCTTTCTCTCCAAAAGATAATAAAATTAAAAAATATTCTATTTATCTTAATCGTATAAGGTTAAAAATATAAACTTATACCATTTAAATAAAGAAAAATATGTTATACTAACTATGGACTTCTTATAGGCCAATGGTAGGCGATAAAGCCTTATTGCACTTCAGTTGTGGGTTCAATTCCCACAAACTTGTCCAATACAACGAGTTGTTGCCCAACCTGCGGGTTGTCCTTTTTCTCAAACTATATTATTATAACATTCAAGAAATAAAATTAATAAATTTTTTGACCACATAAAATACTATCCAATATACAACTTAATCCATTCCAACCTTAATACTTTTCCAAAATACTTCCATCCAAATTAATAGCCTAAAATTTATAAGGTCACATGACATAATGCAGATTTTTTTTATCACATAAAAATAATGTGAATACATTAATCATGAATTCTCTTAAAACATGATAATAAACTGAATTACTATAAAACCTTTTAAGACATAAAATATTGGATATACTCCTTAAATGAAAAAATGTCGTGAACTCCAATAATGATGGAATAAAAAAACCATTAATCAGTTCCAAGGTAATCAATAATATCCATTATAACTTATCCAAATCAATCACCTCTTTATTATAAAATCACTATCTCAGTATTAAAAACATATTAAGGGTTATCTTTCACTCAACCATATATTTTACAAAAAGTTGAACTTGGAACCGTGTCACTTTACATAGTACCATACAATCTCAAATCTTTAAAGAAATAGTACTGCAATACAATCCTTATATAATCTATAATTATTATAACTAGTATATTTATAATTAAACTAAAATAATTCTTGAATAGGAATATTAATCATCTCTCTTCATCTGTGGTAGTATCATAACTTGATCATTATCTAATATCATCATATGGTGTATATTCCTTTCATGATTGGTACATTGATTCACATAGTGTCCCATCTCCACGCAGTTTAAACATTGTACATTGGAAACCTTCTTCTTACCCTTGAAATCACAAACTTGGTGTCCTTTTTATACACACTTATAACAAACTCCCATTCCCTTCAAGAATTTACCAAGGTGATTTTTTCCACAATTGTTACATGTGGGAAAATCCTTCTTTACCTTCTTCCCTTTATCCATCTTTTTCTCTACCATCCTCTTCTTCTCTTTCTTCCCTTTAAATCCAAAGGACTCAGAGAATTATTTACTTATCTTATTAACACATGAAAATATTCCTATATATAAGGAGAATACATGAGAGACTATTTATCTTAAAAATGTCTTCTTAAGACCATGAAATATATGATTCTTATTACTCTTTATATCATGTGCATTAGTGAGGTTCACATTCCTTCTACTAGGCACCATTTCTAAATAATGACATACACTAGGTTAGATCATATAGTAATGTATAATCCAAAAACTAGATTTTTTTTAACGTAAATTGAATATTTACATATATCTAGTCACATAATCATAAAAATGGTTTCATTGGGGACATATTTACTCATAAATACTTTAAAATAGTTTTTAAAGAAAATTTGAATTATCTCATGAATATCCCCTGGGAGTGTCAAACCAGGTGCACAGTAAGGACCATTGTTGTGTACCAGGTTACCCCAAGTCAATCTCGGAACACCTTGTCAGAGTTTTCACTCCTAGGTACATCTGTGTTAGAACCACGTCCACTTGTAGTATCCAGACATAGATGTATTTTCTAGGAATACCCACATAATCTATATTTTACCAAAATTCTAAGATGTTCTTTTATACTTATCCTCAAAGTATATCTTAGGATGATGTTCCCTAATCAAGGTTGTTTTCTAAATCTAGTTTCCAAGTTTTGTACTAAACTTCCTATGATACCAACTGTAACACCCTGACCCTAGTTTCCCTGATTCAGTACATTATTTTATTACATTGGCACGATCATAAGAAAATAAAATCTCAAAGGACCGATCAGTTTAGTAGCCTTGGAAATAATAGATACAAACATAAGTTTTACATTACATCTTGAAATAAAAAGAAACAAATTATCCCATTTTAAAACACTCATATCCCTTAAACTATCTTCGCATGTCAATTTTAATATACTTATTCACATCCTGGGAAAAAATTAAACATAAGAAAGGGGTGAGCTCAGTTTCTCAGTAAGGATAAACAATATAACAGAAGCTATCATAAATAAGCATAAATTTTTAAGGCAAGGTATAAAACTTAAACACAAGAATTTTAAACATAATATTTATCACAATATGGAAATAATAAATCAAATAAATCATTTTAAACTTTCACATGGATATTATACTAGTCTAATAATCACATGAATTATTAATAACTAATCTCATAATGAAGAAATTCATAATTCTAGACATCATAACCATACCGTAAAGGCCTCGTATCAAGACCATTACCACATCATCAAGGCCTTGTGCCAAGACACTAGTTTGTATCATGAGACCTACCGGTGCATTGATGGGATATAGCAGGACCTTCCCGTCACTTACTAAGTCCAATACATTCCTCATATGAAAAGGGTGAAACATAACATAAACATTCGTATTAAAACTAGCATAAGAAATGTTAATACTTTAAACATAAAGAATGAATGGTATTAAAATAGCACATCCACAATCAAACATATCATAAACCATTCAACATAATATGTAAGATTGTATCATTATAAATTAATCTCAATTTATCATAAAATCCAATAATGATGTTGACATATATGAAAATAATCTAATAAAATCATTAAAACTCTTTGAGAGAGATATCCATTTTTTACTTTGAAAACATTAAAAGTCACACAATTTATAAAAGAATACATTTAAAATATATTTTTAAATCAAAGTGTCTCATAAAATTTTGAAACTTTTTAAAGTAATTAACATTTTAAAACATTCATGTCCATATAAATAAATCCTTAAAACCATTTAAAAAACATGGACATTAATGAGAAAGGTTTAGAAGAATAAATAATTAAAACATTTAAAATTATGTTTTATTTAAAATTTATTTTACATTAAACCTTAAAAATATTCATTTTGAAAACATTTTTAAGAAACATGGACATGAATGATAAATATGTCCCAATAAATACTTATATATAAACAACCTCAGATAATAATGAGATTGTAAAATTAACCCTTACCTTGTACTTTTAGTTAGTATAGGGTGTTTTAACATCCTATATAATGGTTAAAGTATGATATTAAATTATACTATAACCATATAAATATTTATTATATCATATATGACCATATTTTATCATTTTTTAATAATATTCCAGTATTATCATTATTTTGGGTGTTAACTGCTTCAGTTTCCCATTCTTTTTTTGTCATGTAAGTCATGTTTTTTATATATAGGATGTATTTTAGTCATATAAAGAATGATATTAAGTTAATAATTATTATTTTTAATCATCATAAAAATTTTATAATCATTCTTGAATGGTTAACATAGAGAATGAATCTCACTGTGTTGTGGAGATGGTAGACCGTACGTAAGCACGAGCGACGATATCATTCCCTTGATGGTTAAATGGTATGAAATTTGATGGTATATTAATTATAAAAAATAATTATAATGTTATATTAATTATTTTTATCCATTATACTCATCATTATACCCATTTAAATAAAGTATTGTTGAATAAAAAATTTCACCATGGCTTGGAGACGGTAAGTTGTACATATGAACACATGGTGATATTGTTATTAGTAGGATGGTTAAAAGTAGGTATAGTGTTGTAACATAATTATAATAACATATAAGTATATTTAGGATACTATATTTATTATTTTTATATGAAAAAACATAGAAAGAGGAGGTAGAAGAAGAAAAGAACTTTGAAAGAGATGATAAAACAATTACCTATTTTTCAGGCGTCTCCTTTTGATTTGTTCAAAAGGACTCATTAGGATGGATTTATGCCCAATTTATGGCCTCTAATATGTATTGAGGGAAATTGGGAGAGGAAATGGTAAGTTTTTTGCTGAAACTAAAGGCTTTATAGGTGTGATTAAACGAGAAGTAGAAGTTCCCTTTTATAAGGGGGTAAAGGGCACTTTAGGAAAATATTGAAATATTAATTTATTATAAATTTATTTTAGGTTTATAATAGCTAAAAAGTAATTTATTTAGAGGATAAGATAATAATGGGTCTAAATCCTATCAAACAATAGGTTTTAGACAAGTTTAGGTTACAAATTTAACCTTATATTTTGGATTTAACCCTTAGTTACAAAATTTAACTCTTACCACATCTTCTTGAATTTCTACACTATATGGATAATATAGTCACTATAAAATACCAAAATAACATCAAGTGTATCATTAATTTAATTTTTAACATTATATATGTAATTTGACCTAATATTATATTTTTATTACTATTATATCATTTAATAAAATAGTATTTGTTTTAAAAACTCATTTATGTCAATTTTGACACTATTTAGTAATTGATTTCTGTTAAAGTCATAAAAACTTGATTAATTTGAAAAAACTACATTAAATAAAAGATAAAATTTCATAATAATCCATCAAATTATTTTATAGCATAAAAATTTTCAAATTAAATTTATTTTAATATTTATAATATCATTTATTTGAATCTTTCATTAATAAGATAATCACTACTTCATCATTGTGTCAAAAATAAATAAATTTATTTAATATATAAAAGTTATAAATAAAATAACATGATGTATGAAATATTTTTAGATTTATAATGACTATTTATATTTAATGATATCAGTTATATAACCCTGTATTAATTTTTTTATTAAAAAGATACATGTTTATGTTATATTTCTCTTTACTTTAAATTAATTATTATAACATATCATTATCACACCCAAGTGGCTCCCAAATGCCAAAAAACAGGACTAATGATTTTTTGGGTCACCCATGACTCATACAATAATATTATGATACGTGTTATGGTAGTTTTATATTATTATAATATTATTCTTACCCTTATTTACCTAATTTACCTTTTAATCGTGGTAAATAAAAATAATTACTGAAGTTACTATTTATAATGTCTACAAATAAAAGGTAACTATTTAAAAAATTTTTACATTATGATTCAAAATATGGAATCCATTTTTCCAAATTCAAAATATATAGGTTTCCGTAATTAATTTAAAATTAATTCTCATTGTCAAAATGAGAAAACATGTTTTTCAAAAGTAAAAACCATCAAAAGATTGTCATGTGTTTATATCTAATTTTAATGTGAAAATAATCCCGATGACCTAAATTATATTAAATGATAAAAATATAATCTAATTATACTTTAAAACCATTAAAATTTATAATTTAAAACTATAAATTATTTCGACTAAAAAAGTTTTTTCAATTAAAATTTAGTATTTTTCACTATTCATCAAAAATATGAAAGTTATCAGAAAAACACCAAAAATTTATCCAAAATAAATTTTTTTGTTCTTATTATAAATAAGAATTTTATTTTGTCAAATTGAATATATAAAAGTTTCAAATATTGGATTTAAAATTGGTGCACCATCAAAAGGCGGTAAAACTGCATTTTTAAAAAAATACTTCTTTTATCCAAAAAATTGAATTGTTTTTATATTATGTCTAAAAAAATAACATGAATTCAAAATGTGTTTAATACTATTAATAACCTCCAATTTAATGGCTAGGTTATATATCATATTAAATAATAATATTTTATTAATATACTATTGTTCGCTAAAACTGTGTCTTGCGTGTAACGCAAGCCAACTCATTGTTGTGTGTAGCATAAGAATAAAATTGTGTTGTGTAAAAATAAATAAATAAAAAAATTAAGTTTATTCAGAAATGAAAATATTGTAAAGTCTTTGGGTGTTACATTTTGGGTTGTGACTCCAGGTGTGAAAAGTGAGGATTTGGGTTGTGGCTCTAGGGTTTAAAAAAGGAGTTGTAAAATGATTGTGACTCTTTTCAAAAGTCTAGTCAATATATTATTTGGTTACATACTCTCACATTGAGAGTGTGAAGAGTATACATAGGATAACTTTGATATAAACTAATATAAAAATACTTTTTTCCATATTTTATTTTCCACTTTAAATTTAATTAACTTTGATAAGTCTTTAATATTTTTGTAGAGGTCAATTCACCCCCTCTTAACCATTATATTATATCACATTTTGGGACAAAAAAAGAAATTTCATAGCGGACTTGTTGCTTAGTAAAATATGGATCTTGGAACATTAATGGATATGATTAATTTAAAAAAGGTAATCATTTTAGTAGGAGCACATTTAATAATATTATTTATTAAATGGTTGTAAAACATGATAATCATTTGATAAAATATTATGTTGTAGACGAATTTCATCATCATCGTCAAACCTAATTTTGAGGTTAATCCTTAAAAATAAGATTCTTAATGTAAGAAACTATTATGACTAGTATAAAAACTTAATAATTGTTCTTAAGAAAAATAAAATCTGATTTGTTAAAGAAATACCTTGATAAATAAATGAAATTTTGAAGTTATTTAGTAAGTGAATATAGATGCTATAATAAGCATAAGATGACTCACTTAAGGTTTTTTAAATATTTTTTTGATTATATAATTCATTAAATTATCATTTATAGAAAATTTCCTACAATGTGAATGAGTTCAAGAAAAGTTTACATAATATTTTAAAAGTGTTGGGGATAGATGACACACTATCTTAGTAAAACATGAGGCATCAATAGGCCTAAAACCAAAAGCGATCGTGAAATCAAAACTATAACTTCATTATTACTTTAATTACCCATGATATTTTCTTTATTAGTTTAATTAAACCATTGCCCATATAATTAAAGAATGATAATATCACACTTTCAATTTTAATCAAGATATAGGTAACAAATAACTTAACTCAACATGAATATATCAATATTATCCAAGCTATAAAAAACACCAAATGACAAACTCTAATAACATATTCCATGGGAAACCAATTATTCATAAAACATAATCCAAATAATATACCTCTATCATTTATTGATAAAAAATATAATAAAATTAAAGATAAAAACCATCCATATCATGGTGAAATAAGAACAAGAGAGAAAAAAATTACTAAAGAAGAGAAAACTAACCTTATATCATCACAGATAAACCCCTAGAATATGGAGGTAGAATATACCATATGAGGATTCACAGGCCTTAAAAAAACTCCCTTCTTCACCTAGGGTTATATATAGGAGAGGAAAAATATGAGAATATGAGGGGGCTCACTAACTTTTATCCATTATGGTAAGGCCACATTCATGAAGTGAAGGGATACTTCATATAGTGAATTCTTAAAATCCCACATCCATCGAAAATTTTGTTTCCTCATCCCTAAAACCCAAAAATTCATTCACATAATGAAGAACCAATTCAAACCATGAACTTCTTCTAGGTAGAATCATCAAATTTCACCTCTAAACCCTTTAGCAAGTGAAACAAAATTCCAACCATGAATCAAAATCCATTCCATGAATATTGATTTCACACCCTAAATTCCTCTTGTAACTGGGTTTCTTACTTTTGACCACTCACTCCCATGTCGATCTTGCAAAGGAAAGACCGAGGAAAAACTATTCCTTCACATCTAATACCTCTAAAAAATTATCACCCTTGAGAATTTAAAGAAAACCCAATAAAGAAAAAGGGTTTATGAATAAACACATTGAGAGATACCTATTAAGGATATCACTATAATAAGAACACAACCAACCAACCAGAGGAAACGGTGAAAAACTCACAGCATCACCAATAAACCTCAAAAAACACTCCAAATGGAGATACCTATCAAGGGTAAGTCCAAAACAAGCACAATTACAAGGAAGGGAAATTATCACATAAAACAAAATTAGGTTTATAAATCATCTAACCAAGGATAAAACAATGCACCAAGAATGAAAGATCAAACACCAAAAAACTCTGGATATTGATCACACATATGAAACTCCCACTCCTAGGTGATCTCCTCTAAGTCAATGTGCCTCCACATAAAATAAATCAAAGGTATAAAACACCCATAAAACACCTTCTACTAATATCCCCGAATCTCAAAAGGCTACTCCTCAAAGGACACACTATCATCAACATCCAATTATACCAAATCAATGATGTGAGAATATTCATGATGATATTGATGAATATGTGATACATGGAAGATGTATTGAATCCGAATCATCTTCAAGGGTAGTTCTAACTGATAAGACATGATTATAACCCAATATAACACCTCAAAAGGTATAATGAACATGGGATAAAGCTTACTCCCACTACCAAACCTTTGTTTCCCATGGAAAGGAGTCACCTTTAAGAACACGTTATATCTAACATTTAACTATATAGTCATCCTACTATGATCAAAATAATACTTATAATGATCCTACACCACCTTAATTCTCTTACAGATCACCTGCATCTTCTCTATCATACTCTTCACAAATTTTGATATAAGAACAACTGATTCTCCAACCTCAAAATAGATTGATAAGGTCAACCATATAGATATTTGAAATGGGATTATTAATAGTGTAGTGGTAATTATTATTATAAGTTAAATCCACCAAGGGTAGGTGGCTCTCCCACATACCTAAAAAATCAAGAATACACACACTCAATATATCCTCTAGAGTCTGGATACTTTGCCTTGTTTGACCATTATTCTAAGGATGAAAAATTATTCTAATCCATAACTGAGATCTAAAAGTATGATGAATAACTCTCCAAACTATGGAGGTAAAACAAGGATCATGATCAAATTTAATTGCCTCCATAACCCCATGAAGCCTCACTACCTCATCCAAGTGTTTACTTGACAACAATTCCACTGATCTCGACCCCTTAATCGCTAAGAAGTGAGATGAATTCATCAGAAAATCCATGATCTCACGTATAAAATCAAAAACTCCATGATATCTAAGTAAACTAGTGATTAAGTACATCAAAATTTCCATCTAGTTCCACTAGGGAACATCAAATGGATAAATAAAACCACAAGGAACATGGTGCTCAACCTTCACTTTCTAGAATACCAAACACCGAGAGACAAACTCTACAAGAAAATATTTTAATCCCGACCACCAAAACCGAATCCTTAAAGAACAACACATATTTTCCACATAAGGGCATACCACCAAGGGAGAATTGAATAATTCATAAAAAACCACCTTTTAGATCACTAATGGAACAAAACGATTTCCTTAAAACAACACCTGATTTTTTTTCTATCCTCAGAATAACCCCCAGGAGCATCACTATAAACAACCCGATCACTCAAAAACTCTTCCTTAGTAACCCAAATCTAAAAATCCTCCAATTTCTTCACTAAGGATGATTGAGCCATCATTTGGTAAAGATAACCTCTACCATCAACTACTCATATCAAGGTGAAATACTGCTAACTCTTCTATCACCCTCAAAGATCCACCAGACTTACACATAGAGTCACCTCATGACTTCCTAATCAAGGTATCCTCCACAATATTCCCTTTATAACGTGTAATGGAAATATTAAAGTTATATTCCTATAAGAACTCCATCCACGATCACTACCACAAATTTAAGTCACATTGGGAGAAGACATACTTTAGACTATTATGATCCATGAAGACCACAAAACATTCAATTATAAGGTATAATATCTACAATTATAGACAAAAAAATTTCATAGGAAGCTCAATGTTATGTGTTGAATAGTTACATTCACGAGGTCATAACTTCCGAGACCCATAAGATATAACTTCTCTCTACTACATCAACACACAGTCCAAACCAAGAAACAAAGAATCACGGTAAACCTCAAAAAAAAAAAAATTCCCTCCTCTAATATACAAATAATCAGAGCACCAACCAAATTATCATTCATGTAATCAAAATAATCTTGAAACTAGTTAGTCCACACAAATATCTAATCTTTTATAGTCAAAATTTTCATTGGATTTTACATATGGGATAAGTTGAGTAAGGACCTCATATAATAACCCACTAGACTAAGGAAACTCCACACCTCTACAAAATTATTAGGGGATACCTAATAAACCATCACCTAAAACATTAAAGGACTAATGAATAATCCAAAATGAGAAACAAAATACCCCAAGAAATAGACCACACAAGACTAGAAATCACACTTCAATAGATTCTTGAATAGATAATGATACCGAGAACTCCCAATAGAGCATGTTGATTCTCTACATGATCTTACTATGATGTTAAAAACACAAGTATGACATCGATAGACCACCATGAACTGATATAAAAACTCATAGAACACTATATTCATTAATCCCATGAACATAACTAGATCATTTGTTACACCAAACTAAATCAAAATGAACTCATAATCCCCATAAAAAAATCTAAAAGCATTATTTAGGATATCATCATAATTTAATCACATCTAATGATTATTAAACCAGAAGTTGATCTTCAAGAACTGGCTTGATCTCTTAAACTGATGGAATAAATCACCAATCCATGGAAGAGAGTAGCGATTCTTCACCATCGTAAATAGAATTGGAGCTTCCCAAGGTGACACACATGGTAAAATGAATATTCTCTATAAGATATCATAAAACTATATATAAAAATCCAAAAACTCATAAGGGGATATCCGATATGAAGACATCGATATCAGAGAGACACCCAGTTATAGCTCTATGCCAAACTCAATCTCTATTCAAGGGGGGTAGTTTCACAACCTCTTTAAGAAAGAAATCAGGGTATTATTCTATAACCTTTGGATACACCATAGGATATAACTCCACATATATTAGCACAAACTTAGCTAATAGGGATGATAGAGACTCAACATGCCTCCGAACTCACTAAGGTATCTCTCACAAATGAACAATGTTTGGTCTCCATTAGCATCATAGAATACGACACACCCAATAAATAAATTCATGATGGGCTAGATTAAATACTACCAAGACATAGTAAGTACAACATCATATGGTGATATTTTTAAATATAGAAATTATCCCAGGAGTATTACTTCCCTAAAATCAACTCACTGTCTCTATACACATCAAATAGGATATAATGAACTCTAACTAGCATAGTCAACACTAAGGTCACTATAAGACTCTCCACCTCAAGTCCTAAATCATGGACTATATTGGAAAAAAACAAAGGAGTTCATAGATCCAAAATCAACCAAGTAATAAACCCAATTAGAAAACAAGAAGATAGTACCTCATACAACATCTGTCTCAACCGGTGTTGGAAACACTAAAGCATGCTTCTAAGAACATCCTATTCTATGAACTATTTGTCCCTGATGGTAACCCCCTCCATGGAAACACACTTCATTCTGTCCATGAGGATAATGGACATCATGGTGATATCTATTGCATACTCCACCCATTATATATTTCTCAAAATCAAGAATACCCTATAGTTTCTATGGCCTCAGCTAAAACTACTATAAATTATGGGCCTTAAATGGGCCACCAACTAAACACTGACTGTTGATGAAGGTTGGGAAATCTCACTTTTGATGGCCAAAAATTACAAAAATAAAACAAAACCATGCCAAACCTATTGTATATGACCCTAGAACTACTAGCTATATTGAAGTGGTTTGGATAGGGCTAAAAACTACTCCATGCTGATTAAAACTTATTTTAACCAGTAAAATAAGAACTCCCAGTCATAGATCTACTCCATGAAGAGTCCTAATGTATCCCATAACACAATGACCCAGTCCTATTAAACATATTATAAATGGCCTCTACCTTCACCAATACCTCAATATTTGACTTCAGCATAAATAGAGTTACTTGGAATTGGATATCTAGATGAAAATCCTCCTCAAAATTATTTTTCCTATAGTCTTCATTTGAAAAAAGGTCTGAAGAATAATTTTGGAGGTTCTTATAGTGGATATTGAACTCTAGAACACTAAAAATCCCCTATCAAAGTATAAGGACATCCTTATAGTATGCTACCTTAGTAGTCGAAGACAAAAACAATGCTTGAAATCAATCCTTGAACTTGTCCCATGAAGCATCTAACTCCACATGATCTTCGAGGAATAAAATCCACTACTACTGAGCTGACTCACACTATATCATCACTACTAAAGAAACCAAGTGATCTCCCTGATCAAAGACCGAATCAAGGGTTATCTCTACCTCCTCCATCTAGCCCTCCATCTCTCAATTTTAAATGGATCCTTTGTATCTCTGAAAAACCTGACACTGTAAATCTCAAAGTGTACTCCTCCAAGTGTCATCATCATCAAATTCCACTCTATGATGATCCAATGGAATATCATGTTGAATAGATTCTGCATGAACCTGATGGGGATGTCAACCTAGTTCCATATCTGTATAATGAATAAATTCCAATTTTCCTAAACCTGATACAAAATAACATTTTAAGTTTGATTAATTAATTAATTAATTCATTCATTTAAACCTATTTACCACTATATAACCAAATTCATAACACTCACCAAGAGCTTGCTCCACCCTCAAGAGGGTGTTTCCTATCACACATGAGATGTTCAACCGTCTTATTTTTCATCGCAAGGCCTAAAACCTTTATCACCTTCTCAACTATCCATAAGAGAACCCACCCTAGCTATCCATATCACATCTCACATCCCTAGACCACCCGAGGTCTCTTTTCAGCTCAACAAAAACCTTCAACCCTTTATGACATGGTCTTTGGGTGATCCCAAATCATATAAGTTCTAAAGAGAACTTATCCTAAGAATAGGTGGCCCAATGACACTCTATATCTTCTCCCCAAAACCCTCTTAGTCCCTAATCGGTCCCATGTAATTCAAGAAGGCAAGAAAAACCATACATAAACAAGAATATTAATTTATATTAAAGGGACCACCTACCTCTGATATGAAGTTTCCACCCAAGAGCTGCTCCTATCTACCTTATCCAAGCCTATACATGCATTATCCAAGTTCATACCACCACCCTAATTACTATCTCAATCCATAAAACAAAAATAATTAATTATAACAATTTATAATAAATTATTTAATTAAATTTTAAATATGAATAATCGACTAAATACTCATTGAGCAGCGCCGTCACACAAAAACCTCAACCAACCACCTGAGAAAGGTCTATGGAACACCCCTAAAACCATCCATAGTAAAATCCCTAACAGCCGACACCTAATCAACCACCAATTTCATCCAATTTAGGAAAAAACCATAAAAGAAATCATCGAGTGACATACCTTCAATGTAATGGTGAGAAAAAACATGTATACTAAATCTTGGGTCCTCGTATAGACATTGCACACAAAATCCACATCAATCATGGATGATTTCACCACAATCTAGTAAAATTTTAATTGAGTCCCTATAAAAAAACTCAACCAAAATAAGTAGATATCAAAGATGATTAAGAACAGAGGAAGGAATAGACACCCTACCTCAAATCCACTGCATAATTACATAATGAATCATAATATATTGAAGTGTAATTGAATGGAGGTCAAATAGGGGAAGATCCATCTAAAAATGGTTCTCTTCAATGCCCCATCTTTCTTAATTCATGATACACTGACCACAGAAAAATACAGAATTACCCCTATCCAAAAACATCACCCAACACACCATTCACAGTGTGAACCCCTAGTTCACACCATGAACCACTTGAGGCAGAGGGGTACTCCCCTCAAAACCTCATTCATGATGGGACGTATAGTTCAAGTCATGAAAAACTTTGGGTAGTGTATTGAACCCCTTAGATAACCCCATTCATGGCATGGACCCCAAGGTTCATGGTGAGAATAGCTGTAGCAACTGAATTTCAGCCACCTTGGTTCATGAACCTTCTTCAACATCCAATCGATCACCTGATACAATCTTCAAGCCTCAAATAATGTCCAAAAACACCATTTAAGGATTTAAAAACCCTCAGAATCCCAATCCAAGTCTTAGTTCCCAAAATGAAAACCTCACCAAAACAAAAATTAAAATTCCATTAGGAATTCAAAACGCATGATGATGTGGTTCATTAAAAACTCCCCACCATAAGGCTTATCATCCTTTATAACTATCTTATATTCCTATATAAATAACTCAGATCTACCAAAGTCATCAATTCACTGCTAAATAGTGGCATTCTATCACCGAACACCCAATACACTTCCACTACACAACTCCAACCACTATACCTGGATCCAATAAATTTCCTAAAAAAATCTCTTGTTAGATCCCTTGACCACCTTGAATATGTACCAAGTGATTATCCTGACATGGTTCCAATATTATCATGCCCAATTCCATATAAAATCACAAGTAGGACCTCCTCTGACCAACTTTTTTTTGAAAATTCTTTGCCACAGCCACTGACGCATTATGACAGTACCCGGTCATGATGCCTTAACTCTTGGTGCCATCATGAGACCATAAAAAAAAAGAATCCTAAAACTAACTATTAGTGTAATTATATAGTTATATCACCAAACAAATACAACAACCATTATGATCTCACCCTGAGAAACAATGCACTGTCGATCCAAATCACTCTAAAACCACTCAAGCTCGATTCCAACACACTAAATCCTACCAGAACTATATCCAAATCCTAAATCTGGTATTCAATAAGGAACCATATAACTTTAGATCTTATGATACATCAATAACTCTGTGCCACCTAGACCATCCACCGACTGGTCTCACTGCCTTCCAAACCTTATGTCATGAGAGTCATTCTCATATGACCAATAAGATGCTCCCCACCATTGGAGTATCATTATCATCACCTTAGAAAACCAAACATTGATCTCCATGATCTACACTATGTTTGTTACCACACATAATTATTGAATTTTACTATACTTCTCATACCCAAGAATCGACAAGAACACCAAACACCATCTACTCCCGTATCACTAGAGAATCATCCATGTCAACCACTAATATCCAATGGCATGCTCCCCACCACATGAATTCCCTTACACATATCCTCGAGCACCAACACAAATGGGTCCCATTAGAGTGCCTCCCTAAAAATAATCATATTAAGGATAAAAACCACAAGATTCCATGCTTGTGAGCATCTCACCACCATACCACCATCAGAACACCACTCTAGTTTATGCACAACTTGAGAAATTATCAATGGACCCACACTCATCCCATTCATTGATCCATAACTCAACCAACATCATGCATAACCAGTGATTACTATCCTCACACTATAATACTTTTCCCAAAAATACTCACCAATTTTTACTCTCCTCCTTAGAAAAATTGATCAACTAAGAACCCTCTCCCAGGTTCTCACCCACAATACTAATCAGCATGACCTGAACCCAATGGTGGTACACCCCCATAAAACTCAGTGACACAACTCGACTCACATTCCCATGAGTCTCATCCCCTAAAATCTAGGATCACATGCCTATCATACTAACCATGATCCAAATTCATGCCAGTCACATATATTATCTCAATGAATCTTACTCATCCTTGGAAAACCACACGACCAATCACCACTCAAGCATCATCCTGAACCCACAAAAATCAAACCATGCTCAACCATATTAGATCTAACTATCTAGGATCACCACTCTACACCTAGTGAAAACCATACCAAAACCATGGTCCAAGAATATGAATAATATTTCCTTCTAAAAAAATCCTCAATACCAAGAAAACCTTCTATTTTATACATCATAGTAAAAGGCATATCACTCATGCATTTCTCCACAACCCACTCAGGGTTATTCATGTAACCACCTGGTTCGATTAACTATAATGAAACCAAGAATCTATATAGTAAAACAAAATATAGGACATTATTGACACTTTAAGTAACCGAACCCCATCCTCAAGGAAACCCATTCCCAAACTCAGATCATCTCTCAGGAACTACACGCCTTCATCGAGCTATCACACATGCATCAAATGTTTTCACCGACCCGCTAAGGGTCTTTAAACATCCATTTCACAAGGGACTACGTAATTACCACTGAAGAATGTCTTAAACTATTATCCACATAAACTTCCATGAGATAAAATAACAAGTTTCAATTAATTAAAATTCTATTAATAAGTTATCTGAAAAAATTCCATATAAGTTGTTGTTAGTGATTTAAAAAATAAAAACCCCATCATAAAATCCAATAACACACAAGAAGGAATATTTCATGGGAGTCCTATGTGCCAAATATGATGTATGAACATGGGTCTCTTTATATTGGGTCAATAAAAAAACCCATAAATAATAACCTCCAGTAAACCCTTCATATTCAAAAAATATCTCATCCACAACAATATAAACTAAGAATAATAACCCCATCACCTTGGTAACTAGGACTTCCCACCAGAAATGTGTTCATGAATTACCAGTACATGGTCTATCACAAGATCCAACACATTACTATAACACCTTTCTATCATCTCACCACATAATAAAAAAAAGGCCCAGACACTAATTTTTGACACCCTAAACAAGAACTACCATTTGATCTGGTGTGCCATATGGCCTTAGTTTCCTCCTTGTGTTCCACAAGCTTCTGACTAGTGGGGAGGGACTAATCCATAAAATGAGAAGACTATGAACTCAAATAAAAGTATAAAACAATGGAACAATAACTAAAACATCCGCAATATAATCAAAGTATGAATTATCAATAAACACAATGTTATAGAAAAATATACCATGTAAAATAATATAGTCACACAAAAGATGATCACCCATTAGGTTGATCATGTATACAAAACAAACCAAAATAAAACACCTACACTAGACCTAATTCTATCCCCAGGAATCACACAAACACTATATTCAATACCCCGAATCCACACCAACTCGATCCACTGTAAATCCTATACTATAACCATAAAATAAGACATAAGGTTTGAATGTGCATTAGTATGCTTGTGTATAGGTGTGAGAGATACATCTAAATAGGGTCTCACAAAGTGCCACTAGTATACACCATCATACACAGGAATAAAATAAACATTTCATATAAGCACCTTGGATGTCATGTTCTAACTAGACCACCATGACACCCGATCATACCTGATTTGATAAAATACTAGAATCCACCTCATGAAATCATCTTATAACCCATCCAATACCCGAGGACTCAGGTTAGGGTGTCATGAATGTCCCAACCACTACTACCTCAGTGTAGGGTCACTTACCAAGTGTCCTGAACAACCCATCTCACTAGGAATGTCACAAAACCAATGATTGACCACTATATTCTCACACAAGTTAGGGACCATCCATATGATATCACATCACATTCAGAACCTATCTAACTCATGGCAGTCTCATCATCCAATACTATATCACAACACATCTCAAACCCCATATCACTCATGGTAGTCCAATATCCCTGAGTCTAAACCTCTCACTCACGGATGGACCATCATTCTTAAGTTAACCATATCACTCATGGATGACCCACACTCACATCATAACATATATATGACTATATCTTACTCATGGAAGTCTAGTCAACTGATCCTGAATTACACCATATCCTGGACACCATCTCACTAATGGTGATCATACCACTACCATCTCACTCATGGTATAGTCTGACTATCCTATACCACTCATGGAGATACCAATGGTCTCAATTATAGACACCCAATTCATTTTAATGTATTTTTATATGTTTTTAACATAAATATCCAATAAATACAACCCAAAGATCATGAGGCCTAGTTTATTTAGTATAATATGTTCATAATACATCAAAAGAAACTAAAACACAATATATTTATTTTATTCTCTATAATGATCTACTAAATTCATTTGAGATTATAAAACTGTATAGGTTAACCTGTGGGATACATAAAATAAAGGGGTGATCTATAAATCCTAGTAAGGGAATAAACATGAAAAAGAAGCATAACATGTGAGTCAAACAATATAACATGATATCATAAAAAATAAGGATCACGAATAATCACATGGGTTAATAACATAAATAACTTGGTATGATAAGATCATTGTGACATAGGAATGTTCCAGGAACATATAACATGACATAAACATAAGTTAAGGAAAACTGCCAAGACAACATCATATGGGGGACAAAGTCACATCATGGATTAGGTTTACTCACTTATCCCATAAATACCATCCCATGAGAAAAAAACAATAATCAATACATTGGATAACTATCTAGGTGAACCCATAATAACATGTACATTCTTATGTGTTCCACAAAAGGAAATTAATCATAATACATAAACATAAGAATTATCCATGGAAAGGAAGGGGTTGTATAATATTGCACCATATCATAATCAAAGAAGATTTCATAAAGATTACAAAGAGAAAAAGGAGTTAAATATTTTAGATATTCATATCTGATTATGTAAGTATAGGTCTCAAATTATGGTGTTAAAAAGAAAAAAAATTAACGAGAAAGGGTAGAGAATTTGGTATAGAAATGAACTTTCAAAATGGTGGTTTAAGGAATCGGTTAAAGATTATGAAGAAAGAATAAATATGACATTTTATTTGAAAAAAATATATAAAACTTAATGTTTATAATTAAAATATTCATTTTTTAATGAAATCATGAATGTTAATAAATAATTTAAATGAGTGTTACATAAAAGGATTAATTGATAGAAAAGTTCTATTTAATCAAGATTGATTTTAAAGAAGGCATTTGAGAACTGAACTTAAGGAATGTATTAACCCATTAAATAAATAGAGAATAAGCTTGGTATATATGTAAGATAAATATTTTCAGAATTTAGAATCATTCAATAACATCAAAGAGAGAGAGAAATTGAGTTATAGAGAGAAAGTTTATAACCCAAATCAAAAGGGTAGTTCAGAGAGATCCCCGACCTTATGTTCTAGAATCATTCTACACTTTCACTTAACATATCAGATAATAAAATTAGGTTAATTAATTAATTAATTATTTTTTTTCATATATATTTTATTTACTTAAATTTTATTATGTTCATTTATAACTATTTCAATGATATATAATGCTACTTTTTTTGTTCTGGGGGCGTTTGTTTCATGGTTCCACGGTCAGATCACTTGTGGATAATTATTGATATTCTCATAAAATGGAACTACAAATCATAAAGTGAAATGAAATGGTATCAAAGTAATTATATAAATTTAAATACTCTCAAATACCCACATGTGTTCTGACATAGGGATGATTCAATTAGTAAAAATGTTAATGTTATGTGGTTAGTTCATTTAGGCTGTTTTATTGACCATTACAAACTAGATTTGTTATATTTAATTAAATGATTATTAAAACATTAAAGAGATTGAAATAAGTTATAATATAATTATTATAATCATATTTAACCATAATATTTTTTATATAACCATCCTTGAAGGTGGTGGATAAAAACAATTTTTTTTGTTCATGGAAACAATGAACTAACCATATTGTGAAAAACACTATTATTTTAAAAATGAAAGAAAGGAGGGTATAAGATGGATATTAAACTATAATAATAACATATTATTATGTTTATGATTATTATATTACTATTTTTAGGTGTATTTAGAACATATTGGGGTGGTATAAGATGAATAAAATTAAAAGAAATCTAGTTTATAGTTTACCTCTCCCTTTGGTTGTCTCCTTTTAGGATACCCCTTAAGGCACCTTGGAATGGTCTTTGGATTAAAAAAGTAGCACTAAGAAGTAGGGTAGAGTATTGATAATGTAATTGGGAATAAATTTTGAAATTTTAAAGTCTTATAATTTTTCAGAATAAGGAGTGGCGAGTAGAGGTATTTATAAGGGGATGAGAGGGGTGTTTTTAAATATTATATTCATTAGTTTATTATTTTAGCTCAAGAATACCAATAATATAAATTATTTTGAATATATAAAGTAAAATGTTCATGTAATTTTTAAATAGTGTGTTTTTACATGATCCATTACTAAAAACTTCATTCATTTAGCTTATAATGTTAAATACCGCATTTTATTGTATTTCACTATTCATAAAAAATTCAAATATTTTAGAAAAATACCAAAAAATTTACCCTAACCATTTATTGACATGTAGATTAAAAAAATAAAATCTATTTTATTTAAATAATTTTCTAAATATTATAAAATTAATTTTTAAATAAAATCATTATTTATTTGAAAAATATAAATTTTAATATTATAATCAATTTTCCAACCCTTTGAAAAATTAATTATGGTCTAATAAAATTATATTATCATAATAATATAACTTAATATTAATTTATAAACACATTTTATGAAATTTAAATTTCTTTTAAATCTTTATATTTGATATAAAAATGAAAATAAAACATTTATGTTTTATAGAAATATAAACACCTATTTTATCATTTAAAAAAATTATTTACTTTTATTATGGTATAAATATGTCATATTATAATTTTATAAGATACCTAAATATTATTTTACATTTACACATGCTATGATACTATTCTAACAGTTATATTACTATTCTTAATAGTTAGATTACAATTTCAACAGTCTGATTACTATTCTAATGGTCATATTACTATTCCAATAGTAAAATTTGTATGGGCAATATGGGATCCATAAACTATATAAATACCTCATATTTCATTCATTATTATTTCACTTATATTTTATCACAATGTTATATATATATATATATTCATTTTCAAAATTAATATTTCATTACTAATATTCTGCTTTATTTTTACAATGTTGTTTGTGAGTGCGATTATTCTGGGGGATCGAAAAAATCCAAATTTTCCTATTACTGTTATCTTATTTTTTATTTTTTGTCCCATTGTAATAATTTCAATTCTTATATAATTTTTTTTTCTTTAACTTTAATGTTCAAGTTATTATAATAAAATATAGTTGGTTTTATCATGTGGTGCATGTGCATTATATAATATTATATTACTAAATATAAAAAAATTATATATTTAAAATGAAAATTACATTGATAAAATTTTGGGTCGTTATATCAAGACACACCATATCACTCATGCTTGGTGTAGACTTCATGCACAACATGTATGCCATCTCACTCATGGTGATCTCGCTAATGCCATATCACTCATAGTGAGGCCATGACACATGACTCCTCACCCCATAGGATGAATCCATTGGTTATCAGAAGCACGTTCAAACATGCACACACACACACACAATAAAAAACAGGGCCCACAATACATGACAAAAATCTCTAGATCTTCATAGGGTTCCAGCCACCTAGGACCTAGACACTCACCTCAACATGTCTCATCTCAACTGTAAGGGTGTCCACTAGGTCCTCCAGAACTTCTATAGTATTTTATCATAAATACTATCTCATATCCACCACCCTGGGGTGAATCTATAGCTCATAGAATTACCCTAACCTTATCTTAATCAGGAGGTTTCTAAATACTTGTAAAAAACAATCAACACTTCTGGTCTTGAATAAAACCCATGACCCACACTTTTTTCTTGTGTCACATCTTCTATAGGAGACCACTCAACTCATCACCTGGGGGAACAAACTCTCCATCCCAATATATCTATCCCCAAAGGTATTTTCCTAATCATAATTCTTACTAAGGTCCTTCTTCAACCTCAAGAGGGAATTTATTATCACACACAAGATATACGACTGTATTATTCATCATAATAAGTAATAATCCTTTTATCTCCTACTCAAATAGCCCTAGGATAACCCACCAAGGCTACCCATGTTGCATATCACATCCCAAGGTCTCTTTTCAACTCAAATGACACCTTGTCCCCTAGGATACAAAGCCATCAGATGGTCCCAAACCACTTAAGTACGAAAAATAACTTACCCCAAGCATATGAAACCAAACACCACCATATATTTTCTATCCAAGTCCCTCTCAATTCCTATCCATCTACTTGGTCCCATGTAATGCATGCATGGAAGGACACCCATGCATAAACAAACATATGAATTTATATTAAATGAACCACCTACCTATAAAATGGATTTACCACCAAAGAATTACTATACACAACCTCATCCAATTTTTTCCATGCTTCATCCAAGCTTATACCACCACCTGAGGTCCTATCTCAATCCATAAAACATAAAAATCAATTATAAAAATTTATAATTAATTATTAAATTAAATTAAAAATAGGAAAAATCACTTAAATACTCACCGAGAACTGCTGTCACACCAAAAACTAAACCAACCACCCACATAAGGTCTGTGGTTCACCTTCAACACCATACAAAGAAAAATACATATCACCAAACACCCGATCAACCACAAATTTCATCCAATTTAGGAAAAAAACCCTAAATAAATTCAATGGGAAACATACCTTCAATGGAATGATGAGAAACAACATGAAACCATCATCTCAGGTCCTCCTCTATCCATTTCACATGAAAACCCCATCAATAATGGATGATTTCACCATGCTCTAATGAAATCATCACCTAATCCATAATTAAAACCAAACCAAGATTAGTGGCTATCAAATATGAAGAATAATAGAGGAAGGAATAGAAAACATACCCCAAATATTCTATAAAATTTAATTAATAATAATTCCATATTGAAGGGGGTTGAACAAAGGTTTAATGGGAGAATATCAAAATGAAAATGGTTCTCACCGATGCCCCGTATTGCTTAAATCACGAGACATCACCCCCCCAAAAAAATGAAATTACCCCATTTAGAAAACACCAAACACAACATTCATGGCATGAACCCCTAGTCATACCATGAACCATTTTAGGCAGAGGGATCCTCCCCTAAACCAAACCCCATTCATGGCATAAACTATAGTTTAAACCATGAAAACCTCAGGGAATATCACTAAACCCCTCATCCAACCCCATTCATGGCATAAACCCCATGTATCATGATGTGAATTGATACAATAGAAGAATTTTAGCCATCTAGGTCCCCCAACCCTTATGTGGAATCCAACCATGCATATGAGACAATTTCTCAGTCTCATATCCTATCCAAAAACACCATTTTAGGATTTATGAATCCTTAGAATCATAATTTGAGTCAAGGTTTCCAAAATGAACCCCTCCCCAAAACAAAAATTCAAATTCCCTTAGGAATTTAAAACCTATACATACATGGGCTGTTACATTGATATTCATATCATATTATCAATAATAAAAAATAATAGAGTAAGAATTTGGTTTTGAACTCAAATAATTTGAAAGATCTAGATGAGCATAAATAATTTGATCAATCTTCACTTATTATGTTAAGTACCTATGAAATTTAAATTAACTATGCACTTTTATTCTTATCCTCAATCCTAACCAAAATATCATTGTAATTCTCTCTATAATTTATGTTTATTTATCTCAATATTTCATTAAACTTGTATCTAGGAGAGTATATTTATATTTATAAAATTTTTATGTGTCACAACATGATTCAATGGGTTACAAAATGATACAAAAATATATCATTATTGATATATACATCTCAAAATATATAAAAACTCATTCCCCACTACTGTAGCATGAGAAGTGTAATTGTATTATTATATTTTTATCTTCTCATATCCTTGATAATAATTTTACATTGTGAATATTAGGTTTGTGGAATGATTGGTTTGAAAATTGCACACAAATTATTCAAGAAATAGACTCTTTATAGTGTGTGCACATTTTTTGTGGTGTGGCATCAATCTTGTGTAACAATAGACTTTTTGTCCCTCAGTGATTTTATATAAATGATTTCTTATGGAATGATACCCATTAGATTCCTTAAATAGTCATGCACCAAAATTCATAGCCACTCATCATAGAAAATTTTTAACCCTATGATTTTATTAGAAGGATATTAATGGTGAAACTTGTGTAAGTTGTTGTTTTATTATTGGGTAAGAGTAATAGGATTCCTCTAGTTCAACTCTTCATGGTGTAATGGTACCCCTTCACATGATGATTTTCTCCAACATAAGAAAATTAATTATATTACATTATATTAATTCAAATTGGATTCCAACCCATCCATGATATTTTTTTTCAATAAATAAAACATGATTATATCTTCAAAATTCATGAATTAATTTTCTAAAAAACAAGTCATAACATACTCTTAATAGGGAAGTTATATAACACCACATCATAGGATATAATGATGTTTTTGAGAGTTATCCAACTCTTAGTGTAAATATAAATACTATATTTTCCATGTATCAATTAGGATCAACTCATATATCTTCTTATGTTAATTAAATTCATGGGGGAATTTAAATCTCTAACTCATAAACTCAATAACTAAGATATATTTAGTATACTTTTATCAAATTGGTATAATTAGGGGTTTGATTAAAACCTACTGAGCATGGTCAAACCCAAATACTCATTACATCCACTTTATAGATATCTAGGAGAATTATTTTAGTGTTATTTGATAACATTACCTTAAAGATAGATGGAAGGAATGTACATGAGATGAGTATATATATAACTTTTTTTAGGTATACTAAGTTATTTTTAGGTTTCATTTATTTTATGGGGTTTTGGATTGTATTTTTTTTCCAGTGGTTACTTTATATTTTTATGTTTTTATGATATTCATGTATAGTTTTACATAACATTGACCTTATAGTTTTAAATATTGGACATTATACTTTATTATTATTTATTTTATATTATGATCTTGTTTATGAGGGAAACACATCCCATTTACATGTGTTTTTCACCCTTGGTTTTCAGTTTCATCCCATAGACCATTAGATTATGTCTTGGGATGTTTCACTTGATTATGTTATTGACCCATGAAGGGGTCTCAATAGGGTAAGGATTTGATATAGTGTTATTAGATTAAGGAT
This sequence comes from Viscum album, assembly GCA_963277665.1. NCBI lineage: Eukaryota > Viridiplantae > Streptophyta > Magnoliopsida > Santalales > Viscaceae > Viscum > Viscum album. The sequence continues at coordinate 23,862,335 of OY728160.1, read as the reverse complement.
TATGATGATGTTTTGAGTACGAATATATGAGTTTTCATTGGGTGATATGGAACTTTTATACATGAACTTAGTATGTGATGTAGGCTAGGGAAACTAGCTATAGACATAGAGGGCCCTAATGTTCTATGAAATGATCCCAATAATCTAGTGATCATTACTTCATAAGAGCATACTATCTGGGTGGTATTATTGTATGTGTGGGATGTGTATCGTGTTTGTACACATAGTTTATGATGATTCTATGTGATTATAGAATTATATCTCATATGGTGAGAGATACAGGAATTGGATATTTATACATGGAAAACATCTAACTAGGTTTAATTTGGTAAAGTATTATTAGATTATATAGCTAGGATGTGTTGTCATTATATGAGGGATGTGTGAGAGGATGAGGTACAACAATTCAAATTAATTTAACAAGGGTTGAGCATGTTGTTATTATGATTTATGAGGCTTGATATACATTGTTATTTCATTTTCATTGGAAGTATTTACTAAGGTATCAAGTGTATGTTTTAAAATACGAGACTTAGTGTTTTCTAGATAATTTGGACATAACATTTCAGTTGGTTCAGATATTGATGGAGCATCACATTTCTTTAGCTGAAAATATTATTAAAGAAACTATGTAGTGGTGGATGATTTATCTAGGTGATCATTTTAAATCTTTATTCTAAGGGTCTTTATTTCAAGAGTATTTTTAAAATGATTTTCTAGCTATGACCCTACAAGTAGAGCAGAAACACGAGCTTCTATCAATTCACCATGAGAGTCATAATTTTTGGAAATACAATGTAAAATTTATTAGTTTGTTTAATTATTATATATATATATATATACACTAGATGATGATGTGTTTAGGGATAAATATTATAGGTGGTTATTCATCCTAAAAAAATATGTACTATATTGATTATCCAATAAAAATATATATTTTAATTACATTTTAATGGTATTAAATGTTCATTTTTGATCTTATGGGCCTGAGTTAGTGCATTTTCATTATGAACATCCATTCTCATCATTTGTGCACTTCATGCCTAATATACACCAATTTAGGCCCAATGAGTCATATGATTATAAGGAATTTAATTATCAATATTTTAATTTTATATTTTTGTAACTTTATCTAAACTTAAATGTGAACATTTTTCATTAAGGGATCAATGGAGAATTCATGGAAGAATATGGAGATATTTTGTGATGAAAGGAAGCAATTCTAGAGAAGGCAGATTGGACACCATCCCACTGATGAGACTATGGGGACCATAATACAGGCCCAATGAATCCCAAATTTTGTGGGATGATAGAAGAAATGTTTAGGAACAAATAACTCTTCAGGAGATAATGCTAATTCGTCCCTTATAGTGGTCATTAAGGCGCCCCAAGTTAGATATACAATTCTAGGCCAGATTCTGCGGCCCAGAACAACATTACACTAATTTGATCATATCTAGGAATCCACAACTCCAAATGGGACCAAATTTTACATTACGTTATAAGAAATACGGATATCCATTTTCTTCTTCTATGGACCACTCTGATTCTGCCATATAAAAGGTCATCCAAACGCGTCTGTTCGGTGGATGAAAGATGGCTGCCACCTCGGGTCAAATGTGGAAAAGTCCAAATTCCACAAGCTTTCCACCACCTATGGCCTACCAAAATTAATTGAGATGATTTTTAATGTTTGAGGCTCGACCCAAAGGCTCAAAAATTCCTATTTAAGGCAGTGGTGTTGGAGTATTTAGGAATCTTTGATCTTGTTTTCATCTTAATTTTATGCTGCCAATTTCTCTTTGTAATGTTCTTCCTTCACATGTAAGTTGTTTTAATTCATCCTTGTTTCTTAATAAAAGTTTTTCTTATATTATTATTATATTCTTATACTTATCAATTTGATACCATTGGTTCAAGGTGTGAACTTGTTCATACCAAACCTTGTGAGATTATCACACAACGGTGGAGTGATTGTTATTTTATTGCGTTTTTTTTACTTTTCCATTTCCTCCCTCATGAGTCTACTTTCCGCTTACATTGAAACCATGGGATCAATGGAGGGATAAATCACTTATGTGTTGATCCAAGGGAGTAGCAAGGGGCTGGATTGGATGTTATTTATAACCTCATTAATGTATAATCACTTCTTTAATTGATATTTTTATTTGATGGTTTTTAAACTCCATCGTCCTTGTTGAATTTAAGGCCACACACTTCAAGTGCTAATACGAACCTTTACCTTGAAGTGCTAAAAACTTTGATCCTTAAAGTGTATAGGTGATTAGTATTAAATGGTTTAGGCATTAAACCAGTAAGTGATGATGTTGTTTTATATCCTTAAATGAACCCATCTCAAATATAAGAAATTGAAATCATTAAAAAGGAAATACGTCCAATCCACCCCGAGTGATAACATAGGATCAACCCATTATTTTAAATTGAATTAACTTAAATATATTAGATATCTTTCAAACCCATCAAAAATAAATCCATTTTGGCCACTTCATAGCCGAAAACATTCCATAGAATGTACGTGTCTATAGGTTTCTTCTTAGGTCTCTGTGGATTCGATAACCCAAGCTAAACTACAAGGACCGTTTTACCTTCTTCTCTTGGGTAAATTTGAGCGAGAATCAAATTTTGGTGCCATTTCATGGGACCCAAGTAAGTAATCTAAACACCCATTCTATTATCCCCCATTTCTTCTTTTCTCATCCAAATTCTCTTATCTTTTCCCTTTCTCGTTTTTTTCTTTTGGCGCATGTCCGCCTACACCCGTGATCAATCAAACCGTCTAGTTAGGGTGGATAGTCCTGGGGTTGGGGAGTCAAGTACACCAAGGGAACTCATTCCATTAGATCATAATCTTCCTAATACTCTAGAGTCCAAAATTGAGCCAATTTCAATGAAAGGTCTTCAAGGAAACCAACTCATAAACCCGGGTGGAAACCAAAATGGAAACCCAAATGAGGCAGCCCCAAACTTGGGGAATGAAATTGATCAAACCATGAATGACTACCTCACACCTTCCTGGACCAATTCCCCCTCATGCATTAGACACAATTCCCTAGGAGATTACAACTACATCTTTAAACCCCATGTCCTAAACCACCTTCCCACATTCCATGGAATGGAGTCCGAGATGCCATACCTGCACATTAAGGAGTTCAATGACATTGTAGAAACCATGTGTCGCCCACATAAACTAGAATATGCTAAGATGAGGCTATTTCCTTTTTCTTTAAAGGATCGAGCTAAAAATTGGATAAACAATTTGAGACCATCATCCATAAACTCTTGGGACCAACTACAAAGAGAATTCTACAAAAAATACTTTCCCCACCACAAAACAATTGCACTTAAAAGAGTATCCAAAACTTTTTTGAAAAAGAGGGAGAGTCATTCTATGAAACATGGTAGAGGTTCAAAGACACTCTAAACATGGTTCCACACCATGGTTTTTCTATTCCTGAACAAGTGAGAATTTTCTATGAAGGGTTGGATCCGGGGAACAAACAATTCATTGACATGATGTGTAATGGAACCTTTAAAAACAAAGCCCCAAATGATGCTTATGAGTATCTAGAAAGCCTTTCTGAACAAAACCAAACATGGGGAACTTCACCTTATTCTAAAAAGCCACAAAGAACTACTGGAATTCATACACTTAGATAAGAGGAAAGATTTAGGGCTAAACTTGCAGCACTCTCTAGGAAGGTTGAAGAGATAGACCTTAGGAAAGTCCATGAAATCCAAACCATTGACCCTATTTGCACAATTTGTGACAAACATGACCATAATATAGACAACTGCCCAACCATTCCATCCATCAAGGCTGTTCTTTTAGGAGTACCCCCAGCGGAAGTAAATGCTTTGAACTTTCAAAAGACTCAATACCAAAACACCTTCAACCCAAGGTATAACGACCACCTAGGCTTCCGCTAGAAAGATAACCAACAACCTAGCCAACCACAGGGACAAAATCCTTACCCCCATCAGAACTACCAAACCCATAACCAGTTCCAAACCCAACCTATCCAATACCAACAGCCACCGGTCCATTTTCAACAAACCATCCCACCTCCAAAATATCCCCCTGGGATAAACCAACCTACTCAAGCACCCACCCAAACTGTTCCACAAAGCCTACTAGAACAATTGTGAAAACAAATGGAGAGGATGAACTCAGAAGTCTCTTCCCTAAAACAAGAACTTCAAACCATTAAAACTGGAAAGGCACCCATGCCTACTTAGGCGGTTCCATCCTCAACTTCAAGGGGAGAGTCAAGTTATGCTCAAACAACTCATGAACAACTAAAGGTTGTGACTGTTTTAAGAAGTGGGAAATCAATTGAGAAACCTGAACAACTAATTCATAACCCACCTGAAGATTCAAACTTGGATGAAAATTCAAATGAACCACAAGATCAAACTGAGGAAATTGATAACATTGTCAAGGAAACAACTCTTCAACAAACAACCCCACAACCTGCACCATTTCCTCAATGCATGAGGGGGAAACCCAAGCCTGAACTGAATGAAACATTGAGGGAAATCTTCTCAAAAGTCAAGTTGAACATTACACTTATCGATGCCATCCAAACTATACCTGCCTACTCAAAGTACCTTAAGGACTTGTGCACTTTTAAAAGAAAATTTTCACATAAAAACCAAGTCCTTTTGGCTACTAATGTGAGTACCACCATTCAAGAGACCATTCCTCCTAAGTTGAAAGACCCGGGTTTCCCTTACATCAATGTTGAACTAGGAGAGAGAAAAGTTGTCAAGGCCTTGTGTGACCTAGGTGCTAGTGTCAATCTCATCCCATATGCTGTGTACTTCCAGTTAGGCCTAGAAGAGCTTCAACCCACATCTGTCACACTTCAGCTTGCTGATCGTAGCATTAGGGTTCCAAAGGGGATTTTAAAGGACATTCTGGTAAAGGTTGAAAACTTCATCTACCCTACTGACTTCATTGTCCTTGAAAACCATCAAAACTTAGGAAATAAGGAACAAACCCCAATCATCCTTGGCCGTCCTTTTCTTGCAACAATCAACTTTGTTATCCGAGTTCGAAATGGGAACATGACCATCACCTTTGGGAACATGAGTATAGAATTGAAAATCTATAATGCAAGCTCACAAATAGGGGATGATGAGGACATTCATGAAGTAAACATGATAGGAAGCATTGATAATTAATCCATGGAACATCAAGGAATATTTAATGAATGTTTAAGTTAGGATGAGATTGATTTCCTTTTTTCATATAAAGGAAGTTTATCTCCTTGGCTTGAATCATTTTCAAATTGCTTTTATGATGAAGTCTTAGGTCCAACAATCAGTGAAACCTTTCAAGAAACCACTTTCATAGAGACCCCTCTAAATTCAATCCCTAAATCTGATCAAGCCAATCTAGTAGCTGAAACTTCTACATGTGAGGAATCAATCCTATCTGAAACTCTAAAAAAAGAAATTGATCTTGATCCAATGTCCCAATATTCTACTGAAATTCTGAACCAACCTGATCTTGAATTGAAGGAACTTCCTACTGCACTAAAGCATGATTTCCTAGGGTACAATCAAACACATCCTATTGTCATTTCTTCTTCTCTTGAAGCCAATCATGAGAGGATGCTTCTAGATGTCCTTAGAAATCATAAGAAAGCCATTGGTTGGACCCTATCTGATATTCTTGGGATTATCCCACTTATCGGGACTCATAGGATTGTTCTGGAATCTGATTCAAAGCCATGTTTTCAACCTCAACGACGACTCAATCCTAATCTCATGGAGGTAGTAAGGAAAGAACTTCTGAAACTGTTAAAAGATGGTATCATCTATCCCATAGCTGAGAGTGAGTGGGTGAGCCCAATTCAAGTGGTTCCAAAAAAGGCTGGAATCACAGTGATAACAAATGAGGATGGAGAGATTATTCCAACAAGGGTGAGTAGTAGATGGAGGGTCTGCATTGACTATAGGAAGCTAAACTCATTCACCAAGAAGGATCATTTCCCCTTACCATTCATTGACCAAGTCCTTGAGAGAGTGACAGGTCATGCCTTCTACTGTTTCTTATATGGGTACTCAGGGTACAATCAAATTGAGGTCTCCCTAGAGGATCAAGGGAAGACTACATTCACATGTCCTTTCAGAACCTTTTCTTTCAAACGCATGCCCTTCGGGTTATGCAATTTCCCTGGAACCTTCCAATAGTGTATGATGGGAATCTTCTCAGACATGGTAGGGAATTTTCTTTAGGTCTTCATGGATGACTTCTCTGTGTTTGGGGATACTTTTGAGGGATTTCTACAGAATGTAGAGAGAGTCTTGTCAAGATGTGAAGAAAAGAATATGGTCCTAAACTGGGAAAAATTCCATTTCATGGTTAAAGAGGGACTTGTTCTAGGCCATCTGGTCTTGAGTAGAGGGATTGAAGTTGATAAAGCAAAGGTTGACATCATTCATCACCTTCCATCACCCAAAACTATCAAGGAAGTTAGGTCTTTCTTAGGACATACTAGTTTCTATAGAAGATTCATCAAGGACTTTAGTTCAATATCCTGTCCCCTTTGTGCTCTCTTAGTAAAGGATGCTCCATTTGTTTGGACAGAAAGCTGTGAGGGTTCATTCTCAACCCTCAAATCCTCTCTCACCTCTCCTCCCATTATGAAATCTCTAAATTGGAACCTTCCTTTTGAACTTATGTGTGATGCCAGTGACTTTGCTGTTGGAGCTGTGTTAGGACAACACTGTGATAAAACTCCTTATGTCATTTCTTATGCAAGAAAATCCTTAAATGATGCCCAAATAAATTACACCACTACTGAAAAGGAGTTACTTGCTATTGTGTTTTCTTTAGATAAGTTTAGGTCCTACCTCTTAGGATCCCCCATCATTGTGTTCACTGACCATTATGCACTAAAATACCTCTTCCAAAAACAAGATGCTAAGGCTAGACTGATTAGGTGGGTCCTTCTATTACAAGAATTTTACCTCACAATCAAGGATAAAAAGGGAGTTGAAAATGTTTTAGGTGATCACCTCTCTAGGATGGAATTCAAAGATAACTCAAATCACCTTTTTGTGTCTGATTCGTTTCCTAATGAACACCTATACTCTGTGAGTGACTGGCATTGGTATGCTGACATAAAAACTTTCTTAGTGACAGGAGTCATTCCAAAATTCTTAGGGACTCAAGCTCGAAGGAAATTTCTTTCTGATGTTAGACACTATGTGTTTGATGATCCATACCTCTATAAGTTCTGCCATGACCAAGTCATTAGGAGGTGTGTTCCAGAATCTGAACAAGAGTCCATCCTTAAATTCTATCACAGTGAGACATGTGGAGGTCACTTTTCCTCTAAGAAAACATCTGCTAAGATTCTTCAATGTGGTCTTTTCTGGCACACCCTCTCAAGGGACTCCTACACATTTTGTCAAAGCTGTCCTAGGTGTCAACAAGTAGGGTCCATCACAAAAAGGAATCAAATGCCACTCACTCCCATCTTAGTGGTTGAAATATTTTACTGTTGGGGAATTGATTTCATGGGTCCCTTCCCAAACTCTCGGGGATACCTCTACATACTCTTAGCTATTGATTATTTCTCAAAATGGGTTGAGGCCATTCCCACTAAGTCCAATGATCATCAAGTTGTGATTTGATTTCTAAAAGAGAACATATTTTCAAGATTTTGAATTCCTAGGGCTATAATCAGTGATCGAGGAACCCATTTCTGCAACCGCCCATTCGCTTCACTCATGTCTAAGTATGGTATTTCTCATAAAGTGTCCACTGCATACCATCCTCAAACCAATGGTCAAGCTGAGTTAGCGAATAGGGAGATTAAGCAAATTCTTGAAAAAACTGTCAACCCATCTAGGAAAGATTGGTCTGAGAAACTCTTAGACGCTCTTTGGGCCTATAGAACTACATATAAAACCATTTTAGGAATGTCCCCATATAGGTTGGTTTATGGTAAAGCATTCCATTTTCTAGTGGAGATTGAACATAAGGCCTTTTGGGCAATCAAGAAAATGAATTATGATCTCTCATTGGCCAGAACAAAAAGGAAATTAGATCTCAATGAACTGGAGGAACTAAGGATACGGCTTATGAAAATTCAAGGATCAATAAAGCTAGAGTTCAAGCCTACCAATCTAGGAATATCAAGGTCAAACATTTTGAACCATGAAAACTTGTGCTCTTGTATAGTTCAAAACTTCATTTACACCTGGGAAAGTTAAGGTCTAGATGGTCAGGACCTTTCATAGTGCATTATGTGTACCCCCATGGGGCAGTAGAGATTCAAGATCCCACAAGTGGTTAAATTTTCAAGTTCAATGGTCAAAGGTTAAAACCATTCATTGAATCATTCAATAAACAGGAAATAGAGGTTGAGTTAACTGAGCCAACCTATGAACCAGGAAAAAATTAATAGATTTAGGGTCCATGTCGGGCTAACGATGTTAAACAAAGCGCTGCACGGGAGGAAACCCGTGGTTTTTATGTTTCTAATATTTCTGAATCATCTTTATTTTTCAAATAAGATTACTTAATCATTTTTATATTTAAAAATAAAAAATAGAATTTTGAAATGTTCATCTATTATGAGTATGGATGGGTACGAAAGTGGAGCACCATATTCATTTGTGTCACGTGGTGTGATCCTTGAGTAATACCTTACCCAGAAATTTAAAAAGAAGACAATGTATCATCAGTTTATTTTGTTTTATTTTTATTATTTTATAGGTTAAGATAAAAATAATAAAAATAATAAAAAAAATAATTAAAAAAGGGGACATGCCATAGGCCGTGGGGCAAACCCCGTCACAACCGGCAAAGATGCGGGGACTCAAACCCGGGACCGAAGGGAGACAAGGGCGCGCGCTTACCACTGACCTACGGCTTATTGTGCTTCCTTATTCTATAATTTATATATATATACTTATATTTTACTTACTTTATTATATAAATATAAATATAAATATATATATATATTCTTTTGTTTGTTTTGTTTTTCCTTTTTCCACTAGGGAACTTTGCGAGTGACATGGATATCAAAGGACTAAATTTGAGCGGCAAGAAATTTAAACTTCAACCACCAGGTGACTTCATTCCATGATCCTCATATTTCAATTTCCTTATTGAACTCCCCTTTTTATTCCTCTACCCCATTCTAAATTTTATTTTTACGAAACTAGGGATAGTTTCATTCTAAGTTAGGGGGTGTGGAAACAAAATGTTTGTTTAAAAAAAAACAATGATAAAAAAAAAGTAAAATTCCTTTATCATTAATATAATAACATCTTTGATCACATTAAAACTACATATAAAATAACTTTTATTTCCTTGAATCTTAATTTAATTCATGATTAAATTTAAAAGCATTGATTTTGGAAGTTTGGTTGTCCAATGAAAATTTTCATCATTTGTATTTTCATCCATTAAATCAAAATGCCACAATGCATGTCCTCTAGACTGTGGGGGTACTAATTTGAATTTTTGGGGTCCCATAATAAATAGAATAGGCTAGTTTTATTTTTATGAATAATATGAGTATTCAAAAAAAAAAAATTAATTAAAAAAAAAATTAAAAAAAAATCTGCGTGTAGAGCAATGGATTGATAAAATGAGAGGCTTTCGGCACTTGGGGATCATGACTCCAGAGTTGTCTAGCCTTGAGTTTTTCAATCTATCTCTATTTATGGTTATATGACTTTGTTTTTTATTAATTTAACTCGAGACGATGCCTGAGTATGTGGGTTTCACTTGGTGCCCTAAGGCCTTTGAGTCTGGGAGTCATCGGCAAAGTCTTGCTACATGGGTTAATTTGATTAACTGCAATCTCAATTACTATGGAAATATTGCAAAAAAAAAAAAAAAATCCAAAAAAAAAGGAATGAAGAATACTCATATTAGGATTAAATGTGATTCCACCTAGCGCTTCCATGATTTTCCCCTTGAATGAAAATGAACCCCCATATCTATTGTGATTCACAACACATCATTACACCTAATTGAGTTGGATGAAGTATTATGATGGATTTGATCAAAGGAATGGGCTTGGGATTGGGATATGCTTTTAAATTCATCTTTTTTTAAATTATCTTTATAGGTTATAAAAATATATTTGTGTTCAGTTTACATTGTGAGCACTGTTTGTTATAATGTGTTTGAAGAAAGGAATTCAAATAAAATCATTGAATTATTTGCTCGGGACTAGCAAATATCAAGTTGGGGGGTGTGATTATCCAATAAAAACATATATTTTAATTACATTTTAATGGTATTAAATGTTCATTTTTGATCTTATGGGCCTGAGTTAGTGCATTTTCATTATGAACATCTATTCTCATCATTTGTGCACTTCATGCCTAATATACACCAATTTAGGCCCAATGAGTCATCTGATTCTAAGGAATGTAATTATCAATATTTTAATTTGATATTTTTGGAACTTTATCTACACTTAAATGTGAACATTTTTCATTCAGGTATCAATGGAGAATTCATGGAAGAAGATGGGGATATTTTGTGATGAAAGGAAGAAATTCTAGAGAAGGCATATTGGACACCAGCCCACTGATGAGACTGTGGGGACCATCATACAGGCTCAATGAATCCAAAATTTTGTGGGATAATAGAAGAAATGTTGATTAACAAATAAATCTTCAGGAGATAATTCTAATTTTGCCCTTATGGTGGTCATTAAGGCTCTCCAAGTTAGAGATACAATTCTAGGCCAGATTCTGCATCCCAGAACAACAACCCACTAATTTGATCATATCTCGGAATCCACAACTCCAAATGGGCCCAAATTTTACAGGCGGTTAGAAGACATCCTGATCTCCATTTACTTATTCTATGTCCCACTCTGATTCGTCCATCTAGAAGGTAATACAAACGCCTCTGTTCGGTGGATGAAAGCTGGGTGCCACCTTGGGTCAAATGTGGAAAAGTCCAAATTCCACAAGCTTTCCACCACCTATGGCCTACCAAAATTAATTGAGATGCTTTTTACTGTTGGAGACTCGACCCAAGGGCTCAAAAATTCCTATTTAAGGCAGTGGTGTTGGAGGATTTAGGAATCTTTGAGCTTGTTTTCATCTTAATGTTATGCTTCCAATTTCTCTTTGTAATGTTCTTCCTTCACATGTAAGTTGTTTTAATTCATCATTGTTTCTTAATAAAAGTTTTTCTTCTCTTATTATTCTATTCTTATACTTATCAATTTGATACCGTTGGTTCAAGGTGTGAACTTGTTCATACCAAACCTTGTGAGATTATCACACAACGGTGGAGTGATTGTTATTTTATTGCGTTTTTTTTTACTTTTCCATTTCCTCCCTCATGAGTCTACTTTCCGCTTCCATTGAAACCATGGGATCAATGGAGGGCTAACCCACTTATGGGTTGATCCAAGGGAGTAGAAAGGGTCTGTATTGGATGTTATTTATCACCTCATTAATGTATAATCACTTCTTTAATTGAGATTTTTATTTGATGGTTTTTAAACTCCATCGTCCTTGTTGAATTTAAGGCCACACACTTCAAGTGCTAATACGAACCTTTACCTTGAAGTTCTCAAAAATTTGATCCTTAAAGTGTATAGGTGATTATTATTAAAGGGTGTAGGAATTAAAACATTAAGTGATGATGTTGTTTTATCTCCTTAAATGAACCCATCTCAAATATAAGAAATTGAAATCATTAAAAAGGAAATACGTCCAATCCACCCCGAGCGATAACCTAGGATCAACCCATTATTTTAAATTGAATTCACTTAAATCTATTATATATCTTTCAAACCCATCCAAAATCAACCCATGTTGGCCACTTCATAGCCTAAAATAGTCCATAGAATGTACGTGTCTATAGGTTTCTTCTTAGGTCTCTGTGGATTCGATAACCCAAGCTAAACTACAAGGACCGTTTTACCTTCTTCTCTTGGGTAAATTTGAGCGAGAATCATCTATGAAATTTTACCTATATTGAGGTGATTGAGCGAGATGATATACTAGAGAGGTTTTTGATAAGTATTAGTTCTCATGTAGCTCTTCAGAGGAGTGTTCATATTGTTTTTGAGAGTTGTGTTTCCCATTTAATGGGATAATTGAGGGGTTTTTTATGATCAGGGAGGGTCTCTTCAGGAAATTTCTTAGTCATAAAAATTTGGTAGTTCAAGATTATATAGAGTTGTTCAAGGTACAATGTACATTTATTATGGAAAATTTAGATATATTTGAATTTATTATCCATATTTTTATGGTGATTAGTCAAAGAAATCATGTAATGTGATGGTGTATAGTCCTACTCAACATTTATGGAGAGCATAACTATAATAATTTCAACAATAACAACTTAATCATCCTAAAAATCCAAAAATTTAGGGTAGAGTTGTTCAATAGGAGAAAAAAGGTAGTGCACAGTTTCTTCATGTTCAACATTAAGATTTCACTAGAGATAGAGGTAAAATACATGTTCATCATAATAGATCATCCAGGAGAGAATAGTTTGGGTTCGTCAAGGTTTTTGAGGTTGAGGGTCTAAATACTATAATAGTTACAATCCATGTCTATTAAACTCTTACTTATATGTTTATTGACACTAATTATTCTCATTATATCATTTTTCAAACCCTTATTCATAAGTTGGGTTTGTCTATTGAAAGGGTTGGTTGATCATTAAGTTGTTGGTGTAGGTTGGTAGATGTTGTATGTTTCTAGATGTTTTACAAGGGTGTGATAATGATTTGGGGAAATATAAGTTGTATTAATTCATATTTATCATTATGATGTTATTCATGGTATGGATTATCTATTTTCAATGTAAGACCATGCTGGATTTTATTGGTAAACAGTTGTTTTTAGGTTGATTTGGGATTTTTTTTTATTTTTTAATTGTGAATTTTCATTTTTCTAATTACTTTTTCTTTCTGATGAAACTAATTTATTTGCATATGGTAAGTTTAGAATTGGGTGTAGTGGGGAAAAATGTGGAATAGTTTTATACTAATGGTTATAAATAGTAAACTTCTATATAGTGAATTCAAAATGTCTGTTCTAGATAGTGCATCTAGAAGAATTAATCTAGAAGGTTTTATTTGGTATAAAATAACAAGTATGGGTTACCTTTTACTTTTACTTAATTCTTATGATGAATGTAAATGGTTTTGAAGGGGATAAACCTTGTCCAAACATAGTAGAAACAATAAACCTAAACCCATTTTTCTATAGGATCTATCCATTTGTTTGAACTAAATAAAATAAATAAATAAAATATACATTTTATTGGATGATACATCCTATCTAAGATTATTCCACAAAATCTTAATTGAGATCACTAAAAATAAGATAACAAACTCCTTACTCCTTGGTTATCCATGGGATTTATGAATCTCTTAGTGCTTGGGAAGGATCCTGAATTCTAAATAATCTTATAAAACATTTTTTTAAAGAGATATATAGATTCATTAGGATTTATCTTGATGAGTTTATATCATAACAATGATGTAATACCATCTCATGGTAATAACCTCCATTTTATAAGAATTGAGGACACTACTTATGGCTCCAAAAATTTCATTAGATTTTGATAATAAAGGTGAATGTTATAAACATTTTGTAACTCTTTATCCATTCATATTATAATTATTTATCACTGTAAGTGATTCATTTGAAACTCATTTAATGTTATCTCATAATGTTTAACTGAAAATGATAGAATTTAGTGGGATGAAATTTAAGGTGGTATAAATTATCAAATAATGAAAATTCTATAACACATAGAATCATGATGTGGTTTCATTCACCATGATGTGGTTTACTCCATCAAAAACCATGAAATGGTTATGAACAACACATAATGGTTATAAATTTTATTCATATTTCTATTAATCTCTGACTTGTAGTAAAGTCGCACTGAATAAATTTACTTTCACCTTATGTTACATCATACATAATATCATATGAAAATATATTTAAATATCCCTTTAGATATATTTCAAAACCCATTTTGGAAATTATATCATTAATTTTAAAAACACATTACATCACATGTAAAAAATTATGAAAATACATCCAAAACTTCTTTTGGATATCCTTCAAAACAAATTTGGGTTATCTCTTAAAATTTTATACCAGCACTTTGTTACAATACTTATTCCTCATTCACAAAAAATAGAAAGTGTGACCCCATGATTCTTCATAGCATTGAAAATAATTATTAATTTTCTAATTGATAATTATAAGTAAAGAGTGGTATATAGAAAAAAAATAAATGCTACTAAAGATACAAATGGATTTGATATGATATCTATCAAACACATGTATCTTTATACTTATGTCTACCAGATCTATCTTATATAAATTTACATAATCCTATAAAATATTTTTCCAATACATCTTGAGTGTATGTAAATACTATATATCACACTCATATATTATCGATTCTTTAATTATATATTGAACAAACATATGAATACATCACATACCATTCACCTAAACTGACATGCACATCACTTTCCCTTTACTGAAATAGATGAGAAATTCACATGTCCCTCACCCAAGTAGATAAACTGTTCACATATACCTTATAAAGGTATTACCATACAATTTATTAGTCTATCTCAATCAAGGTACCAAATTTAATAATTATTATATAATATAAAAAATCTACCTTGGTTAAACATCAATTGAATACATAATTATAAACATTGCTAACCACCCCTGATTAGCTCAGCCTTAAGGATGAAATAAAAAAAGTTTCAAAGTATAATGGTTCTCATGATAGGTATCTTGTAAACCTCAAATATTAAGGATTTGATATGAAATATTCACCCCCATTATACCAAATAAATTTTTTATGAAACTCCATGTGGTATATGTAGTGGGCTATACAGTACAAAAACACCTTTTTTACCTCATGGTAATTTTTTTATCAATATAAAAAACCCAAAAAATGATTAATTTCAAATTTCATCACAACCAATACTAATCCATGATAACCATTTATTAGGGAAAAATCAAATTAATACATTTAAAGGTCAATTATATTTTTACTTCATGTAATGTATACAACCAAAATGAAATTATGATACAATGGGGTCTACCTTTTATATAACATGATTTATTTTATATCATTAAATTAATTGAAGAATATTAAAAAAAATTATACATAATAACCAATCTAATAATATCATATATGATGGAACACCATAGATGCCCCATGTTTACTATGCCTTTAGGGTTTTTTTGAACACAATACATCTTTATGTAATTCATTAAACATACCTATTTTATTATATGATAAAATAATCTCACTAAAATCTTTTAATAGATAACATCTATGAAGAAATATTTTTGAATAATAGTGAGATTAGGATTCACTATCCTCATGTTCAACTGTTTTAATATAATATTAAAACTTCTTTACTTCATAAAATTAAATTTTATGATGTTTATAACTTATATTGTCTTAAAAATGTAGAAATATTTGTAAGTTTATCATTATCATCTTAGGATATTTTCATAAAAAATTTTCTTTATGATTATTTGGTTATAAATTTATATGTAACTATTTATACTAAGATAAATATTTAACAACATACCTTAAAATATTTTAGGATATAAAGTGAATTTTGTATATTCTTTTATTTATTAAATTTTAAACTTATTTAATGATTTTTACATTTTTACCCCCACCTTCTTTGATCGACTTTCCTCATAATAAAGTAATAGGATCATGGTCATATTAGGGTACACATGTAAAAAATGAGAGGATGGGGAGTTAAATAATTCCATTAAGGAGATTATTTTCTAGTCTAGGACTCTATTATAAATTTATGTTAGTTTTTGAAATCATTCTTGATAACAATACATGTTTATTTTACATTTCTTGCCACCTTAGAAGGGTGAACACCTATTGTAATAGTGATTGAATAACATTTATGTATTTGAAATAACATTACATGAATTTAATTCATCCCATGTTCTATAATTGGGGAATCATATGATTAAAATGTAAGGGTGTGTGATTGAGTACTCTATAGTTTAAATCCATATAAAAAGGAAATAGGGAGTTTAATACCATCCAAAAAGGTTTCAAATAGAAAACAACATAGTTTAAAGATAAATGCGAAGTAAGGGGGTTGCACTGGAGTTTTGTGACATTCAAAAATGTAAATTTGGTTACTCTAGGATTTAGGGTTCCTTAGGAAGACTTAAGTGTTTTCTATAGTTTAATTCCTTACAAGTTGAAATAATGGTTTACATTGGGATTTTGTACCATCTAGAAATGATTATGGGTTTAAACTAGGATTTAGGATCTCCCAAGAAGAATAATTATTATTTTAGTGTCTAGTGTTTTCTAAGAATACATATGGGTTTACACTGGAGTTTTGTGCCACCCAAGAAGACAAATTAGGTTATCCTATGATTTTAGGTACCCTAGGAAGTATTAAGAGAACATTGGAGTTTTGTGATATCTTATAAGTATTAAGGATTTATGATGGAGTTTTTTAATATAATGGATTAAAAATTAGTTTTTTTGGATTTAGGGTCCCCTAATAAAACTTAAGAGTATGATGGAGTTTAGTATCATCCAAAAAGTCTTATGGGTTTATGCTAGAGTTTTGTTCCATTTAAGAAGGTGAGTTGGGTCATGGTTGGATTTAGGCCCCACAAGGAATACTTAAGAGTACATTAAAGTTTAATTTCATATATAAAGTAATAAGTGTTGTTGTTTTTTTTTCATCCAAGAAGGCTTAATGGTTTATACTGGGATTTAGGACCACCTAGAAAAACTTAAGAATTTATTAGAGTTTAGAACTATTTGTAACACTCTAATTGTAATAAGGTATGAATTTATTTAATTTTTTTTACAAAACATATTCATTTTCATGGATTTGGGATATTAGATGCATTGTTGGGGAATCTAGGGGGTCAGTTTTGGGAGTTGACCTTATGTTCATGCTGAAATTTTATAGTAGGTGGTTGGTTGCACCACAACCCATGAACCGTGCTATGAAGACTTGCTTGATGGAGGATGGGTATTTCACCATAGTGAAGGTAGTTTCTCCATGAATCCCTGATTTATGGGGAATTATGAAGTAATGGGAAAGATCATATTATAGAATGACATGGGTAGGGGTGGTTTGGCTTTCTAGGTCTTCCCTAGAGAGCTAGATTTCATCATGACCATATAGACCACATCATAATATGACCCCAGGAAGGGTTGTTGTGGTGTTACCCATGTGATAATTCCACCAACTACTATGTAGTTTTCTTAATTTAAATTAAATAATTTTAAAAGAGGAACCTAATAAATCAGATACCCCTCTTATTCCTAGTAGCCATGCGACTGAGCTTCCTCCTTCTTGGTTATTTCTCCCATCTCAAAGTGATTTATCCCTCTCTTGTGCTCAGATTCAAGAATAATCTATAACAATGGGTTGAATAAGGTAATTATATCACTCATACTATATTATTTCTATGATTTAATTTTTTATAGAATTTTCCTCATGCAATTACCTAGTTTAGTGGTTTTGTCAGATTTTAGGGAAACCATTAATTAGCGTTGAATTTTTTGTTGATTCTCAATAAGTGAGATTCTAATGTATCAATATAAGTAGTTCCTAACCTTTATCAATGGTTTAGTAATGTTTTTATTCTTATTTTGATATAAATTTGAATTGATTGAGATATACTAACCCTAAATTAATGAAAATAGTTTCCTTTGTTACTTTGAGAGTAGGGAAGCCTTGTTTAGGACATGAGTGGTCCTTCATGGGATATTAATACCAATGAAATAGATGTCAATTTTCTTGTTCCTATGCTAAATGAGTTTTTAAAAATTAAATATGTAACCCATAGTGGTTTACTTTATTATGTTGTGATCTTATAGACCTTGAATAGGTGCCTTTAGCATCTTCTGAGTAGGAGATGTGTGTTATTAAGAATTGTTATCCCAAGGATAGATCCAGATGGAACCTTGGAGTTTCCTTATGGAAAAATATATTTTTTATCTAGTATATATTGTGATTATTACTTCCCCTTATGAATTTTATCCATTCAGGTGTTTTATAACCTATTTTCAGATATGAATTAGGTTGGGCATGTGAGGAATGATGTTGATTATACTTAAAAAATGTTGGAAAATATGAAAACATTAATGTGAATTACTTATATTATGTTATATAAGTAGTTTATTATTACATTATATGATTATGGGATGTAATTTACAATTGTGGTATAAATTTTTTGAGGTGGAAGAAAATTACACTTATCCATTTAATTTCTCGAGTGATGGATGACCTTCTTGAAGGTTCTAAAGCACAAAAGAAGTGGGTAGAATGATGCCTAATAATAATATTAATCTATTTTAATATATAAATACAAATGAATTGAAGAATGAAACCCTATAATCTTATTAGAGAGGATATTTTCACATTTAATTTATAATTAATTTATAACAATAATTTCCTTGGATTGATAAATTTTTTTGTGGTCAATTTAGTAGATTCTATCATATCATCATTATAGTGCAGAATCAAAACTAGAATTTTTCTAGTGGTATCCACACATGCTCCATGAATTTTGGAACATTTTTGTTGGTATTAAAAGTGCTAGTATGAAGGAACCAAGTGCCTTGAATTATTTTTTGTTCATCACAACAAGAAGTATCTTGAGATTTAGATAATTTTATATTGTTCTCCCATTCTTTAGAGGGAGGGGGAATATCACTCTACATTATTGAAAGATTTATTCTTGAGAGGTTCCCTTGGTCTTGAGAGGATTGTCTTTAGAGAATTAATTATGAAGAATAATTCTCATGTTTTCCAAAATGATATAAATTTGATACATACTTAGGGTTAAACAATTATTAATTTCATAGATTCCATTAACTAATTATTATTTTTATATAAACCCAATGTATAATAATAATAATAAAAATAAAAATAATATTAAATCCTATGACAAGAACTAACTCAAATATATTTAAATATCACTTATTAAATAAATAAATCAATATTTTTATAAATGATATTAAATAAAATAAATCATTTTAATTGAGCCCTTAACCCAACCCTTCAATCATCTTTATCATTTATCAAACCTCAAATAATAAATATTTCTTTAATTAAATAAATATCAATATATTATTTTTTTAATAAATAAATAGACATAGCATTCAATAACTCTTTAATAAATATTTATTTCATATTCTATACTCAAATAACCGGTGATTAAATATATGCGATCAACTTAAATTGAATAATTATTACCCCCAAATATCAGAATGATATTTTTTTAATATTAAATTGAAATTGAATTTAACTAAGATTATAGATACACTTAGTGTGAGATCCTCTAGACCTCTTTTCCAATGTAATTTGATAAACTTACTTAAAGTTAAATATGTTCATCTAGAAACACATCAAGGCCCCTATAGAGAATTAATTTAATTTCATAATTAAAACAACCTCATACGAATGATTACTATGTAACATAATATCTTTTTTTCAATATCTCTTCAAGTAGGTTTAATACTTGTGTTATCAACTTATATACTTGATTTATCTTTCATTGACTCTCTAAAATAAACTCATTAAAAAAGTTCCATGTCTATTGACTTAATATGCCAAATCCATTTCAATCAAAGGGACTAATATATCTTCTTATATTAACTAGGAAGAAATAAATCCTTTATTTACCTATTCAATCACTGTCATATCACTTATGAGGAACCCAACATATCCCACATCACTATAGGAATATACCATTATGGTTTTCATCAATACATTAAAGTATGGGATTCTTGATATATATTACTAATAATATCAATTATAAGGACCAATACACTCATACATAGATAAGAATATCCAATGAAATATATAACATGTATAATTCCTATTGGCCGGTCTATCCTCATAACCTTTCTTCTTGAAGATTATAAAGTGAAAAAATCATAAGAGGAATCCTCATATTCTTACAGGAATCAAGAAATTGAGTGTCAAACATCATATTTTTACCATCAGGATAATTTTATCTAGAACACAAGAAATTTGTTTAAGAATATTGTTATAATACTTCAAGGTTATCATTATAGTTGAGAACTCTATAACCTTTCGATGAGACAGATAATCCAAGGATATTATTACATTAAATTTACATAGAATAACACTTATCATGTGATAAGATATTAAATAATATTAATATTCTTGTAATTTAAAGTAAAATGTTAATTGGTTATAGGGAACCAACTCCAATATAACCCCACATGCAGTAGATCCAACTGCTATCATCTTTTAGTTTTATATATTTGACATAATATTCATGCTTATACTGAGATATGGCTTTATTCAATGAGTCCTATACATTATATTTTATGAAAAATATACTTCTAATGAACTCACCCCTCTAATAAAAATCTCTCAATAGATGATACTTTTGTTGTATATACTTCATACATTGATGTGACCTTGGCTCCTTGGTGAGGACCATTCCTATAATATCATCACAATATAGTATGATAACGTCTATATTTATAGGTACCACATAAATCTCATGGATGAATTTATTTATCCATACTACTTATTTTTCTATATTATAATCCATAATATACTCATATTATTCTATATAATCCACGAACACTTGATTTTTAGAACTCTTCTAGAACACATCACCTCTATTAAGGAAGAAAACATACCCCATTTATGATTTTAGATCATTTGGATATTTCTGGAAACTATAATCCATATATCTACTGATAAATAACTTATCATCTCCCCCATAAACTATGAACATATATTTTTTATACCTCAGATACTTCAAGATAGTCTTAACAACCACCTAATATGGCTCTATTGGGTCTACTTTATATTTTCCTTCCATGATTAAGGTATAGGAAACATAAAACATGGTATATATTATGAAATACATGAAAAATACTATTATATATGTTCAATGAATTTTTATTATTATCTATCTATCCTATTATGTCTAAAGACACATTTTATTAGAGATATGTGTTAGAGTTGGTGGCCTAGAACCAACTACTTTGTAATTTATTCATTAATAAATACCTTATAACATCTTGATTATTCTTATGCGTGACAATTCATGTGATAATGTCCTAAGGATAGTTGTTGCATTAAAGGGTCATAGTGGATCCTTGCTATGATGAGAACCTGAAAGTTCCATAACACTGTTCTTGAATATATGTTCTATGGCTGAATGATGTTATTTTAGGGATACAGATAATACATGCCATTATGGGTGAAGAATAATAAAACTTTGAGGAACCTTCTCATGGTGTGCTCCCTTGGTAATATCCAGAAGGATATTATGAAAATGAGACCCGCCAGCAGGAAATCTATATTTCATAGCGTCATTGGATGTTCCTATCTACGGACGTGTGTATTGGTCCTTAGACTTTAAGATTATTATTAATAGGTATTAAAAATCTCACAATTAGATGTATTGATGAAAATTGTGACGAAACAATGTTTTCAGTGAGGTAGGATATGTTGGGTGCATCATGAGTAATAATGCATTAATAGATAATGCGAGAAAGAATTTGTCCCTTCTGTTCCATAATATAAGTAGATATTTTAGTCCCTTTCATGGAATTGATATAGCCTAAATAAATACATGTACATGGCAAGGAATGGACGAGTTCAATTCTAGGAAGTAAAAGAAATAATAATCGATCACATGGGTTGATGGAACCAACATGCAACTCGCTTGATTTGATATATCGAGAAAAAGGGATTACATTACACGGTAAGTGTTCGTAGGAGGTGACACGTCATTACAGTGTTAACTTATTTCTCTATGGGTGCCTTTGTGTGTTTATATATGCTAACCTTGGACTTTAGGCAGGCTTCACCTAATTACACTGAGAAAGAGGCCTAGAGGGTCACACACTAAGTGTGTCCAAGTACGTCTGTTAAATATTAATTTAACAAGTTGAATAAAGATTATTTTTGATTGTGGTTTAATAATTATTCAAGGATGCCTGATCGAATTTATTTCAACACTACTTATTCGAGAGAATATATTGTGGATGAAATAATACATTTATTAGTGAGTAATGCAGTGATATTTATTTGGGAAATAAATAGACATTATTCAAGGTTTAATAAATGTGGTGGAGGAAATAAAGAAAATGGAAAAACAAAAGTACATGTTGTGTATATTAATATACATGCTATGTAATTTTTATATGGATTTGTGATAAATAATATTATTTATTTAATTAAATAATATTAGGTGTAATTTGCTGGGTGCATGTTAAGTAATAATAATAGTCAAATGTTACATGGGGTATTACTAAGAATTAAATGAAATGAATAAATGATTTCGGGTAATTAATTCATTTTATTATTCTAAGTAGTTAAAATCCTAATTATAGAATTCTCATTATCCTAGACATTTTTGGTGGTTGTGCACAACAGATCTAAAAAGCTCTCAAGCCAAGATAAAATTCTTTTTTCCACCAAGAATACTCTCAAGTTACGAAAGTGATCCTCCTACACCAAATCAAGGAGAGCACTTTAGAAGCAGCTCTCAGTGTGATCGAAGGTGGAAATCGCAAGAGAAAGATCTTCCATGCTGCACCCAAAGATCCCCTCATCAATGTCCAGATATATGTGGAGCACGTGTGAATCACTGCTAGAGGAAGCCTACACTTTTCTTCTACGACGCAATGACGGATCACATCAGATCGTGACCAGAAACATAAATGGAGAGATATTTACCTCAAGGTAATTCTCATCTTTTAATTAAATTAATTATAAACAACATATGATGATCCTCTCAATGATTCCAGGACTCCCTTCCTTTCTTTTGTTCTTTGTTATATTCTGAATATCTGACGTTTTATTATCGTGAAGGATCTCGAATTGATCGTTGTGAATGGAAAAATTAAAGTTGGGTACGCCCACCAATGCACTTCCACTATGCCCATAACCTACAATATTTCTACCATGTCACATTAGAAAAAATCCTTTATTGGATAGTTCCTTACTAAATATTTTCAATACCTTTTCAATGTATATACTTTGACTTAGTCTAAGTTTACTCTTAGATCTATCATGAATGATCATGGTCCCTAGAATTTTGGATTATTCACCTAATGTTTTCATAAAGAATCTTTTTTTAACCATGAATTAATTGATTATAGTTCTGGTATCTCATTTCCTATCAATAATATATCATCAACATATACTACTAGGAAAATAACTATACTCCCATAATACCACTTATAGATGTAGGTCTCAAATTTATTATTTATGAAACAATATTTCATTATAGATTCATAAAAATTAATTTTCTATGATCTAATATATTACTTGAACCTTTAAATGGATCTTTGTAACTTGAACACATTATTATCATCCTTTGGAGTCTCAAACCCTTTTGGTTGTGTCATATAGACATGTTCCATAAGTTTTGAATGAAGTAAATATATCTTAACATCCATTTTCCAAATATAATAATCATGATATGATGCTATGGAAATTATAATTATGATGGATATTACAATAATGACTGGTGAAAAGGTTTAATCATAACCAATTCCTTGAAAATACTTAAATCCTTTATAAATAATTCATAATTAATAGGTTTTGAATTTAACATCTATGCCTAGTTTCTTCTTGAATACCCATTTTCACCCAAAATAATTTATACCGACTAAAGGATATACTGAAACCTAAACTTGGTTTTAGTACATGGAATCCATTTTATAATTACGGATTCTTTCCAATTTGAAACTTCTGAGCTGATTACTAATTCTTTGTAGGATAAAGGTTCATCATTATCATCTAATAATGTGTCACTATCCTCAGTGACTAGAGAACCATATCTATTTAGTTCTCTAAACTCTTTGGTTCTTATATGTAATACTTATTTCTATGTAATAAATTATTCCTTTTTTAATTATTGAATTTGTTCATTTTATAATTCTTATACATCCTAAGCTTTAACTTCATCAAATTCTACCTTACTCCCACTATCTATTTTGGAGATGTGTTCCCTCTCAAGAAATGTGGGATGTCTATTGACCAAGAACTTATTATATAAGGTATATTATAGTTAATATCCTTTAGTTTCCTTATTATATCCTATAAAAATGAGATTCATACCTCATGATGCTAGTTTTCCCCAAAGATAGCCTTAATAAACACCTTGTATCCCCAAAAACGAATAAGTGATAAAAAATATTTCTTCCCATGCCATAACTCATATGGAATTATACTTGACACTTTAGTTGGAACTTAGATTAGTATGTGTGCTACAATATGTAATGAATATACCTAAAAGGATAATAGAATAAATCCAAGAGTCATCATTGATCTCACCATGTTTAGAAAGATCCATTTCCTCCTTTCATTATCAACATTCCACTATGGTTTACAAGAAGAAGTGAGTTGAGATAGAATCCCAAACAACCTTAGATAATTGATGAACTCCTGGTTAAGATATTTTCAACCAAGTTCTTATTAGAGTTTCTTTATATTCTTACCAAACATATTCTCTAATTTATTTTTGTATTCCTTAATTTTATGAAAAGAATCAAACTTATACCTCATTAAATAGAAATATCTATATTTACTAAATAATTTAGTAAAAGTTATTAAGTAATCATATAAACCTCTATATTATACTAGAAAAGGTCCACACACATCAGTATGAACTAATTGTAGAAGCCTTCTAGCCTTTTCACCCTTTCCATTGAATTGAGATTTGGTTATTTTGCCTTTAAAACAATAATGAAATATATCTAAGGATTTTATTTGAAATTAATCTATGTATCCTTCTTGATATAGCTTTGTAAAATTCTTATCATTTATATGACCAAGACAGTGATTCCACAACTAGGTGTGAAATGATTCATGTTAAATTGATTCATTATAGATTTTCATCACATGATTTTTTATTCTAGTACACAAATACCACTATTCAAATGTTCTATATCATAACATATTAAATATTTATAAAAATAGAAACTACTATTTTTGAACTAGAAAATAAATCCACCAGTGTATAATATTGACATAGATATTATGTTTTTGGTTACACTAGTCATATAATATAAATTATTTAAAACTATAATAAACCAATTAGAAACATGAGATGGTAGTCTCTTATATCCAGAACTTCCATTCTCAATATATTCTAGATTATAGTTGGTTTATATATTTAGATAAAAATTTTAGTACCAAATTCTATATCTAATATACAATTGGTAGAAATAAAGAGATCAGACTCAATAAAAAAAATACTTGATCTTCCCCTTGATTCTTTACTGAGACATAGTTCTTCTTCCAGTAGCCTTTTTTACCATAGGCAAGACAAACTGCATATTTATCCCAACCCTATCCTTTGATATTTCTCCTATTGGAAGGGTGGTGTAAAAATTAATTTTACTTTGAGTTCATATTAGGGATTTTTGCCTTGCCCTTCCTCCTTTTCACCATATTAAATAAAGGGTTTTCATGCTTAATGTCCTTATCTTCCTAATAAATCAGAGTTAGGAGATCGAGGAGAGTCTTCTCTATATTTTTCATATTAAAATTCATAATAAAACTCGAGAATATCTGAGTAAGTGAGGTGAGAATGGGGTTCATTCACAATTCTGTAGGTATATTGAAACCTAGAATTTTCAAATTCTCAATATATCCAATAATCATGACTATATGAGGTCCAACTGGTGCACCTTGTCTAAGATTAATCATAAATAGTTACTTGGAAATATAATACCTCTCCTATATTTCGTTCTTAAGATAAAATTCACATAGATGAGACAAAATGGTGTATGCATCTATGTTTTTGTAAAGTTTTTGGAGCTCACTAATTGTGGATAATAACATGAATCATTGAGAATACAATACATCATCCACATGTTTCTAAAATAAAGAATGATCCTACTCACTTTACTTATTAAAGGGATCAGTAGGAACTTGGGAATACAACATGTAAAACTTATGATCTTGGTATAGTCTGATGTGAAATAATCTATACCACTTTTGGATGTTAGTTCTAGTCAAGATATTGTCCTCCAATATTGATCACAAGGATTATTTTATGATATAATTAATTTCCATTTTTCTACAATAATTGAAAGGAGATATTAATAAATTATCTTAATTAATACTTGTGATGTAATAAATTAGTTTTATTATTCCCCCATTACTTTATCAAATTCCAATATCCCTCTCTATTGGCTTCAAATTATCCTATAGTGTGGATATTCTAGTGGTAATGATCAAATATTTTTCTTCTCATAATCTAGAATATGACCATGAAAATTACTTGAAGTTATTTAGGTAGGTGGTATTTCCAACCGAATTAACTCATAGTTCCTTAATTTATTGAGTGGACTCCCCTATTCTAAAATCCTAAACTCATATTTCCTCAACACTTGAATCCAAATTGTATTAAGTAAAATTTATCCATTACCCTTAATACCAATATAGTTAAGTCAACCCATTATATCTGTTAAGACTACCAGATAATTGAAATGTGTTTCCAAATTTTTCCTGAATGACACTTTAACTACGTGTTCATTTTAACATTTAAAAAAGTAGTTATTTGAATTCATATTTTCTTGAGGGTGGGGGGTATCTTTATTCATAAATACACTTTATATTATCCTTTATTTTCTTGTAAATATTATCTAGATTTTATATAATTAATTAGTCATTTCTAATAAAATATTTTACACATAAATATATATTTTTATTTTATCTTGCATGCTTGTTAATTCATTTACTTTACATGATCACATTTAATTACCAAATAAATATAGCATCACATAAATAAATAAATAACCATGAACTTAAAAAAATAAAGTAAACATGTGGTATGATCCCGAGGTTTTAAATAATAATTGGTTTATCAAGAATAAGATAAACCACCTTTAACCCTAGGGGAAGTAACTCCTTAATCATAACACTTTCCACGAGTTATAACACTTTTCCTTTGACCTGTGAATCTCTTTGGTTGGTTTCAACTTGGTTTGAGTATTCAACCATCTCCTTATACTGGTATCACCATTCTTTACATATGATTACTCACTCTTAGGTGAGGGGAACTATAGATTTTGGGTTACATAAATAAACCATAGACACATAGGCCCATACATAATAAGGGAGGAAGGGATGTTACACAAACCATCATATTTAATTCAATAATAAATTTATCCTAAAAACCCAAGAAATAATAATTAAATTAAATATAAACCCAAAACATACATAGGTTGGTAAATATCGTGATCATCCACATTATACAATGACTACACATTTATACTTTCTATAATTCAATTCAATTCATTCTTTATTAGGATAAATTTATTGAATTAATAAACTAATTAATGAATTATTTTATCTTAATTATCTTTTAAAGTAGTTTATGATATTCCTATCCTCTATAATTTTAAATAAATTAAATATATTAATTTTTAATTTAAAATAATTTAGTAAAATACATGTATTAACTAGGAATACGACATGTACCCTCCTAGTCAGATTAAATTCACCTTAGAATTTAATATATATAGCATGTACTATAGAAAATAGGACGTTTACCCTTCAATATTAAATGAATTGTATTATAACTCACATGAGAAGTGACTTAAATTTTCTATGTTTCTTATCATGGGTTTTTTACTCACATGACACATATTATTATATGACATGTCATGATATTACATTACTTTTTGTTCTTTAGGTCAAGTTGTGAAGTCTGTATGGATTGTATGACCACACAACATGCCCTGAATATATGTGGCATATATTACTATCTATTTATAACTATTCATGTGAATTAAAAAACATGTATGAAAACTATACACATCATGTATTTATAAAATAACATGAAAAATAATTATTTAAAATATTTACTTCCCCATGACCCTCCAAAAATCACTCAACATATACTTGGTGTGGAAAAATCCTGTCATACTAAGTGTGAAGCTAGATACACAATATGTATTTTGGTTTTACTTAATTATTTTTTCATTATTTATATTTTACTCACATGACACACCTTTATCAGTGTTTACCACTCATGAGTTGCTCTGAGTTACACAATGTGTACAACCTGCCACATGCTATGTAATTTATTCCTGGTCATCCACACTATATGAATAGGGACTCAGTGTGTATATTGTGTGGATTATCACATGATACATGGAATGTAAAACCAACCACACACAATTTACTTTATATTATTCTGTGTCGATCGAATGACATTCAATACATGACATGTGTTTTAATTACATGCCACGTACTTTGACTACATGACTTGTGTGATTTATGCGGAGTCAAAAACATGTTGAGTTACATGAAATGCACACCATATAAATGCTATGTACTCTCTATATATACATGTACCAGTTAGAAGTCAGAATATAGTGTGTAATGATGTTGCGTATCGACCCCCACACAACATGATGTGGTTACAACGACCTTATCTTATGTGGTTGGCCAAGGGTACATGATGCTTAATTTTATGTTACATGAAATGTATCAATGTACTATAGCTAGAATCCTTGGCACATTAAAGTGGGATCTTTGAGGATTATCCTTTTATATGGACTATTATTGGTCATATGAAACTTAACAATCATGTTATCTAAACATTCTGATTAAAGAATGAAAAATTGGAAATGAATATTAAAAAAACTGTGGAAGTAAATAAATAAATAATAAATAAATATAAACTAACATGAGAACACTATGATACCACTTAAAGGTATTATGTTACATAAAAATTGGTTGGAATGATTACCAACAATGTTTTTTCATCGATTTCAATGGATAAATCCAAAGAATTTGATGAACACAATTCCAAAATCTCCTTAGATAAGATCTTTTCACAGTTAATTTATAATAAATTTATAACAATATTTACCTCATATTTATAATTATTTTATAATTAATGATCAATTCAGTACCATCTCTTGTATCATCATTTTTTTTGTATAATCCAAAACATAATTTTTCTATTGGTATCCACATGTGCTCCAAAAATCTCAAAATGTCACTATTGGTATTTCAGGTTCTAGTGAGGAGGAACTAAGTGAATTTAATCATTCACTATTGATCATGAAAAGAAGTCATAAAGGCTTGAGATAATTCTCTCTTTTTATCTCATTCTTGATAGGGAGGAGGAGGATTATCCCTATACATTCTTGAGAGTTTTCTTGAGAGATTATCTCAATCTTGAGAGGATTTTATTGAGAGAATTCATTGTGAAAAATAGTTCCCACTCTTTCAAAAATTATATAAACTATATTATATACTTAGGTTTAAACAATTTGTAATTTCACAGAGTCCCTTACCCAATTATTTATTCTAAGTAAAACCCATGTCAAACAATAATAATAATAATAATATTATATTTTATTTCATGCACTAACTCATGGATATTTAAATACCACTTTTTAAATAAATAAATAAATATTTATTTAAATGATATTATATAAAATATATCATTTACATTGGGACCTTAACCTAGCTCATAAATCCTCCTTGTCATTTATTAAACCTTGAATAATAAATATTTATTTAAATAAATAAATATCATTATACTGTTAGTTCAATAAATAAATAAATATTATATTCATTAACTCAGGAATAAATATTTATTTTATATTAAACTCACATATATTCAATATTCAAATGACTAGTGATTTAATTTATACCATCAACTTAACTTGTATAATTATTATTCTAAAATATAAGAATAATATTTATTCATAATATTAAATTAATATATAATTAAACTAAGATTATGGATACACTTAGTATGTGACCCTCTAGGTATCTTTCTCAGTGGTATTGGGAAAACTCACCTAAATTCTAATATTATCATCTTGAAACACATCAAGGCACCCATATATAAATATGTCAATGTCACAATGACAAAAAACTCATATGAATACTTACCATGTAACATAATCCCTTTATCTTGACATGCCATCATGTATATTTTATACATTTGTCATCAACCTATATACTTGGTTTATTTTTCTTTGGCTCTCTAAAATGAACTCATTAATGAACAATATTATCCATAGACCTAATTAGACAGTTCCAGTTCAATCAAATGGACCAAGATATATTCTTCCATTAACTTATAAGGTACAAATCATTTCATAACTTATTTAGTAAATGTCATATCACTTATGATGCACCCAATATTTCCTACCTCACTACACACATATGTCATTATAGTTTTCATGAATACATAAAAGTAAAATATTCATGGTATACATTAATAATAATATAAAATTCTAAGAAACAATACACATTTCCATGGATAGGAATATCCAATGAAATATATTACATGTGGAATTACTATTGGAAGGTATATACTAATAACCGCCTGAGGTGACCCATGCTAAATAAACACACTTATTTAATTATTTTACATGAATAATCATTCCATTCACAAATAGTCACACAAACTGGAGAATCAAAGGTTTAGTGTCTTCAAAGATTATCTAAATATACAACTTTTTTTCCAAAAATTGAGAACATATATTCAGAACTGAACCATTCTAGAATACCTTATAGAATTTTTATAGTTTATACTCATCTTAATAACTCAAGGAATGGAAAAATAATAAAGGGGTGAGCTTAAACTCTATGTAAGGGAAAAATTCATCAATATGTCATCAAGGGTGTTTCCAACGCTTTTTCCAGGGTGTGAATTTGTCCTTCGAGGACACGCTGTGCTATGTGTTGCCTCGCATTCCATCTTTCCAAAGGCGGTCAACATCCATCTCTTATTTAGGGACATTTTCTCCTTGATAGAAATGAGATGATGGGATTTCGGTTCCTTCTTCTATGTTTTCCTCCTTGGAACTCATTACCTAGTCTGGGTCTCCCTTAAAGACTAAGATGTTGTTCATGAAACTCTTCCCAGTACCATGTCTTTATGGATGCCAGTTAATTACACTGCTTCTGTCAGGACATTCCAAGGGGTCAATTCGGGATAACAACCTTCGACCGGGGGAGTAGTAATTTTGGACATCGCTGGCGTGTCTAGATGATGAAAAACTGATGCGTCTGAGTTTCTTTTCCTTATGATAGGGTATATCGAGGGTGTGGAAGCCTGAGTCATCCCACTTTGAGTGTGGGGAATCATATTCCATATGCATGTCTTTTAGGTTTTCCTAAGATTCCCATGTTTGACACATTTTATGTCGCGAGTTTAATGTTTAGTGGAGATGGATCAGACTGATCAGAAAACCGATAGGAGTGGATTAGATGGGTGCATCCCTAGGAGGAAGCACCTAAGGGGTTTACTGGATGGGTGAATCAAAATGTCCAATGAAGATGGATCCAAGGATGCTTGGGTTCCTAAAAAGGAGATTCTAGAGTTTACAATTGGTTGGGATTGAAACTTAGGAAGGCTTCCTACATACCCCGTCCTAGGAGACAAGGATCAAAACCCACGTAGTTCAGAGGGATGACGAATAGGGGTGTACAAAAAGGAAAACGACCCAGAGAAATGATGGGTCTTACACATTGATGGAGGACCATTGCAATAGGGGAACTCTTGGTTGGGTGGTTATGGATTTTGTAGGGCTTACTCATGGTTATCCACCCAATGGAATGGCATGATCTCATCAGGATGTGGCGGCCTGAGTAAGAATCATGATGGACGATGGAGGGTTGAATGATGTGGGTGGAGAATGATATGGAACCACAGTAAAGATAACGATATTATTGGGTTTGAAACTCAAGGAGGTTTCCTATGTATTTCCGTGGAGGGAAATCAAATTCCAAGTAGTTTGGTGGGGATATGGGACACCTGAAGAGGCGGCCCGTGAGAATGGATGCATGGATGGGTCCCAGAGGAAGTAAAACCTCTGGGTTGGGGCATCAAAGGCTCAAGGGATAGACCAGGATGAGACATGAGTGATAGGATTTGACCTCAAGGAGGCTTCCTATGTATTCCCATGGCATGGAATCAAATTCCACATAGTTCATGATAGGGCATATAATCAGGGTGTGCGCAGAGGAAAATGACCCAACAACATGTTGGGGCTTACATGTGGTTACCAGCCCAAGAGTTGGTATGATGTCACTAAGGGATGGACCAAGGATGTGGGTCCTATCAAAGGGGAATCCAGAGTTTACCATTGGATAGGATTGAACCTTAGGAAGGATTCCTATATACCCTATCTCATGAGACAGGGATTGAAACCCACATAGTTCGGAGGGGCGACAAATCGGGGTGTACACAAAGGAAAATGACTCAAAGACATACTAGGGATTATGCATTGATGACAGCCCATCACAATAGGGGAACTCTTGGTTGGGTGGTTATGGATTTTGTATAGATTATGCATGGTTGGCCACCCAAGGGAATGGAGTGATCTCACCGGGATGTGGCAACCCGGGTAAAAATCAGGATAAAAAATGGATCTTTGAATTAAATGGGTGGAGAATGAGATGGAACTGCCATGAAGATGATGGTAGTATTGGGATTGAACCTCAAAGAGGCTTCCTACGTATTCCCTTAGTGGGAAATCAAAGTCCACATTGTTCAGTGGGGGTGATGGGACACCTGAAGAGGTGGACCATGAGAATGGATGCATGGATGGGACCCGAAGGAAGTAGAACCTATGGGTTGGGGCATGACCTTTCCGAAACACAAAGTCTCAAGGGAGATACCAAGATGAGAAATGAGTGATGGGATTATACCTTAGGGAGTATTCCTACATATCCCCATGGTAGAGAATTAAAGTCTACGTAGTTTAGGATGAGGCATATAATCAGGGTGTGCACAGAGGACAACGACCCGAAGACATGCCGAGGCATACACACTGTTATCAGCCCGAGAGTTGGTCTGACGCCACTAAGGGATGGACCAAGGATGTGGGTCCAAAAAAAGGGGACACAGAAGTTTACTAGTGTTTGGGGTTGAACTTTAGGGAGGCGTCCTATGTACCCTATCTAGGAGATAGTGATCAAAACCCACATAGTTCGAATAGGTTTACCAAAATTTGGGATTGAACCTCATAGAGGCTTCCTACGTACCCTGTCTAGGAGACAGGGATCAAACCCACATAATTTGAATAGGTTTATTAATGTTTGGGTTTGAACCTCAGGGAGGATTCCTACGTACCCTGTCTAGGAGATAGAGATCAAACCCACATAGTTTGAATAGGTTTACCATTGTTTAGGGTTGAACCTCAGGAAGGATTTCTACATATCCTGTCTAGGAGACAAGGATCAAACCCACGTAGTTTGGATAGGTTTACCAATGTTTGGGGTTGAACCTTAGGGAGGATTCCTACGTACCCTATCTAGGAGATAGGTATTAAACCCACGTAGTTCAAATGCATACTATTTAAAGTCAAGTGGGACGGTGGGGAATTGTTTGGGGTTGAACCTCATGGAGGATTCCTACGTACCCTTTCTAGGAGACAAAGAATAAAACCCATGTAGTTCAGGGTGTGTGCAGAGGAAAACGACCTGAAGATGATACTGGGGCTTATGTGTGGTTAGCAGCCTAAGGTTTATCTAACGCTTGGGGGGAGGACCAGAGAGTTGGATCCCAACAAAGGGGAATTCAACGCCCTATTGTAGTTTTGTATTGAACCTCAGGGAGACTTCCTACGTACCCTATCTAGGAGACAGGGATAAAACCTACATAGTTTTTATATATATAGTTTAGCGTCATGTGGGATGAAATGGGGGGCATACAGTTTAACTTCATACAGGAGGGGGGGGGGGGTGAACCGATGTGAAGTGGTTAGGACTGATGGGTGATGGTATTGAACCTCTAGGAGGGTTCCTATGTACCTTTTCTAGAGAGATAAAGGATTAAATTCCATGTATTTTGGCATGCAGGCTAGGGTCTTACACACTAAGGAGGCCCAGGAAAGATTCCATGGTCGATGCTTACTCTAATCCCATGTGAGTCATGCTCGGTGTGAGAAACAAGAGGCAACAAAGACTTGACAACCACATCATGAAAGGTGCATACGTGAGGAATGAAGTGGGGCTTACGCATGGTTAACGGCCCATGGAGATAGATATTGGGACATACTCTAGGATAGAGGCCCAATGGCGATAAATCCCAAAGGGAGAGGGATGAGGTAACGAAGGTCCCTGTTCCCATCTCTCATCTAGTATTTTTTCACTAAAGAAGAAAGGAGGGGAAAATATTTCACCTCCCACAAGAAAGGCTAGGGTTTTAAACCAATATGGTTTCCCTTCCCTGCTGATATATTCCACTCCATCAAAGATGATCTCATTCCATGTGAGGAAGATCTCACTCCCATGGGGACCGGTGGGTGTGAAAAATGTTTGATATGGGGAACCCCGTGTATATTGCACGAGGCGGGGCCACAATTTAACATCATGTAATGAGGAAGATGGTTCTTGGAATTTTAGAATCTTGTAGATCGAATGATGAGGATTCACTCCTCACCCTTAGGACTTACATAATTGATACCCAACCACACTTGGGGAAAAGAAGGCATCAACAATTCCATGGAGAGGCAGTGTTATGGAGTGATTCCTTGAGGGGCTCACATTAGCATGGCTATGCGAAGAAGTAATATCCATTAGCATGCCTATGCGAAGAAGCATGAGGATAAGAAATGAAATATGAAGCACAACCCAAGGGACCTTGAAATAACATTGTACAAACTTGGAGGGTCATATGAGAGAAGGGTTTATGAATCAAAGAGGTTCACAGGAAGGGACCTTGCGAAGCTCTGGTTCCCCACAAAGTGGAGAGACTCTGTGAAGGGGTATGATTCATAAAGCGGAGTTAAATAGCCTAGGCATGGGGTATACATGCATATAAAGGGTTCTTCGTGAAGTGAATGTGATTTCGAGGAGTAGGACTTTTCGGATCATGGGTGCCTTGCAAAGAGTGGCACTTCAAATCAATGTACTTTACTAAGAACAGTGATCCTGCCTTGGCATGGGGTTCACATGTGCATGGAAGGTACTTCATGAAGAATGAGTGATTTTTGAAGACCCGAGTTCCATTAGGGAGATCCTTCCTTTGCAGTGGACTATGGGCTCTGCGAAAGGAATCCCTAGTTGAAGAGGTGTTGTATTTGAGCTAAGGGAAAGGTATTTCACAATGCTCAAATACCTTGAAGCGACCATTTTTTCTCAATGCTTCATAGAGTAGAAGTTGCTTCATGATTTGAGAGCTAAGAAGAAGAAAGGTTGGGGTATTCGTCTTTTGGGTCCGAGGGAAGCCTGCTATTTATAAGGGGGGGGGGGGGCAGCACGAAGATCTGAAAGCTCTCTATAGAGCCACGTGTTGATTTACGATCAGAAGTGGATTTCTTCAAGTTTGTCATAACAACGGAGACAACCCTCATTCCCTCCTCGGTGCAGAGGCCTCCTAAATTCCCTCTACGATGCTCGTAGAGGATTTTGTTAATTTCCAAGGGATTATATAGGTGATCTGGTTCCATTAGTGGTGTGTATATTTCCATCAATTGTGTCATAACTATGGAGTCTTCCACCTCTTTTACTCTGTGGTGATCGTATAGGAGGCCATAGATTTGCACCGACTGAAGTGATGAGGGGATCTGTGAAGGACAAAGTGCTGAAGGGATTTGCGATGGAGATTCGCGAAACAACCTTTTTGGTATTGGTGTGCTCTTTGCATATTTTTCCTTGGAAATTTTTTTTGCACCGACAAATTCCCCCCTTTAGACTGGGAACCAAGGAGAAAACGAGATTCAAAGTTTGAGGGTAAATCACCAAAAAATTTAGGCTAATTGAAAAGAAATATAGCTAATTAGGGTCGGGATGCAGAGAGGCGATGTGCGGGTTGAGAACGCTATAAAGATCTCCATTTCCAGGCACACCGCAAAGCTTGAAGGTCATTGCCTATAAATAGGGGAGGACGACCCTTCTTTTTTCCTTACTTATCTCTGCATTTTTGGTGATTGTGCTCTTGATTCATGAATCTCCACATGCTCTATGAACTTGATTTGTGAACCGAGATCTCTTTGATCTATGATGCACAACAAGTATTCAGAATCTGTGATTTTGTACTCCATGGTTTGTGTCTTTATGTCCGTGGCAGGGCTTCATGACCTGTCTCTGCAATTGAGCTCTGCGATCGAACTCTATGACAAAGCTCTACGATTCAAGATAAAAATTTATAAAACATTGATATAGAATGGATCAATAGGAATATGCTAAGGGGTCCTTGCAGATGCTTCCCGGAGGAAAGAGATAGCTGATAACGTAGGGATTGAGGAATGCGTTCAGATCCATTCAGATCACAAATCCTTGGTGGAGATGTTGTCGGACTTCCATAAGAAATAAACTACGTGAAATAGACTAACTCTATATGAATTTGGTCTGAGGGATGAGGTTCTTATTCCCTAACCAAGTAGGGAAAAGACATCCTAATGGTTCAGGAGCACTCCGTGCTAGCACCAATGGTCCAGGGTAGTCGACAGTCATACTTGGGAGGATTAAACACCCTTAAATATAGAATTTTTGAATAATCATGTAAAAAATGTTGATGGGAAGGAATTGAAGATAGAGATATCTCTTCTGTAGTACCACACCATTCTGAAGGTGACCTTGGGGAACCTAGAGAAGGGGTGGACCGATGAGTGGGATTTGCGCTAGGGTGGAAATTTCATGAATGACTGGGCATGGGCTTATTGGGTATGTTCCTCCTACTAGGAGTTTGGGATGGATATGAGGTGAGTGGGCCTATATGAGGTAGCATGGGCCTCCTACTTCCACATTTACCAGTCGAAGAAACTGATGCCAGAGTTTCTGAGTAGGTGGTCATTGAGGACCAACACTTTTAATTTTCACCATGGGGAGGTTGGTATTAGCCTATGGGACCTGCACAAAATCTTAGGTATTTCAATATTTGGGGTGATGTATGACGAGTTCCTCCCTAACGCGAATACATGGGAGGACCCTATATAGATTACTCCACTGAAAAAGTTATTGATGGACCTGGTGCTAAGAGAGGACAAGCATTCAGTGAGGGATACCCACTTTAAGTTGTAGTTCAGGTGGTTACTGAATTACCCTGAAGATGGAAAATTTCTTGTGAGGCCTCCCACTTTCCCGAAGGGGGTCCATCACTACAAAGAGAACTCCTACTGGTGACTTTTTAAGGAAATATAGTGGAAGACATGGGGGGTTTAGTTTCAACACCAAGCAGAAACCAGTGGTTAGGTTGGATGCATTCATTTTGGTGCTCATTTGCAACTGGATACTGCTAGCAAGGGATAAAAACATGGGAATATGACTGAGAACATTTATCATGGAATCCATGTTGGCGATGGGGGATCAGATCAATCTGGGGATCCTGATGATCGCTAAGCTGTAAAAAGTGTTATGGCATATCAGTGAAGGGAAGAAGCCAGATAGGGTGTGTGGGCCACTACATCTTCTGTATGGGTGGATAATGACACATATGGGTACCTAAGAATACCCAAACCCCATTTCCTCTCCAGGAATAAAGCCATATGTAGTCCTTGAAAAATGGCATGGTGGAGAACCAATACCAAAAATGATTTCCCATCAGGTTAGGATACCACAATGCGGTGTCGTTTTATGTCGTGCAACCAGGATGATAGTGTCATAATTTAGGGTTGTATGATAGGACCGACCAAATTATTTTAACAGCACATAGAAAAGATGCAATAGTTTAAGTTCACGTGGGACCAGGAAATATAGTTTAAGGTCATATGGATTAGATTCCTATAGAAGAATGGGGTTTTAGATGGGATTCACAAGGTGTGATAAAGCATAACCGATGTGAATGAGGACATAAGTCTTTACCACACTGGGTGCAACTCCATAGGAGAAACCTCGGGCCGAGGGGATGGAACAGATCAAAGGATATGGGGCTATACCTGAAGACAAAATGTCTAGGTGATCCTATATATCCCATGAGGATGAGAATCAAGCCATACATAGTTCCCAGATTGGAGTTTAACATCATGCATGATAAGGGCAAGATAGAATATCTCCTAAAAGGGGAGTATGTGGTGCAGCTATTGCAAACCCGATGTAAATGAGGAAATAAGCCCACATACACCACACCACACAATCCTATAAAAGTAAGGTCC
Organism: Viscum album; assembly: GCA_963277665.1. Classification (NCBI taxonomy): domain Eukaryota; kingdom Viridiplantae; phylum Streptophyta; class Magnoliopsida; order Santalales; family Viscaceae; genus Viscum; species Viscum album. Next base: position 23,824,216 of record OY728160.1, on the reverse strand, counting down.
AAAAATCCAAAAAGAAGAGATAATTAGTGGAGCCTGAGATGGACCCGAAGATGAAATGTCCGGGCATTCCTATGTATCCCATAAAGATGGGAATCAAGCCATACGTAGTTATAAAAATGTTTTGCAGTTTCACATCATACAACAAGGATGTGGGGAGATCTTAGTTTAAGGTCATAGAGCTCAGACCAAAGGAAGTGATACTCTTCTAAACTGGAATAAACCTTGACCAAATCCCTAAGCCCATGTGATCCACACTTGATGTGGGAAACAAGGGCGAAGAAGGTCTTCGCAACATGTGGAATACAGGGAAAAGGGGAAATAGTGCAGAGCCTCGAATGAAACCTCATCGCAGATTCGTCCTCTTAACGCGCAAACACGCATGGAGGGATATCAACAAGAGTATCAAAATTCCACTTGGACATGATGGAGTGGAAAAGTATGTGAATCATGCAACTAATATTTAAGGTTTAATGAGGGTGTCATAACGACGAAGGATGACTGTTGACCATGTTCGGAACACAAAATCCATATCATGTGACCTGAAATGGGAACAAAAAATGAGCATCAATCACTGACCATATTCACAACACAGGACTTGTATCAAATTTTCATCCAAAATCCTTAGGGATGTTGGCCCGAGACTGTAGGAGAGCCCTTGGGCCTAGCATCCATGTCATTCAGGGGTCCTTTAGGATGTGAAAGATGATGAAATCCCAAATCAAGGGAAACATAAAGCATGGAAATGGACGAAAACACGTCTATGTATAATCCAACACTCTAGTTCATAAACCAGAGTGCTCCTGGGCACATTGGTGGATTGAAAAAGAGGGTCTATGGGCCCAATTTGAGAGTATAAGACTTAAGAATATGAGTGGAGAAAAGGGGGATGAAGATCTCTAAAGATGGAGGTATGTGGCATGGCTATTTGAAACCCAACGTGAATGAGGAAATAAGCCCATACTGCACCACAAAACCCCTACCAGAGGACTCAGGCCAGGGGACCAGAGAGATGAGGAGGTTTATAAGAAACAAGGCTAGACCCAAAGATAAAATGTCCGGGAATTCCTACATATCCCATGAGGATGAGAATCAATACACACATAGTTCTGGTAGATGTCATGAAATTTAACGTCATGTGAAAAGGTTGAGGATAGGAGGGGGTTACCTCGATGAGGAATGGTTATGGCATGGTGAATAACCTGACATGAATGAGGGTGTAAGCCCACATATTCCACACCATTCATAATTCCTGGAGAGAACTCAGTCCAAGAGGCAGAGAGAAAGGATATATGAACCTGAGATAGCCCCGAAGACAAAATGTCTAGGGTTTCCTACGCATCCCATGAGGATTGGAATCAAGCCAAACACAGTTCTCTAGATTCCGGGTAGTTTAACATCATGTGACAAGGACGTGGTAGATCTTAGTTTATGGCCATAGATATTAGACTGTTTCATAGTTTATTATCATGCAGGATGATTACTGAGTAGTTTTATGTCCTTCATCCTAGACAAATTGTGCATTTTAACATCATGTGGTGAAGATGGGTGCTGATTAGTTTTACGTCCTTTAGCCTGGACGGATCACATAGTTTAAAGTCATGCAGTGAGGATGGTGGTGATCTTATTTTAAGGTCATAGAGCTCAAACCGTGATCACATGACACTTTATATGAGTATTACCTTACCAAAGCTCCTAAGCCCATGCGATCAATGATCGGTGTGGGAAATAAATAATCAAATTAGTTTCTCCCCAACATATAAGGGAATGAAAATGAAGGAAAGAGATCAGGCGAGGTCAATCCCAACCAGACCAACATCCCTACTCTAGGAACACAAACGTTCAAAGGGATAGCAGGACAAAATGAATCACTACACCCAATATTTGTGACATATAAGGGTGGTGATAACAATGGAGGATGGATGTTGACCGTGTTTAAAACACAGCATCCATATCATGTGACCTAGAATGGGAACAAAAAAATGAGTGTCAACCGCTGACCATATTAACAACATGGGACTTGTGTCAAATTGTCGTTCAAGATCGTCCAGGGAGTTGGTCTGAAATGGTAGGAGAACCATAAGGCTGAGGATCTATACTATTCGAGGGTCCTTTCGGATGAGAATGTTGATGGAGACCCAATTAAAGGGGACTCATGAAGCGTGAATATACCCGTATAGTTTAACATCATGCAGTAAGGATGAGAAAAAGGTGAAGATATACAAGGATTGGAGTACATGGTATGGTCATGATAAACTCGTCATGAATGAAGGAAAACAAGGACCACACCACACCCGGTATTTTTACCCAAGGGGAGATATTTTAGTTTGGGGTTGGGCCTACAGAAAAAATGTCCAGTTGTTCCTACGTATCCCATGAGGATGGGAATCAAGACATATGTAGTTATGATAGGGCCAAGTGGTTTAACGTCATGTGGTGAGGACGTGTTAGGATAGAATAATGGGAGGGGAACATGGTGAGATCATCATAAACTCGGCAGAAATGGGGCCAAATAAGTCTACACTACACTGTGTGGGATCCTCCAAAAGAACTATACCTATGGGGGAATTCAAAGAGAAGAATTTGAGGCTAGAATCTAAGACAAATCATCCGATCATTCCTACATATCCCATGAGGATGGGAATAAATCCATACATAGTTCTTGAGATGCTATACAGTTTAACATCATGTGGCGAGGATGTGGGGAGATCTTAGTTTAAGGTTGTAGAGCTCAGACCATTTCACAGTTTATTATCATTCATGATGAGTAATGATCAGTTTTATGTCCTTTAGATTTTACGTATCATGCATTTTAACATCATACAGTGAAGAATGGACAGTTTTGATTCATGTGGGACTGGTCAAGAAAAATACTGCTTGAGGAATTTAGCATTGGTGGGAGGAGTAATACGCTAACTATAACAACCCTGCTCTTTATTTCACACTTAAAAATATTTTATTACATAAAATATTCACTTGATACAACATATAATATCAAGAGGTCTAGTGTATTTGGGTCTTAGGAACATTACATAAAAACTTAAAACATGAAATACACATCTTTATTGAAAACTTCTTTTACATGACCACACACATTACTTCATACTTAACATTGCATGGGATAACCTGAGGACATTTATAAAAAAGGCCGAGCTATAGAGACCAGTAAGGAAGTAAACAAGGAATAAAATAAAGAATATAGTACATGTTAGGAAATAGGCATATCAATGGATCATAAGAGAAACATGAACATAAAGGCATGCTATAGCATGATTATCATAACATAGAAATGTGGAAAAAACATTTAACATGATATTAGCATTATCCAAGGATAATTGAACATGTAGAATGAGTAAAAACTCATTGAACTTGAATTATCATGAGCAAAACCCTCATTACACTTGACGTATCATGATACTAATCTTTACCTAATGAATTTGAGCTCTATCAGGGGGCACCCTTCTTAATCATTTCATTTCATGCATAGGTGTTCCACATGGATTCATTAAACATTATAATTTATTCCATGATAAAAGAATGTGTAATTAATACATGAAACTATATAATCAATAAGTAAATGTTCATGAAGGTGAATAACCTTGATAGAGAAATGATCATGGTATTTACTACATAATGACTTTGGCTTGGAAAATCGTGGTGCAATTTCGGCAGCATAACGATGTGACATAAGAATTCATAAAAATGGTTGATGAGAGAAAAAGGGGTGTCTCATCATATGTACCTGAAATATAAATTAATGAGGTCATATAGATACATGTCCCAATATATGTAATGGAATTTATATTCATAATACAAAATAATTTCTTGAATGTAAATGAGGAGAGAGAAATCCCTTATGGAATTTCAGCATGGTAACAAGTGTACATGAGAGGCATTAATGAGAGATAAATGGGTATCTAATAATTAAAACATAATGAGGTAAGTATAAGGGAGGTTAGAAATCATACCCCAACATTTTTAATTGAAAATACAAGGGTATAACAACATAAAGAAACTTGAAAAAAAATGGGAGAGGAAGAAATCCATTACTTGGAAGTGTGATCCCAAAGGTTTGGGAGAGGCTTGAGAGAGGATTCTTGGGATATTGGGGTTACTTGGGAAGATAATAGAGAGAGAGTAGGGTATATTAGGGACGTTATCCAAGGGTTTTTATTGAATAGAAGTGGGATATTGGGTGGGTTTATATAGGAAAGAATGGAATTTGTTATTATTTAGGTTTTGGACACCACACATTTAACAAATGAAAACCACAAACCAACCCATGGTTTTTGCCCTGTTTTTTTTGCTAAAGGGGAGTGGAAAATCCTATTTTATAAGGAAAATGTCCGAACTTCTTAAAATATTAGGCTTGCTTATGTGGAGGTGAGTCACACTCTCAAGGAAACCACTTTAAAATGTTAAAATGTTTTATAAGCCTTGGAGGGTCCACTAAAGATTTTTAAAATAAATAAAACAAACATAAAATCACATTATTTTAATGGTAAAACATATATTATCCAAAAATAATTTTTTATATTATTTTATTATATAACTATTGGGTCATTATGATGTCATAAAACACATTATATATTTAAACAATATTTAATTTTTACCCAAAAATTAGGATGTCTCACAAAATTATGAAAAATTCACCATTGGATAATTTAAACATCCTAATTAGAAAAATAATATTCATTTTATCTAAATAATTTTTTAAATATTTGAATTTTTACTTTTAACATAAAAACTGATATTTATAAAAAAATCATGGGTTTTGACAAAAACAGCTTTCAAACCTTAATAAAAATTAAAATTGTATTCATATAAATTTTATGATCATATTTATTTAATAAAAAGTAATTTAGTAATAATAATATTTTATTAAAATATTATTTAATTCAAAAAATCAATTAATTCATCAAAATATATTTCTTAATTGAATATTAACTAAAAAAATACTATTTGTGCTTTAGAAAATATTTACAATAATAAAATGAATGTATATTCTTTATTCTTTACAAAAATAATGAAAATAATCATAGTGATAGGGTCTTATTAGAAAACCCCTTATAACACCTGCATATGACCTAAGGGTAAGGTGTGCGATGATGACATTCTCTTAGAGTGGCTCGGATAACATCGCTCGGGTGGTAATCTCAATCAACTTCCACTTATCCCGTATGTGGTTCTGTTAAGATCCACAACAACCATTCTATATAGAGTCTTGGATATTGGAAATTCCATAGGTATAAGATCAATTGATAATTCAACATCTCTTATAGGAGGAAGACCAGACAATTCCTCAAGAAACACTTCAGCGAATTCCATCACAATAAGCATGTATTCAAGGATGGTTTCTTCCTTAGACTTAATCATTTGATCAAGATACACGTTCTCATAGGGCAATAATATCCACACTTGAGATGATGGTTCTAAAGAAGATTTATCCTCCTCCTTGCACTTGTACAAAATCGGGGGTCGATTCACCATATGGAGAGCAATTTACCTCTCATGGAAATTTATGTTGGCTCTATAGAAGGAATGCCAATCCATGCTAAGAATTTCATCAAATTACTCAAAAGGTAGTATGTCTAGGTTATATGGAAAGTTAAATCGACAAATTATGACAAGGGAGGAGTTATATTCATGGGATGCAATGATTTACACATTTTCCATTCTAACCGACATCTTTACTTCCATGATTTGTGGTGGTGTTGGGATTGTTTTACTAAAATTTCAAGATATAAAAGAATGAGTAGAACCAAAATAAAAAAGTACGTTTCTATTTTTGAATGAATAATTAGAATACCTATCACCACTTCATTGTCAGTGTTCACTTCTATGGTAGTGATGGAAAAAGATCACCCTTGCTGCATTGGAGGATGTTGGTTGCCTCTTAAAACCCTTGTCTTAGGGAAATGGTTTGCATAGTGCCCTGGTTCTTTGTAGTTGAATCAATAAACAATGCATTGAGGGTAAAATAGAGCGTTCCTATCCTCTGTCACAACCATGGGTTTTTCTTGTTAGTATTTAATGGCCAGTTTCCCTTCTATTCTACACCTAAAACATTTCCTCACCCCCTTTAGGCAATTTCCGAGGTGATTCTTTCCACACTTTGGGAATGTGGGGAGCTGTATTTTCTTAGTACCATTGGATTTATCCATCAGACTACTAGAATTAAAGTTCACCTTATGCTTCTTATCCCCACGATACCCCTGAGATTATCTGATCACCATTTCGACTTTGAGGGCACATCAGACAATTTCCTCATAGCTCTCAAATCCAAAGATCGATAGGGCTTTCTGTAGGATAGGTTTATCCCACCAAAGAAGCGGTCAACCTTGAATTTGGGGGTAACGACATAGCCGGAAGTATATCGTGCAAGCCTTGTGAAGTTTTCATCGTATGATCTGATGGATTATTCATATTTTTTCTTGAGGGAAAGTAATTCTCTTTCCATCTTAAGTCAGAGGGTGCAAGGAAAATATTTATTGAAAAACATTTTCTGGAAATCATTCCATTCCAACGCCTCGATCTCCTCCTTATGTTTCATATTTTTTATTAATGTACACCATTGATCAACTTCACCCTCCATATGATAAGCAGCCAGAAGAACCTTCTCTTGTTTGGAACATTGAAGTATGTATAAGATCTTTTAAATGGAGTTGATCCATTGTTCGACAATTGATAGATCAAATGATCCATTAAAATTAAGAGGCCTTTATATCAAAAAGCTCTTGATTGAGACTTGTTCTTTATTATGGGTGTTGAGCATTCCTCTTGACCCATGTTTCTATTAAAAACTTTAGCTAACTGAGAGAATATTGTGACAAAGTTTGTGATTCCCGCTCCCATCAGAATGGGCATATCATTAGAACAATCATCACATTGATCTTCACATCAGTTTTTAGCCCGAGTCCTCCTATTACCGGCCATTGACTGGAATAAAAGGAAATTTAGGGGTAACATATAAAGTGTAATCTAAAAAAAGGATTTCTTATAAATTACTTTTATTTTCTTAACTTATGAATTTATAGGCTTAAATCTATGTTATCCATGATCTAATTCCCAACATATATTCTTAGGGCCATTTTTTAATTCCCCTAATAATGGTTCATACTAAGATTATGAATTTACCAAATCATATCCCCTGAGAGTGTCGTAACCAAGAGTGCAGTAAGACCCATTGTCGTGCACCAGTTCTCGTTCGAGTCTAGCTCAAAGTGGTGTTTTTGGGTTTTACCCCTAGATACATCTGTGCCAGAGCCGCCTCTACCTTCTCATATCCAGAAAGGGATGTATTTTCTTGATAAAACACTTACTAAATACTCACCAAAATTTAGGGATGTTTTTATTATACTTAGTCTTATCCCTAAGGATTTCACTAGGGTTTTCTAATCCTAATCCCAAAAATAACTAAACATATCCTCTAATACCAACTATAAAAACCCTGCAATTTATTTAATACTTAAAAATAATTTGTTAAATAAAATATTCACTTGATAAAACATATAAGATCAAGAGGTATAGTGTCTTTGGGGATTAGGAACATTAAATAGCAACTTAAAAGATGAAATACATATCTTTATTGAAATTTTTTTATATGACCACACACATTCCTTCGTACTTATTATTACACGAGATAACCTGAAGAAATGCATAAAAAAGGGTGAGATATAAAGCTCAGTAAGGGAGTAAATAATTAATAATATGAAGAATATAATACATGTTAGGAAATAGGCATATCAATGAAGCATAAGACAAATATGAACATAAAGGCATGATATATCATGATTATTATAACATGGAAATGTGGCAACAACATTTAACATGATATTAGCATGAGAAAAGGCTCATTGAACATGGAGAATGAGTAAAACCTCATTGAACTTGAATTATCATGAGTAAACCCTCATTTTACTTGATGTATCATGATACTAATCTTTACCCAATGCATTGGAGTGCTACCAGGGCACACACTTCTTAATCATTTCATTTCATGCATAAGTGTGCCACATAGATTAATCAAAAATCATCATTTATTACATGATAAAGAAATGTGGAATTAATACATGAAAATATATAATCAATAAGTAAATGTTCATGAGGGTGAATACCCTTGATAGATAAATGGGCATGGTATTCACTACACAATGACTTTGGCTTGGAAAATTGTGGTGCAATTTCGGCAGCATAACAACGTGACATAAGAATTCATAAAAGTGGTTGATGAGAGAGAAAGGGATGTATCATCATATGAAAATGAAATTTAAAGTAAGGGTGTCATATAGATACATGTCCCAACATATGTAATGGAATTTAGATTCATAATACAAAAGAATCTCTTGAATGTAAATGAAGAGAGAGAAATCCCCTATGGAATTTTGACATGGTAATGGGTGTACATGGGAGGAATTAATGAGAGAGAAAGAAATATCTCATAATTAAAAAATAAGGAGGTAATTATAGGGGAGTTGATAAATCATACCCTGGAATTTTTAATTTAAAAAACAAGGGTATAGAAACATAAAGAAAATTGAAAAAAATGGGAGAGGAAAAAATCCTTTACTTGGAAGTGTGATCCCAAAGGCTTGGGAGAGGCTTCATAGAGGATTCATGGGATCTTGGGAAGCCTTTTGAGGATAATATATAGAGGATTTAAGAGTAGGGACGTTCTCCAAGGGTTTTTAGTGAATAGAAGTGGGATATTGGGTGTGTTTATATAGAAAAAGAGAGGGAAATCTTTATTATTTAGGTTATGGACACCACACATTAAACTACTCAAAACCACAAACAAACCCATGGTTTTTTCCCATGGTTTTTTTAAAAGGGGATTGTTTAAAATTATTTTATAATTATAATGGTATAAATTCTTAAAATATTAGGCTTGATTATGTAGAGGTGAGTCACACTCTTAAGGAAACCATTTTGAAATGTTAAAATGTTTTATAAGTCTTGGAGGGTCCACTAAAGCTTTTTAAAATAAAAAAACAAACATAAAATCAAATTATTTTAAGGGTAAAACATATATTATCCGAACTTCCCTTTTATATTATTTTATTATATCACTATTGAGTCATTATGATGTCATAAAACACATTGTATATTTAAACGGTATTTAATTTTTACCCAAAAATTCAACTGTCTCAGAAAATTATGAAAAATTAACCATTGGATAATATCGACATCCAGATTCCAAAAATAATATTCATTTTATCTAAATAATTTTCTAAATATGTGAATTTTTACTTTTAAAATAAAAACCGACATTTATCGAAAATTCATGGGTTTTGAAAAAAACAGCTTTCAAACCTTAATAAAAACTACAATTGTATTCATAAAAAATATACGATCATTTATATTTAATAAAAATTAGTTTAGTAATAATAGTATTTTATTAAAATGTTATTTAATTCCAAAAATCCATTAATTCATTAAAATAGATTTCTTAATTGAATATTAACTAAAAAAATACTATTTGTGCTTTAAAAACTATTTACAATAATAAAATGAATGCATATTATTTATTCTATACAAAAAGAATGCACATAATAATAGTGCCAGAGTCTTGTTACATAACCCCTTATAACACTCTCATATGAACTAAGGTTAAGGTGTGCGATAATGACACACTCTTGGGGTGGCCCGGATAACATCACTCGGGTGGTAATATCTATCAACTTCCACTTCTCCCATAGGCAGTTTCATTCAAGCTTAAGGTGTTGAAGCTCAGCTTGGTATTGGTCAAGAGAGAATCCCAGTGATTCTACCTCATTTCAGAGATCTGAAAAATGGGCTTCGTATGGAGAAATTATACTGGATGAGTCCATCGCTTCCTTTGTCTGAGTAAATTGGATTTTTTAAAACCCTATATTTATAATAATCATGTGATCACTGTTAAATGACTATATTAGCAATGGTAACTATTCTTAACGGTATTTTAAAATACAAAAACATAAAACCAAGGAAGTTCATATGTTTTATATAACCATTTTACATAATAATACAATTAATTAGATTAAGATTAATTTTCATTAATAAAAGTTTGGGTCATTACAATATTCCCCCTTAAGAAATTTCACCCTCGAACTTTATTTTTCCCACCCTAAAATAGATGTGGGTAACTCTACTTCATCACTTCCTCTGATTCCCGCATTGCCTCTTCAAACTTGTGGTTTCACCAGAACACCTTGACGAGGGGAATTGTCTTATTTCGTAGAAATATTTCCCTACGATCTAAGATCTTCACTGGATTCTCTTCATAAGAGAGGTCATTCTCCAATGGCACCACCTCTAGATTGAGTACATGCGATGGGTTAGGTATGTACTTCTTCAAGATTGATACCTGGAATGCATCATGTACCTAATATATGTTCAATGGGAGTGCTAGTCGATAGGCCACTGCTCCAATGCAATCAAGGATCTAAAAAGGGCCGATGTACCTTGGACGAAGTGTTTCCTTCTTCCATAATCTCATAACTCTCTTCCATAGTGATATGCAGAGGAATACCATGTCTCCGATATCAAACTCTAGGTCTCATCGATGATTATCAGCATAGATCTTTTGTGGAATATGAGAAACTTTAACATGTTGTTGGATGGTCTTAACCTTCTCTAAAATTTCTTTGACCATTTATGGACCTAGGAGTTTTTTCTCCCCAACTTCATACCAACATGCTGGTGTTATGAACCTCTTCCCATAAAGGGTTTCTTAGGGAGCCATTTGGATGCTTGAGTGGAAACTTTTTTTGTAAGATAACTCAAATAGAGGAAGATGTTGATCCCATCCTCCTTTTAAGTCCATTGAACATGATTTCAACTTGTCCTCAAGTGATTAGATAGTCCACTCAGATTGGACATTAGTTTGAGGATCATAAGTTGTATTGAGGTTCAACTATGTATTCATAGAATGTTTAAGACTCTTCCCAAACTTAGAGGTTAATCTTGGATCTCGATTGGATGCAATATATAGTGGTAATCCATGTAGCCTTACCACTTCTCTAATATATATCCATTATAGTTGATACAATGAGAAATCCTCTCGAATTACAATGAAGTGTGCAGTATTTGTAAAACGATCCACAACAACCCTGATAGTATTGTTTCCTTTTAATTTATTCAGAAGTCCGATGTCAAAGTCCATGGTGATGTTCTCCCAATTCTATGATGGTATGGGTAATTGTTGAATCATCCCATTAGAATTCTGCCTCTCAGCCTTTACTTGCTGAAATACCAGGAACTTTGATGTATACTGAGTGATCTCTTTATTTACCCTTACTTAGTAATATCCCAACCTAAAATCCACCTTGGAGAAGTATTATTCTCAACGTGGATGATTGAACAAGTAATCAATTCTGGGTAGAGGATACTTATTATTTATCATGATTTTTTTAAGCTCACTATAATCAATTCAAAGGAACATTGACCCATCCTTCTTCTTGATAAAGAGGACTGGTGCACCCCATGGTGAAGTACTTAGGTGTATAAACCCTTTATCTAGATTCTACTGTAGTTTTTTCTTCAGCTCCTCAATATCCATAACATCCATTCTATACAGTCTTTGATATTGGAAATTCCATAGGTATAAGATCAATTGATAATTAAACATCCCTTCTCGGAGGAAGACCAGACAATTACTCAGGAAATACTTCACTGAATTCCCTCACAATAGGCACATCTTCAAGGATGGTTGCTTCCTTAGACTCAATCACCTGAGAAAGATACTTGTTCTCATAGGGAAGTAATATCCACGCATGAGATGATGGTGATAAAGAATATTCATCCTCCTCCTTGCACTTTTACAAAATCAGGGGTCGATTCTCTATATGAAGAGTGATTTCTCTATCATTAAAATTTATGTTGGCTATATATAAGGAAATCCAATCCATTCTAAGAATTGAATAAAATTCCACTAGAGGGAGTATGACAAGGTTCTTCGGGAAGTTAAATCCACAAATTATGACAGGGGAGGAGTTATATTCATTGGATGAAATGATTTCCCCATTTTCCGTTCTCACTAAAATATTTAATTTCATGATTTTTGGTGGTGTTGGGATTATTCTACTAAAATTTTAGGATATAAAAGAATGCATAGAAACATAATCAAAAAGTAAATTTTCTATTATTGAATGAATAACTAGCGTACCTGTCACCACTTCGTTTTCGGGGTTCACTTCGGTGTTAGTGATAACAAATGCTCTCCCTTTCTGACTTGGAGGTTGTTGGTTTCCTCTGAAAACCCTTGGCTTAGGGAACTGGTTTGCAAAGTTCCATGTTTCTTTGTAGTTGAAGTAATAAATAGTGCGTTGAGGTTAGAATGGATCATTCCTCTCATCTGTTATAGTTGTGGGTTTTTTCTTGTCAGTAGTTAATGGATAGGTTCTCTTCTCTTCCACACCTAAATCATTTCCTCGTCCCCTTCAGGAAATTTCTGGGGTGCTTCTTTCTGCACTTTTGAAATGTGGGGTGCTCGATTTTCTTTGCATCGTTGGATTTATCCATCAGACTTCTAGAATTAAATTCCACCTTATGATTCTTATCCCTATGATACCCCTAAGATTCCCGATATCCATTTCAACTTTGAGGGCTCATCAGACAATTTCCTCATAGATCTTGAAGTCACAGATCACTAGGGATTTCCATAGGCTAGGTTTTATCCCACAAAAGAAGCGGTCAACCTTGCATTCAGGGGTAACAACAAATCCAAAGGCATATCGTGAAAGTATTTTGAATTTTTCCTCATACGATATGATGGATTCATCGTCTTTTTGCTTAAGGTCAAGGAATTCCCTTTCCATCTTAAGTCTGAGGGTGCGAGGAAAATATTTATCGAATTTTTTTTTATGGAAATCCTTCCATTCCAACGCCTTGATCTCCTCCTCAGGCTTAGTATTTTTGATCAATGTTCACCATTGATCAGCTTCACCCTATATATGATAAGCATCCAAAAGAACATTCTCTTGTTCAGAACATTTAAGGATGGAGAAGATCTTTTCAATGGAGTTGATCCATTGTTCGAAAATTGATGGATCATATGATCTTTTAAAAGTAGGAGGCCTTTGTCTCATAAATCTCTCGATTGTGACTTGTTATTTCTCAGGAGAGTTAAACGTTACTCTTGGCCCATGTTTCTATTCAAAACATGAGTTAACTGAGAGAGTATCATGACAATGTTTGTGATTCCCTCTCCCATCGGATTGGGAATCTCATTAGAACAATCATCACATTGATCTTTGTATCGGTTGTTAGTCCAAGTCCTCCTATTACTAGACATTGGCTAGAATAAAAGGAAATGTAGGGGTAACACATAAATGATAATCCAAATACAAAAATAGATGACTTATATATTACTTTTATTTCCTTAAATTATGAATTTATAGGCTTCAATCTATGTTATCCATGATCTTCTTCCCAACATATATTCTTAGGGTCATTTTTTTAATTACCTTAATAATGGTTCAAAATAATCTTATAAATTTACCAAAGAATATCCCCCAAGAGTGTCATAACCAAGAGTATATCAAGACGCGTTGTCGTGTACCAATTCCTATTCAAGTCTAGCTTAAAGTGGTGTGTTTGGGTTTTACCCCTAGATACATCTGTGCAAGAGCTGCCTCTATCCACTCATATCCAAACAAGGATGTATTTTCTTGATAAAACACTTACACAATACTCAATAAAATTTAGGGATGTTTTTATTATACTTAGTCTTATCCCTAAGGATTTCACTAGGGTTTTCTAATCCTAATCCCAAAAATAACTAAATATATCCTCCGATACCAACTATAAAAACCCTGCTCTTTATTTCATACTTAAACATAATTTATTACATAAAATATTCAATTGATACAACATAGAATATTGAGAGGTATAGTGATTTGGGGCTTAGGAACATTACATAACAACTTAAAACCTAAAATACACATCTTTATTGAAAACTTCTTTTACATGACCACACACATTCCTTCGTACTTAGCATTACATGGGATAACCTAGGGAAATGCAAAAAAAAGGGTGAGCTATAAATCCCAGTAAGGGAGTAAACAAGGAATAACATGAAGAATGGAGTACATGTTATTAAATAGGCATATCAATGGATCATAAGAGAAACATGAACATAAAGGCATGATATAGCATGATTATCATAACATGGAAATGTGGCAACAACATTTAACATGATATTAGAATGAGACAAGGATCATTGAAAATGGAGAATGAGTAAAGCCTCATTGAACTTAAATTATCATGATTAAACCCTAATTTCACTTGACATATCATGATACTAATCTTTACGCAATGCATTAGAGCGCTATCAGGGCACACCCTTCTTAATCATTTCATTTCTTGCATAAGTGTGCCACATGGATTCATTAAACATCATAATTTATTCCACGATAAAGGAATGTGGAATTCATACATGAAACTATATAATCAATAAGTAAATGTGCATGAAGGTGAATACCTTTTATAGAGAAATGAGCATGGTATTCACTACAGAATGACTTTGGTTTAGAAAATTACGGTGTAATTTCAGCAGCATAACGACGTGACATAAGAATTCATAAAAATGGTTGATGAGAGAGAAATGGGTGTTTCATCATATTTAAATGAAATGTAATGTAAGGGGTTCATATAGATACATTTACCAACATATGTAATAGAATTTATATTCATAATACAAAGTAATTTCTTGAATGTAAATGAGGAGAGAGAAATCCCTTACGGAATTTCGTCATGGTAACAGGTGTACATGGGAGGCATTAATGAGAGATAAAGGGGTATATAATCATTAAAACATAAGAAGGGATGTATATGGGAGGTGATAAATCATACCCCAACATTTTTAATTTAAAATAAAAGTGTATAGCAGCATAAAGAAACTTGGAAAAAAAATTGGAGAGGAAGAAATCCCTTACTTGGAAGTGTGAACCCAATGGCTTGGGAGAGGCTTGAGAGAAGCTTATTGGGATCTTGGGGCGACTTTGGAGGATACTAGAGAGATGAGGTAAGAGTAAGGATGTGATATAAGGGTTTTGAGTGAAGAGAAGTGGGATCTTGGGTGGTTTTATATAAGAAAATAGAAGGAATTATTTATTATTTAGGTTTTGGACACCACACATTAAACTAATAAAAAACAAAAAACAACCCATGGTTTTTACCCATGGTTTTTGAAAAAGGGGAGTGGAAAAAATTATTTTATATGTCCAATGGCCGAACTTCTTAAAATATTAGGGTTTCTTATGCGGAGGTGAGTCACACTCTCAAGTAAACCATTTTAAAATGTTAAAATGTTTTATAAGTCTTCAAGGGTCCACTAAAGCTTTGTAAAATAAACCAAAAAAAACTAAAATCACATTATTTTAAAGTTAAAACATATATTGTCCGAAAATACATTTTATAGTATTTTATTATATCACTATTGGGTCATTATGATTTCATAAAACACATTATATATTTAAACGGTATTTAATTTTTACCCAAAAATTTGACTGTCTTAGAAAATTATGAAAAATTCACCGTTGAATAATTTCAACGTCCTGATTCAAAAAATAATCTTCATTTTATATAAATAATTTTCTAAATATGTGAATTTTTATGTTTAAAATAAAAACTGACATTTATCTAAAATTCATAGGTTTTGACAAAAACAGCTTTCAAACCTTAATAAAACTTACAATTGTATTCATTAAAATTATACAATATTTTATATTTAATAAAAAGTAATTTAGTAATAATAATATTTTATTAAAATATTATTTAATTTCAAAAATCCATTAATTCATCAAAATAGATTTCTTAATTGAATATTAAGTAAAAAAATACTATTTGTGATTTAAAAACTTTTTACAATAATAAAATGAATGTATATTATTTATTCTATAAAAAAACAATGCACTTAATCATAATTCTAGAATCTTGTTACATAACCCCTTATAACACCCGCATATGACCTAAGGGTAAGGTGTGCGATGGTGATAGACTCTTGGGGTGGCTCGGATAACATTGCTCGGGTGGCAATTTCTATCAACTTGTACTTCTCCCGTAGGCAGTTTCGTTCAAGATTAACGTGTTGCAGCTCGGCTTGGGCTTGATCAAGAGCGAAGACCAATGATGCTACCTCCTTTCCAAGCTCCAACAAATGGGCTTCGCATGGAGTAATTCTACTGTATGAAGCCATCACTTCCTTTGTTTGTGTAAATTGGATTTGTTAAAGCCCTATATTTATACTAATCATGTGATCACTATTAAACGACTATATTAGAAATGGTAACAATTATTAATGGTATTTTAAAATAAAAAAACATAAAACCAAGTAAGTTCATATGTTTTATATAACCATTTTACATAATAAGACATTTAATTATATCAAGAGTAATTTTCATTAATAAAAGTTTGGGTTGTTACACTCCCCATCCATGGTAACTAGGGAGTATGCACCATTATGGTAAACCTTATGAATGATGTAAGGTACTTCCCATTTGGGATCCAGTTTGGGTGGTTTCCTTCTAGGTATCGTTGGCATTCTCAGGGCTAACACCATGTCACCTTGTAAGAAAGAGCAGAGGTAAAACTTCTTATTGAAATATCTAGATATATTGTTCCGATGCCTCTCCAGATTATGCAGGGCATAAAGCCTGTTCTCATTGAGGGCTTCCTGTTCAGCCAGATTAATTTTGGCTACCTTCTCTGGTTTCTTCTAATCATAGAAAGCTGTGCACAATGAGGGAAACTGAATCTCGATGGGAAGGACTACCTCTTTTCAGTACACCAGGGAATATGGGGTCACTTGAGTAGAATTACGAGTCGACATCCGATAATCCCAGAGAGCTTTGGGGAGTTTATCTAACCAACTCTTCTTGTTCTGACCAGCCATCTTCTGAAAAATATTAGAGAGGGTTTTGTTGAACACCTAGATCTGTCCATTTTATTGCACATGATAACAAGAGGTATGGTTATAACGTATGTTGTATTTGGCATACAACTTCTTCAGTTAGACTACCCGGATGTTGGTGCTGTTATTGGTGAAGATGATGTGAGGGACTCCAAATTAGTAGATGATATTAGAGATAGAAAATTCAGAAATAGACCGGGCCTTGACCTCCTTGAGTGGAACTTCCTCTGCCCACTTGGAAAAGAAATCCATAGTGGTCAGGATGAACCTATACTGGCAAGCCATCATCGGTGGTTATGGTCCCACGACATTGAGTCCCCAAACTACAAAGGGCCAAGAGTACTTGGTAGTGTGGAGAGGCTTTGGAGGCCGATGCACAAAATTGGTATGGATTTATCATGCATGGAACCTCTTAGAAAACTCAATATAGTCAAGGATCATGGAGGGACAAAAATACCCCAATCTTTAGATCTGTTAAGAAAGATTCAGCCTTGTCTGATGAGCCATACAAGAACCGGCATGAACCTATTACATGACCTGAGAAATATCACATCCTTGAATGTAATGGATGTGAACCCCATCAAACCCGCATTTGTAGAGGATCTTCTCAAGACTAGGACCACTCTGGTGGGTGAACTACAATGAACACCATCAGATTCTCTCACACTCGGCTCAATCTACTGGGAGATTACTATGCTAGAGATACTCTATAAAGGGGGTCCTCCAGTCACGAGTTACTTCCAACACCTCTTCAGTGGGACCAATGGGTCCTGAAATGGAGGCATTGTCAATAAGGTGGATTACCTATGGGATATCGTCATCGTCCAGAGTAACAGGAGCGATGAATCTCTGATGCACCACATGGATAATCAAATCATCCTGATCAGGTTCTGCAAGAGATGTGGCCAGGCTGGCCAAGGCGTCGACTCAAACATTCTGTGAATGAGGGAAATGAGTAACTTCCGACTGAGATGGGAACTGAGCATAAACTAGAGGGTACATTATAATAGTGGTATGAACTCTGACTTCCTAACGATGTAGCCACCATTGATCTGCTCGATGACTAGTTCAGAGTCCCCTTTCACATGAAAGTGGGTAACGTCAATCTCGATGGCCAGCTCGAGACCGATAATGAGAGACTGGTACTCTTTACATTGTTGGTACAACCTTACAACGATAGGAATGAGTATAACAAAATAGATTGTGCTGGTGTGATGAAGATGATACCCAGGCCCACATTTTGTTGAGTCTGATATCATTGAGTCTTCTGCCAGTAGGGCTTCGAGAAGCACCATCAAAGTGAATTTTCCAACACGGAATGGATTGATCTACCAATAGGATTTCCTCATCTAGAAAATCATGATCCATAGACTGGTCCACGAGAGATGGATGGGTGGAAAGGAATTCTACCAATTCTTATCCCTTGATATCCTTTTGGGAAAAAAACTTGATGTAAAATTGCTGGAGGATCACTACCCACCGATCTAGATGACCTGTCAACATGGGGTGGTTCAGAATATACTTTAGTGGATCCACTCGGGACACTAGCTATATCTCATGGTGCTGCAGGTAGTGTTGCATTTTTTGCACTGTGAATACCAGCGCAAGACAAATATTCTCAATAGAGGAGTATCTGATATCTGTATCGAGGAGCATTCAGATGGGATAGTATAATTTTTCTCCATTCCCTCATTATTTTTCTGGGCGATAAGGGTGTTAATAGATCACTCTATAACAGTCACATAAAGAACCAATATCTTTCTAGAAATAGGTGGCATTAGAACCATAGGCTGTAACATTTACTGCTTGATTTCCTCAAAGCTAGTCTGACACTCCTCATCCCACTGATAATCAAAAACTTTATTTATGAGTTGGTAAAAGGTATTACACTTTCCAGCCATATTTTCAAAGAATCTTCATATATAGGCTAAGTGGCCTTGAAAGCCTTGAATCTCCTAAATGTTGCTTAGAGGAGACATCTGACTGATGGCCTTGATATTCTCCGAATTGATCTCGATGACTCTATATCTGAAAAATAAGTTGAGAAAATTTCCAGAGGTGACCCCAAAGGTGAACTTCAATGGGTCCATCTTTAGATGTAGGGATATGAGGAAGTCAAACACTTTCTCAAGATCTTTAAGATGTCTTGGTGCTGGTGAGATTTGACCACCAGATCGTCCACATAGCATTCCTCCATTGTCCTAAGGATAAGCTTAAACATGCGATGCATGGCACACTGATAGGTGACACCTACATTCTTTATACCGAAGGGAATTACCTGGAAATAGAAAGTACATTATGTTTCCATGAAGGATTTATAATCTTCATCCTCAAGGGACATTTGAATTTGGTTATACCCAAAATACCCATCCATGAAAGAGAGATCTTGGAACCCTGTAGTGGCGTCAATCAACATTTCCATCACAGGAAGGGTAAAGTCATACTTCAGAAAGTGATAGTTGAGATCCCAGAAGTTGATGCAGACTCTGATCTATCTATTCTTTTTCCCGATGAGCATAATTTTATCTAACCATCTAGGGTACTGGACCTCCTTGAAAAGGTGGATCTGATGAGCTTATCAACCTCAGCCTCGACCATGGCACCGTGAGAAGGGTGTATCTTTCTGGGAGGCTATTTGAATCCGTGATGATTTGCTGGAAGACTGAGGTGGTGGACAACGACCTGAGGATCTAATCCTAGAATCTCATCATAATTCCAAGCAAATACATCATGATGATGCTTCAAGAAGTCCACGTATCGATGTTTCTCTTTGATAGGCATAAAAACATTGATCAATGTGGGTTTTGAATCCATCTCGTTACCAAGGTTCACTTGTACCAATTCATCGACCGTGGTGGAAACACCCTCCTAAAAGGTAGAAGGAGGATCCTCCAAATCCTCTTTTTCATTCACGGAGGATGGATCCTTGGTAGGAGGTGATTCTTCTAAGTCGATAGATCCTAACGGGACACTGGTGCCAACCTGAGCGGTAGTGGACACCCCATCGGGGAGCTCCTGTACTTATGAGACCATAATGATGAAACTTGTTGACCCGATCCCATATGGACTTCAGCCCAAGGGTCCATGATTGATGATATCAAAGAAATAGTGGCGCTTTGTCTTGATCCGGTTTATCCCATCCTAGTGAAACAAGTAAGTATGACGTATTTCCATTTCCATGGGGTAGACATCCCAATACCTTATGGGAGTAGGGGACTCGAGGATCACTCGAGCCTGGTTTTTATAGAAATACAAGGTGATCTTTCTATGCCCCTATGACTTGGGAATGTGCTTCCCCCTCATTCTAGAAACAAAAAAGCATTTCCCTAAGTCTGGGGTCTGGGTCTCCAATTGGTGAATTGGGAAAATTTTGGCATCATCCAGGTCTGTCCACAGGTCGGTCACAACTGTAGTGTGTTCAACCTCGTTAGCATGAATTTGCTTGTCCTTTCTCCTGTAATAGTCATCATCCAAGTAGCAGGTTTCACAATAGGAAAAGGGAGATGCATCACCTTGGAGTACATCTACTCGACCATTAAGGGAGTACTTAAGGCATTGGTGATACAAAGAAGGGATTTCCACGTGCAGGTGGATCCATGACCTACCCATCAACGAGTTGTTGGCATTATCATGAGAGATAACCATAAACTCAGTGATGGAAACTAGGCCATCGAATTGTGTCTTCTTGAAGATCTTTTCAACTAGTTTCTGTTCCATCCTGTCATAAACTTGAATTTTCAGGTTCGAGGTACTCAGATCATCTTCAGACAACCCCATATTTCAGAGTTTCTGAGTCAGGATGAGGTTAATCCTTAACCCAGTGTCGACAAGAAAATGATGAACTTCCACTCCATTGAAATGACCAGTGATGTATAGTGGGAGGATGTTCCCATGTATGGGAGAACCTTCTTCTTTTCTGGAGAAAGAGATAATGACCTAGAATTTAGCATGCTCGACTTCCTTAGCATGGAAGGCTTCTGCAACTTCTACCTCTATCTTAAACTGAAGGGGGTTCTTAAATCCTTGAAAAGGGATTCATGCATATCCAATGATAGGAGAAGAGATTTGAGGATAGAGATCCTCATAAGAATGATTTCAAGATGCTTAAGGATATCATACTTTCATTCCAACCATGAACTTCTGCTTATAGGAGGTCGTTCTATGGTAGAAGGTATTATAGGCCCTTCTGGCTGAACCAGCGGCTGAATGGTGCTGGGAATGTCCCACTACTCACTAGTCAAAACACACGGAGAAGCTATCAGATAAGGGATATATGAATGAGGTTGATATGCAATAGAATTTAGCTGATTTTAGCACGATCGTGGTGGCTCCACCTAATCAAGTATCACAAATAGCAGTGAAGGTAGACATGGTGAAACATGATAAGAAGGCTGCGCGTGCTGAGATCTGCACTGGGCCTGTTTTCTAGTTTCAGTGGAATGCATGTCTTGGATGGAGGCACCAACCAATTCATCATAGTGACTCATATGAACGTAGATTTATTGATTCTGACATCGGATGGGGATGTTGGGAGGATTCGAATGGCGTTCCTCATCGTCAGGAATCATGTAGAGGTTTACCAGCTCCACGGTGTTAACTGAAGCATACCCTTGGTTGTCACTTGAATAATCCTTCATTATTGAAAATATTCTAGGGGAATTCTCCAAATCCAGGGGCATGAAATCGCTAAGATTATGAGATAATGATGACATCAGTGGGGGAATTTGTTTTCCTTTGCGTCGACAATGCCTACCATTTTGGGAAGAAGAAGGATGAGACATTGACATAGAAGTAGTGGATGTGGGTGATAAAACAATTTTTGAGGGATCAGGTTCATTCAAACGTGCACGGAAAATACCATGGGCATGAGAAAATTCCTTGTGGGCCATCCAATCATCGTATTTTTGGGACCCGCGGTTAGGAACCTGCTACCACTCCCCTTTGCTGTCATTGTTGCTATCAGGATGTATGAATACACATGACACCTATACCGAGGCCAAACCTCACCTAATTATGTTGTTATCAACCTGGTCTTGAATCCAATCATTAAACACATAGAAATTATTGCGGGTGTGCTCCAGGATCTGGTGATAGGGGTAGTAATTGAGACGATCATTGAGATCTAACTCTTCGGGCCTCCTGTATTCTAGAATCCATAGAATTACCTGTTCCAAGTAACATCAGAAATAACTAGGGCCCTAATCCTTATTAAATGAGTAAGTATAGTTCCTTATATATGGGAAGGGGGCTCTAGGAGCTTGGCCTTGATGAGGGGATGAAGGATCCTGTCGAGGAGGTGGAACTTGATTATCTCACCTAGGCAGTGACGATGCATTATGCGGGAGAACCTACCAATTTTTAGGTGGTCACTACTAGGTCGAAGGCTTCACCTAAGGTGGTGGGCCTTGATGCGACTATGGAGGTGGCTCTACTGGTAATAACTCCAACTACCTAGGGAACTCTATTTTGGCTACTGTGGCGAGCTCAGCCTTAGCAGCTCTTCTCACAAGAACTATATGAGGCAACATGCATGCCTTCTTGGCCTACTGCAAGGCTTACTCTAGATGCTGGGATTTGTTAGAGAAATCCCGAAATCCCCCTAGGTAATTCTGCATGATGAGATATGGGACCAGTTTTGTTTTGACATTCCCCATACACATTTTAGAAGTTGTTTCCGAGTCAGCGGAATATCAAGGGAGTAGGTGAGGCCCTTCCACCGGGCGACAAAGTCTTCAACACGCTCGTCAGGACTTTGCTTGCACATGAAGAGGTTGACAATACTCATCTTCTATGTGGTGGAACTGAAATGGTAAAGAAATTGCCTATGAAGATTCTCTTTTCCAGCTACTGACCCAATGGTGTACCAGAAAAATACGGGCCCTTCCAATGTTTGTATGAAACACTAGAGTTTGGTGACCTCTTGCTGTGCTAGAGTTCCCAACATGGGTCCACACCTTGAGATGAAGTGGTTTAGATGCTGTGGTAGATCAACTATCCCATTGAAGGGGGAAAAGGTAGAATTTCTAAAGCTAGGGGGTGATAGAATATTATCCACCCATGCTGAATATGGATTTCCATGAGGTGAAATTGCCACCTGTTGATTTTCCAAAGCCTCGAGGCGGGAACTGAGTGTTTCCATTGGATCATCTGGTTGGGGATTTATATCTTGGAGAGAGTCCCTGATCACCAATACATTGGCAGGTTCTTCAACATGATAAGCGGGACCAGTGGCTCATGGATTGGCTGGTGGGATGACCTATAGGAATTTCGGGGGAACAACCTATGGAGCGACTGAGGGAACTTGAGCTAGGTACCGAGGAGGGTTATCATGCAATTCATGAAGATTTTGGGAGACGTATCGTGCCCTCTTTCAATAAACGCCAATATCTACCCTATCTATGTGGGTAGGATGGTCAATGTCACCTAAAGGAAACTCTTTCGGGGGAGGGTGTACCTGCCCCTACTACCCCAGTTGAGGGTTACCATAGCATGATTTTCGCTCCATAGCACGTTCCACGAGGAGATCATCGACCATATTTTTCTACTCCACGAGCTGTTGACGCAACATGGACTTTTCAAGGTTATATTCCATCTTCTTCACTAATCCAGATGGGTCATAGGGTTTGACGGCCCCAAGATGATCTTTTCCCTTATTGGGATTTTGACCGAGGGCTAATAACTCAGTAGGTATGGGAAGACCCAATAAATTTCTTTGTTGGAAAGTGATGCTTCCCAATAGATCCAATAAGTATAGCACCCCTGGGGAGGGGGTGGTGGTAATTCCTCATCAAGGAGATCTAGATTGTTCTCTCCCTCTGAGAGGTCAACCATGTTAACCGTGACTGTACCTGAAGGCATATACTCAATATCACCTGGAAAGTTGGGCTGGTGCTGGATAGAACCGAATTAAAGGGCTGCATACTGCCCCCAACCATCGATCTGAATGTGGGGGAAGCCTCCTTAATAAGTTTTGTGAAGCACTTTAAATATCTAAATGTATATTTTCTGGAGGGTCTGATGGAGACCGGGCGACTCAGGGCATTGGGACATAGGGAGCGCAGCCAAGTAGACCATACGAAATTATTGGCCAATATCTTCAAAGTGTGCCTGAATCTTGGGATAAGACACCCACTAATGATGGAGGCAGAAGTGAGTTTACCAAATGGTTTTGGAGAAAGAACATGACTTCCTCCTTGGTAAGCGATTCCGGTGCACTAAAGTTTACAGTTGAAACTGGTGAGAACATCTCTGAGAAATTTTCTATTGCAAGGATGTCCCACAAGATTCTCTGTTCAGAATCAGGGTTCGGCCCTCAGTTTCCCCATTCATCAACTGGGGGCAGTTGTGGGACCAGTAATTGCACTGAAGTAGAATGTTGAACTGGTAGACTAGATGGGGGAGAATATGACGAGTGAGCTAAAAAACTGCCACATCTTGGGATGCCCTCTAAAGAATGCAATGACTGTGCCACCACATATTGGTAAGATGGACTAGCGACCACAACTTCCCATGCATAGGGTGTGGTTATTGGAGGCAGGTCATGTTGTTGTTGTTTCTCTATTGGTCCCCATAATAACTCTTCGTGATCTCTGGTTGAGCTAGATAATGATCCTATTGATGATACGGAGGATTTCATAGACATGCCCTAGAAAGAAACCAAATATTCCTCCTCCTGAATGTATCTTCCGAGGGAGGCAGGAATCTGGGGGGCCTCACATTCTGGAAGGATGAGGCTTATACTCCTTGTTACTACCCCGTCCCCCGACACAGAAGATCAGGGTGAGGGTTCCATTACCGAATCACATTCTTCCTGAAAATCTGAAAAGAAGACAGGTTTAATCATGGTTTGAAACTTCTCAGTATTATTCCTTTAGATGTGGTAACCTTCCCTCCTTCCCCAGGATGGTTTTTTAGGATAGGGTAGGTTTTCGGCATGAGGAGGACCTTTGGCCAAAATAGTGATGGGGTGGATAGGACTTCCTCTTGGGTGAGTGGGGTGCGAGGAGCACCTAGAAAAATGTCAAAAGGAAAAAGAGGAGAGCCTCTGTGTCTGATAACTGGAACGTGGAGAGAATCCACATTAGAATTTTTGGAGTGGGAAGGACCTCTGCCGGAGTTTTTGGGAGCATGGGAAGTGCCTGAATGCTTTTCCCTTAGCAGTGATGGTACAAGGAGGGCCTTCGTACTGGTCAAACTGAACATGGAGAAGACCTCCATGTTAGATGCCAATGAATTGGGGAAAACCTATGATTATCTGATTTCTGGGATGAAGAGGAACCTAGTCGGTTGTAGTAAGAACATGGGGAAGACCCCCACACTGGTGGTTGAACAGGAAAGAATGATCTTCGCATTGAAGATCTGTGATAGTAGGAATGACTCCATACCTGGGATCATGGGTGTGAAAGAAACCTCTATTCTGGATGTTAGTGCGGCGGGGAGAGCCTTCGCTCGGACTGATGGTGGCATAGGGAGGACCTCCACGCCAATCTAGGGAGTAGGGAAGACCTTCTCTCTCTTTGGTGGTGGCATGGGGAGGACCTCCGTGCTGGACACCATTGCCTTGGGTCGGCCCATGACGGGCGCTACCTATGTCAGTGACCAAGATAGTTGTCCCAACCTACCTGTAGGGAAGTTGGGGCCTCGATTTGGGTTAGTCATACAAGTTCCCCTATTCAGTATAAACAGGGCATTGATGGTATGCGTCAATAGTGGAATGGGCCACTAAATCCCTTGATGATGATGCCCCCTAGTGGGCTTCTTCCTCAGTTTCACCTGACGTTGGTGTCGGGTTAACTAGACTGGGGCCAGTGGTGTAGGTGTATAATTCACCTCTTCCTCATCCTGTGGGACTGAGTGGTGGTGCTTACGCGGCCTGGCAGGAACCCTCCTTAATGGTCCCTAGGATGGGATCACAGTTGGGATGGCCAGAACATCCCTCACCTCATTGACGTAAGGGAGAAAGTCATCAAATCATTCCAGGGAGAGGCTCCTAAAATGATTGTAGGTTGGAGTGGGGAGTAGTGGATACCTACGTGGCCCTTGGGGGCAGTGGAAACGATCAGGTGAGGAAGACTCTAGGTCCTATCAGTCTATATCCTGAGTTGGGATAATCCCTTCTACCTCGTACCGTTGGACGAGGTTGTTAATCACCCTCCTCTGAACTAGTTCACATGGTGAGATGGGGCGTGGGCGCCCCAAAACCGTGGATGTGGTGGCCTTCGTAGGAGATATGGGGATGCTTAGGATTTCCGCGTTGGTGTTTCCCCAACCCCTACATCAATGGGTGGGAGGTGATTAGTTTCCTATCATAGCATCTTGGGTCTTGAAAAGTAGGGAGATTCAACCATTAGCGTTGAAATAAGGAAAGCTATGTCCAATGACCTAGCTTTGTTTCATCTTCCATGATTGGAAAGAAGGATCCAAGCTGAAAACATCACAGACCAGGATGTCCAACGTCCAACTGCCCCAATATCTGGTGAGTTTCATGCTAGGAACACTATTTTCTTGGCAGGACCTGGCATTGGATAATAGGATCTGGTGACATGATTATCCACTGTGGTCTCGAAAACTACTAAACTCCACATTGAGGATAAAAATTTCACATCGGGTTCACCATTTTTGTTTCCAACGCTTTCTCCAGGGTGCACATCCATCCATTGAGGACATGTTGCGCTGTGTTTTGCCCCACATTCTTGATTTCCAAAGGCGGGTGACATCCATTACTTATTCAGGGATGTTTTCTCCTTGATCAAAATGAGATGATGGGATGCCAGTTCCTCCTTCCATGGATTCCTCCTCAGAACTTATTACCTAGTCCGAGTCTCCCTTAAAGAATAAGACATTGTTCATGAAACTCTTCTTGGTTCCATGTATTCATGCACACCTGTTAATTAAATTGCTTATGTTAGGAAATTTTAAGGGGTCAAGTCAAGGAAACAACCTTCAACCGGGGGAGTATTCATGTTGGACCTCGCTGACGTGTCTGGATGCTGAAACACTGATGTGTCTAGGTTTCTTCCCCTTATGATAGGGCTTCTTGAGGGAGTGTAAGCCCGGGGAATCCCATGTCGAGTGCTAGGAATTATATGCCATATGCATATCTCTGAGGTTTTCCTCAGATTCCCATGTTTTACATAGGGTATTCCATGAGTTTAACATCTAGTGGAGACAGATCAGACTGATCGTAACACTGATAGGAGTGGATCAGATGGGTGCATCCTCAGAAGGGATCAACTAAGGGGTTTACCGGATGGGTGGATCAAAATTTCCAATGAATACGGATCTGAGGATGCTTGGGTTCCTACAAAGGGGATTCCCTAGTTTACCATCAGATGGGATTTAAACTTAGGAAGGATTCCTATGTACCTTGTCTTCGGAGACAGGGATCAAAACCCACGTAGTTCTGAGGGGAGATGAATCAAGGTGTACATAAGGGACAATGACCCAAATACATGTTGGGGATTATGCATTAATGGCATCCCTTCACAAGAGGGTCACTCTTGTTTGGGTGGTTATGGATTGTGTGGGGATTAACCATGGTTATCTACCCATGGTAATGGAGTGATCTCACTGGGATGTGGTGTCCCAGGTAAGAATCAGGATGGACGATAGAGGGTTGAATGACGTGGATGGATAATGAGATGGAACCATTTTGAAGATGAAGTTAGTAATGGTCTTGAAACACAAGGAGGCTTCCTACGTATTTATTTAGTGGTAAATAAAAATCCACGTAGTTCAGTGGGGAAATGGGACACCTGAAGAGGTGGCCAATGAGAATGGACACATGGATGGGACCTGAAGGAAGTAGAACCTCCTAGTTGGGGCATGAACTTCCTGAAACACAAAGACTCAAGGGAGATAAAAGGATGAGACATGAGTGATGTGATTGGATATTAGGTAGGCTTCCTATGTATCCCCGTATCAAAGAATCAAAGTCCACATATTTCAGGATGGGGCATATAATCAGGGTGTGCATAGAGGACAATGACCCAACAACATAATGGGGCTTACGTGTGGTTAACAACCCGAGAGTTGGTCTGAAGACACTAAGTGACAGGCCAAGGATGTTGGTCCACAAAAAGGGGATGCCAAAGTTTACCATTGGTTGGGATTGAACCTTAGGAAGGATTCCTATGTACCCTATCTCTGGAGATAGGGATCAAAAACTGCGTAGTTTATAGGGGTGATGAATTAGGGTGTACACAAAGGACAACGACCCAGAGAAATGCTGGGGATTACACATTGATGGTGGTCCATCGTGAGAGGGGAACTCTTGGTTGGGTTGTTATGGATTGTGTGGGGATTATGCATAGTTAGCCACCAAAGGGAATGAAGTGATCTCACTGGGATGTGGTAGCCCGAGTAAGAATTATGATGGACGATGGAGGGTTGAATGACGTGGGTGGGGAATGAGATGGAATCGTTTTGAAGATGACAGTAGTATTGAGCTTGAACCTCAAGGAGGCTTCCTATGTATTCCTATGGCCGGAAATCAAAGTCCTTTTAGTTCAGTGGGGTGATGGGACACCAGAAGAGGCATCTCGTGAGAATGGATGCTTGAATGGGACCCAGAGGATGTAGAACCTCCAGGTTGGGACATGACCTTCCTAAAACACAAAGGCTCAAAAGAGATACCAGGATGAGACATGAGTGATGGGCTTGGACCTTAGGGAGGATTCCTACGTATCACTATGGTAGGGAATCGAAGTCCACATAGTTCAGAATGGGGAATATAATTAGTCTGTTCACTTAGGACAATGCACCAATGATATGCTGGGGCTTACGCGTGGTTAGCATCCCGAGAGTTGTTCTGATGCCACTAAGGGACGAACCAAGGATATGGGTCCCAACATAGGGACACTAAAGTTTACCAATGTTTGGGGTTGAACCTTAGGGAGGATTTCTACATTCCATGTCTAGGATATAGGGATAAAAACCCATGTAGTTCAAATAATTTTACCAATGTTTGGGGTTGAACCTCAGGGAGGCTTCCTATGTACCATATCTAGGAGACAGGGATCCAACCCACATAGTTTGAAAAGGTTTACCAATGTTTGGGGTTGAACCTCAGGGAGGATTCCGACGTACCCTATCTAAGATACATATATCAAACCCACATAGTTTGAATAGGTTTTCCAATTTATGGGGTTTAACCTCAAGGAGTATTCCTACGTACCCTGTCTAGGAGATAGGGATCAAAACCATATAGTTCGAATAGGTTTACCATTTTTTGTGGTTGAACCTCAGGGAGGATTATTACGTACCCTATTTGGGAGAAAGGGAATAAACCCACGTAGTTTGAATTCATACAGTTTAACATCAAGTGGGATGATGGGGCATTGTTTGGGGTTGAACCTCCAGGGGTATTCCTACGAACCCTTTCTAGGAGACAAGGATCAAAACCCACATATTTTAGGGTGATTCATAGGATTGGGGTGTGCGTGGTGGATAGCGACCCGAAGATGATGTTGGGGCTTATGCATGGTTAACAGCCTGAAATTGATCTAATGATCGGGGGGGGGGGGGGGACCAGAGAGTTAGATCCCAACAAAGGGGAATACAACAACTTACTGTAGATTTGGATTGAACCTCAGTGAGGCTTCCTCTGTACCCTGTATAGGAGACAGGGATCAAACACACGTAGTTTGTATACATATAGTTTAGCGTCATCTGGGATGAAAAGGGGGGAATGCAATTTAACATCATGCAGGATGGGGGTGAATCGACGTAAAGTGGTCGGGACCGATGGGTGATGGGATTGAACCTCAAGGAGGATTCATACGTACCTTTACTAGAGAGGGAAAAGATCAAAATCTGTGTAGTTTGGTGTGGGGGCTTTGGGCTTACATGCTAAGGCAGACCAAGAAAGATATCATGGTCGATGATTACTCTAAGACCACATGAGTCATGTTCAGTGTGATAAACAAGAGGCAACAAATACCTGAAGACCACATCATGAAAGGTGTGTACATGAGGAATGAAGCAAGGATTACACATGGTTAACAGCCGAGGGAGATGGAGATTGAGACTTACTCCAGGATGGAGAACTGATGGAGATAAATCCCAAAGGGAGAGGTATGGGGTAACTAAGGTTCCTATGCCCATCTATCCTCTAGTCTTTGTGCACCTAATAAGAAAGGAGGGGTAAGGATGGCACCTCCCACAAGAAAGGATAGGGGCTTACACCAAGATGGTTGCCCTTCCACATGGACAGATGCCACTCCTAAAAATAGGATCTCATTCCATGTGAGGAAGATCTCACTCCCATGGAGACCAGTAGGAATGAAAAATTTCTTATATGGGGAACCCCATGTATATTTCATGGGGAGAGGCCACAATTTAACGTCATGTGCTGATGAATATGGTGCTTGGAAGTTTAGTGTCTGCATCTCGGAATATGAGGATTCAATCCTCACCCCTAGTACTTACATAACTGATACCCACCCACACTTAGGGAAGGGAAGGCACCAGCAATACCATAGAGAGGTGGTGTTATGGAGTGATCCATTTATGGGCTCACGTTATTGTGGCTATGCGAAAAAGAAATATCGATTAACATGCCTATGCGAAGAAGAATGAGGATAAGAAATGAAATATGAAGAACCTCCCAAGGGACCTTGAAATCACTTCATGAAAACCTAGAGGGTCATATGGGAGAAGGGTTTGCGAAGAAAATATGTTCACAGGAAGGGAACTTGTGAAGCTCTAGTGCCTCACAAAGTGGAGAGACTCTGCTAAGGGGTATGCTTCATGAAGTGGAGTGGCCTAGAATAGGCATGGGGTATACATGAATATAAAGGGTGATTCGTGAAGTGAAAGTGATTTCTTAGAGTAGGACTTCACATAATATGGGTTCCTTGAAAAGTGTGTCACTGTGAAGCACAATGATCCTGCCTCGGCATGGGGTTCACATGTGCATGAAAGGTAGTTGGCAAAGCATGAGTGATTTTCGAATACCCGAGTTCCCTTAGGGAGATTCTTATTTTGCAGTGGCCTTTGGGCTCCGCAAAGGGAATCCCTGGTTGAAGAGGGGTTGTATTTGAGCTAAGGGAAATGTATTTTTCAATGCTAAAATACCTTGAAGAGCATATTTTTTCTCAATTCTTCATAGAGCAGAAGTTGCTTCGCGATTTGAGAGCTAATAAGGAAAAAGGTCGGGGTATATATCCTTTGGGTATGAGGGAAGCCTCATATTTATAGGTGAGGGGTGGTGCAAAGCTCTGACAGATCTCTGTAGAGCCACTTGTAACTTTGTGATTGGAAGAGGATTGCATCAAGTTTGTCATAACCGTGGAGTTGACCGTCATCCCCTACTCAACGCAGAGGCCTAATGAATTCCCTCTAAGGCACACACAGAGGCTTCCGTAAATTTCTAAGGGGTCACAGAGGCAATCCGTTTCCCTCTGCGGAGCATAGATTTCTGTCAACTACGTCATAACCATGGAGTCTTCTGCCTCTTTTACTCTATGATGGTCGTAGAGGTGGCCATGGATTTGCACTAGCCACAGTGCTGAAGGGATCCGCGAAGGCTGTGGTGCTGAAGGGATTCACTAAGGGGCTTCACGAAGAATCCTTTTTGGTATTGTTGTTCTACTTTCATATTTTTCATCAGCAAAAATTTTGGCGCCAAAAAAGGGTTAGATTATAATCATATGATAAAACATGAGAAGAGATAAATATATTATTCAAAAGAATATGAAACAATAAGATTTTTTCCACAATCCATGATAATAAGATATGTAATCTCAAAAGATCAAACATATACCATTTCATAAAGGTATATAAACATGAGATAATAAACATGATCCATGGAGTATAATCATAGTCATAAAGATATATCATTTCATATAAATGAAGTGTAAAAGGAAACCATGAAACTAACATAGGTGTAGAAACTATAAAATATTAGAGAGGTAATCATTACCTGTTTCCCATAACATGTTATAGCATACATCACTAACTAATTACCACAATGAAGTAGACATCACTACCTAATTCCTATAATCATAGTTGAGTAGGCATCACTACCTGATTCCCATAACATAGTGAAGAAAATATCACTTCCTAAATCCTATAGTTTTCCAATGAAATATAAATACTTAACCAATGTATTATAATTTTATATAGGTCCCCACCTATAATCATTTATACATATGTGTTCCAATCGAAAATAATCATTAATCACATCATAAAGAACCCATGGAAAGAAAAATGTATTTCACAGCCTTTCTAGATAATATCACCAAAATTGATCTCAAGAATGTAAAAGGTTGACAACCACAACTAAATAACTCCAATATATTATTTTATAATAAAATATATAGTATGTTTAATGAAAAATAATTTCTAAGAAAATAAATACTTTAAAGATAAAGATGAAATGGTTTCAAAATCATAAAAGAGTTTTATAAACTGTTTTTATCCTTCTATAAAATATGAAGTTACTACCACTTTAAAAGTAATTTTTAAAAAGGTCACTTTTGTAAAATTGAAAATAAGTAATTTTTAAAATAAATATTTGGAAATAAATATCAATATTCAAGCCTTTAAATAAGATAAAGTATTCAAAAATGAGAAGTGTTTTTTTTGAAAATTAGCTCTTTTATAAAAAATATTTAATAATGGATCCTTGAAAAAGACATAAAGGTTTCAAAAAAGTGAAGTGAAAAATTTGTAAAACACTTAATTTTGAAAATTAAATTCAATAATATATAATTTAAATAAAATAAAGTCTATAAAAATAAATGTTGTGTGGAAGATGAAATATTTGATTTTGAAATGATGAAAAAATGCTTTGAAACACCTTTATTGAAAATACACACAGTAAAACGAGCAATAAAACTTCCATTTGAAAATAGGATATAGGAAATATGAAGGTAAAATGAGATAAAACATAATTTATTTTCCAAATATAATGGATAACATTAATGGTAAATGAAAATATTGAGAAGTAGGGGAAACCATCATTAAAGAGGATGAAAATTATTATCAACAATGATATACTTTATATGGAGAAGAAATTAATTAAGGAGGAATATTTGAATAAAATGTCTAATTATAATCAGAGAGAAATATAAAGTAATATTAAATAAAATTTTAGGGTGGAAGAAACCAATATTATAAGAAATAAGTTCAAGAATAGACATTATAACTCAATCAAGAGAGTTGAGTTAACCAAAAACCATTACAGAGATGGTAACATAAGAATCAAATAACATAAGAGAGATACCATGAAATGGAAATTAAAATATCATGAAATGAACTATATTCATTATAATTTAATTAAATGGATAATTTAATACACCATATAATAGAAATGATGGTTCATAATATCAACTAGATCTCATGGATTTGAAAATGAGACAAAAAAACACTTATAACCTTAGCATCATTTAAATAAAAAGTATTTTAAATAGAAAAAATGATATGAATCTTCAAACACCATGAATTAAGTTAATATTGAAAATTAATTTCATTAATAATTAATCACATCATACCAAATATTTCATGGTGCAGATTAAGAAATATGGTTTAAGAAATTTAATTTGAGACAAAGAACCCCTTACCTTAATTCCCGACTTCCACTAAAGCACTTAAATATATTATTTAAAAAAACTATATTAATAACCTATTTTAAAACTTTATTAACATCTATAACCTTTTATTAAATTTATTTATAATTATTCTCTACATTTATATTAGTTAGTTATTATCTATTTTCAATATCAGGTGTGAGTAACCTTGATCATTTTGAAGTAGTTTTGTAATAGTGGTATTTTTCTTTATTGTTATCCCAAAGTTCATCATTACCAGATAATATAAGGTACTAGAATTTATTATTTATAATTATTTATAATTTTATAATTAAATTCTATGGGAGTTTTGGTTATGAACCTTAAAGTTGATCTTGGCGATGAACATGATGCTATAATTTTTAATGAACAAATATTATTATCTTAATTAACGAGTTTAATATTTATGCCACATTTATAAAACCAAAATATAATAATTATTTACTTATTTATATAATATATCACCATTAATTAATTTCTCATAGTCATCCATGATATTATTTTATATCATTCTTCAAGTAGGTGGTTAGACTGACCCAAACATGAACATACCATAATTAATGGATGATTATGATTATGAAATTGGTTTATATTGGCATAATATCATTGTTACATAATTATAATGATATTATTTAGATACTTTTAAGGGTGTGAATCATATTTAAAGAGGGTTTAATATATAATAAATAAAATATATAAAAAATAGCTAATCCATTTAATAATTAAACCCTTCTTTGATAAAAATTTAGGCAACCCAAGATAAATAAACACTTATTTAATTATTTTACATGAATAATAATTCCATTAAAAAATAGTTGTAAAAACCATAGAATAAAAGGTTTAGTGTCTTGGAATATTATCTATATATATAACTTTATTTACAATACATGAGAACATTTCTTCATAATATAACCAAACTAGACTCTCTTCTAGAATTATTATAGGTTATACTCATCTTCATAACTAGGGTAATATAAAAATAAGAAATGGGTGATCTCAAACACTCAATAATGGAAAAAATTATCAATATTTCATCAAGGGTTAGATCATAAGAAAATGAGAAAACATGAACATAGAGAAATATCTTATTAAAAAGAACACGAAACAATAAGAGTTGTATATAAGACATGATAATAAGACATGTTATCCCAAAATATCTAACATATACCATGGTATAAAGGTGTGGAAACATGATAAAATAAACACGAGCCATGGTGCATAGTTATAGGCATAAAGATATGTCATTTCATAGAAGTGAATCATAAAATTAAACTATATAACTAACATAAGCATAAAAATCATAAAATGTGGAGTGGAAATCATTGCCCATTTTATATAACATGATGGAGTAGTAATCACTACCTGATTCCCATAGTAGCGCAAGAATCACTACCTAATTCCCACAAACATAGTTAAGAAGGGATCACTACTTGATTCCCATAATATAATGGAGTATGTATAACTTATGGATCCCCATAATTATCTCATGAGACATAAATCCTTAACCAATTAATTATATGGATATATAGGACCCATCCCATCATCATACATACATATGTGGGATATTTTAAAATAATAATTAATCAAATCATAAATAACCCATGGAAATAAAAAAGGGTTTGACAAAATGTCTTGATGGTATTAACACAATTGACCTCAAGAATGTAAATGGTTGATACCCAAAACTCAATAAACCTAATAGATTATTTCACAAGAAAATTTAGAGGGTGGTTCATGAAAAATAATTTCATAGAAAATAAATCATTTAGAGATAGATTAAATGGTAGAGTAACTATAAAACAATTTAAAAATAATTTTTATCTTTAACATAAAAGAAAAATTTATAACCATATTTAAAGTGATTTTGTAAAAGTTCACTCTTGAGAAATTAAAAAAAATAATTTTAAAAATAAATATTTGGAAATAAAACTCAATAATAAATCCTTTAAAAGACATAAATGTTTCAAAAAGTTTAAGTGAAAACATTTTGAAAAAATTTAATTTTAAAAATAATATTTAATAATAGAGAATTGAAAAAGAAATAAGGGTTTAACAAAGGTGGATTTGAAGATTTTGAAAAAAACTACTTTTTAAAAAGAACTTCAATAATGGATATTAGAGATTATATAAGGGTTATCAAATGAAATGTGGAATGAAAAATAAAACATATGACTCTAAAATAATGGAAAAAGGTTTTTAAATACCTTTTTTTAAATATCACATCATAAAAAGAGTAATAAAACATCATTTTTAATAGAGGATATGTGAAATATGATGGTCACATGAGATAACACATAATTGAAATTCAAAATATAAAGAATAAAATTATAGGGAAAGTAAAATATAGACAAGGAAGGGAAACCATTGTTAAAGAGGATGAGAATTATTCTCAACAATGATATAATTTTTATGGGGAATAAATTAATAAATTAGTAATATTTGAATAAAAAGTTTAATTATACCTATATATAAAGATAAATTACCATAAAATAAAATATTATGTTGCAGGAAACTAATCTTGGAAGATAGAAGTTCAAGAAGACACATTATAAGTCAATGAAGGGAGTTAAAAAAAACCCTTAGGTAAATGGTAATGTAATAATCAAAGAACATAAGAGGGGCACCATGAAATTTATATTAAAATATCATGAAATAAAATATATTCATTATAATTGATGGAAATGGGTTAGTTAATACACCATTTTTGATAAATTATGGTATGAAATATAAAAAATGTCTTATAGATTTGAAAATGAGACAAAGATACCTTTACAACCTTGAAATCATTTAAATCAAAATACATTTAAAAAGAGAAAAAGATATGGATCTTAAAAACCCATGAGTTAAATAAATATGATAAAGAAAATTAATTTTTAATTACACCATATCAAATATATCATGGTGTGTAATAAGAAATATATCTTAAGAAATTAAATTTGACACAAATAAACCCTTACCTTAATTTCTGACTTACACTAAAGTGATTGAATCTCCTGTATAAAAAATAAACATATTAATAAACTATTTATAAACCTTATTTATATCAATAAACTTTTATAAAATTTATTTATAACAATTCTCTACATGTATATTGGTTAGTTATTATCTATTTTCAATATCAAGTGTGTGTAATCTAGATCGTTTTGAATTAGTTTCATAATAGTAGTGTTGTTCTTCATTATTATAAAAAATTTAATCATTACTATATAATATAGGGTACTTTAATTTATTATATATAATTATTTATAATGTTATAATTTCATTCTATGGGAATTTTTGTTACAATCCTTAAAGATGAATTTGGGGATGAACATGGTTCAGTGTTTTTTAATGAATGAGCATTGGTATCTTAATTAACGAGTTTAATATTATTGTAAAAATTAAATAAACAAAAAATAATAATTATTTAATTATTTATATTCTATATCATCATTAATTAAGTTATCATAGTCATTTATGATATTATTTTATAGCAATGTTCAATTTGGTGGTTAGACCAACCCAAACATGAACATACCATGATTAATGTATGACTATGATTATAAAAGTGGTTTATTTGGAATAATATCATTATTATAAAAGAATAATGATATTATTTTTATAATTTTAATTCATTTAATCATATTTTAATAGGGTTTAATAAATAAGAAAGAAACTAGATGAAAAATGAGAGACGTTACTTCATGGAGGCGGTAGTTCGCACAACACAAGGTTAACGTTTTAATTTATAAAATAATGAGAGGGAAATAAGTTGGATTATAATTTTTATATTAATATTAATAATTTTATTTCATGTGAAAAATATATTCCTGAACTTTTATAGTCAGTGAATAGAGTTGGTGATGAAAAAATAGAAGTTATCACTTTGTAGAGGTGGCAGTTCACACAACACACGAATGCCATTATTGTTTTTCTTAATAGAAAATGGGAAATATGGTTAATAGTTATTTACTTATAATAATAAAATTAAGTATATAATTAATACTTATGTCATTATATAGGAATTATAAAATTATAATTTAAAAATTAAGATAGAAAGGAAAAGAACTTAAGGGGAAAAAGAACTCATGTTGAGGACTTGGGCTTTCCCTCAGAAGACTTCTTGGAAATAGAGGTCTTAAGAAAATATATTTTGATAAAAGGATTAAGGAAATGAAATATTATTATAAAGGAAGGATTAGGACATAGTTTTAATAGGAAATCAATTTTTTTAGTGGTCTTGAAGGGGTCGTGAGAGGCCCCATTTATAAGTGGTGAGGATAAATTTTTTATAAATATTTCCACTTAACATAAAGATATCACATGTTTAAAATATAAATAAGAATAATATTTTTAATAATGGAGCTGGGGATGCTTTAGGGTTGATAATACCTCAAAAATTCATTTTCACACATGTTTTAAATTTTTTAACTCATTTACTCTAAGAATTTTCACTTTTATCAATTTTTTGGTTTTATTGTGGTAACTAATTTTCACCAAAGTATTTTAATTTTAATGCCTAAAAATAAAATAAAACTTATTAAATAGTTTTAACTAATTTTTCCAAAAATTAAATAATTTTTATCAAATAAAATTTCTATGTGTAATAAAAATTAATTTTAACATTATCACATGTAATGCGTGAAAACCCATTTTTTAAAAAAGTATATTTTTAAGATTAAAATTTATATGTGGGATAAAATTATCAAAATATTTTATTTTAAATATATAAATTGGTTCATTATAAAAAAAATAAAATTTATTTGGATTTAAAATCAATCCAAAACTGAATTTAAAAAAAATAATATTTAATTAAAAGAAATGATAGTAACAGATAATTTTATTGGAAAAAATTACTTAAGTTGTTAAAAAAAGGATTTATAAATTCATAATAGTATTTAAAAATGTATATATTTACTCATTAATACATATTTAATCATTAAAAAAGTTTTATATGTTTTAAAATTACACATAAATCTCAATATAGTCATAAACACAATGATTTTAGTAAAAATTGTATTTCCATTATTAATATAAAAACCAATTATTTCAGAAATTTTTTAAAAAATAATACTAATATAATTTTGAAATTGTAAATTTAAAAAATAAATTATATTTATCTAATTCAAATTTTAAAAATTATAAATTTATTTTGTAAATTAAAATATACCATGAAGATCCAGTGTCCAAGCAAGCCGACCCTAAAATTATTAAATAAAATGTAAAGTACACAAAATTAGGCCTTACATGGGGCAGTACAATAATGAGAGTATATCACGCCCCGCATATCATCATCCACCATGTTAACACAAATATCAGGGACTTTGAACGACAAATATCATTTTTGAACAATAAGTGTTATTGATTTTATTCCATACTGGTTTATATTTTAATGAATGTTAATATATTAGTTTATATGTTTTAATATCATATATTATAATAATAAAAATTTAAAATTGGTCAATTTAATTAATTAACACTTTAAACAAATAGTTTTGAAAGAATAATTAAATCATATTAATTATTTATGCTCTAAACACAATAAATTTTAATTGATTACTATCATTTAATTCAATAGAGGTTTTATTGATCTTATAACTTCATAATATTGTTCATCTAATATTCCATGGATCATTTTTGTTCAGTGTTGCATTTGGATAAAGCTATAAAAAATAGTATTAATTTATAAAAATATATTAAAAAATCTTGGGGTGACACACCTCCCTTCTTGGACATTACCAAGGGTGAACTTATTGATTGGAAGACTTTCCCACTTACAAGAATCAAACATCTGATATTAAAATATCATTTGTGTCCCATCATATAGATGTTATCTAGACCATATGATATATGTCGAAGAATACTTTCATGGATCTTCAGGGTTATCATTATAACAGAGAACTACTATAACCTTTCAATGTGATAGATACTTCAAGGACTTTATCACATTAATGTTATGAAGAAGAACACTAATCATGTGACAAGATATTAATTAATAATAATATTCTGGTAATCAAGAGTATAATGTTAGTTAGCTCTAGGGAACCAACTCTAACACTTCCCACCCACTCATATTTTCCCATGTCATGGGATGACATGTCCATTTATATTGATGATGCCTATAGAGTGGGACAACATGATCATTTTGTTTTTTGTTTGGGTATGGTATGTAATTCCTGTTTACCATATATAATGTTTGTGAGGGATGTTATACCCATTATGTGATAAAATCAATACTTGGGATCCTATTTCTACTATAGTGGGATGTAATACCCACCAATTCATGGAACAAAATTCCCATGTGGCTTTGATATCGATGGTTGTGTGATAATTTTCCTGTTTAGATACTACTACCCATAGAAGAGGGACACATTTCCCATTATATGTTTCTTTTATGGAGGGATATAAAATATCTATATTTATATGGTAACTTATGGGAATTTATTCCCACTATTCTATTGAGTCATATGGATAGGGATTCCTTGAAATCTTGTGACTATGCTTGTAGATATGTATTGGGAGAGGATATTCTCAAATATTTAGTTCACCAAATTTAAACCACTAGATACAGGATGTTGAATCCACTGAAAGTTCAAATCCACTGGACTTTACATGTAATGACACACCACACCTCCCTAAATAAGTTATCTATAACTTAGGAATATTTAAATTCACTCTAAATTACTATTAATAGTGTCTTAAAAAAAACATAAAAACAATTATACATCAAATCAATGAAAGAACATAAAAGTAAAGAACACTTTGATTTTATATAGTTAAAATTTTTATCCTACATCTATGAGAGAACACTGTAGTAGTTTTATATCTTTGGAAGTATAAATATTTTATTGATTAAATTTTCAACCACATGGATTAGTTAAATAATTAATCATATTTCAATTCATAGTCCACATCAGTAGGTGGACCCACCTCATATTTACAGTGGGGTCCATCTAGTAAAATTGGTTGCATTGAAATCCTACTTTCACAGGAATCCATCCTTTTGAAAAAGTGATCACTGATCTCTTATAAAAATCCTCATCATAACTAGATAAATCCAATAAACTGATAACATCACCATTTCACGTATACCTAACCTCACTATGTGATCCACTTTATAAAGAACTCATCAAAACTTTCTCTCAATTGATTTGCTGATGATTAAATTCATGCTACCACTACCAAATTTTGATGAACTAAAAACCTATTCTTCTAGAATAAATCTAGTGACTTTAATAAGATTTAGAATCCTAATAATCTCCTACTTGAATATTGATTCAAATGTCCCTATAAAAACAACAACACTTATACAAATTTGAACTTCTCATTTGCCTTCCATATACATGTAATGATCTCCAACACCTTCGAATAAACCCAATCCCACTAAGGCCTATTGGCACCACAATATTTATTTTATTATAACCTTAGTGTACATGTCAACTAGGTTTTTATTCTTAGAAATATTTCATAGATCTGGCTCTACATATTCAAGAAAATTCTAAATGTAATGGTAATTTAGGTCAATATGTTTTATGTTTGAATGAAATATATAATTTTTCACTAGGTTAATTTCACTATAACCTTCATAGAATAATATCCTACCATATTGTAATTTTACATTTTCTGATGGAAGAAACCTCAACCAAACAATTTCCTTCATTTATTCCATTACAACTACATGATTTTATTCCATTATAGAGAGAACTAATACTAGCTGCAACTTGGATATCCAATTGATTTTTGTTCCACTGAATGTAAACACAAAGACCATTGTACTCTTATGATTTTCAGAATCACCCCCATAATCCTTATTTACTTACCCTTGAAATAGTTTTGATAGTATGAAATATAACAATATTTATTCTATTGATTTGAGATAT
This sequence comes from Viscum album, assembly GCA_963277665.1. NCBI lineage: Eukaryota > Viridiplantae > Streptophyta > Magnoliopsida > Santalales > Viscaceae > Viscum > Viscum album. Next base: position 23,782,898 of record OY728160.1, on the reverse strand, counting down.
CTGATGATCCTTTTCATGTATTCTTAGTGTTCTTTTCCAAGATTCACCATATACCATATAATGAATCCCAATATAAAAGTAATATTAGGATAAGTGAAAACCATTTGATATAATAAGATTTTTATTTCCAAATAAAACCAAACTTTTTCCACACATCTCACATCATCTTCTATTCATGGGGATTACCCCATTGAAAATTTATAGTTCCCAACTAGATGATCTAAAAATGACTTATATTCGGTAATTATAAACCACTTGATGGCCTTCAGAATGTACTCTCTTTGTGATAACAATAAAATACCAGCGATTCTATCTCTTTTAATCCTTATTCTAGTAATCTTCATTACAACACCAAGATCCTTCATTTCAAATGTTTTTTCAAATATCACACTTTAATTCCAAGATCTATTAAGTTCATGGTCCCACAAAAAACATATCGTGAAGATACTAGAGTAGAATGATAAAGAAACAATTATTCCACACTTTCTGATAGAAATAATTATTTGAGTTTATTCTCATGAAAAATTTTTAAATCATAAAAGAATCAAATTTTTTGTTCTATTAACATTGAATTTATTTCAATACGTAAATAATAAATTTTATGTTACACACCAAGTACTTCTTACAATTATCCTTGAAGACTGTTGATTTATTTATTTAAATATATTCCTCTAAATAACCATGAAGTAATGTAGTCTCTACATCAGTTTTTTATAAACATAAATCGTTATAAATAGTCATGCTTAAGACCATTTGTATGGTAGTTTTTTTACTATTGATGAAAATATTTCATAGAAATACACCCATTCCTTCTATTGAAATATTTTCACCACTAGCCTATCTTTATATCTCCAGTTTCCATTAACTTATTCCTTTAATTATAAATCCCATTTATTATCCATTACTTTTTTTTCTCATGGTGATTAGATTAGATCACTGGTCTCATTTTAATGTAATGAATTCATTTCCTCTTCCATATAATACTTCCACTTATCAGAATCATTGAGTGAAGATGACTCTTCCAATATATTAGGTTCTCCTTCATTAATTAAAATTTTGTAATGTAAATTAGGACCATATATTTGAACTAATTATATTACCCTAGAATACATTCATAATTAAACCTATGCCTTTTATCTTTTTGATGATATATCTTCCAATGATTTAACTTCTAGAATATTAACTTATGGATCTCTAATCCCCACCTATACATCTCCTGATAATTCAGGTATATCGAAAATTAGATTATTTTTTGGATTAATTAAAAAAACATTTAAACTCATCAAAACTATAATAATTTTAGTGTTCTCATTAATATAAATCCAAGTATGAATTTTATATTCTTTGATATCTACTTCAGTCTCTTCCAAATTCAAGTATTTGTAGATGAACCTCTCATCAAAGAGAATATTTCGTGCATTGAAGATATTATAATGACTATCATCCCAAAGTTGATATCCAAAATTATTATTCCTATAGCCTATAAAGAAGAAAATTATGGACTTATACTTAATCTTATCCATATCTTCATCATCAATGTGAACATATTAAATACTTACAAAAACTTTTAGATAATGAATTTTTACTGGTTTATCAGACCCAAATCACTCAGTAATGTACTACCCCATTGGTGTTGATGGACTTATATTGACTAAGTATACAGTGTAATTTAGTGCATCTACCCAAATTTCTTTAGAGATTTAAAAAGTGTATCCTCATAAAACATGCCTTTCATTCATAAGTTTTTTCTTCTGTTCAAACAAACATTTTTTTCTAGTGTACCAAGAATAGTTTTCCATGCCTGATTACCTCTTTTTGATATTACTTATTTAAGTACATTCTACTATATTCATCACTATTATCTAAACCAAGTTAATTGATCCATTTTACAATATCCCTTCAACCATATATTTATATTGAATGATAACAAAAAACACTTAAAACATGTGGTTCTATAAATATATACACTATTTTCTTGTAGTATCATCAATAAATGTGATAAAATATAAGGATCCTATATGATATTATACAAAGAATAGTCCCCATACATCAAGATAAACAAGTTTAAGCTTATGACTATGGGGATTCTTTTCTTTCAAATTAAATAAAAAATTCATCTTTTTCTTAAGTATACAACTCTCACAAGTTCTAACATTTGTATGATCGAGCTTAAATACCCCTTTTTTTCTAGAACTGTCATGTTCTTCTCACTGGGATGAACAAGATGATTCCTCCATAACTCTAGACTTCTAAGTGATGTAGTTCCAATCATCAAACTTCCATCTAAACAATTAGTTAGATACAATGTCCCATCATTAAGTCCTCTTTCCATAACCATTGATCATCTAGTAACTTTACATGCACCATTAACAAAATTTATAAGATATATTTCCTTATTCAACTATCCAATAGAAATAAAATTTTCCAGTAGGCTAAGGATATGTAAAACTTCCTTCAACTTTAGAAAAAATCTATTCAACATATGAATATTCACATAACTATTACCATAAACTTAAAGATCCTCATCATCCTTCAAGTGTACCTTGATGAATCTTTTGGATAAATAATTATACACACACCCTTGCACTAATGTGGTATAAAATGATGCTATAAAATCAAATATAAATGGATATACCAGATCATGAATGCTTAATAAACACCATATTATTTAGAATTTAAGGTGTTAGATATTTTATAATTTTATCTTTTAGAGAATGATTTTTGACCCTAGAAATATTTCTTAAGATTACCCTTCTTACCATAGTTCCATCAATAAGTTCCAGATCAAGTATATTTACATCCACTCTCATATATTGATTTATCTTCTTTCTTCCAACTATTACTTTGGTTAGGTGACCATCCTCTACCTTGTACATTCAATGTTATTTATTAGATTGAGGAACTTAGGGGGGGGGGGGGGTGAATTGAGTACCCAATAAAAATTTCTGTTAAAAAAAAGTTAAAATAAAATCCCCCAAATTAATTTGAAACACATAGTTAATAAAAATAGTATAATAATATAAGTTTGATATTTTAAAATATTTATCAAAGTGGGATTAGGGCATAGTTAAAAAAAATATTTGAAATTACTTTAACTTTTTAAACCAATTTACTTAATCAAATACTTTATATAAAAATAGGTTAAAAATAACAATCAAATTATATGTTTTGTTTATATATTTAAAAAAAATGAAGTTTTAGATTTTAAATAAAGAAAAACAAAACTGAAATACATAGTGGAGTAAAAAAGGGGTTCAATCCCAAATCTATACTTAATCCCCTCCACTTGGAAATCAACTACTACTAAGAATATTATTATAACAATAATTTGATCCAAAACCTGGATCAGGTTTTTACAAGAAATAACACAAAAGATATCTAGCCTCATAGAATCTTCTATAGTTATATGTAGGAAGAAAAAACAACACATTACATGCATAACCTCTTCTATAGTTTTGTGGGTATAAAAAATAGAGAAATTTTGAGAGCGTGTGTCTAACACTCTAGTTAAGGAACATAAGACAATGTGTACAAATAAAAAAAAGTAAAAAAACACACTTCTTTAATGTAAGTGTAAAAAATTGAGAGAAAATTAATAGAAATGATAAAATATGGTGCTTATAAGTCTGAATATATTTAGATGATCAAGGGTCCTTGTATTTATATTAATGAGGATCTCGAACAAGTTTCTCTAAAATTATAGTAAAACAGAGTATTATAAGGTTATGTTTTCTATCTTTAGATGATCTGAATAACTTATCTTGATTTAGTGTATGAAAGGTTCTTGATATTCTGTAAATTACACCCTTCTACAGTCACATATATCTAGTATACAATACCATAGATAACAGTAATGCACACGAGGGAGTCCTCTAGAATATATATCTCTACAAATAACAATAACATTTGAATAATAATAATAAAGATATCCTGAATCCTCATACTAATCATAAATTTAGGAAAACTCTAACTTAGAATTCAATGTATTCATATATTGGTTTAGGAATAATAATTAACAATATCTAGATGTGTCCTTCTACATTAACTCCCACAAACTAGCCATTAGAAGCATTCAATTAAAATGTAGAAGAAAAAAACAATTGTAGCATAACTAATAGTGTATCATTTCATATGGTAGCATGAAGCAATGGTAGCATGGTCCAAAGGAAACACAAGATAGTAATAGCACATATAGTGGCAGCACACCTAGAAGTATCATATAAGGAAGTATTTTCACACCCTGACCACAATTTTTATTTTATTTTATTCCTTTATTGAATTTTGTTATTTCAGTTAAGGTTCTGGTTGAGTCCCAACTTGAATTTTTGAGTTTTGGAGTTTTCAGGTGGATTTTTGTCTTATGTAAGGTTTGTGTTCATGGTTTGGGGGTTAACCATGTGGCCTATGAAGGCTGAGAGTGTTTATATTTGTTTTTCTTTCAGCATGGATTTCCTAACATGGTTTGAGTATGGTTTGGTCAAAAGCATGAGAGTCTAAGGATAAACTATGCATATCGTTTTTGGTGACATGGACTAGGTTCACAACTTATGCATGGTTAGAGGAATCTATTACAGAAAGTGTGTGGGGGAATATTTTCAATTTGATAGAGCCATTTTTCATGGTTAGAATACAGTTTCCCAAACCATGTAGTCAAACTGTGTGGGGGTGTCCCTCTTCTCTAGTTGTGTGTGCATGGTTGGCACAATGTTTGGAAAACCGTGTGGCTAAAACATGTGAGTTTTCCTGGACATTAAAAAGTTATAAATTCCTCTTTTTTCCCTCCATCCTTTTAACCCATTTTGGTTTCTTCCTCCTTGGTCATTTTTAGTGCACAAAGGGGGCTCTCAAACCCCTATCCCTTGGTTTCTCTTCCTTAATTAAACCCCCTCAAGCTTTTAAGGTAAGTTTCTTTGGTTTTTTGGTTAATTTTATCCTCTCCTTATCCTTCTCCCATGGTTACTTGATTTTTATTTGGTGATATCTCTCTTGGATGTACCCTAGAGGCTATGGTTGATTTTTGGATTGTTTTTATTTGATTATAAGGTGTGTAGATTATCCATTAGGGAATGTTCTTCCGTTTATTGGAGTTTCATTGCATGAACAAATTTTTGTGGTAGGTGTTTCCATTATTTTCCTTTTTAGAACGTGCCATTGATTCTTAAGATTTCCTATACTGATTCTAAAATGTGTTAATAATTCTTTTGGTGTGTTAGAATAATTTTTTTTGGTGTTTTCATAGTGGAAATTTGTTATAAACGAGTTCTCAAAGAGTTTTCATAAATATGCCTATGTATATATGCATTCAAAGTGTTCAATAAAATTTCAATTGGACTTTTTAAAATAAATTTAGGTATTTTGAGGGTGTCTTTTTCCTTGGTTATATTTTGGTGGCTTGGGTTGATTGTGAATTGAGTTGTGTGCATGGGTTATGGTGACTTTTGTTGATTGGTGCTATGTGTGTAATGAAAGTGATTGTTATGAATTGGTTTTTGGATACTTCTATGGGTTGTTAAGAATATTCCATTAGATTTTGGCATATACATAGGTGCACATGGTGAACCTATGGTTAGGAACAAAAATGAAGATGGTCTTTCATAAATAAAATCTGGATTTCCAAAATGCTATCCCTTTTCCTATTCTTTTATCTAGCCCTCCTCTTCCCAAATGATTCTTCAAAAAACCCATTGGTTCCTAAATGATTTGTTGGTCTCTAAATGATTTTAAATGTGGTTTTAAAATGTGGTTTCTAAATCTTTTCCCATTTATAACTTTGAGTGTGGGTTGGTAACTAAAGGACATAAAGGCCCATTTGTCACTTGAGAGCATCTTTCATGTTTTCCTTATGGTTTTAGAAATGGATTTGGAAATGAATTTGGTGTATAAAAATGTGAATTCCCGATTGGTATTTTGTAATGCTTCAGAAATTGATTTTTAAAACTCATGTGATGTGAAGGCCTGGTTGGAACTTGTGTTTGAATCGATGGTGAAAGGAACCTCTATGGTGGTCCCTCTAAGGAGAGGGACATTTCATTGGTGGTTTTAGTATTTGGGCTGAGAAACCATAGTGTATTTGGGTTATTGGTTTGAGCCAGGCATGTGAGGACCTCTCCATTCACCATGTTCTATTATCATAAGATTCCTAGGAATCATCTAGAGGGTCGAGTGATGGTTTATTATCAACCTTGATTATATGGGTTGGTACCCCTTGGTTTTTTTGAGTGGATAGGTGGGATGTTTCTCTAGATTTGTTAGTTTAGAGAGACTAGTTGGTTATTGAATATAGAGCTTCACCATATGCCGACATGTGAGTCTGTACTTAGTACATATAAGGATTTATTCTAGATAAGTTTAATAAATTCCCATGATTACTATATGTATATTCTATTTTATTTTGATTCACCTATTTTACCAGTGCAGTTAGCTTGTGAGTTATTACTCTATTTTATTTGTTTTTATATTTGTTCACCATTTTGATCACCATTTTGGATTCTAATTTTAGAGTTGGTTTAGAAATTTTATTTTATTAAAATGGAAACATATTTGAAAATTGGAAAGTGGAATGTGTTGTTTTTGAATGTGAAATTTGTGTTTGGTTATTTAAGTGATAAAAAAATATTTTCTAAATTTATTTAAAACTTGTGTTTATGGAATTTTTTGAAAGGAAACATATAGACTCTGTGGTTCTTACCTACTGGGATGTTTATGGTCACACCTTACTTATACTAATCAACATCAGTAGACCCGAGATGTTTCATAGGTTCAGGTTTTTGGTTTGAGTTTCCTTTGGAGAAGTTTTATCTTGTGGTTCGTGGTGATCAAGAGGTCACATGAAGATCTATTGGGGTTCCAATTTGGTTTTAGTTTAGTTTTTTAGTTTTTATTTTGTTCAGATTATGTTGTATCTATATCAAGATATGTTTATATATTTATTAAGATTTAGTTTTTATTGAGTATGTTGTATGCTCTGTTTTAGTTATTTGATCATAGTTTGCGTTAGGAAAATTCATTCCCACTTTCTTTATTTTAATGCTCAACACTAGTTTCCAGCCCATAGGAAATAAGAACACTCTTAAGACCTTGTCTTGGGTTGGTTTGGGTGTCGGTTCAGATAATATCCTGAGATGGTTATCTGGCCCCCGACCTCCCCTCCCCTCCCCTACCCACATTCACCTCAACCTTGACCTCCCAGCCTCCGACTCCGCCTTGACCTCTCGACCTCTACCTCTGCCTCCTCCTCGACCTCCCAGCCTCCGCCTCCAGACCTATCCCTCCTCCTAGACCCCTCGAACTCCACCTCTCGACCCCCAACTCCCTCCACCTTCCTACCTCTATGTCCACATTCGCCTCTGCCTCCCTGCCTTCTCCTCCCTACCTCTGCATCCCTACCTCCGACTACTAGAATCCGTCTCCACCTACCAACATCTTCCTCTACCTCCGTCTCAACCTTAACTCTATCACCCCATCGCCTCCAACTCAAATTATCCACCTCCCTATCTCTATATCTCCATCTACCACCCTCTGGTGGCTGTCAATCGGTCATGTATATGTATTTTGTTTACCTAGATTTTGGGATGTACAAGTCCAAAACCTAATTCCATTTCCTATTTTTTTCCTTGATTATTTATTTCAAAATGATGAATAGGGATTATTTATGAGTATAAATTGGTTTATATTTATAAAAAGGTTCACCTATACCATTTCTCCCTACTATATGGATTTTTAATTTCATTATTCTCTTATATTCATTCTTATATTTTATTCCATTACTTAGATTTTAGGTGATAGGATAGTCAGGTTAGTTTTTAAAAATATATGTTTTCTTAATATACAAGTTTTTCCCCTTTGTATGCATTATCATGATCTGAAACCACATATTATATTTAATTATATTTCATTTTATATTGTAATACGATATTTCACTTTATACTATACTGAAATTGTAGTTTACATTTCAATTTATATTTCCATTTAAATAACACTTTATATTGCAGTTTATATTGAAGTTTATAATGATTTATCTTGTAATGAATTTTTAATTTTATTACAGTTTACATTAAAGTTTATATTAATATACTTTCTATTTCCTTGATTAAAAGTCAATTTCTTTCTATATTTATTATCATGTACTGAAAGTGCATTTTATATTTAATATACATGAAATGTAATTTACTTATTATACAATCTATTTCTCTAAATTCATGTAGTTTCCTTTACTAAACATGCAAGAAATATTAAATGTTAAGCATGTTATTCATTTGAAAATTTTCAAAACCATGTTTTTATAATCTTTAAAGTAGAAGGTTCATTATCTAGGAATTCATTTTTTGAGCATGATATTGAAAGATAAATAAGGTGTACTAAAAAGGTAATGATATATTGTTATAATTTCCTCGAACATGTTGGGTTTTCCAATGATTTATGATTAATTAAAATGATTTCATAAGTGAATTAGTGAAAGGTATGTTTGGTTTTTTATTTATATAGACATCAAAACATGTTGTTGTTTTAGTCATTGAATTAATGGTTCCTTTTTCATTTTATGGTTTCTAAAATGTTAGAACACAATACAGTATATATGGTGATGGATTTAAAAAATCTACTATATAGTTAATTAAAAAACATAATTATAGTTTCATTTTTATACACAAAATGTGTAATGTTTGATTAATTCATCTTTCTAAAAAACTCATGATTTTTTATAAATTTACTGCCTTTTATAATAAAATTTCATCAAACAATTAATCAAATTCTTAAAATTATATATTTATATTTCTACATGTTTTTTATTTTAAAATTTTCCACTTTATCCATACACAACCTTCCTTTACCATGAATCTCTCTAGGTTGATGCAACAAAATATTTATAGATTTTTTTTGATTCATTGATGAATGAAGAGATTCAAATTATAAGGGCATGTATTTGATAATGTCTTTAATTTGTAAAAAATGTTTCATTTTATGATTGCGATAATAAAGGTATTTTGTGATGGTCCTGGAATAAGATATAAGAGAGGGTTATGCGGTGGGGTTTCCATATTCATATCATATTATGCCAATGCTAATAAACATATTGAAATAAATAAAACACTTTCAATCTATTAGTGTGTGTTTATTCTAATTATATTTTTTATTGATATACTTTAACACACAAAAATAATATTTACATTGCTTACTATTATGATTCAAATTATGTTTGAAGTAATGTATTTAAATTGTAATATTTATACAGTTATAAATTTGTTATAGGAATTCACAAATTGATGTTTATTAAAATATAGAAATGTATATATTATATATTCAAATTTATCATTACGAGATCTAGACTCTACGCCCTCTCCTACCCTACCCAAAATTGACCTCCCACCCTTGCCTCCACCTCCTCACCTCTTCCCCCTCCCTCCTCCTTCTTACCTCCACCTCCACCTTCGCATCTGCGTCAGCCTCCACCTCTATGTTCGCATTAGCCTCCACCTCCGCCTCCACAACTACCTCCACCTACTACTCCTCCTAGACTAAAATGCATTCCTATTCTCCTCACATATTCCTTTTTTTCATTTCTTTTAATCCCTATTAATGAATTAAATAAATCTAGGTGAATCCCACCCAAGCATAGTGGAATTCATCAAGTATCAAGAGGTTATCTGTTATTTTTTATAAAGGAGGATGTTGTAGGTATTCTGAAAACCATTTTATCTATTTTCATGGAATGTCACCAAGGTATGTTGTGTCCTAGGGTTTTCTAGATTTTAGGGTGAAATTTTGGGTTAATCTATTATAGTTATTTGGTACTTTAGGATTAAGGAATTTTAGGTTATTTTTTTGGAAATTGATTTCATTTTCTTCTCTTAAGTACCAGTTATTATTTGATTTTAGTTATTATATAATTGAGTTTATTTAGTGATAGAATTTGGTTTTTTAATTTTTAGCTGATTATTGAAGGTTGTTTAGAGTCTAAAATATCACATATGGTGTTGGTATTTGATCTTAAAATTTTTGATGAAAAATTCATAAGAAACATTATGATTCACTAATATTAGGTAGGTGATTGTTTTATATTATTCATGTATTCTGATAATGGTATTCCTATAATATTATATATATGTAAAAGGGTGATGTTTATTATTAACAAACCTTGATAGAGATTGATATTCATTTTCATTAATTAATAATATATTAGATGTTCTCTAAAATATAGTATTGTGTGTGACATAATTACTATGATTTGAAGGATCTTTTTAGTATAGATGTTTTTATCAAAATGTGTTTGTAAATGAAGTCATCCCCTTTCCCTTTTTATCTTTTATTTTTTATCTTCTAAACCAATGTATTATAAAACATTAGTTGTAAAACTTTATTAAAATAGTGATTGAATAAGTTGGTTTCAAAACTTTCTTTTAGGTTATGGGCACTTATAACTTAAACAATAATTTACTTACATGTTATATATGAGATTAGTTTTTCCTTAAATATGAATAATTAAATTAATGAAGTGGTGATTTAAAATATATTAGTATAGATTAACATTTATGACCAACCCATTTTTGATAAATAATACTTTACAACCTTTTACTTCTAATTACTGGAAATGTTTTTGATACTTTACTCCAAACACAATAGTTAGTCTCTAGTTTATGCCTCATTTGTGTTCTCTATACCATGTGTGATATTGTTGTGCATGACATGACTATAACTTCATTTGACATCTCCTTAGTATGTATTAAGGATTTAAAATGGAATACCCATTCTTCATTTTGATCAAGATTATCATATTTGATTTTAGTATTATTATATTTTATTTATGGATAGTTTAATATATTTTTGATGTTTACACATAATGGTTATTATTATCATACTAGCATGGTGTTATAATAGTTCATAGTGAGCATGTGAAATATGATTAACTTTTAGTGCATGTTTATTTAATTTATTATGGACCCAGTCTACTATTTTCCCATAGGGTATGTTTAAATTTTTGACATAGAAAATGTCTATTTTTATAATGTGAATTATTTTTATTATTTTATATGGATCACATTTTGTGGGTTTTTCTTTAGGTTTATTCTTGATATTAAGGGCTCTTGGGTCCCATTGAGGATGGTTCTAGATACTGTCATCAAGGGAAGTTGGTTCTCCATGGGTTTGGAGTATGTTTTGTTCTATTTAAATTCTTTGATTTTTTTTAAATTTAGGGGTTTTGGGGTTTTGAATTTTCAGTTTTTTTCTAGAGTATTTTCTACCTCGGTATTGCGATTTCGAGTTGCTGTTGTCAAAGGAGACTTGAATATGTATACATAGGTAGGCATATACATATATAAGTTCCCCCACATATATATATATATATATATTCACTCATGGTGGTATGAATATATATATTGGGGCTAGGTGTGCTTATGTATATATATTAAAAATGCATACATGTGTAAGATAAAGGGGTATATGCATGTATAAGCATATATATAATAATCCCAATGTACATATTTGGCCATGAAAATATATACATAGGGGCTAGGTGTCCTTATATATATGAGAAAGTGTATATGCATGCAAGCATAAAAGAGAATATTCAAGTTTTCATCGTCAAAAGTAGAGCACCTTGAGTTTAAGGTAGGTTCCCTTATGCATTGACCTTTTAAATTTAAGCAAACATTGATTAATTGTATTTCACACCATGTTTTTTTACTAAATAGCGATATGGATTTATTAGAATAATTTTTTGATATGAAATGAAGTGTTTTACGCATTTTATTGGATTGTATGAAATTGTTTTTACAAAACCTTACACACCAGGTGTTTAACAATATAAACAATTGGCCTTTATAAGAAATTTGTTCCATGTAGAATAAAAAAACCAAGCCAAAACAAGACAAACCAAACCAAACCAAACTTGTACCTCTCTAAATAGAACTAACATGCATAAACCCATGCTGACCTGACATGAACCGAGTAGAACCAAAATTTATTGAATTAAATCAAATCAAATCAACATAACCTGATCCAAATCAAAACAAACAAAATTAAATGAAACCAACATGAACTCAATCAAACTAAAATGAAAATAACTAAATGAAAATATGCTAAAATAAAATATAAAAAAATAAAACAAACTAATTGGATTGTATTGAACTGAGTTGAATAAAAACAAACTAACCTATATAAAATTGTGCTATATATAATTATACTAAATTGAATGAAATAGGACATAATATAAGTAGGAAAAACCAAAATAATCAGAATTTTATTAACCTATAAAGTGTAAAATTGTATATTCCTAAATGAGTTTAGAGTAAATTAAATTAGCCTATACCAAATAGACAAATTAAAACCAACCAAATCTAAACAAATCATATCATATTATACCAAAGTGAATCATACATAATCAGTATAATCTAGTTAAAACTATCTTAAAATTCCTCAATTAGGATTTCATCAAACATAATTAACAAAGATGAACCACAGGAAACCAAACCAAATAATATTAAGAAGAGTAAACCCAAAATGAGCTGAACTAAATAAAATGGAATCATACAAACCCATAATGGATAGAATAAAACCAAATGAAAAATACAATGAAATGTTTTTAGAAAAATATGCACAAACCAAACCTTATTGGAATAAATGTAAACCAGATCAACCAAAATATATCTGAATGATCAAAATCAATAAAATATAATTCAAATAGAAAAAAATTGAATGAAACTAAATTGGACCAAGTCAAACATATATAACTTGAACTAATATGATATTACAAATGATGAATCAAATTTAACAAAATATAATGAATTCAAACCAATATGACTACAACCGATATGAACTAAACCAAACTAAACCAAACTGATATAAAATAAATGTAATCAAATTAAATTGATTAGAACCCAAATGAATGAAATTTTCCAAGATAATATAAATAAAAACAAGACAAAATAAATCTAATGAAAATTTCCCAAAAAAACTTGTATTGAAGAAAAACGAACTAATTTAAAACTCTAGACAAACTTATTTAATACCATTAATAGGAAGAGAAATTTTTAATTAATAGGAATGTACTATTTGAAAATATCATTTTAAAACTTGGATCTATTTCCCCTTGATTTTAGGAACATGATTAGACCCACAGGTTGTTTTGGTTCTTATATGTTGGGAGGTGACTTGTATAATCATAGGTGAATGGTATGTTGTAGTTTTTTTTATTGTATTTTATTTTATGCATCATCCACTTAGGCCTTTTACGGCTTTATACAGACGAAGGGTAGTTATATTCTACAAAGGGGGACATAAGGGAACTGGAGGTGGCTGCATGGTTTTCCTTTTATGGGAGAGAGATCGGGGTAGTTGAGGGTTTAATAGTGTGTTTCATTTTTGTCTCTATTTATACTTCATTGCTTCTATTTATTTTCTTTTTCTTCAACATGGATGTCCGATGTACGGATGGGTCATGCCCAAATTTTATTCATTTTTTGCAGCTGTTTTAATTAATTGTATGTGGGAGAAATCATTCACAAGTGGTGATTCCCAAACTAGATTTCGTGAGAGATTCCAAAAGGAAACTAACCCTGAATGATCAAACTATTAAACAAATTCACGGGTCTAAACCATGTACCCAACAACCTTTAAAGGGGATAAAAATAAACAATACCTCAAAAAAACCCAATGAAGAACAATCTAATTTTACTCAGTTTCCTTCATGCCATGTATGTAATATCTCAATATCATGGGTGGGAAATGACTTACTTTTGAATAGTAGATATGTAATTTCCCATTGTGTAGAAGAGAGACCTTTGAGGGAGCTCCATATAATCCTTGAATCTGTCTCAATAGCTGCCAATGAAATTTATTTATAAGAACAAATTTGAAGACCGGTAGGCATGGCCTCTGCCTCTGCCCTGAGAGAATTACCATCCCCATAAAAATAACTGAAATAAAGAATCACCAATCCTATGATTTCATAAAAAATACCACCCCTCAGATATTCCATCAGTTTCATGAACCATCAATATTCAGTTTAAGACCAAGGGAAGGAGGAGTCCAACTCACCCAATGACCCACCACCTAAGGTTTGGAGATACTATTGGAGTGCCTAACATCCATGAAACACATGAGATAGGGAGATTTATCCCACTAGTTCTGAATACTAACTAGGTCCATCACCAAGCACTTAGTTATAACTACCAATTCCATGATCGAGGGAGATACATTATACCGAGATTGGTTCCTCGCCTCCTAGATACACCAGCAGCTCGTAGCAAGCATGATTGAATGAAGTTTGTTCTCAACCCCTTAGGATTACCCTCTTTCCATCCAATAATTAGAGATTTACCTATAGATAACTTAAAAGTGGGCATGCCTTTATTGGGTGCTCTTTTCCTTAGCTGGTCCATTATTACTTCAAGGGTCTACAAAAAATTATTTATTATTAATCAACCTGTTTGGTCAAAAATGGAACCAAAGAATTTTTAAATACACCAATTGAGATTTAATCTAATGAATAAAAATCATTGAAATATATATTTAACAAAAAACATAAAAAAATATACTGTATGAATCTCACACTAATAAATCATTACTAAATTACACACTAAACTAAAAAGATCCAAAATAAACTTGACCAAAACCAATAGAATTAATTAGAATAGAACATAATTGAACATATTTGTCTCCAAAAATATCATCCCAAACCAACCATACCTTACCCAAATCAAATAAAATAGAACTGAAAAAAATATATACTAAACTAAAATAATTTTGGATGAATATAAACATTCCACATTAACAATAATGATCAGCAAAAAATTATAACCTTACTAATATGTATATAATTGAAATGTCCTAAATAAAATTATGGTAAATTGAACAAAAAAAATCAAAAAGAATCTACCATAAAATTGACTATAAATTTCTAAAAATAATAAAATAGAATTAACCAGATCTATAAAAAACCACCATGAATCAAACAAAATAAAACTTACCCAACTATTCCTAGCATGAACTGAACTAATAGAAATTGGAAATAATAAATGTATTGTAACTAAAGAAAATTTAATGTATTGTGTAAAAATTAATAATAAATTAAAATAATGCGTGGTAACCATATTATGATTTACATAATTTAAAATAAAAAATAACTAAACAAATCTTAATTAATCGAAGTGAATTTAATAAAAAACACGTGTCCGAACAAAACAAAACCAAATAGAATTATACTAAAAAACTTAACAAAACTAAATAATGTAAATTAAATATAATCCAAACAAAACTAAAGTAAACTAAATCAAATTATTATAACCAATCCAAAAATAATTGAATCATAACTTTATAAACTAGTCATTCCCAACAAATTTGACTCAAACCATATATAATAGACCTGAAATAAAGAAGGCCACAATAAACTTGTATCCCTCAAAAAAATTAAAACTAAATAAATCTAAAATTAATTGAACTGAAATGAACTAATAATATTTCAGTATAATTTTTAAATTATTTATAAAATAAAAAATATTTTTAGAATATTTGGAACCAATATAAAACACAAAGGTCCACTATGGGTATTGGATTTTTCTTTACCATGCTAGGAGGACCTTCATGGTTGGACCCCTGGGGAGTACCTCAAAATTTTCTTGGCTGTAAATTACCATATAGATGAACTCTATGGCTGACCTTTATATTTTTGTGATTTATAACTCCCTAATATATACTATGGTTTGGATCTATAGAGTTTATTGATATATTACTATAGGGATGGTACACACACTAATGGTTATTCTTCATTATATGTAAGGGGTTGGTTAATAGGGTCACCAATATTTTTCTAAATTTTTTCCCCTGATTCCTATAAATAGTTTACTAGAAACTTATTAATTCTACCACTAGTATTTTATGGTGAGTCTTAGGGATGTTCATAGTTGAAAGAGTATGAACCTGCTCCAGAATCACCATGGTTGATTTCACCCAAATATCTCCCATCTGAAGTGCCTAAGTTGGATGAATGAGGATAAAGTGTAACAGCCCGAGATTTTATGAAAAATATTCTTTTTTATTTCACTAATGTCTTGTGTTGTACAATACACCAAAAGGAGCTTTCACAACACGCATCCTTGACTTGCCTTGCATTACACGCAATCTCAACCTTCCTCGATAGCGTGTGTGGTACGTAATACTGAGTTTTACGAAACAATGATATGCTATTAAAATATTATTAAAACTAGCCGTTATGAATAGTAATAACCACTTTTTAAATTTTAGAAATTTTAGCTCTCAAAATGGACTTCATTTTTGGATTCGGAGTATCGAATTTAGCCTAAGGTGAAATTTTGGTGATTTTCGGATAACTTTCATATTTTGATGAATAGTGAAAATTACTAAATTTTAGTTAAAAACAACTTTTTCAATCGAAATAATTAATAGTGATAAATTATTAAATTGAGTGGTTTTAAAGTATATTTAGAATATATTTTTACAATTTAATACAATGTGGGTCATTGGATGTAATTTCACATTTAAACTAGACATAAACAAGTGTCAATCTTTTGATAGATATTGTTTCTTAAAAACACGCTATTTGTTTTAACAGCGGGATTTAATTATAAAATTAATTAATGAAACTTTTATATTATGAATTTGGTAAAATAGACTTCATTTTTGAATTCGGAATATGAAATATAGCTTAGGATGAAATTTTGGCATTGTTCTGAAAAACATCAATTTTTGATGAATAGTGAAACCACTAAGTGATAGGTTAAAAACTGAATTTTGCATAAAACTTAATTTTACCGCTTCTGTGAATGGAATTTCAAAAATCCGACAGACATGGTTGATATCAGTAAGTAAAATGTGGTTCAATGAGATAAAAATAATTTTTTGGTGAATAGTAACTTTTTACTATTTTTACCGTGGTTAATAGTAAATAGGGTAACTAAGGGTAAATATGATATCAATATTACCCTGACACATGTCCTAATTCTATTGGACAAGTGTAATTCGACCAAAAACAAACTTAGGAATAAAATATGACCATTTAGGCCCACTTGGATTAGATTAAGACATTTATTATTAATTTATTTAAAGAAGGGTTAAAATAGTTAAAATCAAAGTTTAATAAGTAAATCATTTTTAATATGGGGTTATACATAAGATAAATTCGACTATAAATATTCATTAGAAATCTAAAAATATTTCCTACATAATGGTATTTTATTTGTAATTTTTAGACATTAAATAATTTAATTTATTTATGACACAATGATGATGCAGTAATTATCTTATTAATGAAATATTGACATAATTGATGTTATAAACACCAAAATAAATGTAATTTGAGACTTTTTATGAATTACAATAATTTTCTAGGTTACTATGATATATTAGTGTTGATTTAATCAACTTAGTTCGAACATATAATTCTGTTATGACTTTCACAAAAATCATATATCAAATAGTGTCAAAATTGACACAAAATAGTTTTTAAATCAAATATTATATTATTAATTGTTATTTTATTCCTAAAAATCTAAGGTTCGGCCAAATGACTTAGATAAGGATATATATATTAATAATAAACAATTTGGGGTTCGTTTGGCATGTTATTGTAAGTGTATTAACCATATATTGAAAGAAAACAAAAAGACACGGTAAAAGTTAAATTAATTAACTTAGAGTTAAATCTAATTGATAAGGTTAAAATAATACCCTAAACTTGTCTAAATCCTAATGGTTGATAGTATTTCGACCCATCCCCACTTTATCTTCGAAATAAGACCCTTTGGAACCATTATAAACCGATTTTGACTTTAATATAAAATAATATTTTGAGATATTCCTAAGGTGCCCCTCTCCTCCCTTATAAAAGGGCACCTCCTCCCCCTCCTCCTCACACCAATTTGAGCACTCAAGCTCGGCCAACCCCTGCCATTTTCTCCTCTCTACTTCCCTAGAATAATCCTAGAGGTCCTGGTCTTCTTCAAAGACCAATCTTAGTTCCCTTAGTGGAGGATTCAAAGAGGTGTTCCAAAGAAGAGGTAATATCCATTACCGATCTTTTCAATTTCTTTCTTCTTCAACTTCTTCTCCTTTAGTTGTTTCATGATAAAGTAATAACATCAGTATTAATTACATACTGATATGTTATTATAAATATGAAACAACCCTAATTCACCTTCTATCCATCCTACGGAAAAATGAAATCACCGCGCGTGCGTACGTACGGAATACCGTCTCCACGCCGTGGTGTAATCTATTTTCCACCATCACCTTACAAGGATGGGTATAATGGTGTAATGAGTAACTATATATGATTATTATGAAGTAATATTGATACTGAAATAATATATATATATACTCTAATACAATTCCACGATCATAGGAACGATATCATCACTCGTGCGTACGTACGGAATACCGTCTCCACGATGTGATGCGACTCGTTCTACATGATCTTCATTTCATAATGATTATATAAATGAATTGAATGAATGAATATGGTATATACTACACTAATACCATTCTGGAAATGAATTATCTATAACCTAAAGATAAGAATAAGAATTTATTCAACAAAACACGCATAAGAACAAAAAGTTATAAAGACCCGAGTAACAAGTAACAATGAAATATTACTAACAAGAAGCTAATAATATGACCATATATGATATCATATAAATATGTATGATTCTGGAATAAGTCAATAACATTATTTAAACCATTATACAGGAGCTTCGGACACGAACAAAGCAAATCGGACCTAAGGTAAGGGAAATATCACAATCTCATTTTTATCCGAGATTGTTTATTCGTAAGTATTTACTGGGGTGTATTTTATCATCCACATCCATGTTTCATCAATATGTAATATTATTTCCATCCACCTACAATTTTTTAAATCCATTTTTACCCTTAGGTGAGTTTTTAGTAATATCTATGAAAGGAATCTTTTGTCATACGAGGTACTTTTTGACTTTTCCGACAAAAGTACGAAGAATGTTTTTTTTAACTTATACGGCACGAACGGATTTCTACTGTTTTATAAAGCCTTATTTTCATGAAGCTTCCTCTAAAATATTTCATGACTATTTTCAATAAAATCTCTTTCCTTTAAAATTGCATGATGTTTTGTGAAAAGAAATTGATTTTGAAGAAGAAAGGATATTTTCCTCAAGAATTCAATTCAAGTGTTTTATCAAAATTATTTTCCATCTAAGATAATAAAGGGTTCTGTTTTTATCCCTATTATTACATGGATTTGATTATGTTGTGATGGAAATATTTTTATGAATTCCTTTATCTTATATGAATTGTTTTATGATGTCATGTTGTTTAAGAATCCCATTTTTATTACATGGGTTAGGCTATGATGTATGATTTATGATTATGTGGCACACATAAGAATGGTATCATTATGAGATGGGTGAGACCTATATCTCCCTCCAATGCATTGGGTAAAGATTTTATATCTCATGAGATAGACATGGCTGAAATGGTAGGTTATACCGGTTCAGTGAAACAGGACTGAAACGAGGGTTACTCGATTCAGAAAGGGACTTTGTCCACTAAGATAGTCTTGGCAATGAGTCATGACTAACAAGAAATGATTTTCTATGATTATGTGTGCATGCCACAAAGTTTCAAGTTTCATGTTATGATTATGGGGATCTCATTTTCACTTCTATGATTTATCCCATTTTATGATATTATGAGCTCTTTTGCAGGTTAAGATTTCCAAAAAGCTATGTTCTTATGTATATGATGTGATTGATATTTCTTTTGTTTACCCTTACTGAGCATTTGAGCTCACCCTTTTATGTTTTCTTTTCCCCAGGATATAAAGAAAGGTTTATAGGTAAAAAAAAGGGAAGATCTTTATGGGAGATATTGAAGATCTTTCACCACGATTAGAAGATTACGTTCCGAGTTTCCAAAGACACTAAACTATTACGATCCTTGTGTGTGTGTTTTTGTTATGTACTAAGTATTCCGCAAAAGTAATGTAATGTCCATGTACGATAAGCTTCGGGTCTCTACAGTTGGTATCAGAGGAAAGGTTTAGTCAACCTTTGGAAACTAGGATGCGAAAACGTTAGTGTGATCCCTAGAGATATTTCTAAGGTATGGATGTCCCTAGGGATAAGTATACGTATAGGTTATAGAAATAGAATTACGCTAACGATCATAGAATTAAACCTAAGATGTTGGATATTGAAGGTACTCCCCCTTTATTATGTTGTTTTCCCTAGCATGATTTTTGCCTCTCACACTATTCTTTTTGGGTTTTAGACGATGGCTGGAACCCGAAGGAACCATGTTGATCAATGCAATGGACAATGCAATGATTGCCCTCCTGAACAAAAAAATGTTATGGGAGATGGAGTGCAAAATCTTATTGCTATACTTACACAAGCTATGAATCATTCTGGACTTCCAAATGAGAAGAGAAGGGAACAATATTCTGTTGAGTCCTTCCTGAGGCAATGTCCACCTTCTTTCAGTGGGTCTTCTGATCCACTTGTGGCTGAACAATGGATCAGTACTACTGAAAAGATATTTTCAGTTCTTCAATGTTCTGAACATGATAAAGTCATCTTAGCAGTATATCGTTTGGAAGGTGAAGCTGATCAATGGTGGAATCTTATCAAGAATACAAGGCCAAGAGTTGAAATTGAGTCCATGGAATGGGACGAGTTCAGGAATTTGTTTTTCAGTAAGTACTTCCCTCGTATTCTTCGAACAAAGATGGAGAAAGAGTTTCTTGAACTGAAGCAAAGGGACGATGAATCTGTTGGTACCTATGAAGCAAATTTTACAAGACTTGCAAGGTATGCTTCTGGAATTATCATCTAACCTGAAAGTAAAGTTGATCGATTTTTCAGTGGCTTAAAACCAAGTCTTCGAAGGGCATTAGCTATAAGAGACTTCAGTAGCTATGAAGAAATTGTGCGTTGTGCTATCAAGGTAGAAATGGAAGTTGGTGTTACATATCCATCTCATGGTTTTGACAAGAAATGAAAGATGGAGTTCAAGGAGAAATCTCAGAATAATGGTGAAAAGAAGATGAATGTTTCCTTATGCACAAAGTGTGGAAAGAAGCATGGTGGAGATTGTCTTAAAGGGACTAGAAAATGTTTTAAGTGTGGAAAAGAAGGTCATCGAGCAGCTGAGTGTCGAAGTAATGGAAAAAGGGTTTCTAATGATGTGAATAAAGCAAACACTGCAGAGAACGCACCGCCAACACTTCAATGCTTCAAGTGAAAGGAAATGGGGCATTATGCTAATAATTGACCTAATCCAAGGGTTAGTGATGATCAACATGAGCAACCACTGAAGGCAAAGGACAAAGGGAAATCACATGCGATCACTATTGGAAATGTTGAATATGACAACGATGTGGTGGAATGATTAAGTGTTTATGTAATGGGATTCCAAAATAATGTTGTATCATTGAGTATTGCAATATTTATTGATGTGATATTCAAAGTGATTGAGATATTTTTTGGAAATAAGATGATATGCGCATAATGAAGACGAGAAAATGAAATGTTTATTAGTATTGATGAGCTCATGATTGATATAAGGACTAAGTGATATCATGGTTTGAGTATATAGAATTTTGAGGATTTTGGTATGTGGAAGGTGTTAACTTTTAACTGCATTCATGTTTTCACTAAGGTATTCAAGAGAATACACGATTAAGGACTTTGAATGTTTGGAATGTGACCAACAAGACATATCTTATGATATGTGGGGATCAACGACAGTATTAAATCTCTGGTAATCGTTGTCACTATATTATGAGAGTGGACTGCAGTATTATGTATAAGCCTAAAGATTAGACTGGATTATGTTGGACATAAGTTAGTATTGTTTAAGGATAGAAGATTTTCGATATTATTGATGGGATGTTATAGTAACGTAGTTTTAGAAAAAGGACAACCTGCAGGACGGGCGACATCCCATCGCTTCGGACAAGGCTGTAGGAATCGAACCCACAACCGAAGTGCGACTGGCCTTTATCGCCTACCACTGACCTACAGGAAGTCCCTGTTTAGTAGAAACTAGTGTTATTATATTAAGCAGTATGATATATGAAGTATAAGCCCATTTTAGGAACCATATATGATTAATCCCACTATAGATCGACTTATGTATATAAATTTTGCTAACCTTTTGACACAGATGGAATGACCCGTCATTCTATCACATGATCTGCTAACACTTCACGAATAACAAATTCAACTTCATTTATTTAAGAGATGAAGTGGAAATTGTTAAAGTCACGAACAACAGTGAGATTGTACCAAAATAAAGTAAGTATTTATTCTAATTCAAATTCTTTAACTTTAGGGAAATGATCTTGAAAACCAAAAATGTTGTCCTAGTTCTCTTATACCTGATGAATCAGATGGTACCTTAGATCGTCACAAATTTATGGATTTGTGATTACTGGCTTTTCCATAGCCATGTTCTCTACCACTCTCCATCAGAACATGATGGTTAGATTTCTCTTCCCTATCCATATTTTCACCTATGTGAAAACCCAGTGATTAGTTTATTTGGGTAACCGTTAAGTTTCATACTTTTTTCTTAAAATATTGGTTTTGGTATTCCTTTTTACGATGTGGGTTTCTATTAAAGAAACTTTCGAATAGTAAACCATTTATAACCCCGACGAATTTCGAGGGCGAAATTCATTTTAAGGGGGGTAGAATGTAACAGCCCGAGATTTTATGAAAAATATTCTTTTTTATTTCACTAATGTCTTGTGTTGTACACTACACCAAAAGGAGCTTGCACAACACGCATCCTTGACTTGACTTGCATTACACGCAATCGCAACCTTCCTCGATAGCGTGTGTGGTACGTAATACTGAGTTTTACGAAACAATGATATGCTATTAAAATATTATTAAAACTAGCCGTTATGAATAGTAATAACCACTTTTTAAATTTTAGAAATTTTAGCTCTCAAAATGGACTTCATTTTTGGATTCGGAGTATCGAATTTAGCCTAAGGTGAAATTTTGGTGATTTTCAGATAACTTTCATATTTTGATGAATAGTGAAAATTACTAAATTTTAGTTAAAAACAACTTTTTCAATTGAAATAATTAATAGTGATAAATTATTAAATTGAGTGGTTTTAAAGTATATTTAGAATATATTTTTACAATTTAATACAATGTGGGTCATTGGATGTAATTTCACATTTAAACTAGACATAAACAAGTGTCAATCTTTTGATAGATATTGTTTCTTAAAAACACGCTATTTGTTTTAACAGCGGGATTTAATTATAAAATTAATTAATGAAACTTTTATATTATGAATTTGGTAAAATAGACTTCATTTTTGAATTCGGAATATGAAATATAGCTTAGGATGAAATTTTGGCATTGTTCTGAAAAACATCAATTTTTGATGAATAGTGAAACCACTAAGTGATAGGTTAAAAACTGAATTTTGCATAAAACTTAATTTTACCGCTTCTGTGAATGGAATTTCAAAAATCCGACAGACATGGTTGATATCAGTAAGTAAAATGTGGTTCAATGAGATAAAAATAATTTTTTGGTGAATAGTAACTTTTTACTATTTTTACCGTGGTTAATAGTAAATAGGGTAACTAAGGGTAAATATGATATCAATATTACCCTAACACATGTCCTAATTCTATTGGACAAGTGTAATTCGACCAAAAACAAACTTAGGAATAAAATATGACCATTTAGGCCCACTTGGATTAGATTAAGACATTTATTATTAATTTATTTAAAGAAGGGTTAAAATAGTTAAAATCAAAGTTTAATAAGTAAATCATTTTTAATATGGGGTTATACATAAGATAAATTCGACTATAAATATTCATTATAAAGATAAAAATATTTCCTACATAATGGTATTTTATTTGTAATTTTTAGACATTAAATAATTTAATTTATTTATGACACAATGATGATGCAGTAATTATCTTATTAATGAAATATTGACATAATTGATGTTATAAACACCAAAATAAATGTAATTTGAGACTTTTTATGAATTACACTAATTTTCTAGGTTACTATGATATATTAGTGTTGATTTAATCAACTTAGTTCGAACATATAATTCTGTTATGACTTTCACAAAAATCATATATCAAATAGTGTCAAAATTGACACAAAATAGTTTTTAAATCAAATATTATATTATTAATTGTTATTTTATTCCTAAAAATCTAAGGTTCGGCCAAATGACTTAGATAAGGATATATATATTAATAATAAACAATTTGGGGTTCGTTTGGCATGTTATTGTAAGTGTATTAACCATATATTGAAAGAAAACAAAAAGACACGGTAAAAGTTAAATTAATTAACTTAGAGTTAAATCTAATTGATAAGGTTAAAATAATACCCTAAACTTGTCTAAATCCTATTGGTTGATAGTATTTCGACCCATCCCCACTTTATATTCAAAATAAGACCCTTTGGAACCATTATAAACCGATTTTGACTTTAATATAAAATAATATTTTGAGATATTCCTAAGGTGCCCCTCTCCTCCCTTATAAAAGGGCACCTCCTCCCCCTCCTCCTCACAGCAATTTGAGCACTCAAGCTCGGCCAACCCCTGCCATTTTCTCCTCTCCACTTCCCTAGAATAATCCTAGAGGTCCTGGTCTTCTTCAAAGACCAATCTTAGTTCCCTTAGTGGAGGATTCAAAGAGGTGTTCCAAAGAAGAGGTAATATCCATTACCGATCTTTTCAATTTCTTTCTTCTTCAACTTCTTCTCCTTTAGTTGTTTCATGATAAAGTAATAACATCAGTATTAATTACATACTGATATGTTAGTATAAATATGAAACAACCCTAATTCACCTTCTATCCATCCTACGGAAAAATGAAATCACCGCGCGTGCGTACGTACGGAATACCGTCTCCACGCCGTGGTGTAATCTATTTTCCACCATCACCTTACAAGGATGGGTATAATGGTGTAATGAGTAACTATATATGATTATTATGAATTAATATTGATACTGAAATAATATATATATATACTCTAATACAATTCCACGATCATAGGAACGATATCATCACTCGTGCGTACGTACGGAATACCGTCTCCACGATGTGATGCGACTCGTTCTACATGATCTTCATTTCATAATGATTATATAAATGAATTGAATGAATGAATATGGTATATACTACACTAATACCATTCTGGAAATGAATTATCTATAACCTAAAGATAAGAATAAGAATTTATTCAACAAAACACGCATAAGAACAAAAAGTTATAAAGACCCGAGTAACAAGTAACAATGAAATATTACTAACGAGAAGCTAATAATATGACCATATATGATATCATATAAATATGTATGATTCTGGAATAAGTCAATAACATTATTTAAACCATTATACAGGAGCTTCGGACACGAACAAAGCAAATCGGACCTAAGGTAAGGGAAATATCACAATCTCATTTTTATCCGAGATTGTTTATTCGTAAGTATTTACTGGGGTGTATTTTATCATCCACATCCATGTTTCATCAATATGTAATATTATTTCCATCCACCTACAATTGTTTAAATCCATTTTTACCCTTCGGTGAGTTTTTAGTAATATCTATGAAAGGAATCTTTTGTCATACGAGGTACTTTTTGACTTTTCCGACAAAAGTACGAAGAATGTTTTTTTTAACTTATACGGCACGAACGTATTTCTACTGTTTTATAAAGCCTTATTTTCATGAAGCTTCCTCTAAAAGATTTCATGACTATTTTCAATAAAATCTCTTTCCTTTAAAATTGCATGATGTTTTGTGAAAAGAAATTGATTTTGAAGAAGAAAGGATATTTTCCTCAAGAATTCAATTCAAGTGTTTTATCAAAATTATTTTCCATCTAAGATAATAAAGGGTTCTGTTTTTATCCCTATTATTACATGGATTTGATTATGTTGTGATGGAAATATTTTTATGAATTCCTTTATCTTATATGAATTGTTTTATGATGTCATGTTGTTTAAGAATCCCATTTTTATTACATGGGTTAGGCTATGATGTATGATTTATGATTATGTGGCACACATAAGAATGGTATCATTATGAGATGGGTGAGACCTATATCTCCCTCCAATGCATTGGGTAAAGATTTTATATCTCATGAGATAGACATGGCTGAAATGGTAGGTTATACCGGTTCAGTGGAACAGGACTGAAACGAGGGTTACTCGATTCAGAAAGGGACTTTGTCCACTAAGATAGTCTTGGCAATGAGTCATGACTAACAAGAAATGATTTTCTATGATTATGTGTGCATGCCACAAAGTTTCAAGTTTCATGTTATGATTATGGGGATCTCATTTTCACTTCTATGATTTATCCCATTTTATGATATTATGAGCTCTTTTGCAGGTTAAGATTTCCAAAAAGCTATGTTCTTATGTATATGATGTGATTGATATTTCTTTTGTTTACCCTTACTGAGCATTTGAGCTCACCCTTTTATGTTTTCTTTTCCCCAGGATATAAAGAAAGGTTTATAGGTAAAAAAAAGGGAAGATCTTTATGGGAGATATTGAAGATCTTTCACCACGATTAGAAGATTACGTTCCGAGTTTCCAAAGACACTAAACTATTACGATCCTTGTGTGTGTGTTTTTGTTATGTACTAAGTATTCCGCAAAAGTAATGTAATGTCCATGTACGATAAGCTTCGGGTCTCTACAGTTGGTATCAGAGGAAAGGTTTAGTCAACCTTTGGAAACTAGGATGCGAAAACGTTAGTGTGATCCCTAGAGATATTTCTAAGGTATGGATGTCCCTAGGGATAAGTATACGTATAGGTTATAGAAATAGAATTACGCTAACGATCATAGAATTAAACCTAAGATGTTGGATATTGAAGGTACTCCCCCTTTATTATGTTGTTTTCCCTAGCATGATTTTTGCCTCTCACACTATTCTTTTTGGGTTTTAGACGATGGCTGGAACCCGAAGGAACCGTGTTGATCAATGCAATGGACAATGCAATGATTGCCCTCCTGAACAAAAAAATGTTATGGGAGATGGAGTGCAAAATCTTATTGCTATACTTACACAAGCTATGAATCATTCTGGACTTCCAAATGAGAAGAGAAGGGAACAATATTCTGTTGAGTCCTTCCTGAGGCAATGTCCACCTTCTTTCAGTGGGTCTTCTGATCCACTTGTGGCTGAACAATGGATCAGTACTACTGAAAAGATATTTTCAGTTCTTCAATGTTCTGAACATGATAAAGTCATCTTAGCAGTATATCGTTTGGAAGGTGAAGCTGATCAATGGTGGAATCTTATCAAGAATACAAGGCCAAGAGTTGAAATTGAGTCCATGGAATGGGACGAGTTCAGGAATTTGTTTTTCAGTAAGTACTTCCCTCGTATTCTTCGAACAAAGATGGAGAAAGAGTTTCTTGAACTGAAGCAAAGGGACGATGAATCTGTTGGTACCTATGAAGCAAATTTTACAAGACTTGCAAGGTATGCTTCTGGAATTATCATCTAACCTGAAAGTAAAGTTGATCGATTTTTCAGTGGCTTAAAACCAAGTCTTCGAAGGGCATTAGCTATAAGAGACTTCAGTAGCTATGAAGAAATTGTGCGTTGTGCTATCAAGGTAGAAATGGAAGTTGGTGTTACATATCCATCTCATGGTTTTGACAAGAAATGAAAGATGGAGTTCAAGGAGAAATCTCAGAATAATGGTGAAAAGAAGATGAATGTTTCCTTATGCACAAAGTGTGGAAAGAAGCATGGTGGAGATTGTCTTAAAGGGACTAGAAAATGTTTTAAGTGTGGAAAAGAAGGTCATCGAGCAGCTGAGTGTCGAAGTAATGGAAAAAGGGTTTCTAATGATGTGAATAAAGCAAACACTGCAGAGAACGCACCGCCAACACTTCAATGCTTCAAGTGAAAGGAAATGGGGCATTATGCTAATAATTGACCTAATCCAAGGGTTAGTGATGATCAACATGAGCAACCACTGAAGGCAAAGGACAAAGGGAAATCACATGCGATCACTATTGGAAATGTTGAATATGACAACGATGTGGTGGAATGATTAAGTGTTTATGTAATGGGATTCCAAAATAATGTTGTATCATTGAGTATTGCAATATTTATTGATGTGGTATTCAAAGTGATTGAGATATTTTTTGGAAATAAGATGATATGCGCATAATGAAGACGAGAAAATTAAATGTTTATTAGTATTGATGAGCTCATGATTGATATAAGGACTAAGTGATATCATGGTTTGAGTATATAGAATTTTGAGGATTTTGGTATGTGGAAGGTGTTAACTTTTAACTGCATTCATGTTTTCACTAAGGTATTCAAGAGAATACACGATTAAGGACTTTGAATGTTTGGAATGTGACCAACAAGACATATCTTATGATATGTGGGGATCAACGACAGTATTAAATCTCTGGTAATCGTTGTCACTATATTATGAGAGTGGACTACAGTATTATGTATAAGCCTAAAGATTAGACTGGATTATGTTGGACATAAGTTAGTATTGTTTAAGGATAGAAGATTTTCGATATTATTGATGGGATGTTATAGTAACGTAGTTTTAGAAAAAGGACAACCTGCAGGACGGGCGACATCCCATCGCTTCGGACAAGGCTGTAGGAATCGAACCCACAACCGAAGTGCGACTGGCCTTTATCGCCTACCACTGACCTACAGGAAGTCCCTGTTTAGTAGAAACTAGTGTTATTATATTAAGCAGTATGATATATGAAGTATAAGCCCATTTTAGGAACCATATATGATTAATCCCACTATAGATCGACTTATGTATATAAATTTTGCTAACCCTTTGAGACAGATGGAATGACCCGTCATTCTATCACATGATCTGCTAACACTTCACGAATAACAAATTCAACTTCATTTATTTAAGAGATGAAGTGGAAATTGTTAAAGGCACGAACAACAGTGAGATTGTACCAAAATAAAGTAAGTATTTATTCTAATTCAAATTCTTTAACTTTAGGGAAATGATCTTGAAAACCAAAAATGTTGTCCTAGTTCTCTTATACCTGATGAATCAGATGGTACCTTAGATCGTCACAAATTTATGGATTTGTGATTACTGGCTTTTCCATAGCCATGTTCTCTACCACTCTCCATCAGAACATGATGGTTAGATTTCTCTTCCCTATCCATATTTTCACCTATGTGAAAACCCAGTGATTAGTTTATTTGGGTAACCGTTAAGTTTCATACTTTTTTCTTAAAATATTGGTTTTGGTATTCCTTTTTACGATGTGGGTTTCTATTAAAGAAACTTTCGAATAGTAAACCATTTATAACCCCGACGAATTTCGAGGGCGAAATTCATTTTAAGGGGGGTAGAATGTAACAGCCCGAGATTTTATGAAAAATATTCTTTTTTATTTCACTAATGTCTTGTGTTGTACACTACACCAAAAGGAGCTTGCACAACACGCATCCTTGACTTGACTTGCATTACACGCAATCACAACCTTCCTCGATAGCGTGTGTGGTACGTAATACTGAGTTTTACGAAACAATGATATGCTATTAAAATATTATTAAAACTAGCCGTTATGAATAGTAATAACCACTTTTTAAATTTTAGAAATTTTAGCTCTCAAAATGGACTTCATTTTTGGATTCGGAGTATCGAATTTAGCCTAAGGTGAAATTTTGGTGATTTTCAGATAACTTTCATATTTTGATGAATAGTGAAAATTACTAAATTTTAGTTAAAAACAACTTTTTCAATCGAAATAATTAATAGTGATAAATTATTAAATTGAGTGGTTTTAAAGTATATTTAGAATATATTTTTACAATTTAATACAATGTGGGTCATTGGATGTAATTTCACATTTAAACTAGACATAAACAAGTGTCAATCTTTTGATAGATATTGTTTCTTAAAAACACGCTATTTGTTTTAACAGAGGGATTTAATTATAAAATTAATTAATGAAACTTTTATATTATGAATTTGGTAAAATAGACTTCATTTTTGAATTCGGAATATGAAATATAGCTTAGGATGAAATTTTGGCATTGTTTTGAAAAACATCAATTTTTGATGAATAGTGAAACCACTAAGTGATAGGTTAAAAACTGAATTTTGCATAAAACTTAATTTTACCGCTTCTGTGAATGGAATTTCAAAAATCCGACAGACATGGTTGATATCAGTAAGTAAAATGTGGTTCAATGAGATAAAAATAATTTTTTGGTGAATAGTAACTTTTTACTATTTTTACCGTGGTTAATAGTAAATAGGGTAACTAAGGGTAAATATGATATCAATATTACCCTAACACATGTCCTAATTCTATTGGACAAGTGTAATTCGACCAAAAACAAACTTAGGAATAAAATATGACCATTTAGGCCCACTTGGATTAGATTAAGACATTTATTATTAATTTATTTAAAGAAGGGTTAAAATAGTTAAAATCAAAGTTTAATAAGTAAATCATTTTTAATATGGGGTTATACATAAGATAAATTCGACTATAAATATTCATTAGAAAGATAAAAATATTTCCTACATAATGGTATTTTATTTGTAATTTTTAGACATTAAATAATTTAATTTATTTATGACACAATGATGATGCAGTAATTATCTTATTAATGAAATATTGACATAATTGATGTTATAAACACCAAAATAAATGTAATTTGAGACTTTTTATGAATTACACTAATTTTCTAGGTTACTATGATATATTAGTGTTGATTTAATCAACTTAGTTCGAACATATAATTCTGTTATGACTTTTACAAAAATCATATATCAAATAGTGTCAAAATTGACACAAAATAGTTTTTAAATCAAATATTATATTATTAATTGTTATTTTATTCCTAAAAATCTAAGGTTCGGCCAAATGACTTATATAAGGATATATATATTAATAATAAACAATTTGGGGTTCGTTTGGCATGTTATTGTAAGTGTATTAACCATATAGTGAAAGAAAACAAAAAGACACGGTAAAAGTTAAATTAATTAACTTAGAGTTAAATCTAATTGATAAGGTTAAAATAATACCCTAAACTTGTCTAAATCCTATTGGTTGATAGTATTTCGACCCATCCCCACTTTATCTTCGAAATAAGACCCTTTGGAACCATTATAAACCGATTTTGACTTTAATATAAAATAATATTTTGAGATATTCCTAAGGTGCCCCTCTCCTCCCTTATAAAAGGGCACCTCCTCCCCCTCCTCCTCACACCAATTTGAGCACTCAAGCTCGGCCAAACCCTGCCATTTTCTCCTCTCCACTTCCCTAGAATAATCCTAGAGGTCCTAGTCTTCTTCAAAGACCAATCTTAGTTCCCTTAGTGGAGGATTCAAAGAGGTGTTCCAAAGAAGAGGTAATATCCATTACCGATCTTTTCAATTTCTTTCTTCTTCAACTTCTTCTCATTTAGTTGTTTCATGATAAAGTAATAACATCAGTATTACTTACATACTGATATGTTATTATAAATATGAAACAACCCTAATTCACCTTCTATCCATCCTACGGAAAAATGAAATCACCGCGCGTGCGTACGTACGGAATACCGTCTCCACGCCGTGGTGTAATCTATTTTCCACCATCACCTTACAAGGATGGGTATAATGGTGTAATGAGTAACTATATATGATTATTATGAAGTAATATTGATACTTAAATAATATATATATATATACTCCAATACAATTCCACGATCATAGGAACGATATCATCACTCGTGCGTACGTACGGAATACCGTCTCCACGATGTGATGCGACTCATTCTACATGATCTTCATTTCATAATGATTATATAAATGAATTGAATGAATGAATATGGTATATACTACACTAATACCATTCTGGAAATGAATTATCTATAACCTAAAGATAAGAATAAGAATTTATTCAACAAAACACGCATAAGAACAAAAAGTTATAAAGACCCGAGTAACAAGTAACAATGAAATATTACTAACGAGAAGCTAATAATATGACCATATATGATATCATATAAATATGTATGATTCTTGAATAAGTCAATAACATTATTTAAACCATTATACAGGAGCTTCGGACACGAACAAAGCAAATCGGACCTAAGGTAAGGGAAATATCACAATCTCATTTTTATCCGAGATTGTTTATTCGTAAGTATTTACTGGGGTGTATTTTATCATCCACATCCATGTTTCATCAATATGTAATATTATTTCCATCCACCTACAATTGTTTAAATCCATTTTTACCCTTCGGTGAGTTTTTAGTAATATCTATGAAAGGAATCTTTTGTCATACGAGGTACTTTTTGACTTTTCCGACAAAAGTACGAAGAATGTTTTTTTTAACTTATACGGCACGAACGTATTTCTACTGTTTTATAAAGCCTTATTTTCATGAAGCTTCCTCTAAAAGATTTCATGACTATTTTCAATAAAATCTCTTTCCTTTAAAATTGCATGATGTTTTGTGAAAAGAAATTGATTTTGAAGAAGAAAGGATATTTTCCTCAAGAATTCAATTCAAGTGTTTTATCAAAATTATTTTCCATCTAAGATAATAAAGGTTTCTGTTTTTATCCCTATTATTACATGGATTTGATTATGTTGTGATGGAAATATTTTTATGAATTCCTTTATCTTATATGAATTGTTTTATGATGTCATGTTGTTTAAGAATCCCATTTTTATTACATGGGTTACGCTATGATGTATGATTTATGATTATGTGGCACACATAAGAATGGTATCATTATGAGATGGGTGGGACCTATATCTCCCTCCAATGCATTGGGTAAAGATTTTATATCTCATGAGATAGACATGGATGAAATGGTAGGTTATACCGGTTCAGTGAAACAGGACTGAAACGAGGGTTACTCGATTCAGAAAGGGACTTTGTCCACTAAGATAGTCTTGGAAATGAGTCATGACTAACAAGAAATGATTTTCTATGATTATGTGTGCATGCCACAAAGTTTCAAGTTTCATGTTATGATTATGGGGATCTCATTTTCACTTCTATGATTTATCCCATGTTATGATATTATGAGCTCTTTTGCAGGTTAAGATTTCCAAGAAGCTATGTTCTTATGTATATGATGTGATTGATATTTCTTTTGTTTACCCTTAATGAGCATTTGAGCTCACCCTTTTATGTTTTCTTTTCCCCAGGATATAAAGAAAGGTTTATAGGTAAAAAAAGGGAAGATCTTTATGGGAGATATTGAAGATCTTTCACCACGATTAGAAGATTACGTTCCGAGTTTCCAAAGACACTAAACTATTACGATCCTTGTGTGTGTGTTTTTGTTATGTACTAAGTATTACGCAAAAGTAATGTAATGTCCATGTACGATAAGCTTCGGGTCTCTACATAAAGCTTCCTCAAAATCTTTTTGAGGTGTTGGGATCATTCAAAAGGAGTGAAAGAATTGACATATTTAATCCATCCTAGTAAATTATGGAGTAGTTATTTGGATATAATATTTTCCTCTTCTACTTTGATCAAATAAGGAAAATGAGAATTTTCTTAATCTGGGGAAAGACACTCAAAGTGGTTTGATGTATCGATGGGGGTTTCTTACCTCTAATGGGAAGATATATTAGTAAATTATATTTTTTTGGTCTTTTGTGAATACCTAACTTTTTCAGTAAGTCTATAATTTCACTTAAACTGGGTATAATGGTTGTAATATGTTACTTTAGAATGGTCACACTATGAGATATATCCCAGATTGAGAGAACATAAATAATGAAAGAACATGAAAAGAAAAAAAATATAATTGAAATAAGAAACTATTTACAGTAGTGCAAAGAAACAAAAAATGATCAGTTGGATCCTTAGAAACACCACTAGTTATGATAATATCATTGGACTCACAAATAAGGAATAATTATTATTCCAAGACCACTGCTAGGGAAGATGATTAGGTCCATCTCAAAAAGATCCAACTAATATTGTCACTGTTTTAAACACTTATTTAATTTTTTTGATGTTTTTATTTTTTAAAAATAGATGGAAAGGGGAGTGAAAAAATGTAATAAAATATAGAATAGATTGAATAAATAGAGATTAGAATTATCATAGAATTAATTTATGATGCGAAGTGAGGCTTTTAGGAGTAGTGATAATGAACTCATTCACTATAACACTTATATTAATCTTATCCTTACTCCATTTTCACAGTTTACCAATATGAGTGAACACATTTCCATGATTCTTTTGATGATTCAAATGTATGGCACCCTGAAACATTCAAGTGAGTAGTACAATCACTTCTTTCTTATGAAACCAGTAGGTTACTTTTCCCCTGAAATAAAATGATGATGTATTTTTAAGAATTCCCTTGTATCCATTCATCACCCAATAACCATATATCTTGTAAGATAAGTGAGTGATGGATGAAAAATTAATGAACCAATGGAAGAAGAAAATATAAATAAATTGTGAATAAAAGAAAAATATAAAAAATATAATCCTACATCTCTCTAGATTCATAGGGATACGATTTTTATTGATTACACTGTGGTGTTTTTATTTTAATGGTTCTGGAAGAGTTATAATAGATGGGAAGTATGAGATGCTATTTATAATTGGGAGTGGAGGCTATTCCAATAGTTCTTTAAACTATTGGAATAAATTTATGTGGGAGGGACTATTACAATGGTTCTGGAAACCATAGCTATACATTAATGTGGGACATATACCAAGAATTTATAAAATGTTGGTATAGATACATACCAACAGTTCAGAGTAAACTGTAAGAATACAACACTTCCAGAGGGTCTATTCCAATGGTTATACAAAAACCTTTGGGATAACAACTGTTGGAATAGGACTTTAGAACTGTTATCATATGAATTTATTATTAATCGATGTATATTCAAATGGAAGCCACCCTATACTAATAGTTCAAGTTGAACCGTTGTTATTTCTCTATACCAATGGTTGATAACTGCTGGGATAGGCATTTACCAATGGTTTATAATTAACCATTGGTATAATGAAATCCAATCCACCCCTATACCAACAGTTCAATGAAAACTGTTAGTATAGGGCTACCCAAATGGCCTATACATCAATAGTTAGCCAAACCATTGGGATAGGCTATCCCAACAGTTTTGGGGTCTATGCTAATGGTTTAAAACCATTGTGATAGGTAAGTTTTTCAGTAGTGTTGGGGGGTAGGTATGGAAATAACATCACAAACTCTTTCCCATTATTATCCTTGAGTTTTTAGGGGTAGTCTAATATTTGAGTCTATTTTTTTGGGTTTCTGTGGATGGGGAATGACAATGGAGGTGAACCAATGATTTGTGATGGAATTACATGGATTAGTGATCCATGTGGAGTCTGAGTCCATAGTTTGAGGTCCTCCTAATGTTTGGTGATTTCTTGGGACATGGTCTACTAAACCATGTGTCTGAGTTTTTCATGGTCACTAGTTTCCTATTTTGGATGTACTAATGTGAGTTGTACATCATATTGGCTTTAGTTGGTGTTAGGAGATTTAAAAAAAGTGAAAATGGTTTTTGTAAAGAAATGGTTTTGGGGAAATTATGCTTTCAAAAGGAAAATGATTTTAGGTTTTGGTTTTATTTTGTAAGTGGGTTTTGGTGATCGTGTTATATGCGGAACATGGGTTTTTTGTATTTTGAAAAGTGGATTTAGGATAAAATGGTTTTGGTTAGGAAGTTAAAATAATGGGTTTGAAATAGGATTTTGGTTTAATTTTTGAGCTATTTTTTGGATTGAGGTGTTATTTTTGGTTGAGGGTTGATTGGATGTTGATTTTGGTTTTGGGTTTTGATGATGTGTAGATTATTCCACCCAAAATGCCCCCAAGGTATCTAGTGAGTCTCTTCAAATTTCCATCCCTACCTAGACTCTGAGTGGAGATGTGGAGTCAGGATCTTCTTAGTGGTTGCCTATTCTCCATAGTGATCAAGGCCTGTTAGAGGTTGTGTAGTGTATTGATAAATTAAGGAGTTTTTTAGGTCTTTGGTAACTCTTGAATCCATAAGAGTGTGTGTTGTTCTGAATTCATTTGAGGGTCTTACTTTGAAACATTAGAAAGAAATCATCCCATCATCGTTGTAGGATGAGATGTCATGGGATGTGATTAAGGACACTTTTTTTGATGGTCTATACATGATGATTTGGTGGTAAGTAAAGTGGTAGAGCTCTTGGGTGTTCAGTAAGGCTGGTAAATAGTAAAGGCTTATACTGATCTATTCAAGGATATAGTTTTCTTGTCTATAGAGATAGCTTTAGAGGATCATCTGAATACTCCTCTATTTGTATGGGGTCTTCATCTTGAGATTAAAGAGAAAGTTATCTCATCAGGGGAGGATTTATTTTGAGAAGTTGGTGGATGAGGTGTTTCTAGTTGAGTTAGTTCCTAGAGTGAAGTTTATCGAAGTGGATGCTCATGAAGGTTCCCTATATAATGAGAGGTGTATTCTAAAAGAGAATGTTTCTAAAAAGTATCATTTATTTGTTCTAGATTCTTATTTTTTATACCACTCTATAATGTGATTTTAGTGTGGTCAATTTAGGCATTAAAATCCATATTTCCATACTCCTATGAAGGCTTTCCATCTATGTTTCCATTTGGGTCATCTGGAGAAGTTATGAAATAAGAAACACCAGAATTGGATATCTCAGTCGAAGGTGGCCAGCTTCTAATTGTGGGGGTAGTGGATGCTTCATACATCAGGGTTCTAGATGTAGGCCCTAGAGTGAAGATTTCATGTAGTCAATAATTTTAGGGGGGTGTGGAGAACCTTGTCCTAGTTTTGTCTCCAGTTTTGGTGCGGGGACTATTTCAATCCCCCTATTATAGTTCTGTTTATTTTGAATTTTCCCTTTTTATTGTAAAAGGATTAGTGGCCTCTCCTTCTTGTTGTAAGATTATTTTTTTTGGAAAAAGAGTTTGATGGTTCTATTATCTTGTGGGTTAAATGGTGGTGTTTGGTGGATGTGAATATATAAGTGATTGACTCTACTATGTTGTTAGCCTTGTGTATTGGTTTTGGTTCCCGATTATACTTGTTTTGGAGACATTTGTGCCTTGTGAAACTGATGAATTTTGGGTTGGTTTTCCATTTAGGTTGAGTTCTTTCCATGAGTTTCCCCTCATGTTGGGGGGTTCTTAGTTTATATGGGAAGTTTTCTATGGTAGGGTTAATTGGTTTGTGTAGGTAATTCCTAGGTTGTTTTGTGTTAGGTTTTCCTCATTAGCCAAGCCCATAATGATGTTGTGGTGTTGTTATGTGCTATTTTATTTCTTATTGTGGGGTGAGACCTATTTCTTCCTCCCCCATTTTTTCATTATTTTGGTTTTATCTGGAATTGGTTGGGTGTGACTTGTGGAATAAAATGTCACCCTAAGGGTCATGGACCATTTTTTCATTCAATCTTATGTCATTTTGAGTTTGATATTTGAATCCTATTTTAGCTGTGTGACTTTCTAGTGGAAGAATGTGTTTGTGGTGGGTATAATTATCACTCCCCAACCACAATTTTTCTTTCCTTTTATTCTTTTCTGGAATTTGGTTCTTTTTTTAAGGTTCGGGTTGAGTTTTTGGCTTGAATGTTTGATATTTAGAGTATCCAGGTGTCTTTTAAGAATGTGCATGGTTTTTTTGCATAGTTTGGGGGGTTAACCATGCTGGCTGTGAAGGCTGAGTGTGTTTCCATTTATTTTTATTCTTTCACACTTTTCCTGGCATGGTTTAATCATGGTTTGGGCCAAACTGTGTGAGGCTAAGGTGAAACTGTGTAGAAAATTTTTGGTGATATGGATTAGGACCATGACTTGTGCATGGTTTGAGGAAACCATGAATAAAGAATACAGAGAGGCTTTATAATTTGACATATCCATTTTTACATTTGACACATAGTTTCCCAAATTGTACGACTGAACTGTGTGAGTTTCCCAGGTCATTAAAAATTTAGAAATTACTCTTTTCCCCTACCTCTTTTTAATCCATTTCAGGTTTCTTCCTCCTTATTTAGTTTTGGAACACAAAGGGGGATCCCAAACCCATCTCCCTTGGTTTCGCTTCCTTCATTGAATCTCCCTCAAGATTCTAAAGTAATTTTCTTTGGTTCCTTGCTCAAAATTTTCTTCTTATTATAATTCTCCCCTGGTTCCTTAGTTTTTATTTGGTGGGTTCTCTCTTGGATGAACCATAGAGGATAGATTTTATGTGTGGATTGTTTTTATTTGATTATAGGGTGTTTGGATTGTCCCTTGAGGTGTGTTATTTCCTTTCTTGGAGTTTTGTTGCATGCAGACACCATTGAGGTAGTTGTTTCCATTATTTTCATTTTTGAAACGTGCCAGTGATGCTTGATCCTTACTAGATTAATTTTAAAACGTGTTAATCAGTCCTATGGTGTGTTAGAATAAATTATTGTGGTGTTTTCATAATGGAAATTTATTGTAAATGGGGTTTCAAAGTGTTTTCTTAAATATTACTATGTATATATGTATAAAAAGTGTTCAATGAAATTTCAATTGGACTTTTTAAAATGAATTTGGTTATTTCAATGGTGTGTTTGGTCTTGGTTATGTTTTGATGGATTGGGTTGATTGTGAATTAAGCAATGTTCTTTTGTTGTGGTGACTTTTGTTGATTGGTGCTATGTGTGTAATGCAAGTTATGATTGTTGAATTAGTTTTTTGGTACTCCTATAGTTTGTTAATGGTATTCTATTATATGTGGTAATATACATAGGTTCACAGGGAGAACCTATGGAAAATAAAAAAAATCAAGATGATATTTCATAAAGAAAATCTAGATTTCTAAAATGCTATCCCTTTTCCCTCTTATCTTATCTAACCCACCTCTTCCCAAATGATTCTTCAAAAATGACATTGGTTACTAAATGGTTATTTGGTCTATAAATGATTTGAAATGTGGTTTTAAAATGTGTTTTTATAAATCTTGTCATGTTTGTCTTTTTGAGTGTGGATTAGTAACTAAAATAAATAAAGGCTTGTTTGGAACTTGTAAGTATGTTTCATGTTTTCCTTATGGTTTTAGAATTTTTTTTGAAATGTTTTTGGTTTAGAGAAATGTGAAGTCCCAGTTGATATTTTTTAA
Source organism: Viscum album (assembly GCA_963277665.1). NCBI lineage: Eukaryota > Viridiplantae > Streptophyta > Magnoliopsida > Santalales > Viscaceae > Viscum > Viscum album. Next base: position 23,743,757 of record OY728160.1, on the reverse strand, counting down.
CGATTTGGAAATTGGTTTTTGAAACTCATATGACATGAAGGTCTGATTGTCACTTGTGTTTGACTCGATGGTGATGGGCAACTCTATGGTGGTCCCTTCAAGGAGAGGGATATCTCTTAAGAGGTGTCAGTGTTTGGGCTAGGAAGGCATGTTGGTTGTGTGTTATTGATTTGAACCGCTCATGTGAGTACATCCCCATTCACTATGTATTATTATCATGGTATTATTGGGTGTCATCTAGAGGGTTGAGTGATGGTTTCTTATCAGCCCCAATTAGATGGGTTGGTACCCCTATATTTGTTGAAATTATAGGTGGAACATTCCATTGGATCGAATAGTTTAGAGAGGTGATTTGGTTATTGAATATGGAGCTGAACCATATGATGATAGGTGAGTCTAAACTGAGTACGTCTAGGGATTGAAACTAGAGATGTTTAGGAAATGCCCATGATTTCTATTATATATTCTAATTTATTTTTCTGTACCTATTTTACTTTCACTTTTATCTTGTGCCTTCTTACTCTATTTTCTTTTTTTTTTCATCATTGTTCACCTTTTTGATCACCTTTTTGGATTCTTCTTTTGGTTTTGGGTTGGAATTTTTTTTCTTAAAATGGAAACCTGATTGAAAAGTGGAAAGTAGCGTGTGTTGTTTTAAAATGGGATATCTATGTTTGGTTCTTTAAGTGATAACAACCTATTTTCAAAATGTATTTAAAACTAGTTTTTATGGAGTGTTTTGAGAAAGGAAACATTTGGAATCTGTGGTGCTTACCTACTAGAAAATTTATACCCACACCCTACTTGTGCCACTGGCATCAGTAGACCAGAGTAGTTTTGTAGGTTCAGGTTTCTAGTTTGATTTTCCTTTAGAGAAGGTTTCTCTTGTGGTTTGTGGTGACCAAGATATCACATGAATATTTAGTCTGGTTGCATTTTGGTTTTAGTTTTGTTTTTTAGTTTTTGTTTCATTCAGTTACTCTTGTATCTATATCTGGTTATGTTTATTTATTTACTGAGATTTAGTTTTTTCTAAGTATGTCAGATGATCTGTTTTAGTTATTTTATCCTTGTTTTCTCTTGGATAAGTCATTCCCACTTGGTTTATATTTGATTCCTGAAACTAGTTTTTAGTCTGTGGTGATCGAGAATTCCCTTTGGGCCTTATCTCGAGCCGGATCGGGTGTCAGTTCAGATGGAAGCCCGGCCTGGTTCATGACAGGTAGCATGTGTGGAGGTAGCATAGTTGAACTAACAGTAGAAAATTTGAACTACCAGTAGCACATATGAACTAATGATTTCACATGTGAACTAATAGTATAACATGTGGACAAACAGTAGCACATGTGAACTTATGATATCACATGTGAACTAATGATAACATGTCTGAACTAACGGTATCACATGTACTTAGAAATATTTTCCTTATAAAATGATATATTATCATGAAACACTAATCTTATTAGAAACATAATAATCATGATTTGTGGGCATTAAAATAAGTATGTTCCAATAATTTCCCCTTTTTTGATTATTACAAATCATGAAATTTTATAAACCAAGTATAAAACAAAGATAAACATAAGTAGATTAATAATAAGTAATGATATCTTCTTAACATTTAATATTACTAATGTGAGATATTTTGAAATAGAATCAATTGAAATAGAAGTATAAACCTAAAATTAAAATTTTAAAGTTATAATTTTAAAACATAAAAATTAAATGACATAAACAAGTTCTCCCCCTTTCTGTATTATAAAAAAGAAAAGAAAAGAAAATTCTTTCAAATACTAGGAGTAAAAGATGAACTGGAATAAATAGATCAGTGAAAATATTACATCCCCAAAAGTAAATACAGAGAGAATAAAACATATCCCCTATCAAATAAAAATCCTAATATGAGGCACTCTTAGTTCTATGGGATGTAGGATCAACAGGTCCTTTGCCTTTACCATAAGTATGGGGAACTCAGGTATAAGATGAGGGGGATGAGGTCGTCTGAGGTAGCTCTCAGATTACCACTTGTCTAAGATATCTAACTACTTCAGCTGTAGACATACTAAATGGATGATACTGAGGAGGTAGAGGAGAAATAAATGGTACAAAGGTTAAGGATGGCATAATAATGGCCTCAAGTGAAAGAAGTACTGTACCAGATACATTAAAACATAGATTCATGAGATTTAAAAAGTCTATAATGATGTTTCTTCCTCTCTCCATAGAACTAAATATGTATTTCTTATCTTCTATAAATAACTTGAGAAGAGGATCTAAGACTTTGAGCTGTTCTACTTGTTCCTTTAAGACCTTAGTGACATGATTCATTCTAATGTTCTTAGTTAGAAACTTAAAATGATAATTCAACTAATGATTTGTATATATTCTGTAAAGGTATTATTTGATAGACTTGGAAATGGTTTCCCTATTACATATATATTCACTCAAATAGTCCCTTAACTATTTATATATATGCTCACCATGATTTATAATTTTCCGCAAGTCCTAATGAGATGTATGAACATCACTAATAAAGGAATGAAAATATTATCTGACTATAGATCTGATCAATTTGGTATAAATAAAATAAGAAGGAGGTGGAGTTGTGGATGTAGATTCAACAATAAGTAAAGAACCCAACCTATCCAAAATAGTAGATTTACTAGCATCAAAATTAATACTCATCTCCTCCATAATAGACTTCATGGATTCCATCTCACTGGCCAATAATCTATTCTCAATTTCAACTTCTTGAATATTAAAAATCATCTTAGGATGAATATGGAATATGACTAGCTCAAAGATATTCCTGGTATCATCTTCTCTAATATGAGTAAGTAGAGGAGTATGAGATCTCATAATACAACTAAAATAATAAAGTAACCTTTATTTGAAGTCATCCAAATCAGTAGTAGTAAGATACTCTGAAGGCATAGAGATAGAAGCATGAATAGGTGAATGGATTATATAAAAAGATAGGTAAAATAAAATCTTCATGATTTGATCTAGAATCTAGATCATCATAAGGAAAATCCTAAATATGACCAGTATCATTAATCATCTCCACAAGACACCCCTTTGAATCTTTTTCAGCAACCGAGACAGCTAGTCCACCATGCTATGGTGGACTGCTATAAAAATCATCACCACCATCCTCTCTATCTGAATCTAGATATGAAAGTCTATGTAACTTGGAACCAAGAGATGAATTCCCCTTGTATATATATCCATATTAAGATGAGGCAGAAATCTCATTCACATGGATAGATCTCTGGATAGAATAATGTAGGGATTTATCCCCCTCAATAGATACCCTTGGATCACCTATGACAAAGGCAACACTATGAGCTGGTTGAACAAAACCTAGTCTCTCCATAGGCCTAGGTGAAATAGAAACTAAAAGAGATGGATGATTTGACTAATTTATCTCAACACCACCACCACCATCAACATCATCATAACCTTCTGAGTCATGAGGTCTATCACCATTCCCATCCTCACGACTATCTTCTAAACCATCAGAAACTTCCACTACTTCTTTAGAGGTCTTAGAATAACTCTAAAATTTTCTTTTCTAGAGGATTCATTCTCCTCTTCATCTCCTTCACTCAAGAGACTCTCTCTAACAGGGAGAGAAACATGTGGACTAGAAGATCCATAAGACATGATTGGGATTTTAGGAATGTTTGGGTCACCACCTTCTTCAAAGGATACAACTACTTTCCCTTCAGTCTCAGCTACTTCCTCTTCATCATTTTCATCAGAATAAACCATAGTATCATCTATCTCTAACACAAAGTCAACAATATTCTTAGGTATGGTAGGGTGTTCTATAGGATTAAAATCCTCATAAATATTTCATCATCCTCTACCCACCTCTTCGACCATGGATTCTAGTTTAATTTCATCACTTTGCAGGTAATTTCACTAAAAAAATAACCATCACATTTTACCACTAGTTATTATTATTCATCAACCAATCCGTTAGATTATAGAAAAGTTGAAATAAACGTAGGGTAAATCAAAGAGTTTGACCTATAATATGACTTTATCATCTCCATTATGTGCACCATAAGATATCTAAAAAGATTTATTTTATCCCCTATTTTCATAAGGAATAAAATATAGACATCATGATACCTCATTGTGCTAAAATATCCTTTCCTAGGACATATAATATGATGAATAAATTTGAGTAGGATTCTACACTCATTATCTAGTTTAGAAGCCATAAGACTTCTTACTAAACCATTCTCAGTTAGCTCCTGCAGTGCATCCTCATACATAAGTATCTTACCATCAGTTAGTATTGAACCTTGATAGTCGTCAGAGATACATCTATGAGGCACATTGATATAAAAATCCCATTATATTGAAGAAAATATAACCACTTCTCCAGTTATCATACTTAGAATAAAAGTATTCTTTTCCATGAAGATGTACTTAACATATTGGTAGAACCGATGAACTAACCTCAGATAAAAAGGTATGCCATTTTTAGAGAACCAATGTAACCAACCCTAGTCCTGAATTACCTTGAGAAGAAACAACTTTCTTAACAACAACCATTTCATATTCAATTCTTTCTCTGCAACAACCAGACAATTTTCAAGATGGGGGTTTCTTAGTTCCACTACTACACGACTTGATTCTCCATGATAATTATTTTTAGGTCATGATCCTCTAGGAGATGAAAATTAAGGGTGATTTACTCTCACCATTTCACTCCAACAAAATGTGAAGGAAGAGAATAAGAAGGTTCAAGGTTAGGAGAGAAGGGAAGTCAAAACAGTTTGAAGGGCTAGGTATGAATGAGACAATGACATGAAATCGAATATAAGTCTGATTTTATAATTTAGGGATTTTAAATTAAAAATATTATAAAATATAAATGAATAAATCAAATAAAAATTTTAATATATATTATTAGGACTTATAGAAAAATAGAGACTTGACTGATAGATCACCCAATGGTGTATCACCAACAGTGGCTCGCCCAATAGTGGATAACCAAAAAACGGATCATTTCAATGGTGGATCATTCCAATATTGAATATTTCCAATGTCAAATCATTCTAATGGTGGATAATTCCAATGGTTTATCATTTCAATGGTGGATCATTCCAATGGTGGATCATTCCAATGGTGGATCATTCTATTGGAGGATCATTCCAATTGTGGATCATTCCAATGGTGGATCACCAATGATGAATCATTAGCATTAGATCACCAATGGTGGATGATTAATAGAAATTTATCATTACCAATTCATGTTTGATATAGTTTAATCTCTCAAAATTTTAGGTATTTGTAAAAATATTAGCAAGATGATGTTCATTTTTTATGAATTCAAGAGTTACATCACCTTTTTGGAAATGATCTCTTAAAAAGTGATGTCTTACATCAATATGATTTTTACTGTAAAGAGACATAGGATTATTGTAAATATTTATTTCAATTTCATTTTCAAAATTTATAGGGACATTTCTAAATTGATATCCACGGTCTAGAATTTTTTGTTTCATCCACAAAATGTTTCCACAAAAACTTCCAATAGCTATGTATTCATCCTCAGGAGTAAACATTGCAAAAAAAGTTTTTCTTTTTACTACACCAATATACTAGTGACTTTCCTAAAAGGTGACATTTTACAAAGTCTCCTTTTCTATCTAACTTACAAACAACAAAATATGTATATGAATAACTCACTAAATGAAATGATTTTCCTTTAGGATAAAACAATCCTAAATTGTTTGTATACTTAAGGTATTTGGAAATTATTTTAACAACAAGAAATTGAGATTGTTTTGGATTTTATTGAAAATGAGCACACATACACACAATAAACATAATATATAGTTGTATAGTAATTAAGTATAGAAGGATTCCAATCATACCTCTATAAATGGGTTGATCTACTTATTTTCAAGTCTCATCAAGATCCAACTTATAGGTGGTACTCATGGGAGTATCACTACTTTTAGAGCTATCCAAACAAAAAAATAGAAGGTATTTAATGTACTTAGTTTGATTTAAAATAATTCCATATTTATTTTAAAAAATTTGAAAAGAAAGAAAGAATTTATGTTCACCCATTAAAATCATTTCAAATTCACTTTGCATCATTTTTGAAAAATCAGTGTACAAATAACTTTTAGAAGATCTAAAAATAATATCATCAACTTAAATTTGAACTACTAAAAAAATTGAATTTTTTTTATAAATAAATTAGGTTTATCTATGCCTTTTGAAAAACTTTAGAAATCAAAAAAGCACTGATCCTATAATACCAAGATCTAGGAGCCTATTTCAGATCATATAAATCTTTCATTAGTTTAAAAACATGATTTGGAAAATGAGGATTTTTAAGACTAGGGGGTTGTTCCAAAAAAACATCCTCAACTATATAAGAATTTAAGAATGCACTTTTGACATATATTTGATATAACTTTAAATCCAAATGTTCTGCATAGGCAAGTAGTATTATAATGTCTTAAAGTCTAGCCATTAGTGAAAAGGTTTCCTCATAGTTAATAACTTTTTCTTGGACATATCCTTGTTCAACCAATCTAGACTTATTTCTGACTATAGTTCATGACTCATCAACTTTGTTTCTAAACAACCACTTTGTTCCATTGGTTAGAGTGTCTTTAGGTCTAATTACAAGTTCCCAAAATCAATTTATTTCAAATTGATTCAGTTATTATTGCATTTACATCACCCATAATTCACCATTAATTAAATCATTGATGTTATTTTGTTTATTCTATGATAAGAATGATTGATGTTTAACCTAATTTCTAAGAGAAGATATAGTTTGTGTAACTCTATATATATCTCTAGCTAAAACATCTACATGATGTAATTTATGAGTCTGAACTATTCTTGGAAAAAAGGTCTAGAAATATCATGGTCTTCCATAAGTTAAACTTCAAGTTGTTCCTCAGAACTGGAAGATTTTTATGCTTATTTCATAGAATTATCACAGGGTATGACATTGATATTCATATTTTAGAAACCATCCTAAATTTTTTCTAAAGGCGTATTAGGCTCATGTGGATTTTTTCATCAAATTTTACATGAATAGATTCTTACACAATATTTTTTATTTTATTAAATACCCTATACAATTTATTATATGTTGAGTAACAAAGAAAAATTACTTCATCACTCTTGGAAGAAAATATTTCAAGTTTATCCTTAGTATTAAGAATAAATACTTTGAAACAAAAAACTCTAAAGTAATTAACCTTTTTATTTCTACCATTCCATAATTAATAAGGATTTTTCTTTAAGAGAGGTATAATTAAGACTATATTGATTATATAATAAGCTCTATTCACAGATTCTATACAAAAATAAATAGGTAATCCATACTCATTGAGAATGGTTAGGTAAATTTCTTTAAGTGTTCTATTTCCTCTTTATACTAAACCATTTTCCTCTGGGGTCCTAGGAGAAGAAAATTTAAAGTATTTTTAGAATAAAAAACATTAAAGAAATTATTTTTAAACTTAACATGAAAAAATATTCACATTGCTATGAGATTCTAAATATATTATAATTTAACTTATCTATAAATAAAACTTTAGAAATTAAAATAGTATTAGAATTATCGATTAGACCAAGGATAATAATTTACCTTTATAATTGTCACCAAAAGTGACATGTAAACAATCTACCTCGATCAAATTCTTGAAACATGAATAGTATCCAGTCACGTGTCTATAAAATCTATTTTCTAGGTACCATAAATTCTTACTGGATATTCATAAGAAAGTTTTCTACAAAAAACATTTTACCCCAAAAATTAATTTGGTACCCAAATCTTCTTGGGTCCATTAATGTTAGTTATCAAATATTTAAGAACCCATAATTTATTAACAGGATTCCTATAAAAAGATTTTAAAATTTTATAAATAAATAATTTATTATGTCTATAATAGTAATACCTAGTAAAATATTTTACAAAACTAGAACTAGGAATAAAACTATTTTTAATGATTCTTCTCTGACTAGGCTGATAGCCTATTCCAGTAGTGTACTTGGGAGAAATTTTATTTCCTAGAATTTGAGTAAGAGTATTTCTCCCATTTTAAAATATTTCCATATATTTATTTATTTTCTCATTAGATTAATTTAAATCATTTCTCTCTTTTAGAAACTGAGTATTTATATCTTTGTTAATAGAGAGATTAGTTTTAAAACTAACAGTGAAGACATGATGCTTCTTTAAACTATTATATTTTTATTTGAGTTCATTAAAAGTATCTTCCATAATATTATAGTACTCAAAAATATCTTCATTATAAATGTTATCATAATTTTTTTCATCTCTATAATGATTATAAATAATAACAGGATAACCAAGAAATACATTGGATACCTCAGATGTGGTTGTTATAAAACACATGTTGGATTAGTTATGATTATCCTCTTGGGTTGAGTCTGAATCATGTGATATTTGTTCTGAAGAACCCCAAGTTTCTTTCATAGTTTTATAGAATCTATTATCCTTATCATCATAAATTTTCTTAAATCTTAACTTAGGGAAGTTATATTTCACATGAACTTTCCTTTTACACTCATAGATAACTATCTCATTCATAGTACCATCTTTCTTCCAATACTTTTTCCAAATACCTATATTGTCATTATTTCCTTTATATCTGGGTTTACTAAATAAATTCTTCCTCTTGTAGAAATTTTTTAATCTTATAGCCAAGTAGGCCATATCTTCATCACTGTCAACAGGTGACTCCTCATCACTTAAACCGCCAGCTTGAGTTTTCTCTTTTTGTTTTGAAGTATTAGTTTTAAAATCTATAGATTTTCTCTTTGGTTCATCCTCCTCTTCTATGTTTTCCTTGATTTATTACTCATACATCATTATGTTTAAAATAAAATCCTTAATAGATAAATTTCTAACATCAAAAGACGCTTAGATTGAGACTGAGGTTCCTCTCTATCAATCTAGTAAACACCTATACAGGCAGATCACCTGATCTTTTTTAGAAATAGGTTTCCCCAATGAATTCATTATATTCTCAATCTCATTGAACCTATGATACATATCAGAAATAGGTTCATCATGTTTCATATTAAAATTATCATATTTAATAGTGTAAGTATTTAATCATATATCTTTAACATTAGATGTTACATCATGAGAAACAACTAAATTGTCCCAAATTTTAAAATAAGTTGTACATGAAAAAATTCTATTAAATTCCTCATCACCCAAAGAACAATAAAAAGCATTCATGGATTTAAAATTATTATTATAAGATACTTTAGTAGGATCACTCCAATTAACTCTAGTAGTTTTGGTTAATTCATATTTTTCTTCAATTATAGTCCATATTTCATAAACCATGTTTTCAATATGCATTTTCATTTTAATTTTCCACTGAGAATAATTTATTACAATAAAATAAGGAGGCCTATTGGAATAAGAACCCTCTTGTATATTAAATAACTAAGTTTAATAACAATATAAATTTATGATCTTTAAAGGACAACTAAATCAAATTTGAAAAGATATTTGAAAATCCTTCGATACTAAATGTTGGTAAGAGTGAGTAACTCAAGAGGGGGTTGAATTGAGTACCCAATAAAAATTTATATTAAAAAAAAGTTAAAATAAAATCACCAAAATTAATTTAAATCATCTAATTAATCAGAAAGTATGATAATATAAGTTTGGTCTTTCAAAATATTTCTTAAACTAGGATTAGGGATCAGTTTAAACAATATTTTAAATTACGTTAGCTTTTGAAACCAATTTACTTAAAAATCCTTTATATAAACACAGGTTAAGAATAACTATCAAAGTATAAGTATTATTTAAAAAATTTAAAAAATTTATAATTTTATATTTGAAATAAAGAAAAAAATGAAACAAACAACGAAGTAAATAAGGGGATTAGTCTCAAGATGAGAATTAATCCCCTCCAATTGATAATCACCCCCGGGAATGCATATTGTTATAAAACTAATCTAATCCAAAACCTGGATTAGGTTTTTATAAGAAACATCACACATGTTTTCTAGGATCTAAGTCTATTCCACAGTTATATATGGGAATAAAAAACAACACCGAACACGTAGGACCTCTTCCACAATTGTTGTGGGTATACAAAATAGAGAATGTTTGAGATAGTGTGTTTAAAAGACTCCAGTTAAGGAACACGAGACAATGTGAAATAATGAAATAGAGTACAATAACACATTTCTTGAATGTAATCATAAAACAAGAGATAGAAAATAAGTATAAATGAGAAAATATGGTGTTGCTCAGTTTGAATAGCTTCAAATGCTCAAGGGTCTCATATTTGGCTTGGTGAGGAGCTCGAATTGGCTTCTCTAAAATTGTACTAAAACAAAGTATTTTAAGGTTATCTTTTATATATGTATATTATCTAAAAAACTATTCTTGATTAAGTGTATTAAATTTTATTGATCTTATATAAATTACACCCTTTAAAACTCACATATATCTAGCATACAAAACCACAGTCACCAGCAACACACATGAGGGAGTCCTCCAGAATATATATATATATAGGTACAAATAACCATTGAATAATAATAATAAATATATCCTGAATCCTATCAATGAGTATAAAATTTGGAAACTTATGACTTATTCACCAATTCATCCATTGATTAGTTTAGGAATAATCATTAACAAAAACCACATGAGGCTTTCTACATTAACTCTCATAAACTAGCTGTTGGAAGAATTAAATTAAAATGTAGCAGAACAAAAATGATAAAATAAATGATGACGGATCATATCAAATGGTATCATAGTCCAAAATTATCACAATCCATATGTAACACATATGGTGGTGGAACACCCAGAGGTAGCATGTATGGTGGTAGCACAATTGGACCAATGATATCACATTTGAACTAATAGTAGAAAATGTGAACTAATGGAAGCACATGTGAACTAATAGTATCACATGTGAACTAACGATATCACATATTAACTAACAGTAACACATGTGAACTAATGGTAACACATGTGAACTAAAGGTACCACATTTTAACTAATGGTAGAATACATACTTAACCATATTTTCCTTATAAAATAATATACTATCATGAAACATTAATCTTATTAGAAACATAATAATAATGATTTGTGATCATTAAAATAATTATGTTCCCAAAAAATTATTTTTGATAGGTTCCTTGACTTCCCTCTACCCGATTTCTTCATTGAATATTAAATTCTTAACTTCATCAAAAACTAAGTTGGATTTTCGAGTAGAATTACTCACAACAGTTACCATTGAATCCAAAATATATTGTATAAAATTTAAGATATTAGTTTTCCATTGAGTTATGAATCCATTAATTTTAGTTTAAATATCTTATTTTATCCTTGTAATAGTTCCTAAGCTACTAAGGAAGGGTTCGAGAGAATCCAGGTCTTGTTCAGATCCTAGAGCTCTATTTTTTGGAGAACTAGAGTGTGGTGCATTGTTGGTGCATGGTTAATACCAACCATTTGGATCAACTATTCATCCCAAATTGGTGGAGTATGGTTTTTTAATTATGTATGGGAGTAATCATATCCATACAAAACCTATAATAAATTACAAGTGTGTATCACACGGTTGGTGCATGATTTCTTCTAACTGTGCACCTAGTCATGCATAGGGGTGGACAAGTTGGATAGGGGTTATGCATGGGATAAAAATGGTTTGTAAAACCATGTGATTAATAGTGTTATGGGGGTTTCAACTTGGGAAGTATGTGTGCACGATTAGTAAATGGTGTTTCCAATCGTGCGGTCGAGCTGTGATCCCCTTTAAAAAGGTTAAAATCACTATTTTTACCTTATTTTATTTAACCCCTTTCTCCCTCTTTTGTTCCCTATTTTACACAGTATACCTCCCATTTGAGATCTATCCTCTAACTATTCCTATTATTTCAAATATCTCCCTCATACGATCTCTTATCAAACTACCATTTTTCATGTTAGATCGCTCTTGGTAAGCTAATCAATACTCTTCCTTATTTTCTCAGTTTATCTCACTATGTTGGACGCTATCTTCATGTGGGATAATATGAAGTATTTTATAGGAGTTTTAATATTTCTCTATTTTATTCAATTCCATCCAAAATTAAAGGCTAATACTAGATTAAGAGTCATCTTCTGGTATAAGATAAGTGTTCTAACTATTTTCTCTAAAAGTGTTGATGTCTATATCATGCACCACTATGCCATGAACCGTAATTTCAATCCAATGAATCTAAAATGAGAAATTTATTTAATTAAATGTATAGACCATGATGAGATACTCCTTTAGACCCTTGATATTGTCAAAGGCTGTCTACCTATACTAGTACCACCCATTTGTGTGTGTTTAAATATATTCCATTGACACCTTTATAAATTACTATGAGACCAAACCACCTCTTAAGTGGGTTTGTCTTATATACCATTAGAAATGGATATGATTAATTAAATAAATAGTTAATGGAATGACCATGTCACCTTGACCTTGTTTAATTATGAAGTGTGATCATGGTTATCTTTATTATTGTGGGATATTGATTAATTATTAAATCAAGAATGACCGTATTCATTGAGATGAAATTACCTTAAGGGTGTGTCATGTCCCAATTGATACTTGGTTTCCTACTATGGATTTCCTTGGAAGGTCTCATGGGATTAAAATCAATTCATTGATGCATCTTCCAAGTGAAATAACTCACTCGGATGTAGTCTTTGTCTTAGATAGTGAATTCCCCATCTTAGAACCAATGTTTCCTTATATTTATGAAAATTAAATTGAAATCCTTAAATGATTCTCCTCGGATTTGGATTGATGTTATAGACTGAATTGGATGAGTTCCTTTCAAGTATCACACTAAAGCTACCTAGGAATTGTTCCAAGGTCTTGAGTATAACTTCCCCACAGGGTGAGATGACAAAGGCACAACCATGTGGATTTCACTTATCTTATAAAAATTTAAAGCCATGAAGATTATGAAATCTTACATATTTATCACTACATATGGACTCCTTGGTTGTATGCCCTGGGTACCCGCCATATAAGTGTAAATTTTAAATATAAATCACTCAGATACATTCTGAATTAGGAAAAAGTATGTAGTATCAGATGGGTATCCCATGAGAATCCTCAACTAACATGGTTTGTTTATTTACTACCTTTATATATTATGCCTTCACACTATTCATCTTATATTCAGAGATTGTATAGTCCTAGAAACCATTAATGGTGTCCTACTGAGATTTACTCACACACTATTTGGGATGCTGATTGGTACCCATACAGACTTCATGGATGTAGGTAGGGACAAAGGGAATCACCTTGCTATGGATGCTTTATTTTCTATAATTGGATGGAGTATAGGAGAAGAGGACCAAGATCGTGCTCATGATGGTATTAGAGATAGATTTTGGTATTTTGGTATGTTTTTTATAGAATATGATGTTGTATTCTTATAAACCTATCCCCCTATACCCCATTTTAGTATAACATCATGATATCATCATTTTGTATGTGATACTGTCTTCTGTATTGTGATTATTTATATAACGAGATGATTTAATTCTGTTGTTTCCATTATATTATTAATTCCACTGATTTATACATTATTCACCATTGTATTAAACTATGATAATAAGGGTATATTCTCACCACTATACCACCTAAGACGCTCAATGATAGTCGGAAGATTATAACATACATGGAGGTGTGCTTGAAGCCATGCTGCCAACCAGATTGGTCACTTATATATGCATGGTACTCGAGACAACACAAAGTGGTATTAGAGTTTTTTTTATTTTAATTTGTCTTATTGTTTAGGTTTTTTAGTAGGGTAGTAGTATGTGTTTTAATTTATAAATAATATTTCTCTTTGGTGTACCTAACCCACACATCGGGGGAAAGCAATGTTTCTTGGATGAGACATGCTGTCCTAATTTTCTCTTTTTATAGTTGAATTATTTTTACCATAGGTTGACACACATGTTTTTTGAAAATTTTTATGATTATGGATTTATTAACTTGGCCCAATATAGTAATAAATAATTGTTCATTCATCACTATAGGCACTTGAAAATTTATGTCATACATATTCCATGCCATGTGTACCTTATTATGATAATTTCCAACATCATTTATTATGTGCCTTGATTGATATAATTGTGATCATACTAATATTTATTATATGAAAAGAATAAAAATAATTAGTTACTCAAAGTGTTTGAATCAGCCTAAATGGTTTTTTCCAACATAGCTTGTTGCTGACATCATAACTATCCAATTATCACATGTTAGAGCTTTGTAATTGTGGTCACATGAGCTGAAATATTATTTTATTATGATTAAATGTATTCCAATTATAATTTAAAAAGTTTTTGTATCTATAAATTAGGAATAGTGATTCTTATAATCAAATAATCATATGTGTATTCTTGCATTATGAGATCAAATGTAAAAGGTTTATTGTAGTTACATGATGTGACAATTGTAACTTATAAATCTTATGTCTTTATAACTTAGAAATTGTGACTTATCTAATTAAATCAATGTATAAATACAAAATTCTATAAACTCTGACTCATAAATGAAATATTATCCATTAAATGGGGATTCCTATTGTTACAAAAATATCACATTCCTCTATAACTTTAAATTTACACTCCATATAACAAAACCCCTATTGTGAAGAGATGGAACTTTGACTTTAACCTATATTGTTAGTGGGAAGTTGGGTGTATCTCCCTTGTTACTTAAAGACCTTTTGAGTTACCTTGAACCTAATTTAGGAGTGTGAAGTTGGGTATTGACTCTTGTATAATAAGTCTTTGTACCTATCCTATTATTTTATCTAAAATAATTTTGTTATCTAATCTCATTTTGAGGTGTGTGTTTGGCATTGTAGATATATTCCTACATGATGACCTTATTTAGAGCACCGGGAAGGTAGAGATAGCTATGTTATGGAGGTGGTGGGACATGCACCACCGGTATTAACTCCTGTAATTCCACCTATAACACTTACCATTATACCTAATATGGGCATTAATTCGTAGTTTTGAGAGGGTTTCTTAGGGTTAGTGTAGTCCATGCAGATAGATTTGGGACCTGCACTGACTATGATAGAACTAATGTGAGAATTTACCAGAGTAAGGATATTTGAGGATGGACTCATATATACTATATGATTTTAAGTGAATGTGTTTCTCTTGAAAACCATCACTAACATTTTGAACCAATACCTCATCTTCGAGTGTAACTTGAGGGAATTTGAAGGTGTAGGGGATTGATGGTTCTTTACCTCAATAGGTAAGTGGTTCGTCGAATAGCATGAAGCATCATCTTGAGTTTTATTATGGGGGAAGAAGTAGTTAGAGTGTGTTCCTAGATAACCATGTGCAATGTCACCAATGTGGTACGTTAGGACACATGACATCCTAGTTTGGTAAGGACCCAGTTGAGTACTGATCTTATAGAAGAGTGGTTCATATTTAGTAATTTTGTTGGAACTTATCACCTATTCCTAGTGGGATATGATTTGAACTAGATCCACACTTTAGAGTGAGATCAGTATCTCCATGTTGGGCAGGGAGCTGGAGTACTACCATCTGTATAGGATGAGGAGGTGGACATGGTAGAGGAAGCCAAAATTATGATATAGAACTTTAGTAGAATGGGCATACTCAGGGTAGTCTAGTTGTAAATTAGGGCCACATATTTTTCATGATATATACAGTACAACCTATAACTTAGGAGAAGAGTTCCAGTATATCTACATTATGAGGTACAATCTTAGTAAACTCATCTTTAATATCCATTTTTTTTATACAAGCGCTTCACACTCTTTTATATCTGTAGTAATTGTGGAAAGAATTAAGCTCAAAATTTAGTATTTATATGGAGTAATGACTCTTGGAACTCCTTTGGGATTATTATTAGAAAGTTTATTCCAATACTAGGAGTAACCCCTAGAGATATGTGAATACCATTTCTTATAGAATCTCTTCATCATCAAGATGAAAATCTTTAACATCATTCTTAGAATGGACTATTTCATTCCCTATCAATATCATATTTATTTTTATCACCATATGGTACCTTTCAAATCACCCAAGGGTGGTAACCATATTCACAAGGGTGAACAGGATATATAATAAAGTCTATCTAGACTTGAGCATCATGAGCTGAGTAGAGTGTCATCCAAGATTGCCAGTATTTTTCTTGATGATAAGGGTGTATGAAAGACCAATTTCTATCTAGTGGTAGATCATTTCAAGGATGTATTTCCCAAATAATTTTCTCGACTGTCTCTTGGGAGATAGGTAGAGTTCACTATTGATATCATTCTAGGAGTATCATCGATATCTATTCCTCCTTATAGGATGCCTCATACTGAGCTATAATAACTCTAGATATAGTTATAGGACCTAGAAGACAAAGTGTTTATATGACCCAATACTTTACCTTGGGGTTCACCCATGATTTTCTATAAGAAGGTGCATGATAACCTCAGGTTATGTGTTGATTACTGGTAGTTGAATAAACTTACTATTAAGAATCGGTATCCACAACCTTAAATAAATAATCTCTTGGATTAGATATAAGGAGATCATGTTTTTCTTAAAAATCAATTTAAGGTTAGTCTATCATTAGGTATGAATTATACCCTCAGATATACCATGTATAACATTCCATAGTAGATATTTCTTATATGAGATTTTTTAATGATGTTCAGTCTCACAAATTTGCTAGCTATTTTTATAGACACGATGAATTGGGGTTTCCACTTGTATCAATATTTTTTTGTGGTAGTTTTCTTGGATGATATCTTAGTGTATTATTAAAATCAAAAAGATCATTAAAAACACCTTGACATCATATTGAACACACTAAGGAGCACCGACTATATGCTAAGATCACCAAATTCCACTTCTTGATTTATAAAGTTCACTTAATGGGTAACATAATATTAGAACCAGGGGTGTCTGTAGTACTAGAGAAGGTGAGATCCATTTTTTTAAAGGCAATGTCCTGGTCAATGACCAAGACATAATTTATTAAAATAAATTAAGAAAGTTACAAAAGTCTGAAAGAGGGAATTTTATTACAATCTTTCTAAAGAAGAGGGAGAAGATCAACCGACAACTCATCAGTCCACGTAATGGACTGGTTTATTCCCTTGTTTGAAAGGGAATCTTCCACCATATTAGCTTCATAATAGGCATGGGTGGAAATATAGCTGAGCTCCATGAGTGTGTTCAGGCAGTTCTTCCAACTCGCAGTAAGAGGCCAAGAAAGATGAACCACCCCATTCCAAATTGCCTGAACAATGGTGGTGGAGTTGTTTTCAATACAGATGTTGTTCCAAACTTTTTTCTTAATAAAGTGGATGTCATGGATGAGATATAACATATCAGCTTCAAGGGATGAGGTGAAACCACAGATGCTATAGAAACATCCCTAGCAGTGTCCTTGAGAGTCTTTGAAGTTCGCTCCATAACCCGCAGGACCCAGATTTCATTTGGAAGCCCCATTCACATTGATCTTCATCCATACAAGAAGAGGGGATTTCCAAAAAAACCTCAAGAAATCATTTTGGATGAGGAAAAATTCCATCAATATTCAGACGTCGCAGGATCACAAAGTCTCCAATCGAGTTGTCACAATTAGCTTTCTGTATTGTGGCAGCATCTCTGATGGAAATCAGGATTCCCGTTCAACCTGCAATGAGATTGGAGAAGTAATTATTTTGAAAAATGTAATTTCTATCATACCAGATAATGTGTATGAGGTTCACAAAAATAGTTAATAAGAGGTTCTTGACTTGTGGTGAGAAGTCAAACTCCACACATCATTTGAGATGGAGGAGGATATTGTCAGAAAATTTCCATCTGCAATCAAAAATGTCAGTAATAAAATTCTAAAGAGAGGAGGCCAAAGCACATGATAAAAATAGATGATTGATATCCTCTCTATGTTGGTGAAAAAGTGGACATTTATAACAGATATGGACACCAAAAGATTGGAGACAAATCTCAGTAGGAATTAGGTTGTGCACAATACGCCAAATGAGATTAATCCTTGATGGTTTAATCCAAGGTTTTTTAAAAGACTTCAACCGGGAAAAGATGGATTCAGAGTATGAGAAACAATGATTGTAAAAATTTTTGGAGTCAAGAAGGCCATTGTGAGCATGTTCCCAAACCATAAAATCACCATCATTAGAGAAGGTATAACCATCAACAACCTCCATGATAGAGTCAGGGAGCTCTAAAATTCTAGATTGCATCACTTCCTTAATGGTGCATTTAATGCTATCGAGAGAAGAATTAGGAGGAATAATAGAGACAAGGGGAGAGCTAGTCCAGTTTTCCAGCCAAAAGAGAATGGTGGAGTCCAAGCTAACCAACCATCTAGAGTTATCCATGATGCGGACAAACAAGTTTCTAAAGGAGGGCCAAAGAGAGGAATGGACATAGTTCAAATTCCCTTTTTTTAGCCTCATAATAAATTTATTTCTAAGGAAGGCAAGGGATTCAGATTTATTATTGATCAGTCTCCAAGTGATCCTAGCTTGGAGGGCCTCATTGAACAGTTTGAGATTTTTTATACCAAGGCCACCTTTCTCAAGAGGGGTGCAGCAGGTCGACCAGGGAACAATAACAAGTTTTCATTCAATGATGCTACCAGACCAGAATTTTTTTTAATATAGGTATTTATTATATTGAGAAGACCAAGAGGACATTTGTAGATCATGAGGGAATACACAAATTTGGAGATAATGGTCGATTTCACAAGGCAAATTCTACCAGCCATGGATAGAGACTTCCCTTTTCAGGAAGAAAGTTGATTAATTACCAGATCAAAAACAACGTTAAAATAAATAGATTTAGGTATGCCCCAAAAAATAGGTACTCCTAGATAGGTAAAAGGAAAGGAACAATCCTTGATGCCTAGATTTTCTATGATGTGACCTTTCCTAGAGAGGGGGGAAAATTTCCCAAAGAAGATAAAGGATTTATTCCAACTGATTGATTGACCTCAGACCTCCTCATAATGGGATAAATATTTTTTAAGGTTAAGGATATTCCATTTACTCCTATTTAGGAAAAGGATAATTTCATTGGGATAAAGAAGATGGGTCGGGGCAGTTAGATTTCTGTCTTCCAAAATGGGTTTGAGATTACCCTGATGAACAAGAGAGGTGAGCAGTCTACTAAGGTAGTCTTCCACAATAGAAAAGAGGATGGCAGAGATAGGATCATCTTGTCGAACTCCTTTATAGAATTTAAAGTATCCCTTGGGTGATCCATTTACAAGAATGGAGATTGAGGCAGATTTGAAGAGAGAGTGGATCCTACTAAGTAAGATATCATTGAATCCAAAATCTTGAAGAAATTTGAAAATGAAGGACTAATCAATGGTATCAAAGGCCTTCCTAACATCGATCTTGATGGGAATATTTCCCCCTCTAGAGACTTTGTTAGGAGAGTTGGTGCATTCCAAGGTGACGAAAATACAATCTTGAATTGATCTACCTTTGATAAAACCAAATTGATTCTAGGAAATAATTTTGTTGCATAGAGAAGAAAGTATATTGGCAAGGATCTTGGTAATAATTTTATAAATATAATTTATTAGAGCAATAGGTCTAAATAAATTGATTTCTGAGGCGTTATAAACCTTTGGAATTAAGGTGAGGAGTTGAGAATTGAGACCATAAGGGAGGATTCCAGTGTTAAAAAAATTTGATGAGTTTTCATACATCTATGTTAACAACCTTCCAGTGGTGTCGAGAAAAACCATTATTGAAGCCATCAGGACTAGGAGCACTGTCAGGATTCAGACTGAAGACAGTGTCTTTGATTTCATGGTACATGGGAGCATTCAAGAGAAAAAGGTTGTCATCCTCATTGATCAAAGTCGGGATGATCCCAGGGAGAATGTTATTATTAATACGAGGACCATTAATATTTTTTTCAAAATAAGTGACAACATGATTAGTAATGGAAGCCTCAGAAGATAAGATGTTGTTATTATCTTTGAGAGAGGATAGTGGAAGGTTGAATTTTCTAATCCTTGTAAGGGAATTGTAAAATTTGGTGTTTCTATCCCCATTAGTGAGCTATTTATTTTTGAAAACTTGTTTGCGAATGTTGTCTTTGAGAACTAAAAGGGATTTGAGCTTAACGACAATTTTTATTTTGGTTTGGGAATCAGGGAAAAAATAAGAGTTGGTGGAGGTGATTTGAATTTGGTTTATCTCATTCTCTAGGTTGGAAATGTCATGGTTAATTTGTTTGGACATAACATTACACCAAAATTTGAGACAATGCTTAATATTATTGAACTTGGTGATACAGGAAAAAGCATCAGAATAATGGATCATAGAATTCCAACAACTTTGAATGAGATGAGAGCTGTCCTGATCATTGGACCAAGAATTGTTGAATTTGAAGGGGATACTAGGCTTTTCTCTTTTTGAGTTAAAGGTAACAAGAATGAGATGATGGTCGGAGTATAGTTTAGGAAAGGTAATTCTAGAGATAGTGTCCCACACATCAAGAGCCGAGACATTCACTAAAGCCCTATAAAGTTTACTAGAAACAACCCGATTATAATTTCTGTGATACCAAGTGAATTTAGCACCTGTAGGATTGATTTCAACCAGATTACATTTTTCAATCGAGGCTCTAAATTATATAGAAGATATGGGAGAATGAGAAGGTCCTATCTTATCACTAGGAGAAATAATGGCATTAAAGTCCCCTATCACCAACCAAGGGTCATGAATGGAGTTAGCTAAGGAAGAGAGGTCATTCCAAAGTGACCTACATTCTTGATATCTATTTTTTAGCATAAACAAAGGTGAAAAAGAAATGCATGTTATCATAGATAAAATCACAAGTGAACATTTGATCAGAGAAATTTCACATATTAACATCTTTCAAGGAGTTGTGATAAAGGATCCAAAGAGATTCAACACTAATACCATTAGAACAAGCACCAAGAAAATTGTAACCAGTATTAGAGAGATGCATAAAATTCATAGATAAGTTAGTTTTGGGTTCAGCAAGAGATAATATTTTGGGTTTATGAGTCACAATAAATCTTTTTAGAACCAAAAGAGTGTCAGAGTTGGCTATACCCTGACATTTCCAAAAAATCACATTCATTTAAAACCTGTTTTTGGAGCATGATCTCCTCTGTTTCTTTTTGGAACCATTTGAGACCTTGTTCCTATTAGATCTTCTAAGGTTTGAGGAGGAGTCTGAAGGTGTCTTTATAACCTATTTGCTCATAGGAGAGGCAGAAAAGATGTTAGTGGCAACTGAAACATTCAAATATTTAGTGAAAATAGGTGATTTAATAGCAGAAGGGATGACCAATTTACCATCATATGATATTTCATTTAAGTTTAAGGTTTGAGGTACAACAAGCAACACCGGGTTATCCAGTGTGTCTCCTATCCCAGAAGTCACCGTAGGCATAACAATATAACACTGATGGTTTGAGAGGAGATGATATGAGATTAACATACCTTTAAATGGGTAGTACATACCAGTATTAGTAAGATTTATCCTGACTTTCACCACCAATATTAGTGGCATGGTATGAAAAACTAGGTAGTAGGTTTTATTACCCAGTGTTCCAACTTTTTGTAGGTGAAGGTAGAACATGAACTTCCTTCTAATATTTTAAATCCATTACCCATTTTCGAGTGAAAATGGGATGAAATCACTATGTATTTTTTTATGGGATTACCAAAATCCCCCCATGGATGTGGCGCCATATGGGTTATTATGGATAGACTAACAAAGATCACTCATTTATTGTCTATTAGAGAGACCTTCTCAGTGAATGAACTTGGAATACTCTATGTTAGAGAGACTATATAGCTTCATGGTGTCCCACAAACATCATATCAGATAGGGATACTCAGTTCAATTCTCTATTATAGAAAGGGTTGTAGAAGGCTCTGGGTATACATGTGGTTTTGAGCGCAACCCATCACCCTAAAACCAATGGTCAATATGAGAAAACTATAAAGGTGTTGGAGGACATGGTCTGAGCATGTATCCTTTATTTTGGAGATTATTGGGAGATAAATTTACTTTTTCATAATTTTCTTACAATGATAGCTTCCAAGAGACTATACAGATGACTTCTTATGAGGTCCTATACGATAGGCTGTTCTGATCACCTCTATGCCGGTTAGAGGTGGAGGAGGCATTGATACTAGGACCATGTCTTGTTTAGGATATATTAAATTAGGTAAAAATGATCAAAGAACACATGGCTATAGATAAATCTAGGTAGAATTATTATTCTTATCACTATTACTGACCCCTAGAGTTTGATGTGTGAGGTCAGGTCTTCTTGCATGTTTCTCCTAGTTTGGGTCAATGATGGATTCAGAGATAAGGGAAGATAAAACATACATTTATTGGACATTTAAATATTTTGTAGAGGTTTAGACCAGTGGAATATCAAATAGAAATTAATTAGATATATATGACTTTTCATGATTTTTTATCATCTCGGAGTTGCATCATTACTATTGAGACCTGTCTCAAGCCATAGCCTGATGAGTTGAGTCAGATACTGATGCTTCTTTTGAGTATTATATGATTATTATCATAGATCATGACATGAATTATATTAAAGGTAGGACAGTTAATCTAGTTTGTGTGGTATGGTAGAAAGGCGAGGTACAAGTTGAGACTTGGGAGAGAGAGCTGATATACATGCCCAGTGGCTAGAGATATTCTTTGAAGCAGATTTAGCACCCTCAAGGAAACATGAGGATGCATTGTTTTAAAGAGGGGATATTGTAAGACCCTAGTTTTCTATTGAGGTATGAATCCATCAATTTCCATTTAAATCTATTATTTTATCCTTTTAATAGTGACAAAGGGACTAAGGAATGGTTTAGGAGTATCCATGGATTTTTCAGAGCCCTGAGCTCCAATTATTGGAGAACCAGAGTGAGGTGCATGGTTCATGAATGGTTAGAACTAACTATATAGCTTAAAGAAAAGGATCATGATTTGTTTAACCATGCAAGATAGGTTACATTTATATACAAAAATTTCAATAAATTACAAGTTTGTTTCATATGTTTGGTTAATGGCTTCTTCTAACTGCACACCTAGCCATGCGAGGGGGTGGATAAATTGAATAGTGGCACACATGGGCTACACATGATTTTTCAAACTATGTGCCAATACATGAAAGTGGGGTTCCACCTTGGGAAGTAGGAACACATGGTTAGAATACACTTTGGCCAACTGTGAGGCCAAACCATGCTCTCCTTTAAAAAGGGTGAAATGACCATTTCCACCCTCTTTTATTTAACCCTCTACTCCACCTTTCTATTCCCCATTTCACACAACATTCTTCCTGTTTGATAGATCTCCTCCACATATTCCCAATATTATAAATATCTCCCTCATAGAATTTATAATCAGACCTTCATTTATAACATTGGATCACTCTCGGTATGTCTATCAATCCCATTTATTCTTTCTTATTTTATCTTTATATCTTGGATTTTATATTCATGTGATCTAATATGCCCCATTTTCAGGTCATTTTTTCATTTATCTATTTTCTCTTATTATATCCTGAATTAAAGGATAAAATAGATGATGATTCATCAACTAGTATAAGATAGGTGGTTTATATATTTCCCCTAAAATTATTCATGTCTATATCATGATCCATTATGTCGTATGCCAAAATTCCCATGTGAAACATCTAAAATGTGAAATTATATAAATTAAATGTCTGTAACTTGATGATATAATCCCATAGACCCTTGATATTGTCAAAGGTTGTCTACCTTGACTAGTACCACCCCTTTTGGTGGGTTTAATTATATTTTCTTGACACCTTTATAAATGAAAATGTGACCAAACCACATCCTAAGTGGGTTTGGATTGTCACCCATTTGAAATGGCTAAGAGGAATTAAATTAATGATGAATGGAGTGAATATATAACCTATCCATTTTTGAATTATGAAATGTGATAATAGATATCTTTATGATTGTGGACAATTGATTAATTATTAAATCAATATTGACTATGGTTATGGACCTGAAATTACATTAAGGGTGTGGCATGCCCTAAGAAATACTTTCTTTCCCATTGTGGATTTCCTTGGGTGGGAAAATGGGAACCAATTTATTTATTGTTTCATATCTCAAATGAAATACTAATGTTGGATAAATTATTTTTCTTAGATTGTGAATTCCTTGACTTGGCATTGAGGGTTCCCTATATTTTATAAAATTAAATTGAATGCCCTAGAAGATTATCCTTGGATTTGGATTGATGTTATAGATTGACTTGGATCATTACTTGAGATCCTTTCCAATCTCTCAAAAAGGCTACCTAGGACTTTTTCCTAGGGATTGGGTAGAACTACTCTTTAGGATGGGATTCCAATGTTACACCCCTGTGGATTTCAGCTATCTTATAAAACTTAAAATCCATGGAAATTATAGAATCTTACATTTTTATCACTACATATGGATTCCTTGGTTGTATACCTTGGGTCCCAGCCTTATAAGTATAAATTTAAGATGTAAAGTGCTCAGAGACATTCTGGATTAGGCTGAAGTAGGTAGAATCAAATGAGTATTCCATTAGGAACCCAGAATGACATGTTTTGTTTATTTACTTTATTTATTTATTATGCATGAACACTTATTATCTAATACTGTGCTAGAAACATTTGGTGAAAGCCTATTGAGTTTTACTCACACCTTGTTCAGGAAACTGATTGGTACCCTGACAGACTTTATAGATGCAGGTAGGGACAAAGGGAAGTGCCTTGCTATGGATGCTTGTTTTTTTGTACTAGGATGGATTACAGGAGAAGAGGACCAAGCTTATTCTCATGATGATATTAGAGATAGATTTTGGTATTTTTTTATGTTTTTATAGTATGTGATACTATATACTTGTAAACATGTTCCCCATACCCCATTTTTGTATAACATTATGATATCATCATTTTGTGTGTGACACTATATTCTATTTTTTGATTATTTATATAAATGGATGATTTATTTCTACAATTTCTATTATACTATTTATTCCTTTGATTTATATGTTATTCACCATTGTGATACACTGACAATGAGAGTATAGTCTATCCACCACACCACCTTAGACCCTCACTACTAGTTGGTAGCCTTTGACATACAAGGAGGCATGCTTGAGGCCATGTGGCAACCAGACCAGTGACCTATCTATGCATAGAGATTAGGACGTCACAATAATGATAGTACAAGAAATTCCTAAACATCAACTATGAAATTTAATTTCACTAAATTATAATTACTCGGGATCATGTTAATGTCTTTAACACAATCTTTATTTTGTCTTACTTCCATAAATATAACATTGAGAAATTTTACATCATAAAACCTTATTTAAATCATTTAGTTTTTCATACATGTCTATTTGGGAATACATCATTTCTAAAGTTGTTTTATTCTTTTAAATATTGAATAAAAAATTTATTTCCAACATCATTCTCACAATTCTAAGTGCCTTATAATCCTAACATTCCTATTCAATTTTCTCTATATTTTCTTGTTTTATTCTAGTTAAAAAAATCCAAGTACTTTTGGATGAGGTAATATTCTATTTACATCCTCTAGAAACTATAGTTCCTTCCATAAAAATTATAAACCCGATATTTCCATTTACTAATTCCATTATTTCGGTGCAGTAACTCCCACTAAATATAATAATATCAAGGTAAAAATTTAGAAAAAAATACCTATGTATTATGAGTGTAGTTGTTTTTTTAACCAAGATTTGATTCCACTTTTTGTTACAAGATATTCACAAATTATGAGTTCATTGGATTTAAATCATTGGATTCAACATGTTGAATCCATCGAAAGTTCTTATATACTAGAATTCAAGTGTAGTGGCATGCCACAACCCCCTAACTAAGCACTATAGAACTTAAGAAGCTTTGAATGTACCCTAAATCACCATGAATAGAGTTTACCGACAAATATAAACACAAGGATACAAACAATAATTAAAAGAACAATAATGTAAATAATACATTGATTATATATGGTTTTGAATTTTATTCTATATCCATGGGAGAGAACTACAATAGTTTTATATATCTTAAAGTATAAAGATTACATTGGGTGACCTATCAGCCATGTGGATCACTTTAATAAGTAATCACATTAAAATTATTATTCCAAATTAGCTGGTGGTCCCACACTATATTTATAGAGGGGTATAGTTGGTAAAATTGGTTTCACCAACCTCCTAGTTTTATGGGCCTCCATCCATTCACAACAGTAATCAATGATCACCTATAACAATCCTCATGATGATTGGAAACATTTGTCAAACTAATCACATTTCCATTTTATGAACACTTGACCTTAGTGTATGATCAATGTTTGACTAAACTTATCATAACTTCCTACCAATTGATCTGTCAGTGATTCAAGTCATGTTTCCACTTCCAAATTCTAATGAAATGAAAACCTATTCTTTTAGTGAATTGAATCTGGTTACTTTATGAGGTTTCATAATCCTAACAATAGATACTCTATTATTGTCGATGTGTTATTAATCATAGACACTATTAACATTTATGTATTGTTTTCACTAAGATTATATTCCTATTTATAAGACCTTTTTATTAGGTTATACCACCCTTGTACTGGTTATTATGTTATGACATGATTATATGCCCACTGGTTATTACTTGGGAAGTGATTCATAGTTTTTATTATTTTTGATATATTTAGACACACCTATAACTAACTTACAAAGATATCACACTATACATACACTTCTATTTACTATATTTTATTAGGAACACTTTTTGTGGTGGTCTGCTGAGTTTCACTCACACCCCTTTTAGGCAGTATAGTACTTGAGTATATTTCATAATTTTTTATCTAGGTAAGGGTAAGGTCCCTACTATGGTTGAAATATAAGATGGAGAAGCTGGGTTGGAAATAATAGATGGGATTGGCTGAGGAATCAAGTCTAGTTTTTTAGATTCCTCTAGTATTTTTCTTATTTTAGATCATTTTGTATATGATCACCCCATGGGATATTTTTTTTATCATTGTATGAGCTATGTGAAATTATAGTAGATCATTTTGATATTTTATATTGATTACTTTTTCTTATGGTTGGATCATATATATAATATCCATATTTCTACTTTATTATTATCATAATGATGATTATTATTGTTTCTAATGTTATTATGTTTATTTTCATTAGAGTATCACTAGTAAAAAAATAGTTGTTTTATGTTGGTTTTTTATATTTTTAATGTCGGTTCTTGAGGCAATGTCTTTGAAGGCAGTGTTGTAAATATTTTTTTTAACGTTGGTTATTAAAAACTCAATCAAAGACCATCTTAATATATATTTTTTTAAAAAATATCGTTAGAAATCTATTTTTATGTCGATTTTTCAAAAATGGACATGAAAAACCTATTTTTTAAATCATTTTTTCAAAAACCAATGTTAAAAGTTATTTTTAACATTTTTTTAAAATGAAATAAAAAATGTTTTACATATTTTAGTTCATTTTCCAAGATTTGATTTTATTTTTCATTGAGATCAAATGGAGTTACGAATAAAAATTTATGACCATCATAAGTTTTACATATTTCTTTCCGAGGAAAGATCTCACGAGGCAACCAAAGTTTCATATTAAAAGGAATTTTATAATATGATGGATGATTTGTAGTTTTTCCATTATACATAGAATTATACTTCACTATAATAAAATAATAATCATTAATCGATATATCAATTAAGAAAACTAATCATAAAAAACATAAATCATGGAAAAATAATTAGAAATACCTTGATGAGATCGCTGAAATAGGAAATAGTGGATTCATCACTACTAGAATAATGACATATAGCCACGGATCTACAACCATGGTTTAAATGATCCGTGGATATAGGGTGAGATATAGATTCGGTTATTAATACCATGGATTTAGTATTCATGTACCCACAGAAAAAAGGTACTCAAAGTTTATAATTGGAGAGGTGGGGTGGACATGGTTTTATTAATACCATGGAAATAGATGCTCAAAGTTTTTATCTCCCATTAGGACTTTCCTCTACCACTAGAAGACCCTTATCCCTGAAAAATTACTCCATCACTATTCCTCCTCCTCCCTCACCATTCCTCTTCCTCTCCTCCCCCTCCTCCCACTCCTCCACTCGTGATTCCTCCTCCCCCTTCGGCTTCAATGTAGCCATCAAACCTCCCCACCGACGTAGCTCTGACATGGCTCTGATGTGGCTCTGATGCCTCATTGCTGATGCGGCTCTGGCACAACCATCCCACCTCCCTACTGACACGAACTCCCTACCTACCTAACAATGAATCTATGACACCCACTACCTCATAATGACCCTCATCCTTCGATGTAGCTCACCACTACTCGACGTCAATTTGATGTGGCCACACCAGTCCTCCTCTAATGCGGCTACCCCACCACCGTGAGATCCTTCTCATCCAACATGGCCACCCCACCTCCATGATTTCTCACCCAAACCTAGCCCTACCTACGTGATCTACTTCCTTATGTGATTTCTCACTAAACCGTTTCACAGAAACTAGGTAAATCCTCCCATCAGTGATTTTTCAGAAAAAATCCATACAACATACCCTTCTATTGAATTTCATATGTATAAATGGCTAGGGTTCCCATCACAGTGCATTTTTACGATATTATAGTAAACATGATGGTTATTTTTGTTTTTCACCTAATCTTCCACTATAAATGAGTTATATTTATGAATTTATACTTCCCCAATATCATCTTCTATATAGAATATTTTTTATTCAATTAGAATATGTGTTTATTTAGACAGTCAACAATATTTCTTCCTTGAATATACAATTTTATGATTGTATCCCTGCATCAATTAATTATTGGGATCCTACTGTATTTTTGTTACATAATATGTTTTTTACACTATTTATACATACTTAGATCTTGTCATAGGTATGTTTTGGTTATATTTTATATTTCTTATTGTTTGTTCTAAATTTATAATTATTTCAATATTTTCATGACTTTTCTAAACAGTTTAATTAATTTATTTTCATGTGTTAATAGTTTCTAAACCACTATTTATGTTATTTATATATTCACGCACATATGTTATTAATTTAGTACAATGAGCAAGAAAATTATGTATATATTTTCTTACAAAACTACTATTTTTATATTATTTATATATTTAAGTAGGAGTGTTCTTAATAAACTAATATAACCTATCCAATAAGGTATATATTCAATCTGGTGTATATGTTATTATCTCAATACATTTCCTTTCATGACTAATATTTTTCAGCTATCCATGATTGTATGTTTTTGATAATTTTCCTATGTAATGGAGAATCCATAACACCTTCCAATAATTGCTGTCAAACGTAGCCTAATTTTATTTGTTTAGTAAAAAATAGAACAATCACATTTTATATTTGTATATATCATCAAAAGTGTTGTGTGATTGAAATATTATTCGCATTTTGGTAAAACATTTTTTTATCAGTTTGTTGTAGCAACACAACCCATTAACTCCCTTTAACTTTGTTTTTTATAGAAAAAACATCAGACATCGGATTGAAAATACCTTGCCTCTTCCATGACAGGTAATATCATCATTCTGCTTTGAAATGTCTCACCATCCAAACTAAATAGATTTTTCTACATGTTAAGGTTTTTTATTAGTATTCTATTTCTTCTTGGTTTCTACTTATTAGGTCATTTTTTTGTATTTTGGATTCTTTGACATATGTTTCATGTGGCCATAATCATTTTCTTGTGGTAATTTTCCACACATGAAGGCTATTTCTCTCATTATTTCACTTAAATATCATATTTAAACTTAATTGGACGAATTTTACCAACCACCTACATGTACTTACTCTACTATTAACATACTGAAGTTCCTAAAACTGTCATAAAATGTTAAAATATGCTATTTCGGAACAAAACCATTGTATCAATAGAAGATTTGACATATGTTTAATGTGGCTATGATCATTCTTTATGCCATCCAAATGCATCATTACTACCACAATAGCATGTTTTCTACCATTTGATGTTTTTTCATCGTCTATGATTTTATAAACATTTTTAAAACTAACCTATTAAAAACCCAAAGTAGATTAGAGATTTCATGTTATTGTGGTAAATAATCCTTCATTTTAAAATGTAATATAATTCTCCCAACATGTGAAAAATACACATGGTCCCTCTGTAAGATCACACTTATTTATGATTATAATAAAACAACCAAACCAATGCCAATTTGTTTCCCTACATTTTTAGTATTACATTCAATTTCATTTAGAGTTGATATTTTATTTTATCAAAGACCATATATTATTAAAGGAGTCCAAAAAAATGTGTCTTCATTGGTTAGTTATACTATTTACCTTATGTTTGAATTTATAGACAAGTTTATGTAATATCATAAATTTTTTACTATATATGTTATTATAAGATACCCGAAAAGTTTTATGTTTTTTAATTGATTAATGATTTTATATTCCTATATTTAATATAAATTTTTAGTTTATGGTTTAGATTATGGATGTAAATTAGCTTGAGTACTCATGAGATACTTGGGCTCGGCTCAATAGATACTCAAACTCAGTTTGGTTTTTTTGAGTTGGGCTCAAGCTCGAGCTACTTGAGTACTAAATCAAGTCAAGTTAGAGTATTATAACAACATAATTGAGTACATAGTGATCATAATAAAGCATATAATTTTTTAATATATTGTTTTTATTCAATATATATGTATTTAATTTTGATCTCAAGCTTTTGATCTCGAGTAGAAATTCAAGTTCAATCTCAAATTCGATCTATATTTTGTAATAAAAATTCTGAAAAATTATTATAATCGAACCAAGTCGAGCCTAATATAGTGTTTTATCATTCCTGAGTCGAGATCGAGCTCTATATTAATCCATAAATTCAACACTCAGTCGAGCACCAAGCTGATCTCGAGCACCGTGCCAAGCTCGAGCACCGAGTTAAAGTACCGAGGTTGAGCTTGAGTACTGAGATACTTGGCCCAGCTTGACTCAATTACACCACTAGTATAGATGTACATATTAAATATTGTGTATATTATGGATTTATTTTTCTAGGTCCATCAGTAAATGAATCTAAATTTTTGTGTGTGTCCTCTTGGTTCTAGTCATCGATCCCTTTTTTATAGGATCCAAAATTTAGCATAGACAATCATCCTTATTGATATCCTAAGAAGGGTCCCAATGATGTTGAGTAATATTTGAGTGGTTTTAGATAGGGTATTTACTATGGACAATGATTATAGTAGGAACATGTGAAATTTTGGTTTGGGAAACACAATCAATAGTGCTATAGGGTTTTGAGTCCACTCAACCAGGAAAAGAAACCCAACCAAAGGGGGTTGTTGTTGACGTATTCCTATACACATACTTCAATAATTTTTTAACATAGGAGTAGTGAGTTTAATTTTAATATAGTAATGCTAAGTTAGTATATACATCATACGGTGATAAATTAATTATCCATGTACATTCAGTTTTTTTCATGGTGGGTTATTTGGGGATAGAGAGTTGAGAAATTATAATCCAATATTTTAAAATACTCCCTTTTATATATTACAAAACTCTAATGAATTATAAATTTATTCTTAATGTGATAAATAGTAAATACATAAGAAATTATAAGTATAATCCCTCATAATATAATAAAACAAAATTCATTCCAAGAATAATCTATAACATGTATTCTTACTCTACATTGATTGATTGGTATGAAAGTTCCTATGATATCGACCTCTATTCATCAATAAGAATGGTATAAATTTGGTTTGGTTCTTTTCAATGTAAGAAAAATGGATGGAGTGGTATGTATGTAAATAGGTGGGATATATTGAACTGGACTTTGGGAGTTAGGACATTGGATTATGCTTGTTTTAGATTTTAAATGGGTCAAAATGGCGGGATTTGGAGATATGGTATAGGGGCCAGAACCATGTTTTAGGATAGACCGAGGAAAACATAGACAAGTTAGTACTTTTTCATTTAGTATTTTCATCAAAAAACCATTGAAATAATTCAAGGAGATGATGATTTTAAGGGGATGTGAGTAGTGTTTGGACTATTGAGAATATTGATATAAGTTGATCTATATCATACAAGTCTCAATGACTTATTGTTATGAAGATTTATTAGTGTTACATCAACCTATAGAGCTCAAGAGGATGTGGTAGGTTGGAAGGAGGGAGATTTGATCAGATTCTCTATGAAATGATAGTGTGTAGGAGTTTTGGTGTGTTCTAATGTGATTTTGGATATCATAGTTTTTGGTTGTGCAGGCTTTACAATGGAAATGTAATTTTTAGACTTCAATATTGATCTTCTTGGGGACCAAAGGTGAAGATAATGTTTTGTGAATGGTTGGAATGGTAGATCTGGATAGGTACTGCACTTGTCTAAGATAATGGGAGGATAAAGACACTACTATGGATTTTTGATGGTTTAAGAAAACTAGGACCAGAAACATATATGTTGGATATTTCTACAAAGTGGATTATTTTACTAGTGAGGGATTAAAAATATAACACTTGGGTAATACTATTCTCTAAATATCTGTGGAGGGATTAAACCAAGTATTTGAACTGGTTTATTGATGTGGCATGATGGTGGATCAAGTGGGGATACTGTATCATGACTGAAATACATAACTAACAAATATATATCCTTATACATATGCTTATGTTTATTCAAATACTAATTTTGATACCAACATGAATACTATCATATAAACATTTTTTTCATTCTTAAATTACCTCTTCTTATGCTCCAACTTATTCTTACACAAATATAATTTTCTTTTATAAGGCTTATTTTGCTTCTCCTTCCTATGATATTTTAGAGAGTTTGAATTATACAGAACTTACATTTGTTCAGTATTTATATAAATGTCCAGAATATCTATAATTATAGTAAAATGTGCGGACTCCACTATACATGTCACCTTCTCCTTCCTTTTAATCCATGATCATCAATCCATATTTTATGTCCTTTTAAGGTGTTTTCATAGTTTTTAGAACATGATTAGATTACAACACATGGGGTTATATGATAGTTCTGATTACATTATATACAATTATTCCTTATGAAAGTTCATATATGACATGAACCACATTTTATAGCATGTATAAACCTAGTCACTCATTTCAAGCCACCCAAGATACCCATGTGTTTTAGTAATTCTTAAAAATAGAAGCAAATTTCAGTATTCTGCATCATAGTTTCTCACTTTAGCATGTATAAATTGATTCCAACCTAATTTCACTTTAAACCAACCATTATTTCCATTGATCCTTGTCTATAAATACACTCACAGATTCCCAAATTTTCTTCTCCACAATTTTAAAATACAAGCCAATAAATTAAAGACAATTAAATAATTAATTAATATGTAATTAAGAAAAATTAAATAATTAAATCATTTATGAAATTTATGTTTCATTTTAATCATAAATATACTGTTCAATAAACCATTTATCAATTAAAATAGTACACATGGTATGAAATGTTTATTAATATCATAACATAATACTAAATCAATGTCGTAACATTTTGGACACCATGGCTTATTCTTTGGTTCACCTACACTAATTTCACATTGTCCAACACATATACACATGCACACACACTAACATAGAATGGAAATACTAAAGATTGATAGTGTTCACCTACTTTTCAGTTGATTTTTTAGGATCCAAATAAAAAATAACCACTATATAATTTTCTTAAATATCATAATATCTTCATCAATGATACCTCTATTTTTAATGATGGGGAATCAATTCCTTTTATAGCTCAACATTTCTGATCTATTTAGGGAAAGTCCTAAACATTCATTTTTCTCTTAGTGTTAGGATAAAAACCTAACAATTGGAACAAAATAAATTATAGGTAGTAGTAATGGATAAAAAAGAAACAACTATTATTATTTCAAGAAGAAGAAGAATAAATGAAGTTACATTATAAGGTAGAAGAGAATGGATGGATAAATAGAGAGAGAAAGATCTCCTTGGAAGAACAATTCTGATGAACCGTGAATAACTTTCCCAAGGCCACACCTCCATCAGTTTTCCAACTATTACTAGTAGATAAATCCTATCATTCCTATAACATTTCCCCCTATTTAATATCCCACCCAATCAGATAACCACCCCAAAAAATAATATAGAATAAGTAAAACAATGCCCCTTGGCAGTTACACCCACTCCCACTTATTCCAATCTCTACCAGCACACACCCCTCTTACCTAACAACCAATCTTTTCCAACACAAACCCCACTAATAAGGGTTATGAGGAAGAATGTGGGGCTAGTGAAGAGGTCTTTATGTATAAAAATTTTGTTATTGTAAAGGAGGATTTCAACCTAGATCATCATCAGGACAACATTTCCATGGATCAAGAAGGAAATGGTTTTAAGGACTCTTTCCCCACCCATTTATCTAATAATATGAATTTATAATATATGATATTTGGTATGGATTTTTAGTGTGAATTATTTGTTTCATGGTGGAAAAATTTATATCTATCAATGGAAGAAAAAATAGAAGTGTATAAGTTTAGTATCCACTAGGGTCTAAAATGAGACGTTTTCCTTCGGTTTCACAAACAATTTAATGTGTTGTTACTTTATATTATCAATGAACTTTACATCATTAATTATTTTGAGATAGTATACAATCTCTTAATTAATATTCTAAAAGAAAACCTATTATGGATCCCCAAAAATGTCATCAAGGAAAATCATAGAAATATCGATATGTTTCCAATGTCCATAATCTATAACATATATCTTGGTTTAGTTCTTATAAGACCTACTTGGATTTCCTTTTTATATTTTATTCTTGGAACTACTTCGTTCTATTGGGATACGTGGGATACTATTTTTGATGGGGGTGATTTGGATCATTATGCTATGAGATTCTAATTAAGTGTGTTTGTTTTAATCTATTTTTCTAGCATGGTTTTAGTTTCTAAAACTGGCGATTTATTGAATCTTTTGATATGGAGTCTAGAGATATAAATAGCATTGTACTTATTAAATAAAATCATGCCTTGGTGTCGTTGTTCATGATTCTTTCTTAGTAATCCTCAAATGTATGATTGTGTTGTCTGCATCTGTTATAATTGAGGGTAGTAGTACAACAAGAGTATTGGTATGAGTAGATGCATTGATGGTTATGAAATCCTTAAGACCAAGGTGTAGAATTAAATGATGATATTGGAAAATTATGTCCATGGTTGGTGGATTTGTGGAAAAATTCTTGATAAGAGTGATTTTGATGGGTGACAATTCTTCTCATCCTTATTTCACATATATTTCCTTCCCCTCAGTAGAATCAATTTCCCTTTATTTAGTTCATTGATTTAAGGTGAGATCAGGGGATTGGATGGGAAATGGTGAGAATGATATTTCTAGGGGAATGAGTGGAGTGATCTCTCGATTGATGAGTATTCTATTTATTTCATATGAAGGAGGTCGATAACTAGCTATCTAAATGATTCTTAGTTAAACTGGGAATTCACACATCAAGATTATAGATAGGTATATTCATACATTTGTTGGGGTGTGAGAATTGAGTTATAATTAAACTAGTATATGGGTATGTGATAGGAATTTGAGAGGATATTTCACCAGAGCAAGGTGAAATCACTTCACAATAAAGGTGATTTTACTTGAAAGGGATAAATTAGTCTGATAGTGGAAGATCATAAGTGTTTGATCAATTATATATTTTTATTCCTTTATATGTAATTTCTTCTACATTCACATACATGAATATAAATTTTATTAACCTTCAATAGAATTCATGAATAAACAAAAAAAATGATAATAAAAAGTAACACATTATGTTGATATAAATCATAACAAATAAGCTGATAATTGTAATATAAAAAATCCACAATACATACACATTTTAAAATTATAAAATATGGAAGTATTTTAATACATAAATAAAATATATATATCCTTATACATGTTATTGTGTTTATTCAAATATTAATTCTAATACCAACACAAATACTGTAATATAAACATTTTTTTCATTCTTAAATTTCCTCTGTGTATGCTCCATATTATTCTTAAAAAAAATACTAAAAGATAAAAATTTAAAAAAACTATAATATATACATCCCAACAGATATTAAAAGATAAAAATTTGGTTTAAATTATTATTATACAAAAGATTTATTATTTACATACATATTCTTATGTTTATGGTCATTATTACACTAATGAATATACTGAAACTTACATAATACAAAGTTTCATGTTGTCAGTGCATATGATTTCCTATGTTTATGAATATACTGTAAAATATAGAAATTTTCAAGTTTACAGTGCTTATTCTTATGCTTCTATAAATAATAAAATACATACACATTATCATATAGTGTAATATAAGTTTTTATCATTATGACGATGTGTTGAAATATATTAACATTCTTAACGTGAAAATATTGATAGTTGTGCATGAAAAAATCTCCATGTCATTCATATATGAATAATTTTTTCCATTTAATCATGTTTTTTCTATTAATGCCATTAATTTTTTTTCTTACAGTTGTTGCTAGACATCAATGAAGATTCACTACAAGTTACCCATTATAGTAATTTATTATTAACATGTCAACCATGTTCTTCATATTTTTTTAGGAATGTTATGTAAGAACCCGGATCTCCGTTTTCAGGTATGTCTTTCCTTTTTAGAAGTTTTTGAGAAAAGAGGAGTTTCTGGAAAATTTTGAAGTACACGGCGTGTACTTTATGAGTACACGCCGTGTACTCCCTTGCCACGCCAGGCCATGTTCGGGCCACACACACGGTGTGTAGAGGTGAAGTAGAGGCCGCTTAAAGTGGAGTGTGGAAAAATGGAGTACATGCCATGTACTCAAGAAGTACATGCCATGTATTTTTTTTCGTTAAATGCACCAGGGTCGCGCCTAACTGACATAACACCTTTCGTCTAGGTTTCGTTCATCTGAGAGAAGCCGTACGACAACCGATCTTCTCCGAGCTCCAGATCCTCCGTCCGTGCTCCAAATTGACTGCCGTTAATTGCGTTGGAACCGTAGAGGTAATCTCTTACTTCTCCTAGAGTTTCGTTTTCCAATTCCTCTTCATTCTCAAGATATATTGGGTTGAGCGTTTTGGACGTTTTCTCAGATCCTCAACATTCTAAAGAGAGTCAATCATCATGGTTCATGTATATCATTCTCCTAGCATCGAGTTAGGTGGTTTGTGCCTTTCTGTAGGAAGTCATTGAATATTATGTTCAATTTCCACCAATACCCTTGAACGGGGTATTGCGTGTTTACTGTTTTAGCCCTGTTGTTTTCCTGCTTTGCTTGATTGCTTGAGTAGAGGTAATTGTTTGTGAATAGGGTAAATTGTATTGTACTCTGGATGTTTTTCCATGCTTGTTTTTCTTATCAGGTGTTTTTCTAGTTTCCATGCCTAGTTTTAGGATAGTGGAACTGTTGTACTGTTATGCTGTTGTGTCTAAGAATGATAGCAAAGTAGTTTTTGAGGTTACTTGGGACGATACACGCACTATGAATGTTTTTTTACACAGGGATGAGAGAACCTAGTGTAGTGGACCATAGGGAGAATCGATGTAAGGGATTATCTAGAGTGTCTTTAATTTACAATGCGAAACCACAGGGGGAATTGACGTTGAGTGCTTCCTCAGAGAGTCTGTAGTTTCTCAACGTGGGCCACAGGGGGAATTGACGTTGAGTGCTTCCCCAAAGATCCTTTAGTAAGATACGAGACTATAGGGGGAATTGACGGTGAGTACTTCCTCAGAGAGTCTATTCTTTAGATGAACCAGAGGGGTGAGACTGTGTGTGCCTCCCAGAGGGTTTCTAGTACTTTTAGGTTGAACCATAAGGGTTGGGTTGTGAGAACTACCCAGGGGGTTACCTATTATTCTTCTTATTGATTGGCCATTACTTGTGTACTTATATGCTAGACACTGGATTGTAGCTTTTGTGTGTTTTCCTGTTTAATGCTTCCTGTATTTTTACTTCCATGTATTCACTGACTGTTAGGAACTGATTTTGGGTGGTTTCCTACTGGGACCTTGTCTCAAACCCTTTTTGGGCCTTGATTTTGGGCCCAAATAGTTTATGTTGTTTCATGTATAGATAAGGGCAAGCTCCCTTCTACTACATATTCTTGATTGCACTGGAGTTGGAGAGCATGGGACCAAGCTGAGGCTTGCGATGCTGAGGAGTTGCTCATCTATTTTTCTTTTGTACTTTGGTTTAGTATTGTATTCAGAATTGTGACCTGTTTGGCTGTTTTCCTAGACATATATGTATCATGCATCATTTGTAATTTTTTTTCTCCAGTTGTTTATTTACCAGTCTTCCGCTGTTTACTCTTTTATGGATGGTTATGGTTTCTCCTATTATCTATTTTTTTTCTTTCTTCCACTGTGTACTCTGCCAATGAGGGCATAGTTTCCCCACCATCACACCCAAGGCCCTCGTTTCTAGTCGGCAGCCTCTGGCGTTTGGGGAAATGCGCTTGAGCCCATGTGAACAACCGGGTACAAGGTGCCTCTAGGTGGCTTCCGGAACCGGGACGTTACAAAGTGGTATAAAAGGAGTTCTTTTATCTTGATTTACTGTTTTGAGCCTTTATCCAGGGATAGGACGGATTTGGTACTTGGTATTAAGCTATGCTCAGGAGTAGCTAACCCATGTACTGGGAAAAACCAATCTACCTCGCTTATTACAGTTTTATAGTTTTTCTATGT
Organism: Viscum album; assembly: GCA_963277665.1. Taxonomy (NCBI): domain Eukaryota; kingdom Viridiplantae; phylum Streptophyta; class Magnoliopsida; order Santalales; family Viscaceae; genus Viscum; species Viscum album. The sequence continues at coordinate 23,704,822 of OY728160.1, read as the reverse complement.
TACAGATGATCTGATTTCACCTAGAGTGATTTACATGCCTTGTGTTGTTATTGTTGTTGATATTGTGGTTCTATTTCTATCGCAACCCGATGAGATGAGGTTAGGCCATCACATGCATCATATATGCACTTGTTAGAAATCACATGCCATGAATTCTTGCCATGCCATCTAGGGTGCATTAGAAATTTCATGTTGTTGTGATAGACGTTTTGTAGATTATGCATGCTGTTGTGGTAGATGCTTGATATAATACCTATAGTTTGATAGAGAGTTTGTTTGTATTGTACTTTGCTTAAATGAACGCCAAATTTTGGTTCTTGAGATGTTGTGGGCCCTCTTGAATCGGAAATTGGTGAATCTTTGACCTGTTTTTTCTTATACATGACTATATTGGATGCCAAGCTTTGGTTCGTGGGGAGTATGGGCCCTCACGAATCGGAATTTTGCACATTCATGCTTGTTTTTCAGTGTTTTCTGGGCTTCAGTGCAGTTTCAAAGCTACTTCCCGGAAAAACCCAGAATACATGACGTGTACTTTATATATACACGACGTGTAGTTTTTAAACCGTGTCAATGACTGTGTGAGTAGAAACACAAGTTGTGAAAAATCTCCAGGAACACGCTGTGTACGGTAGGTACACGTCGTGTAGTGGTGAGTCGTGTACCCGGTCGTGTCACTAACAACACGGGTCGGGGAAGCTCGTGTAATACACACTGTGTCTTGTATGAACACGCCGTGTAGCCTTGTTCTCGGTACTCGACCATGCCATGAACATCACGGGATGGTGTTATCTCCTACTATACACGTTGTGTTTCTTCGGAACACGCCGTGTAAGGGTCATCTATGTACCCGGCCATGTTGCCAACAACACGGGTTGAGAAAAGTCTTCAAGTGAACGCCGTGTTTGTTTGGAACACACCGTGTAGTTTCAGCCGTGTAACCGGCCATGTAACTAACAACACGGGTCGTTGAAACCTTGTCTACTACATTCCGTGTAGTCTCAGTTTAATAATACCGTGTGGGTTAGCCATGCAAGGAGACTCGGGCAGGGGAATAGAGTTAAGTACACGCCGTGTAGACTTTATATACGCCGTGTAGTCGTGTTTTGTAAAACTTGAGTGTTTCCTTCTCCTGTTTCCATTTTGTACTCCTTTGTCCTCTGTCCTTGATATTCCTAATCTAAGTTATGTTTTTGATCTTTCAGAGATATGACTACGAGACATCCTCCGGTTGTGCGTCAGTCGTAGGATGGTGATCAAACGCCAGATATGGCTGATCAGGGACTTCCTGCCGATCCTCCAGTTGGGCCAGCCTTGGCACCGGCTGTCATACCAGTTGCAGGCGCTTATGTATAGTTCAGGGAAGGATTTATGAGGATGATATAGACCTTTCAGGGAGCACCGCCTCCTGCCACGTCTATGGAAGACTTGACATGGGTTTTCCAACAACAGCATCCTCCTACTTTCTCGGGGGAAGGATGACAACAGGCTGCAGAGTCATGGCTGGAAGCCATGCTGACTATCTTTGAGCATCTAGAAACGCCTCCAGAGAGGAGGGTCAAGATCACTACCTATATGCTACGAGACTCCACCAAGAGGTGGTGGGACATAATCTCACAGGAGGGTTATTAGCAGGTTATGTCTTGGGAGGAGTTCCAGTGCGTGTTCTACATCTACTTCTTCCCGGATACCCTGAGGGCCGATCGAGCTCGGGGGTTCATGAGTCTAGAGCAGGGTACTCTATCTGTTATGGAGTATTCCTCTTGTTTCACCAAGCTACAATGTTTCACACCCCTCTGGGGTGGAGATGGGGTGTTCTTGGAAAGGAAGTTTGAGGATGGTCTCAGGAGAGAGATCCCCTCGCAGGTGAACCTCTTCCAGTTGACTTCCATCACTTCTATCGTCAACCAGGAATTGATTGCAGAATGCAATCTGAGAGACTCCGGAGATGCGAGCCAGGGCGGTTCTGCTTCCAGAGCTAGTGTTCCTCCAGTTGAAAGTAGGAAGCGCCGTAGGGAGTCTACGTGCGGTGATCCGAGGAGGCGAGATACATCTTCAGGTATCCAGGTAGTATGCTACCAGTGTGGAAGGGCAGGGCACACAAGGCCACAGTGCCAGAGAGACCTAGTGAAGTGCTGATCTTGTGGCAAGATGGGTCACCTTCAGCGTTTCTGCCAAGTTTTCTCACTAGTAGCTGGTGACTAGGGTTCTTCCATGACTCCTCGTTCATGATAAGCACCACCAGTTTCTCACCAGTTTGGTAAATGAGGTTCTTTAGGACATTCAGGATGAGGTGGAGGTCGTGTCCGGGGTGGCCAGTCACCGGTCTATCAGCGAAAGCATGGCAGATCAGCTCAGAGAAGTTAGGCAGGGTCACGGGGCCGCGGGGTAGGCTAAAATTTTGCGGTGGATCAGACCTATCAGGATCAGGATCCCAGACCTTCTACTATTCGAGGTATGATCTTAGTAGCCTCAGTTTTATCTTCATCTGTTTTTGATACTAGTGCTACACATAGCTTTATCTTTATTGTTGTTGTGGAGAGCCTTGGGCTCTGTATCCTTTCTTCTGTCGACTTGTTGAAACTAGACACACCTTTGGGGATGATGAAATCTAGTGTACGTCAGTGTAGAGAGTTCCCTCTCAAGGTTGCAGGGTATCTTTTCTTATGGGATCTTTATGTCCTAGAAATGACAGGCTATGATGTTATTCTTAGGATGGACTGGTTGGTTCCCTTCCAGGCAGTCATCGACTGTTATCTCTGCAGGGTGAGTTTCATTTCACCAGAGGGTGAATCTTTTCTTCATAGAGGTGAATGGGATGTTCAGGTGAGTCGAGAAGGACTCGAGCATCATGGGCTAGGAGGGGTGACGACCCAGATTTCTAGTGTTTATCTGGATAACCTGGGGACTTCACAGTTGGAATTTCCTCCAGTGGTGGATCATTTCAAGGATGTCTTTCCAGAGGAATTTTCAGGTTTTATTCCAGAGCGTGAGGTGGACTTCTCTATTGAGCTCGTGCGAGGAGCGACACTGGTGTCCATTCCACCCTATAGGATGGCTACACCTGAGTTTTAGGAGCTCAATAAGCTATTGGAGGAGTTGCAGGCAAAGGGTTTCATCCGACCCAGTACTTCTCCTTGGGGATCGCCTGTCCGGTTTGCGAAGAAGGAAGATGGTACCCTTAGGATCTGTGTGGATTATCAGATGCTGAACTAGTTGATAGTCAAGAACTGATATCCCTTTCCAAGGATTTATGACCTCTTTGATCATCTTCAAGGATCCCGGGTGTTCTTGAAGATTGATTTGAGGTCCGGTTATCATCAATTGCGCGTTAGACCATCAGATATAGCTCTGACAGCCTTCATAAGCAGGTATGGGCTCTACGAGTATACGGTTATGTCGTTCGGTCTCACAAATGTGCCAATAGTTTTCATGGCACTGATGAACCAAGTGTTCCATTCTTACTTGGACTCCTTCTTCGTGGTCTTCGTGGACAATATCTTGGTGTACTCTCACACTCGACACGACTATGCTACCCATCTTGAGATCGTTCGGAGTACACTGAGAGAGCATCGACTTTATGCTAAAATCTCAAAGTGCCACTTTTGGATGGATCAAATTCACTTCTTGGGTCACGTCATCTCAGAGGTAGGATTATCTATGGACCTAGAGAAAGTGAGAGCTGTAGTTTTCTAGGATAAATCGAAGAACGTTTTTGAGGTGAAGAGTTTCCTAGGGCTGGCTAGATACTATAGACGCTTCATTCAGGACTTTTCACGCCTAGAAGTACCTTTGACTAGTCTGACCAAGAAGGGGGTGAAGTTCTTATGGTTAGATTCTTGTGAGCCAGCCTTTCAGGAACTGAAGCGAAGGTGGACTTCATCACCGATACTAGTCTTTCTAGATCTAGGAAAGAGCTATACTGTTTATTATGATGCTTCAGGTATTGGGCTGGGAGTTTTACTTATGCAAGGAGAAAGAGTCGTTGCGTACAGGTCTCGGCAGTTGAGGCCGCATGAGAGGAACTACCCGACACATGATCTGGAGTTGGCAGCTGTTGTTAATGCCTTGCGCTGTTGAAGAAATTACCTTTTGGGAGAGCAATTTGTGGTTTTCACCGACCACAAGAGTCTCAAGTACATCTTCACTCAGCGTGATCTGAATCTGAGACAGCGCAGGTGGGCCGAGTATCTTTAGTCTTTTGATTTCGAGCTTGCCTATAAGCCAGGAAAGGGAAACGCAGTGGCAGATGCGTTGAGCAGGAGAACTCAGATTCAGGCAGTTCAGGAGGACAATAGTGAGTGGAAACTTATGGCTCTGTTCTCTGAGATGCATCTGGAGGTGCATGACAGACAGGAACAGACTTACCTATCTTCTGTAACTGTTACCTCTACACTTCTTGATCGGATATGGATGAGGAAACTATCAAACTCATAAGGCTTAGTCCTGCGGGAGAGTGTGTCAGGGGAGGACCCTCTTCCTAGATGGACAGTGGGTGAGGATGAAATCTTGTGTTTCTAGGGAAGCGTATGGGTTCCAGCAGACATACGAAAGTAGATAATGTAGGATTTTCATTCCTCAGTTTGGGCAGTTCATCCTGGTGTCACCAAGATGTACCAGGATCTTCATCGCTAGTACTAGTGGCCAAGTATGAAGAGAGATGTTTCTAGTTTCATCTTGAGGTGTTCTACTTGTCAGCAGGTGAAGGCGGAGCATCAGTGACCAGAATTCCTTTTACAACAGTTACCCATTCCAGAGTGGAAGTGGAACAATGTCGCAATGGACTTCGTGACCGGATTGTCGTGGTCGCCTCTAGGGAACAATACTGTTTGGGTTGTCATCGACAGGCTTACGAAGGTTTCTCACTTCTTACCGATCAAGGAGACCTTTAGTGTTGATGATCTGGGACAAATTTACATCCAAGAGATTGTACGTCTGTATGGAGTTCCACACTCCATTGTTTCAGACAGATATGCACGCTTTACTTCTCAGTTCTGGCGGGGGCTTCCAAAGGATTTGGTTATACAGGTACTTTTGAGTACAACATACCATCCCTAGACAGATGTCCAGTCTGAGCGTACGATCTAGGTGCTTGAGGATATTCTATGAGCTTTCATTCTAGACTTCGGCAGTTCTTGGGAGAAGCATATCCCTATGGTGGAGTTCTCCCACAACAACAGTTTTCAGGCGACTATTCAGATGACACCTTATGAGGCTTTGTACGGTAGGCTATGCCGATCACCTTTATGCTGGCTGGAGGCAGGAGAGGCAACTTTATTGGGACCTCGTCTAGTTCAAGAGACCTCAGAGAAGATAGAGTTGATTCGGAAGAGGATGGATACATCACAGTCTCGACAGAAGTCTTATTCTGATCAGCGGAGATGACCTCTGGAATTCGAGGTTGAGGATCAGGTTTTCCTGCATGTCGCACCGAGGTTGGGATACAAGAGGATTCAGAGACAGGGTAAGATTTCACCACAGTACGTCGGGCCATTTGAGGTATTTGAGAGGGTTGGTCCAGTTTCCTATCGGTTTCAGTTACCTTAGAGGTACCAAGCCAGGCATGACATCTTCCATGTCTCTCAGCTCTGACGTTACTTTTTAGACCCGTCTCATGTCTTTCAGCCCAAAGAGGTTGAGCTCAAAGCAGATGTATTGTTTGAGGAGCATCCTATCGGGATCATCGATTACAGTACAAAGGTTCTCCATGGGTGGTATGTTCCTCTAGTACGAGTGCTATGGAAGCATGGGCGAGTACAGGACGAGACCTGGGATAGGGAGGCCGATGTACAATCGCAGTGGCCGGAGCTGTTCGGGGTTTCTTCTTCTACGCCTCGCTAGGGAAATTCGGGGATGAATTTCTTTAAGGGGGAAGTTTGTAAGAACCTTGATCTTCATTTTCAGGTATGTCTTTACTTTTCTGGAGTTTTTGAGAAAATAGGAGTTTTTGGAAAATTTTGAAGTACATGCCGTGTACTTTATGAGTACATGCCATGTACTCCCTTTCCGCACCAGGCCGTGTTCGGGCCAGACACACGGTGTGTAGAGGTGAAGTGGAGGCCGCTTAAATAGGAGTATGAAAAAATGGAGTACACACTGTGTACTCAAGAAGTACACATCATGTATTTTTTTTTCATTAAACGCACCGGGGTCGCGCCTGACAGACATAACACCTTTTGTCTAGGTTTCGTTCGTCCGAGAGAAGTCGTACGACCACAGATCTTCTCCGAGCTCCAGAGACTCCATCCGTGCTCCAAATCGACTACCGTCAATTGCATTGGAACCACAGAGGTAAGATCTTCCTTCTCTTAGATATTAGTTTTCCAATTCCTCCTCTTTCTCAAGATATCTTGGGTTGAGCGTTTTAGACGTTTTCTCAGATCCTCGACGTTTAAAAGAGAGTCAATCATCGTGGTTCACGTATATCATTCTCCTAGCATCGAGGTAGGTGGTTTGTGACTTTCTGTAGGAATTTGTTGAATATTATGTGAAATTTCCACCAATACCCTTGAAGAGAGTATTGCGTGTTTACTGTTTTAGCCCTATTGTTTTCCTTCTTTGCTTGATTACTTGAGTAGAGGTAATTGTTTCTGAATAGGGTAAATTGTATTGTACTCTGGATGTTTTTATATTCTTATTTTGATTATCAGGCATTTTTCCAGTTGCCATGCCTATTTGTAGGATAGTGGAACTTTTGTACTGTTATGCTGTTGTGCCTTAGAATGATAAACAAGTAGTTCTTGAGGTCACTTGGGACGATACGCGCGCTATGCATGTTTGTTTTACACCAGGCTGAGAGAACCTAGTGTAGTGGACCATAGGGATAATGGATGTAAGGGCTTCTCCAGAGTGTCTTTAATTTACGATGTGAGACCACAGGGGGAATTGACATTGAGTTCTTCCTCAGAGAGTCTATAGTTCCTTGACGTGGGCCATAGGGGGAATTGACGTTGATTTCTTCCCAAGAGAGCCTTTAGTACGATACAAGACTATAGGGGGAATTGACAGTGAGTGCTTCCTTAGAGAGTCCATTCTTTAGCTGAACCAGAGGGGTGAGACTGTGTGTGCCTCCCAGAGGGTTTCCATTAATTGTAGGTTGAACCATAAGGGTTAGGATGTGAGAACTACCTAGGGGGTTACCTGTTGTTCTTCTTGTTGATTGGACGTTACTTGTGTACTTATATTCTAGACACTGGATTGTAGCTTCTGTGGGTTTTCCTGTTTACTGCTTCCTGTATTTTTACTGCCGTGTATTCACTGACTGTTAGGCACAAAACTTTGGGTGGTTGCCTACTGGGACCTTGTCTCACACCCTGTTTGGGCCATGCTTTTGGGCCCAAACAGATTATGTTGTTGCAGGTATAGATAAGGGCAAGCGCCCTTCTTCTACAGGTTCTTGATTGCACTAGAGTTCGAGAGCATGAGACCAAGCTGAGGCATGCGATGCTGAGGATTTGCTCATCTATTTTTCTTTTATACTTTTGTTTAGTATTGTATTCAGCATTGTGACCTATTTGGATATTTTTCTAGACATATATGTATCATGCAACATTTATACATTTTTTTTCTCCAATTGTTTATTTACTAGTCTTCCATTATTTACTCTTGTATGGATGGTTATGGTTTCTGCTATTATCTATTTGTTTTTTTTCTTCCGCTGTGTACTCTGCCAATGAGGGCATAGTTTCCCCACCATCACACCCAAGGCCCTCACTGCTAGTCAGCATCCTCTGGAGTTTTGGGAAATGCGCTTGAAGCCATGTGACCAACCGGGTATTGGGTGCCTCTGGGTGGCTTTCGGAACTGGGATGTTACATGTTACATGGATGAATTATATATTTATCACAACTCTTACTTATTATTGACCTATTATTAAAAAAAATATTTTTTCAAGAGATGGCATGCCAATATATTTTCTATCACCATCCTTTAATGATGAAAACCATTTAAATTATAGTGACCTGAATTCATCACACTACAGTAGTCCATAATTCATAGAAGCCTTCAGTAATAAAATTGATTTGTGTTATAGATTTTCATCAACCATAAATGATGGGGAACATTTGGAGAGTCATAATTGAAAGTTCCCCTTTTTAAAATTTTAATTACACTAAAATATATTTGTTTCACTCGAATTTAAATTTTTTATTGAATTTAAGTTAGAGCAGTGGATTAAATTCATATAAAAATAATGATGAAAGTTTTTGTGAAAGGAACCAAAAAAATTTTCCTAAATTTTTCTTGGTAGTTAATATTTTCTATGAGTCTATTTTCTATTTTTCATTGACTAATTTTCTGAATAACTATAATTGAAGTGGAATTTGAAAATTTTATTTGGAATATATTTTTCATTGAAATACTTAAATATGATTTGGGTGAGATATTGAACTATGTAAATAATTTAATGATGCCTTTTGTTTTTCTAAAAATGTAAATACCCTTTGACGCTATGACTGAACCTTTCCACAAATATATATATCAAAAAAAATCTTTATTATTAGGGTGGAACTGTTTCATTGTTTTACTATAGTGAAAAATGACAAAACATCATTCTTGTAATGGTTTCTTTATGATAAGTTGTAGATATACATTTCTGGAGTTTTGGAACTAAGCTTTGAAAAAATAAGTTCATTTGGGAGAACTACCCTGAATTTTATTTTTAAAATTCATTGATGAAATATTGTACTCTTTTAATTATTTTAATAATTTTCTAATGTTTAACGTTGAAAGGAGATTGTTTGGATAAACTATGATATTTTGATTTGGATAGAGAATCATATTTTGATTTTAATATTGTTTTTATGTTTGATTATGAAATATTGAGCTATAAATTTGAATATTATATACTCTTGAATTATTGAGTTTGAGCAGGGAGGTAGGGAACATAGAAGGGAGGAGGGCAGAGGCATAGAGGCATGGAGGCACGGGGCAGGGAGGCAGGGAGTAGGGCACAAGGGTCAGGGTGCAAGAGGCGAGGGTTAGGGAGCCGGGATTGGGGAGAAAAGAGCATGGTGGAGGTAGGGGAAGGGGGAAGGGTTAAGTGGGTAGGGCACATGAGTTAAGAGGTAGGAGGTAGGAGGTAGGAGGCATGAGTCAGGAGGCATGAGGTAGGGCGGAGGTGGGGAGCAGGGAGCAGTGGGTAGAGGTTGAACATAAGGGGTGCATTAGAGATGTTTTTTTTTCTGAAAACCAGAGGTTGTAAACCTAGGTTTTTATTACTTCACACTTCAGGATACCAAGGAAATATATTTGTATTTTTTTTATAGAGACTCCATGATGTAGCCACAGTTTACAACTATGGTAGTAAACCTATTTACATAGTTTAAACCATGGATATAGGGTTATTTCCACAGTTATAAATAGTTGAGATAAATATATGTGGAAGAGTATATGAACATGGTTAGTAACCCTATAAATATACCTATATCCATGGTCCATTCCATTAGGATCCATGGTTGGTGAAAATTTGGCTATTACCTATAGCTAGGTCTTCAATGTCTATAGCTACAATTATAAATCGTGGCTATAGCCTTGTTTCTAGTAGTGCATGATGAAGATAAAACATGTTAAGTTGGTGGAATGATGATGGTTGAAAGAATTGATCATTAAATTAATATTTATGTACAATGAAAATATATAAACGAGATGTTAAAATAAAATTCTCTATTATAAATTTTATTCGACAATTGAAAATTTCGATGTCACGCTATAAAAAAATTGAAATTCCACATTGACAGGATATTAAAATTATATTCCACTTCGGTTTCATGATATCCGTCATTAAAAGATATTAAAATTTTCATTTTTCATGTCAATTTTCTTAAAATTGATGTGAAAAGGTAGTTTTCTACATCATTTTTATGATAATTGAGATGGAAAATTAGTTCTTAACGTTGGTTTTTTTCAAGAACCAATGTTGAAAGACATTTTTCACATAATTAAAAAAAGCATAAAAGATGTTTAAAAACATTTAGTTCATTTTTTAATATTATATTTGAATGGGCATGGAGATAAAATGGAGTTATGGATAAAAAGTTATGGCCATTGGAAGTTGGAATTCTCTAAGAAATTATTTAGAGATGATTAACTTCCGACATCCATAAATTTTGATCTGTAAGTCCGTTTTAGCTCTACGACCAATGAAATCGAATCTTCTAAAATGAAATTCAAAAAACTTCCAAAAATTTTACTTTATTTTTCAAAAAACTGATGTGAAATATGACTTTTAACATCAGTCCTTGAAAACATCCAATGTTAAAAGTCATCTATTGAGGAATTTTAACATTGGTTTTTCAAAAACTGATGTTCAAAGTAAATTTTCAAATAAGTTTTTCAAAAAAATGATGTAAAAAATATTCAATATTTTTTTAATATCTTAATATTAAATTTGATAGGTGTTGGAGATCAAATGGAGTTAGGGATCAAAAGTTATGGACGTCAGAAGTTGGACTTCTCTAAACGATGTTTTAGAGAAGGCCAACATCCGACAACCATTACTTTTGATCCGTAACTCTGTTTGATCTCCACAACTAGACAAATAAATTATTTGGAGATGAACAACAAGTTTTTAAACATTTATAATTTCATTAATTAAATAACCAATGTAAAAATTTCGATAAGATTTATTTTTTACGTCGGTTATTAAATAACTGACGTTAAAAACCGATTTTTTCACGTTGGTTATTTAGAACCGATGTGAAAATGTCATGAATATTTATTTTTCATGTCAGTTATTACATAACTAACCTGAAAATCAGTGAAAATTCCTTTTTCATGTTGGTCATATAATAATCGATGTGAAAAATTAATTTTCATAGATTTTAACATCGGTTCTAAAAAACTGACATGAAAAATGAAACATTATAAATTGTTTTTGTACTAGTGTGTATAGAGTTAGCATGATCATAAATAGAACCTCACCACTTGTTTTAAGGCTTTGGAATATGGGGAATCATTCTTGAGTTATGTAACACTCTAGTTTAATCATGGTGGTGGTGGACCTGGCTGGGGATGTTACACCATATTGGGAGTCTTAAGGGTTTACACAAGATTTTTTTCCATACATGGTATTGGGATTGACCCCATATAGGTCCACCTATGTATTCTTGATAGGGTGATAAAAAAAATAGTTTAGTTTCATATATTAAATCTATATAAAAAGGAATGAAACTTAACCTTTAATAAAAGGGCTTGAAATTTTAGGTTGAACAAGGAGGAATGACATATAGTGTAACTCTATATATATAGGTTGTTCCAAACCTTTTAATGACATGTGATGAGGAACCATGTGGTACCTTTTAAGGTCATTAAACTATGATTTCTTTATGTATTTTATGGTCTTGTGGGTTGGACCACCATCTTGTTGTTTATGGTTATATAACATGGACTATAAGGTTAAATTTTCCTAGAAATGGTATGAGTGAAGGACTTAATTATGGTTGATCCTTGAAGTTCACATAATTGAAAAAAAGTGAATAATGTGTCAGACTTATACCAAGTAGTTAAAATTAATGAAGAAATACCAATGGTATTTGGGTTTGAAATTATTGGGAACTGTAATACAAGAGGGTTCCAATTGAAAAAAATACATAAAATGTTTCTAGATAGGATTATAGATAAATTTTGGGGATTATGTTGGGGTGATATACAAAAGAAAAAAAATACATAACAAACATCCATGATAACACTCATGGAAAGGATGAATCCCATGGTATATTAAAGAAAAAATATCCTTATTATCAAGGGGGTTTGTAATTGACTATGCCTTGATATCCAACTCAAGGAACTAGAGCACCATGGGGGAAATATTTTACAAGATGTAAAATATTATTTATTAAAAGGGTGCATAACTAGGTAGTTCATCAATGAGAATTGAGTGGAACTAATTAAAATAGGTTTCAACATTAGGATACATGTGATTCTAGAGTTTAAAAAATAGGGTTATACGCTAGAAAGGGGATAACAACATGCAATGATTAATTGCAAAGTATGTGTCTAAAGAGGTGTTTATTATTGGATACTTGATTACATTAAAACATTATTTAGGGTAAATGAGCACATAAACTTGAATTATTGGGTATATGAACATGTATATACTAGGTTTTGGGTATGTATTCATGTTATCCATAGTTAGGGAATGCATTCGTTTGGAAAATTGGTTCTCCATCATAGGGGGATATGAGAATATTATATAGTAAGGGTTGATTTATAATTTAAAGGGACTAAGTGGCCTTAATGAAAGGGACACATTGGATTTTTGGAATCAGGGATATCATGTTGGAAAGGGTTATGAAAAAACACTCAATTACATTCCTTCATTTCCTTTGTGGTTACCTATAGGAGTTAAGGGTCATGTGATTTCATGTGTGCCCCACCACTCTGACCTCTTTAATTTTTTTGGATATTTGAAATGAGGAAATTAGTAGTGTATTTATAGGAAAATATATCCATGAATGTATGATAATAGAGGTATTACATTATTTATGCTTTTGAAGATATATATGAAGTCATGTAGGCTTGAGAAGTGGGATACAGTGTTACGTAAGATAGACTTTTTCAAAATTTTCTTCATTATCAAAAGTTTCTTTAAAATTATACTAGAAAATTTTGATGATGGATAATCGATTATGTGATTTTATACAAATAAAATCCCTCATAATTAGATCCATCTGAAATGTTAATGATAAAATTCTATGAAAAATTGAAGGAATTTTGGGATTTTACTTTTATTCTCATAAAACGGGTTCCTGACATAGAATTTCCATTCATATAAATAAAGGGGAACCAATCCTTTGGATGATTAATTTTGAGTTTTTTGTAACGCCCTGACCCTAGTTACCCAGAGTCGGTGCATTATTACATAACATTGGCATGATCACAAGAAATATCAAATCTCGAAAGACCGATTAGTTTAGTAGCATTGGAATAAATAGATACATTAATAAAGTTTACATTACATCAAAAAATTAAAACTACAACAATATAGTCTCCATAGTCCACACTCTTATCCCCTCATACTATCCCTGCAGGTCATTCATAAATTACTTCTTCACATACTGGGAAAAATAAAACATAGAAAATGGGTGAGCTCAAATGCCAAGTAAGGATAACAATATAGTGGAAACTTTCATAAATAGGAATAAACATTTAAGGAAATGTATAACTAAAACAAAAGCCTTTTAAACTTGAAATTCAACATAATATGGAAGAAATAAAATTAAATAATTCCATTTACTTATTCACATGGATATTCTACTAATCGAATAATCACATGCAATATCAATAACCACTTTCATAATGATGGAATGCATAATGCCAGACTATCATAACCACGTAGCCAAGGCCTTGTGCCAAGACTAAAAATAAGATTTTGTCAAGGCCTTGTGACAAGACACTAGTTTGTCTCATGAGACATACCAATGCATCAAGGAGCTATAGCGGGCTCCACCCGTCACATATTAAGTCCAATGCATTCCTTATATGAACAGGTTTAAACATAACATAAACATTCGTATTAAAACTAGCATAAGAAATGTAAATACTTTCTTCATAAACCATGAATGGTATAAAAATAACATATACACAGTCAAACATATCACAAAAACTTTAATACAATATAGAAGTTTTGTATCATAATAAATCAACTTCAAATAAGCGTAAAATTCATCAAAGGATGTTGACATAGATGAAATCAAAACTCTTTTTAGATAAATATGTCTTTCTATTTTGAAATCATTTAAGAGTCATATATTTATAAAATAAAACATTTTATTTGAAAATATTCTAATAAGATTGTAAGGGAAGCTTCAACAATTTTATAACGGCGGAAAATAGCCGCACCCGCTGTATAAGTTAAAAAAAACATTCTTACCTTAATTTTGATGAAAAGGTTAAAAAGCACCTTGTTTGGAAAACAACGGAAATATTCTTTTATAAACTTCTTATAAAAGTAAAACAAGGGTATAAATGACTTTAACCCATATTATTTAAAATAGTAAGAATGTTTTGAAATACCTTTTTAAGAAACATGGATGTGGATGATAAAGAGGTTCCAGTAGATAATTACGTATAAACAACCTCGGATAATGAAGAGATTGTGAAATAAACCCTTACCTTGTACTTTTCCTTGTTTGAGGATAGGTTAACCTCATGTATAATGGTGAAATAATTGTTATTAAATTTTACAAGAATCATATACATTAATATGATATCATATATGATCTTTTAACATTTATTTGTTAATAATATCTTAGTATTATCGTTGTTTCGGGTGTTAACTTACTCGTTTTCTTTTATATGTTTTGTTACGTAAGCCGTGTTTTTCATGGATAGGTTGTATATTATTCATATCAAGAATGATATCAAGTCCTTAAACATTATTTTTAAATCATCAAATGATAATTATACTTGAATGGATATGGTGGAGAATGAATCTCATCACGTTCGTGGAGACGGTAGTCTGTACGTACGCACGAGCGACAATATCATTCTTTTGATATTTAAATAATATATAATTGGATGGTATATAATATATAGAGAATCATTATCATGTTATATTTATTATTTACATGAATTAAACATCATTATTATACCTATCCAAATAATAATTTATTGAATAACAATTACACCACGACGTGGATACGGTAAGTCGTACGTACACACGTATGGTGACATGTCATTCAAAGGATGGATAGAATAATGAATATGGTTGTACCATATTTATAATAATATTACAGTATATAGTATATAATGGATTAATTATTTTAAAATGGGAATAACAAAGAAAGAAGAAGTGGAAGAAGAAAGGAACTTGAAAAAGGGTGGTGAAATCATTACCTCTTCTTCGGGTTCTTTCTTTTGATTTGATCAAAAGGGCTCCTTAGGTTGGATTTCTGACTAAATTAAGGCCTCTATGATGAAGTGAGGGAAGTTGAGAGAGTATTTGGGCAGAGTTTGACCGAACCAAAAGGCTTTTATGGTGTGAATTAATGAGAAGGGGGAGTTTCCTTTTATAAGAGGGGTGAGGGGCACCTTTGGAAAAGCTAGAAATATTATTTTAAAATAAATTCATATTCGGTTTCTAATGGCTCAAAAGTGGATTATTTAAAGGTTAAGGTGGGGATGGGTCGAAAACCACTCAACCAATAGAATTTAGACAGGTTTGGGTCATAATATTAACCTTATCTTTTAGTTTTGACTCTTAGTTAATTAGTTTGACACTTACCATGTCACTTTATATTTTTATATTATATAGTTAATAAACTTACTATATACATAAAAGATACCCTCAAGTGGTCCATTAATGATACACCTATGATGATATAAGTCTCTTTGATGAACCTTATATTTTTAGGAATTTAATATCTATTAATAATATAATATTTGTTTTAAAAACTCTTTTATGTCAATTTTGACACTATTTGGAAAATTGATTTTTGTGAAAATCATAACAGAATGATTACTTCTAAAAAAGTTAATTAAATCATTTCTAACATGTCATATTAACCTAGAAAATTAGTGTAATTCATAAAAAGTCTCAAATTATATTTATTTGGGTATTTATAATATCAATTATTTTAATTTTTTCACTATTATGGTAATTACTGCATCATAATTGTGTCATAAATAAATTAAATTATTTAATGTCTAAAAATTATAAATAAAATATAATTATGTAGGAAATATTTTTATATTTCTAATGAATATTTACAATCAAATTTAACTTATGTATAACCATATATTAAAAATGTTTTAGTAAATAAACTTTGATTTTAACTCTTTTAACTCTTCTTTGAATTAAATAATAATAAATGTGCTAATCTAATCCAAGTGGACCTAAATGATAATATTTTATTCCTAAGTTTGTTTTTGGTCGAATTAAGATTATCCAATAGAATTAGGACATGTGTTAGGGTAATATTAATATCATTTTTACCCTTAATTACCCTATTTACTTTTAACCGTGGTAAATAAAAGTAAAAAGTTATTATTCACCAAAAATTATTTTCATCTCAATGAACCACATTTTAGTCCTTGATATTAACCGTGTCTCTCATATTTTCTAAATTCCACTCACAAAAGCGGTAAAATTAAGTTTTATGAAAAATTCAGTTTTTTAACTACCACTTAGTAGTTTCACTATTCATCAAAAAATGAAGTTTTTCAGAAAAATACCAAAAATTCACTCTAGGCTAATTTGGATATTCCGAATCCAAAAATGAAGTCCATTTTGAAAAATAAAATTTATAAATTTCAAAAGGTGGGTATTACTATTCGTAACAGTTAGTTTGATTGGTTGTGGTGTGTTAGAACTTGATGTTGCGTACAACACACGCTATTGCATTATTCAAAGAGAAGCGTACCGTAGAAGCTTGGGGTGTTACATTTTTCATGTCTAAAGAGATATTATCTTTCATTATTAGTACCATTTTATTACAATATTTTCATCCCCATCCCCACTTAAGTGAATTCATTTCTTTTTTCATGATGGATTAGTTTTTCCACTACTATGTGATGCTTATATGAGAATCATGCCATGTAATGGTTATATGTTTTTCATAAAATTTCCAATTTTTTTGAAGTTTTTCATGAACTTGTACTAATTTAATGTTTTAAAAGGTAAATGGATTTTGAATTCTCTCAGTATTCTTCTAAAACTATAATTGAACACCAAAATCAGGGGTTAAGTTTATTGACAATAAACATCATGGATTGGTCATCCCATATCAATGGGTCCTAAAATTAATTCAGAGTTAGGATTGAGGTAATATCAACTATATAATCAAATCCCCTTTTATGGTTTTTTTTATTTTAGGATACATTAAAATACTAACACCAAATCACAATGTATCGAGAAATAGGTTCATCCCTAAAAATGAAACCCTGTGATCAAACATTTCATTAAATGGATATTATTCTTGGGATGATGAGTTTTAACCAAGGTATATCTTGTGGTATTATTCCAAAATAGTGGATTATTGGTCTCATATTGTTGAACCAAATTTTTATTACATACCCTTCTCTTAATTCTAAGTCATTGATAATCAACCCAACTAAAAACCAATTTATGATTTATACTACGGTGGTGGATTTGGATGGTCCTATGAATATTAGATCTGCTAGAGTTGTATTAAATTTTATGTGTATTTAAATAATTATAGTATCTATGAGGTTTTATGGGTCTCCCAATCATAAAAATACACATTAGAAAATATTATTCTGATTTTTTTGAGACATTGAGCTCCAAAAAAATTCTTTTTCACTTGATATATGATGAGTTTGGAATTTACCTACACTACCAGTAAAACAGTTTTTCCCGGTGCCAACCTTTATCAGCACTAATGAAAAAGCGGTGATAAAGGGGGGTAACTTTATGAGTGCTAAAAAATGCGCTGATAAAAGTTCCCCTTTATCAGCACTTTTTTTGCGCTGATAAAGGTACCCCCTTTATTAGCGCTTTTTTAGTGCTGATAAAGGGACACCCTTTATCAGTGCATTTTTTAGTAGCGCTAATAAAGGGTCGACTTCAAAAAAAATTAAATAAAAATAATATATTAATATATTAATATATAAATATAGTTATATTGATATAAATATAATATATAATTTTTAGATATATTTTAGATAAGTATAAATATACATTTACACCTAATATACTTAATATATAAGATATTTAGTGAAAATAGCTTATAAAAAATTTAAAAAATATTTTTAATTAATAATTTTCTAATTATTATGGAGTAATAGTCATTTAATAACAATTTTAAGACTAAAAAAATAAAAAAAATAAAAAAAATATCCAAAATATGTTGAAAACGCAACCTGAACTTCAAACGACCATATCTTTTGATCCGGGTGTCCGTTTTACCTCTACCACATATAAAATAGAATCTTGCAATGAGATCCACGCGCTAATAACCTAGTCAAAGCCTCTATCACATTTTTCGAGGCCAAAAAAGGCCCATAAGGCCTCTAAAACTAAGTTTTTAGTCGGGATACCCTGATTTTTTTAACATTTTGTGGATTTTCAGCCACGTTTAAGGGGGTATTATTGGATTTTTTTGGTGGGGACTGAATTTATTCCAAGGTATTACATTCATATTGATATTATGTATTTTAAATTTTATCATTTTTTACAATGCACTGCTATTTATATTCAAATATATAACAATATATACATATTTTTTATATATTCACACATAAAAATTTAATTATAATTATAAATAATAAAATATATTTACATATAAAATATATTAGACTTATCTAAATGATAACTAATATCTATTTTATTTAAAATACCAATATATAAATATTTATATACAAATATATTAATCTAACTATATATATATATTAATTTAACCACATATATATTTTAATATAACTACATATATATATTAATATTAATATAAATATATATATTAATATCACTATAAATATATATATTAATATATCTATATATATATATATATTAATATAACTCTATATATATTAATATTACTATATATATATTAACATAAATATATATTACTATACGAATAAATATAACTAAATATATATATATATATAAATAGAGATATATATTAATATAACTATATATATATATAATATATTATCTTTATCTAAATAATAACTAATATCCATTTTATTTAAAATACCAATATATGAATATTTATATAACTATATATTAATCTAACTATATATATTAATATAACTATATATATATTAATATAACTATATATATATATTAATATAACTGTAAATATATATATTAATATAACTATATATATATTAATATAACTATATATATATATATATATTAATATAAATATATATTACTATACGAATAAATATAACTAAATATATATATAAATAAATAGATATATCATAAATAAGAGAACAAATCAATATAGGGGAGTGGCAAAGGCTTCAGGAATGCAGGGGGGAGGTCTCGAGATCAAATCTAGGTGGAGGCCGGGGCACGCACGCATGGGTGAATTTAAGGGGATAACGCTGATAAAGGTGGGTTATAGCGCTAATAAAGGGTGGAGGGGGTCTGTGTGGGTGCTGGAGGGTGCGGGAAAGCACTGATAAAGGGGGATCAAGCGCTGTAAAAAGCCCCCCCGAGATTGCCAGGATTTTTTGTAAAAAAAAATCAATTTTTTTTAAACATTTATCAGCACTAAAAAAAGCATTGATAAAAGGGGTATTTTATCAGTGCTAAAAATAAAGCACTGATAAAGAACCCTTTTATCAGTGCTGCGTTTTAGTGCAGATAAAAGACCCCTTTTATCAGCGCTTTTTTTAGCGCTGATAAAAGGGGTCTTTATCAGCGCTTTTCAGAGCACTGATAAAGGGGACCCCCCTTTATCTTTTCCGGAATTATCAGTGCTTTTCTAGCACTGATAAAGGCCATTTTTAGCTCTGATAAAAGGGGTATTTGTTGTAGTGCTACAAGACATCTTCATGATTGAATGGCTCCTTATTTTGGGGGTAATATATGGAAAGTTTTTCTTTATGTCATATTATTAAGGAGTAATGAAAATAATATTTCTATGGAATATTAAATATTGTAGGTTTCATAATGTTTTATGAGGAAAAACCCATCCACATGTCAAGATTCAATTTGACACAAGGGTAAAAATTAAAGGGTTTTATATGGGACAATCCTTATCCAAATGCAGTAGAAATAATAAAACAAAATAATTTTTTTTATAGAATCAATCCATTAATTTTGACTGAAATATATAAATAAATAATGAATATCTTTTTATCTAATGATCCTATCTATTAAATCATATTCACATGATCTTTATAGGGATCATTGATAAGAATCCAATGGACTCCTTCCTCTTAGGGTATGCATGGGCTTTATGAATCTCCCAATTCATGGGAAGTATCTGATTCAAGTTAAAACATATTAGAACCTTTATCTAAATGATTAAAGAAAATTATATATAATGTATCTTTGATTTAAGGAGTTTTCATAGTGATCAGATCAAAATCTCCAATGTGTAAAAATAAAAAACCATGAGTCTATTTATATAACTTTCCAAGGAACCTCCTTGGATTATAAATATTTATCAAAGATTTGTCTTTTAAATGAAATGTGTATGATTTATTTTCATATATTACAAATATTTGTAACCATTGATTCATAAATTTTTAACATTTAATCATTTTTTTGGATGTTGAAACTCCTTAAATCACCATAAAATGAGGATTAATCTAAATACAATAGCTTATAATAGGAGAATGAAGTTAAGTAATACATTATAGAATAATTTATAAACCTCCATGCACTAAAAAATGATGTAATTAAATTAATTACATAATGGTTTACACTAGGTCAAACCATTTCATGGTTTATATCACCATGTCATTGTTTAGTCTTTATTACATATTTCTTTCAATCTACCACTTACACAAAAACTTCATTGTATTTTCACACTTTCACCTTATATCACATCATATATAATAACATGTAAAAATTTATTAAAAGATCCTTTTGGATATATTTTAAAATTCCTTTTTCAAAATATACAATTCATTTTCACCATATGATACATCATATGAACCAACTTGAGAAAATCTATCGAAAACTTCTTTTGAATATCTTCCAAAAACCTTTAGGTCAACTCTTAATGTTTCGTACAAAAACTTTTATAAAAAAACGTAATAATCATTCAAAAAAACACATATTGTAACCCTTAAAGCCTTTGTAGTAGTTAAAATAATTATGAATTCACTAATCCATAATTATAGGCCAAGTGTTACCTCTAAAAAAGTGTCAATTCTATTTAAGATACAAAGGGATCTTCCATGATATCTATCAAACACACGTATCTATATACCCATGTCCACCATATGCATCATATAAAAATATAAGTAATTATATAATACATTTTTATAATACATAGAGTGATTAGAGGACATGGATAATGTTAATATTGTACAACTTAATCTTATATTCTTGATTCTACAAGTATAAACTGGCTAGTTAGATGATCACATCACATGTCACTCACCCAGATGAATGATCACACCATATAATAATCATATAAATAGATAAGAACATGACATGTACCATAACTAGGTATGAAAAAAATCCATTCTTAGTTTATTTCAATCAAGGGCCCTAATTTCATACCGCATTATATGAGAGGAAAAATCTCATATTGGTTAAACCTTAACCGATGATATGATCAACAACATGACCAACCACCCCTAATTTTATTAGCCACTAGGATTTTATAATTAAGGTATCAAAGTATAAGGGTTTTCATGATAGTTATATTTTCAACATCAGGTATGAGGATTCAATATAAAACATTCACCCTTAGTATAATAAAGAAATAGTGTATAAAACTCCATATAGTATACATAGAGGGGCATCCAACACACAAAAATATTTCTATACCTCGTGCGAAAAGTTCACATATCTATATAAAACCCAACCAATGATTGTATTCACATTTAATTATAACCTATAATACTATATGATGATCATCGATTAAGGATAACTCAAAGTCATACTTTGAGAGGTTAATTAACATTTCACTTCATGAATATATGCACCCAACAAGAAAGAATGATTAAGTGGACATGGATCTTTTATATAAAATGAAAAATTTTAAATTCTTAAACTTCTCTAAGAAGACTAAAAGATAGTATATAAGCTACTGAATAATCATATACTATATGATAGACCTCCAAATAGTCCTTATGTTTTCTTCATATTTAAGGTTTTATTAAACTCATTTCATCACTATGAAAATCCTACCACATCTCTATGTGGCCATATAATAAACCTCATACTAAACTCCTTTAATGGGTATCGTCTATGAAGAAATATTATTATAACCATCACTAATACAAAACAAACCTTTAAAAGAACTGGTATTTATTAGTGCTATAACAAACCATTGATAAATGACATATTTATCAGTGCTATATAAAGCAATGATAAATTTAACCTTTTATCAGCATGTCTTTTTTAGTGATAATAAAAGAAAAAATTTAGCAGTGATTTATTTTTATCACTGATAGAGGTATTTTTTATCAGTGATTTAATTTTAACACTGATAAAGGGTATCCTTCATTCGCACTTTATTTTTAGTGCTGATACAAGGTATCTTTTATCAACACTTAAATTTTAGTGCCGATAAAGGGTATCCTTCATCAGTGCTTTATTTTTAGTGATGATTACTATTTATATAAATAAAATGAAATAATGAAATAAATAAAAATTAAAAAATGTTTTTATTAAAAAAAATATTACAAATTTTATTAATTAAATAATTATTTCTAAAAATCAATAGATTGATTATACATTGTTAATTATTAAACATTTTATTAATTAGATAATTATGATAATTAGTGTTATTAAATTGTATATATTAAATATATAGATATATATTAATGTATATATATATGATTTATATATTACATAATATTTATGTACTTTACATTAAATAGTCATATGTTTATTGAATAATGGTTTATAATTATAAATTAGCATGAATTAAAAATATTGACTATAATTGCATTGTACTCGACATATAATTGAATGGCATTTGATTTTTCATTTTAACATAGATCAAATGTGTGTTATATTGATTTTACATATATGTAATTAATGAATTTTTATATACAATACATATAAATCAAACTTATCCATTTTTTCAATATTGTTAAAGTGTACTTATTCTCAATTTATTCAATTTCACTCAATTTTAACATAGATGAATGCACTTAAAAGGAGATATTCATTAATAATGTTAAAAATATATTTTTAGAAAAATATATTTATAAATGTATAGTAACTATATTTATAAAATTAAATATTTATAATTATAAATAAATAAATATTTTTTTACAAGTATATATATAATTATAAATAAATAATTATGTATATTTAAATAATTATTAAATTTATAATAAATCTACTTAAATAATGAATTTATTTACTATATTTATATTTATATATATTTATCAAATATATATGTATAATTATATAAATATATATAATTATATAAATAATATTTTTTAAAATATTTCTATAATTAGAAATTTATAATAAATATATTTAAAAAGGAAAATATTTACTATATTGATATTTATATATATTTATTAAGTATTTATAAATTTTTGCAATTTTATATTTATATTTATATTTATAAATCCTTTAACAACACTTCAATAATAAGATCTCATAAAAGAATCTTTATCAGTGCTTTTTCCACACTCATAAAGATGAGGATTTATTAGTGATAAATAATGTGCTGATAAAAATAATGATTTATGAGTGATCTAATTTTAGCACTGATTAATATTGGTTTTATCAACAATTTTTTAGCACTGATAAATATCCCTTTTATCAGTGCCTATGTTATAAGCACTGATAAAAGGGCTATTTATCAGCTCTTATTTGTAATCGTTGATAAAAGTATCCTAATCTATTTTAAAAACCCTAACCATTTGCGAAATCATCACGATATCATGAGATTTCCGTGGAATCTACCAACTACCGATGCTCCTCCTCGGTGAATTGAAGATTGAATCACACCACTCGACTGTTGTTGGTGCTTCAGTTACATGAACATCTCATCCGACATCCAATTTTTGATTGCGGTTGTGATTCAGGTGGGGTTTCTCATCCCTTTCCAACAATTTCTCCGCCTGAGGTAGGTGGTTCCATGCCCTAAATTTTTTAAATAATTTAATTTTCTCGCTTGGTTAATTTTTTCATTCTATATAGTTTATTTTAGGGGTGAGAACATGTTTTGGAAATTCTTTGATAAAAATTTGTGTTGAAAATAAATTTTATAAAGAGAAATTGTTATATTTTTACATAAGACTTGCTATGAAAAATCAGTGGAAGTGTTCAATTAATTGTTTTAGTAGTTAGAAATGTGTTTTTTTTGGGTGATTAAGGTGTGGGTGTGTTGAAGATAGATTTTTGATGGGGAATGGATCATTTTGGGAATGTTAGCCTTATTGTGCGCTTTTCAGTATGAGTTGTGAAGTGTTTAAATAATGAAGTATTTGTTTTAGAAATAAAATTTGGGATGTTGAAATGGTTTATTAAATGGTGTGAGTGATGATAAATGTAGTTTCGAAGGGTTTGGTGTGTTTTGTGTTGGGTTTGGATTTTTAATATAAAATGGCTATGTTGTGTGTGTGTATTTTAGTGTGGTGTTCTGTGGGAGGGTTTTATGAGTTTTTTTAAAGGTATAAATCATTTTATGAAAGGTTCATAAACCTGGATAGGTTTGGAAGTAAGTTATTAAAGGAAATTGACATACTTCTCAATGTTGA
Source organism: Viscum album (assembly GCA_963277665.1). Taxonomy (NCBI): domain Eukaryota; kingdom Viridiplantae; phylum Streptophyta; class Magnoliopsida; order Santalales; family Viscaceae; genus Viscum; species Viscum album. Next base: position 23,680,507 of record OY728160.1, on the reverse strand, counting down.
ACATGTTGAACCTTTTTTAATGTGGATTGTAAATTGTTTTAAAGGATGGAAGGAATGCTTTGAAAATGATTTCAAGTTGTGTACAAATTTTTAAAAAAAGAGACTTTCTAAGGAATTGGTTGTGAATTGGTGTAAACTCTAGTTTTGTTAATTAGAAGTGTTATATAAATTATTTAATAGATTTATTATATTATATAAGTGTTGAAAATTATGTTTTATGAGTTTATGTGGTGCATTTTATTTTAAAAGTAGAATTTTCATGTGAACTTGGGTGTGTTTTTGAAGTAAAGCCTTGCAGTGCCTTTGAGGGTTAATTTAGAAATTTTTTTAAATGAATTATTAACATACATAATAGGTGATATGCATGTTTTTGAAATGATTTTGTGTGAATATATTTTCAAATGGGGTTTGGTTGTACAAGTAGTGGCACACTATGTGTATTTTTTTTCATGACTTGTGTGTGTAAATGTGTTGTGTTAATGACATGTGAATGTGAAACTTGATTGAGAAAAAATAAAAGGGAATCTTGTGTAATTGGTTAACTTGATTGTGCTATTCTAGAGAATCTTGATGTTTTCACATTAAAATTATTTTCCATATAATTAATATATCACTTCATATTTATGTTTAATTTATTTATTTTTAGTATTACTCACATAATAATTGTTTTCTTATACAGGTGGATTCATTTGTTCTAGTTGGGGTGCTCTGTCTAAATTTCATGATTATTCTCCCTTAAAATCCTTTCACCCATGCAATGGTTCATTTATCACTTTCTTTCAAGTTACCTCTACTTCCTTTGTAGAAAGAGAAATGATGCTACCTCTGCTTAATCACATAGGAAATTTTGATGTTTTCATAGTAAAATCATTGTCTATAAAATTAAGGTATCATTTCATATTTATGTTTAATTCATTTTTTACTGTTACTCATATAATAATTTTTTTCTTATATAGGTGTATTTTATTTTTGAGTTGGGGTGCTCTGTCCAAATTTCATGCTCCTTCTCCCTTAAAATCATTTCCCCCATGCAATAGTGTATTTATCACCTTATTTCAAGTTACCTCCACTCCCCTTACAATAATAGAAATGATGCTTCCTCTTCTCAATCATAGAGGAAATATTTATTTTTACACAGTAAAATCATTGTCCATATAATTAATTTTTTGTTTCATATTTATGTTTAATTTTTTTTTATTTTTAGTATTACTCACATAATAATTGTTTTCTTATATAGGTGGATTATTTTTTTCAAGTTGGGGTGCTCTGTCCAAATTTCATGATTCTTATCCCTTAAAATATTTTCACCCATGCAGTGGTGCATTTATCACTTTATTGGAAGTTACCTCTAATTTCTTTGTAGGAAGATAAATGTCACTGCCTCTACTCAATCATAGAGTTAATCTTGATGTTTGAACAGTAACATTATTGTCTATATAATTAATATATTTTTTCATATTTATTTTTAATTTATTTCTTCTTAGTATTACTCACATAATAATTGTTTTCTTATAAAGGTGGATTCTTTTGATCAAGTTGATGTGGTTTGTTCGAAGCTACTCATGTAGGGTTGGCAGTTCGACAAAGATAGTCAATGGAAATCATGGTAATATTGATAGTTAGGATTATTTTTGAATGTATATAATCATTTTTATTCATGTAATTGTATAAAACAATATTTGAAATGTCTATAATATAGTGTTTTTTCTGGTATTTGTGTTGTAAATTTAATTTCATTTAAATTCTGTATTGGGACTTGTTTATGTTGATATATCTGATGTGTTTCTGGTGTTGTGGTGTACTATAAGATCACACTATAGTGGTGCTACATTGTGCTTTTTTTAACACACTATATTATGGCCTTTTATCAATAATTTTGAAAGTAATGATAAAGAACGCATTTATCAGCGCTTCTAAAAGCGGTGATAAAGGTCTACTTTATCAGTGCTTCTACAATATTGATAAATATTTATTTTAGACACACTTTAATAAGAAAAGATAAATTCCACATTTGTAAGTTCTTTTATTAGCACTGATAAATGTCCCCTTTATCAGTTATTTTTTAGCCCTGATAAAAGTCATGGGCTTTTAACATCTGTCAGATTGTCAATGCTTTTCTAGTGTTGATAAAGGCCATTTATAGTGCTGTTAAAGGCATGTTTTTAGTAGGTAATGGTGAGTTTAAAATTTATAACCCTATTGTTAATTTATTTGAACATAGTATTCAGAATACTTTACAATATCTATTGTTATGGTATGAATTAATTATTTTGTCCACTTAGAACGCTTTCTAAGATCATTATCATCATCCCGGGACATTTATATTCAAAATTTTACTTTTAGATTATTTAGCAGCAAATTTTAATAGAACTCTTTACATTAAGTTAATTCTTTAATAACAATACCTAAACTTCTTTAGTGCATAAAGTGACTTTTAATTTGAATCAATATGATATAATTATTTTTTATAGTTCAAACTTCACAATGTCTAAACAAAATCCCTATAACCACTTAGAAACTATAGTTTCACCAAAATACAATACTACAAAAAACTTCTTTATATTTAAGAAATAAAACTTATATCCTTACTAGATATATTTAATAAATAAGTTTCTCAAAATCATATCTTGTTTGATATTCTATGTTTTTGGAGAAATATTTTTAAAAGAAGTTTCTATTCATAAAAATAGGCCACTGTTTCGTGGTGGGAACTCATTCCCTTAGATTTTAAAAAATAAATTGAATAAAATATCTTATCCTAGAATTTTTATCTTTATATTCTTATCAATTATGCTATATAATAGATAAAATCATAAACAATGTTTATCAAAACAATCATCTCATATTATTATTGACAACAATTTTTTATAAATAATTTATTTTATTATATAAAATAAAAATAATATAAAAATAATCAATCTTTATTCCAACCTACTTTATCTTTGAATTAGTCTAATATATCCACATCCTTGTTGTAGAAACCCTTGATCTATCACTTTAATTCATACTTCATGATCTAACCATGAATTCTTCTTTAGTTTTGAACTATTATACATATCCACAACAATTTTTTATATATATTAGGCATCATATACCATTTAAAATATGTGAATTAATTTATATAACATTAATAAATGATATTAAATCTCTATGAAGTTTCATTCACACCTTAAATAATTTTGGAAAATTTCATCTTTAATATCTAGTTTTTCCATAGTGGGAACATTACCCTTCCTTTGATGATCCTTTATTTGTTTCAGAGGTTATTATTAAATCTCCACTACCACTATTCTTATCCTTCTATAATTTTTCACCCATTCCTTTTAATACCATCCCCATAGAACTTTTTCTTGAAACTCCCATGTCTTTATCAACAATCCTTCACATATTTAAAAGACTAATTAAAAAAATGTTGAACTCATTTATGTTATAATTCAATGTAAACTATTTGATTCTTTCTATAATCAATTAAAAAATTAAGAATATGGACATATCAATCTTGATCGGGAACCCAATAATCTCTAATTAATACTAATAAAATTTATTGTATGATATAAAACTAATCTACCCTCTACCATCTTATACTGAAAAGTGATTTTAAAACCCCATCTCTCTTGTATAACTTATTCTTGATAGAGTCTTCTTATATTTTCTATCATCCCAAAATCATCCATATTCTTATGTTACTTTTTAGCCTTTGGATTCATAGAAACCAGTATTAACATGAAACACCATGAGATTATTTACTATTATTACTGTAAAATTATTTATCTTATTGATTATATTTATCAACATGAGGTTTATTAGGATGTTTTTTTCTCTAAATCATAAAACCTTCCTTCTTTTTTGAGAACTATTCTCAAATTCCTATACCATTCAAATATGTTTCTTTTATTATGATTTTAATTCTCAAGTATTGATCTCAAAGTTAATTTTGAATATGATGATTCCATTTTTAATCAATATAAAATGTTTACAATCGTTTAATAATGACTTATATTAAATGTGATCCCACTAAAATTTTGAATTTGTTCATCATATCCATTAGTAGGACAATATATATATTTCACGAAGTAATGCATTAATTTTATCATTTATCTCACCACATAGATTTTTAGGTTGACTATCATGTCAATCATATCATATATGGCTCTTGGATAGTTGAGAAGAAATCTCTTTACCCAAATCCATTAGATAAACTATCCCAACACTATTCCTCATGTATCATAATATTTAGGATTTTACAGCTAAGTGTAACCCAAATATCATTCCAAATATGAAAAATTAATCCTATTAGGGTCACCTATAACTTACCAGACACAATATAACCCAAGAGAACATATCTTTAGTATCAACCAACCTGGTTGGATGATCGAGTATATACCATGTGTTCACTTGGCAAGGAATCTAACAATTTTTACTCTTAGGGAGGTTTTAATATCTCACGATATTATGTCATGTATTCTATTTATGTATACATGATTATAATGATTTTGTTTTAGTATATTATAACTTCAACCAAATTAATATATTCAAAACATATTAATGAAACTCTTTAAGAAACTCATGATTTATTTTACTTATCGAAAAACAAAATCCAATTGTATTTATATATATCTAAACATATTCCATGTATAAGGTATATGAAAAATTATCATATATATTTATGTAATCATATAAATATTAAATCCCTACAAGTGAATTCATGATGTGATAGATAATAAACACTCATTTTCTAGATAAATCATAACCCCCTAGGATAATGAGAATTGAAACCCTAAGTCACACTGTCCATGGATGACTACTCAAAGTGACCATAATTATAATAAAATCCTAAAACTAAATATATATAAATCATAAACAAACTTTAATTTATATCTCATAATCCATAAAAAATGGATTCATGGTTGAACAAAACTAAATATTTTACCATACTAAGCTTGTAACTCCTTATATGCATGGTATGGAATTTATAAGAAGAACTTTAAAACTTTATACTAAAACATGAATATATTAAATATATAACACTTATATTTATAAATAATAAATTATAAAATAAACTAAATAAATGAGAAATTTATAAATTCATATGAAAGATAATAATTTATGAATATTTCATAAATAAACAATTATTAACAGTTTGTAATTAAACATGATTTATGGAAATTCCATTAATAAAAAAATATGATCATTTAATATTTATTTTAATATAAATTTCTTAATATTAGTATTTTATATTTTATTTAATATGAACTCCATTATATTTTAGAAATATATTATATTTTAGGAAATCATTTATAATCATATAATCATTTGACATTTTTTATAAATATATTACAAAAAAATATTATATAATTATTTTTATTAAAAAACCTTATCAAATCCTCCAAAACTATTTTTTAATGGTTTAAATAAAATTTAAAATAAGTCCTTTAATATGAAAATTTCATATATTACAACCCACACCAAATCGTTTCACTGAAGTCAAAGGAAAGCTAAATTTTAGTGGATGTGGAACTGAGAAAGGTTTAAATTTTTTGATTCCAATTGAGAATTAGAAATTTTAGACACACATTAAATATTGAAATGTATTTTTGTAAGATGGTTTTCTTGGTATAAAGTTCTAAAAATGAGTTTGGAGGGCTATATAGACTGAAGGGTGTAGGCCAGTGGCTATAAAGGGCCACTGAGTATCTAAGTTTGGTGGAATTGAATACTAAGTGGGGTGACAAGGGTGAAAGAACACTAGTTGGGGACATCTGTTGGCCGGTGTAGGTGAACTAGTAACCAATATATCCTATAAATGTTTTTTAATGGGAATAATTTTAGTTCTTTTGGGTTTAAAAATAGAACCCCTCTTTTGGGATCTTTTGTTTTAGTCAACTGAATAGGGGTGGTCGGTCCTCCATCTCACATAATTCTTCCATCCTTATCTCCTATGTTCTTTGGTAGATTAAGAGAATTTTATTCAGTGATTTGAGGTAATTTACTCTTATTTATCCCTCATATAACGTTTTTTATTTTTTTTAATCAAATTTAAATGAATGGGAATTAAGTATTTTATGGAAATTCCATTGAATAATAGTGGAATTAAGCTAGGATTATGAGGATTTTGTGAGTCTTTGATAGAGAATGTCCTAGGTGGATGGACACATGAGGTTTTTCCATTTTAATTGTTTATAAGTCACAAAAGAAATTTATTTTAGTTTTTTCCATCACATTAGGGTGAAATTGATTAATATTTTTATGTTTGGGGTTAGGTATTTTTTTAGAAGTTAGTTCAGGGGTGTGCCAATATTGTTTTGCACCCTTTTTCCTAAGATATCCCTTAGGAATTATTTCCTGATGAGATATACAATGATTATTCATAAAGTAATTAATTATATTAATTAATTATTATGGTTTATAATTAATTAAATTGACCTTTGATGGATATTGGACCTCATAGAGGCGATTGATGGCTCGTATGACCTTGGAAGAGCTTGAGCATTGGTGGTCAAGCATTGCTTGAGGGGATAACTCCATGACCGAGGTATGTGGTGCCTAATATTATTTCTTTATATATGTTTATCTGTATTTGATTACTGGTAATCCCATTGATGTGGGAGTGAGTTACCTGATATGGAATCATTAGTGGGTTATCTTAAGAGAGGCCAGTCTAGGGAGCTTGTTTGGATCTTAGAAATACCTATAGTGTTATAAATTTATTATTTATCCACTAATCGCTACTTAGACCATGTGAGAGTCTTAGTTAAAGAGAGGTTGAAATGTGAGGGGAATCCATTCATTGAGTTATTGATATTATAAACTAGGATGGTCAAATATTGGCATATGGTTTTCTCATTTATTAGTGGTAAGGGGTAAGACAATTTGTTTATATAGAATTGGACACATGAGATATAGGCTTGAGCGAGTTTGTTAGAATGACTTGGTATGGAACCAAATGTGGTTCCCTTGTCTCTTGAGTGATGATTCGGGCTACATAGGTCATGTTTGGTCCCTCAAAACTTATATTTTGATCACACAAAATCAAATTTTCATAACATCTTGTGAATTGGTGAGATACTAAAGGAATGAAACTGTGAGGGGATATCCTAGTTTCTAGCTAATGATATCATCCTTGTAACATATTATTGAGTATTACTTGGTGATTGAAAATCATGTTTTGGTTAGTATAACTGGTGATATATCATTTATTATTATAATTTTTTCCAATGAGTCCCATTATGGAATTACCCTTGTGGGGTGGGTAGCTGTATGGGATCTGAAGCCATGTCATGAGAGGTTGAGTTTGATGTATGTATTCTAAGAAGGTGTGGCATTTGTGTGTGTAGCCTAGTGAGAAATTAGATCAATAGTACTGATGCCTAAGGTGATAATTAATTCACCATATCTATTATAAGTGTTGATATTATTTTTTTATAGTGAGTAATCATTCACTTAAATTAGAAATCTTGTGGTGATGGATCATTCACCTTGTGTATGGTATCAGTGTTATATCATCCACTAAGAGACTTATTAATTAAAAATGGATCATTATCCTTAGATATTATTGGTGATATATCAATCACCCTAGAGTCTTTGGATTAGTGATATATTATTCAACTAGTGATGATTCGTTCTCTACAATTTTTGATGGGTGATTCCTCATTCACCTAGTAATGACTCATTTTCCATCATTGATGATGGGTGATTCATCATTCACCCAATAATACATTATTTTAAACTATTATTGATAGATTAATCCTCATTTACATAAAATATTTCGTTCAACTTTGTTTAAATGTAGTGATACATCATTCAATCTGTGGTTCCACATTTACCATAATTTTTTATAAGTGATTTCCTATTTACTCAGTGATTCTTCATTTTCCACCATTGTGGGCAGGTGATGAATCATTCACCTAGTGATATGTTATTTAACCTTTTTGATGTGTGGTGATACATATTTAACTCGGTAGTATATCATTCTACCCAATGAGATGAGTGTGATGATATATGTTTCATAATGCTACATCATTCAACTTTTGTTGATTGTTGGATTGGTGATAAATTGCTAACCAGATGATACACCGATAACAACTATTTTTATGGTGATATATAATTTACTTTATAATACATTATTCAACCTCATTACTTTTTAGTGATACATCATTCACCAGGTGATACCTCATTCTCCATATTGATTTTTGGTGGTGCATAATTCGCCCATAATAATAAAGATGGTGATATATCATTCACATTAGATATGGTTTGATGATATATTGTGCACATGGAATAATTTATGGGTGATGAATCATTAACCCCTATGTTATGATATGAGTGTTGATAAATTATTTACACTCAGGTTGTGTTCAAACTATGGGTACATCATCCCATTCTGGTACCACCCAAAGCAGGTATGAGTTAGTTTTCAAGATGGCTCTATGAGTACCCAATAGTGTGATAGGTGTATTAATTTGACATCTATATATTAATTTTCATTCAATATACACATGTAAATATATTTAATTTTATTAGGGACACCATTATTGGTGTCTTACTCTTTTTATTCTCACACTCTACATAAGCATCGTGATGAGATTGCAGATCTTATTGTTTTCATGCAGGTAAGCCAGTATCACAGGTATATATTGATGATTTAGGTTAGATTATTATGGATATGAAGATAAGTCGAATTTAACATGAAGGAAAATTATTTTGGTTCCTTGTCTTTTTTTCTTTGATTTATCATTTTTTTATTATAGTCATATGTTTAGTGATCTGGAACCTATTTTATAACTGTGTAAATCGTACGAGTTCTAATTTATTATAGCATGGTTATGTTATTAATATGGTTTTATTTATGATATAATTTCATATTATCTACTATAATTTTATACATATTATGGATGTTTTATTATTGGTTATTATTTTTGCGATTATATTAGATATTATAGTCTCTCCACATGGTTTATCAGAATCTCTCTACTAGTCGGTATCCTCTACCATATAGGGAGGCATGCCTGAGGTCTTAAGGAACCACCAGTTTGGTCACTATTCAAGTTTGTTAGATTATGATTCCATAAAGTGTTATAAGATATTTTTTCTTTATCATAATATTTGGGATATATTATATGGAGATATGAGTAGTTAGAACTTGGTATGAATATTATATATTATGCCTGACCAGTAATTGTATGAGTTGAAGTTGAAGTTACCAAGGAGATAAATTGATGTTTCTAATTTTTGATGCTATAATTGATTTTATTTTTTCTAAAAATGATGTTATGTTTTATTGAGTTATGGTTTTTCTCGTGGCCCCGGTGGCAAGAGGTGTGCATTCATGTGTTATATTTGAAACATAGGATTTACATGACATTCATATGATTATATGTGATAAATGGTCTAATTATTAAGAATGATTAAATAGTTATAATCATTAACAACAATTAATATACGATTTTACTATAATATTTTTAGTGTCACTATACTCAAATGGACCATGGTTACTATATTTTTTCTGTATATGATGACTAGTTATGTGGACCTATGTCTATTAGAGGCCTAACCTGAGGGTGGGTAGGTTGGGTTAAGGTCTTGGCCGAGTGTTATTAGACCCTTCTATAATAGGGAATGTATGGAGTAATAAACCATGTTGTATTCCATTTCCTTTCCTATGTTATATAACATATGAGTTTGATAATGACCCTTGAGTGGGAAGTATTTGTTTGAGAATACCTAATATTGATAAGACCCCTAACATAGGTTATGGTATAATTGTTTCTTTTATTTTTGGAGATATAAGCACTAAGGGTACTTAATGAGTAGTGAAATACAAGGTTATAGTCCATAGAATAAGTGGGGGGTCCTAGCGATGATGAGATGTGACTCAGAATGTTAGAGAGTCGAAGTATGTTAGCAGAATAACCGTGAACTATTATTTTTTTATTATTGAGATTAGATGTGATATGTGTGGGTATCCATAGAGGGTAAGGGTTAAATCAATCTCATAGTTGCCTTAGATATGGGTGACATGATAGGTTCTTCATGTGATAGTGATGAAAAAAAATATTTGATCGATTATATGGCATATGAGTGTGTGGGTGCCTTAGTTATATATAAAAAATGAAGGCATGCATAATTATTTGGGCAGGGAATGAATCTACATGAATGAGAGGCCTAGTTGATAGTTTGATTAGGTGTGTATGCCTAGGGATGATGGGATGTGACTCACATTGGAATGATCTAAGTGGTATAATAGTGTGTTTCTAGTTTTTATACCTTCTAGGACATGATTTGACTAGAAAAAAGGGTAGTTATACACTTTTGAGAGTTTCTGTTGAATACTCTCTTACCTTGAAAATACGAGAGTGAGTTTTTCTACATGACATAAGAGGTATGTGTGATGATGTAGCTAAATACCAGCCATGTTTTAAAGAACTTAGTGTTGGTAAGATGTGATCATCCTGAATGGAAAATGGGATATTCCAATTGTTGGATTTTAGAAAAATATTTGTAATTAGAAGACAACATCACGTAACTCTTGTGAGTTAGATCATGGTGATGTTTTCAATGTAGGGTGATTGCATACGATGCATTACCAGTGTATGTGTTAGTTAAGGTGGGGTGGATATTCTATCTTGTGAGGTTCATATGGGATGTGGAACCTTGATAGGTAACTATATATCATAATGGGGTCTAGGAATCATTATTTCCTCCCAAATTATTAGAGATAGGTTGTGGGTTGTTGTTGAAATATAGTGAATGATGAAACTTTGAATATGAAAAAGTATAGTACAATTATAGAATGGAGTGAGACACCATAACATGGATAAGGAATGAGAAAGGGTGTTGACCCTTGATGTTATATTTTGTTTAAAAGGTTGGGGTCGAAGCCTCAATTTATTATTAAAGAAAAGACCTCTTTAGACTGGGTAGAGGGTGACCCATTACATAGCCTGAAGGCCCAAGGCCAAGTGGCCTACATAAAGGGCTAGAAAGCCCATTTTTTTGGCCTAAAGGACCCCTCAATGAACATTACTGCTACAGTACCACACTGCTACAGTACATGCTACAGTACCACCACCGCTACAGTCCCTACAACAGTCCCTCCCGACGCTACAGTGCTGCCACTGCTATAGTCTTCCGCTGCTACAGTACTGATATAGTGACCTGCTATAGTGATGCTGCAGTGCCCTTCTACAGTACTCAGAAATTCTCCCCTGCCCAGATTTGATCCTGGGTCTTTTGGATAAGGAATTGAGAGAGTTCCTCAACTATGATTAGTTGGGTGTTGATGAGAGGGTTAATAACCAATAGGTTATGTGTGGGGATTACAGCTAGTTGTAATGATAGTGTTACATGGTGGTGATAATGGTTATGGACCTTGAGTGGTGTCTATTGAGACTGGGTTTCATGGTATAGGATCACTCTTGTGATGTTGAAATAAAGGCTTGGAGTATTCTGATACCAAATACGCTATATTGGGGCTCATGGGATGGGTATATTATGATGTGATGAAAATGAATCTTAAGTATTAGTGCTCATCTAATAGAAGAATGTGGAAAGTCTCATGTTAATTTAGTGGGAGAAAAAGAAATTTTATATTTAGAAGAACATTATTGATGGTTGGAGAGTGTGGAAATCATCATGGGAGAATCTTGGTAAACATCGAAGGTGACATGTTACTAGACCCAACCCGAGCATAGTTGTGATTTTTCATCAGTTCTTGGATTCCAGTGACTAGGTAATGTTTGGTAAATAGAAAATAAATAAATATGTGTATTAATCAATGATGATCGGGTAAAGTCAATACACTTGGTAATTAATGTGTGTGACATTCAAGAAATTAATAGATAGGTTGACTAGACCTGTTAAATATTTATGGTTTAAAAAATGTACATTTATTAGTATAATGGAGTGAGTCTTCTTTTTATGAGTATTATCTTGGGTGTGATATTATGGGTTTTAATGAGAATAGTCAAACAACACACGCATATTAATAGTCGAACAACACACGCATATGAGTATTATCTTGGGTGTGATGGTATTGTATAGGAAAATATCATTAATCATTAGTGTGACAATCATTGAATTTTGAATCCATGAATACCACCATAAGTTGGATATTGTTATGTTGGTTAATTCAGTCAATTCCATGGTCTATGGGTTATCGGGTTTCCACATATAAGAACCCAGTTCTTCTTTGAGGTATGGATCTTGTGTTTTCCATAAATTCTCAGTTTAAATGCTTAAATGAGGCCAAATGTGAGTTCCTGTTGGGATCATAGAAGGCTCAAAGGTTTTTGGGGCTAGTTCAGAGTCTGGAACCCAAAATTTGGGTGTTTTATGCCTAGAGCATGGTTATTGGAAACTATTTAGGGTAGTACACATGGTTTGAATAAACCATTGGAGGATGGATAGTGGGGGCCTACATGCTGCACAATTTGATAAAACTATTCAGGAGAAGTCACATGACCGTGTGACAGGTCTGCAATTTTCAATAGATTTGATAGAGGCTCTATGTATGGTTTGCACATGGTTTGTAAACTGTGTGGGTAAACTATGTGAGTGACCATTTCTTTTATATTATACCATGCACATAAACCATGCGACCAAGTTAAATTGGGTAAAATTACTATTTCCCCTCTAAAAAAGTGTATAACCTAAAAATCTAATTTTCCTTCTCACATTTCAGAGTAGGGGAACCATGGTATAACTATCTCTTGAGCCTATTATACCTTTTTAGATCCTCAATATGTCCAATCTCCAATTCAAATGTGGTTCTTATCCTTGGATACACAATGGTAATACCAATATTTTTTTAGCCTTTCTCAATTATTTTGGTTATCAATTGCACTATTTGGATTTAGGCTCATATGCCATAATATCATGTTATTTCTCTATTCTTCAGATTCCTCCCAAACTGGGATGAATAAGATCTTGATACTGGATGATCTATCTAGAATGAGACTATGGATGGTGGTATCATGACTTTTTATATTTTTCAAGTTGTTTATATATGCCAGAGTGCGGAAAACCAATTTTTGGGGCGCCTCCTTGAATTATAATTTAACCCTTTTTTTCCTATTACGATTTAGGTAATTGAATAGGTGTTTTGATGCATGTTATAGGTTGTATACCTAGAATAAAGGCCACCCCATGGGTGAGTTTACATGGATGACTTTTTATGTCCATTTGGCCTAGGATTCCTATGAGGCATTCTTTTGATTCCCATTAAAGGGTTGTTAAAAGTGAATTTGTTTATTAATGGAATTGCCTTGTTGTTATATGGAGTTTGAATTGGTCAAGGATATGGGATGGTTTACTTTCCCTGTGAATATATTATTCCATTGATTGTTTAATCATGTCTTGATTGAATTGCTTATTCTTTTGATATGCCCACATGAGTTGAATAATGTTTAATACATGGAATAGTTTAATTTACATGTGATGATTATTATGAGAAATATGAACATGTGAGTAAATTGAAGGCCAAGACTTATGAGGTTGGTACTTTCTTTAGACACCCTTTGGTGGCGTGTTGTCTTAAATGATTTTGGTTTTGACCTAAGAATGCCTAATGAAATATTTAAATGAATTTCGAATGATGAAATGGTAAATTTCCTTGGGTGAATCATGGATTTAGTTTAGAATTACATGGATTAGATCATGTGACTATTGTACTTTTGTACCATGAGTTAACCTTGGATTTAGTTAGAATTCCATGGATCAAAGGGTTTAATATTTTTAATCCATGAGTGAACCACATACCTATTGAGGGATTCCATGGACGAGCTGATAGAGGTTGTACTTAAATGCGAAGTGAATCATGGATCCCTATAGGGCCTCCATGGATGGGCTCAAGTGTCAATTGAATTATATGTCATGAGTGATACTTGAGTATTCCCTATATTACCACCAAGGATAGGCTCAATTGACATGGATTCATACCACACCAAGAGTGATACAGGGTTCTTGAGAGGTTCTCTGGGACTGGCTTGTAGGGCGTGGGTTGAAATTTCACCTGGAGTGATACTTTAATTCCAACTTAGGAATGTCAAGAACGGGATTGGGTTATAATTTTAATATTTAAATGACATGGTTTATGATGAATCTTTCAAGGGAAATCTCAATTTTGGATTTGATCTTCACTTATGCTTGCATAGATGACCTTCTAAGGCATATGTTGTGATTACAGTTATACGGGGGATGTCGGGCTTGAGTTGGATCTCGAGACTTACAAATTCAATGAAATTGAATTATTAAATGAATAATTAAATTTAAATAATTGTAAACTAGTTATTTTGGGTTGTTTAATTTTGAGTAGGTCCTAGATTACTGATTTCATTATTGTACACTGCCTGTTATATATATTCACTAACTGATTGTCTTAGACCTTGGGTGGTTGCCTACTGGGATTTAGTCTCATAACTTTTTTGGGTCATGTTTCAGATTCAAGAAGATTATATGAATGCAGGTGTTGATAAGGGAAACCTCCCTTATATAGGTACTCGATATATTTCTTAAGAGTTGGAGAGCATGAGACCAATCCGAGGCTTGCGATGCTATTGAGATTATTTTGGAATTTTTGTACTTTTTTATTTGGATTGTACATATGAATTGTATTCATGATCTGGATATTTTATTAAGAACATGTGACATGTATCATCATCTTGTGTATGAAATGACTTTTGGTTTATTTATATTATCAGTCTTCCGTTGTTATATTCTATTGTATGGAATTACTTCTTCCTCTATTGAAATGTTATTGTTTTTCCATTGTGTTACACTCTGATAATGAGGTCATAGTCTGCCCACTATAACACCTAGGACCTCACTACTAGTCGGTAGCCTATGGTGTTTGGGGGGATGCACTTGAGGCCATGTGACCAATCAGGTTCAGAGCACTATTGAGTGGTATCTAGGTTTGGGATGTTGCAAAGTGGTATCCGAGGTTTTATTTTCATAATTTTCTTTAATATTTAGAAATAATAGATAGGGATATACAGAAATGAGAATTTGGTAATGAGCTATGCTTAGGAGTAGCTAACCCATGTACATGTAAAATCCAAATTGACTCGAATTGAATTGTTATTTTTGGATTTTGAGCTTTTATAGTTGATTTGATTTCACCTTCAGGTGACGTACCTGTGTTGTGATGTTATAATTGATATTTTTTTGGGTTCAATTGTGTTGAAACCCAATGAGACGAGGGTATTCCATCTCATGCATAATATAGGAACTTATTATAAATCACATGTCGTGCCTAATTTCTATGCCATTTAGAGAGAATTACTGATATCATATTATTGTGATAGATGTCAGGATAGATATTCCTACTATTGTGATAGGTATATTGGTATATATATTATGACACAGATTGGATGTACCCTAAGCTTTGGTCCCTAAGGTGTATGTGCCCTCTTGGATCTGAATTTTGTGGATCATGTTATGACCTTAAAGTGAAATGTGTTATGATGCGCTATAGTTGGACACTGAGCTTTGATTCATGGTGAGTATGGGACCTCACATATCAGAATTCGACATACCATTGATTTACCCTACTGAAAGGGGTTGTGATAAAGATGAAATGAACTTGAAAAACAAGTGAAACTAATATGGATTTTGATAGATAACTTGACCAGACATAACCATAGTAGTGCGATATTGGTAGTATATCTCTCTTGTTTGATGCCCAAACCTGACCCATGGGGCATGCATGGGGTGAGTTCTTATATAAGAAGGTTTTGAGCTATCCTATTTTGGTATCTGCACTTTTGAGCTGTGAAATTTGATAATGATCTTTAACTGAGGTGTGTGCTTGACATTATAGAGTCATGACACCATGAAGACCTCTAGTTGTATTCCAGGAGGGTGGAGATGATCACACCCCAGAGGTGGTAGGCCATGGGAAACCAATGGACCCTCCAATAATTCCATCTATGACATTAGCTGTTATAATGGATGAAAATGTTGATGCATAGTTCTGTGGAGGCTCTATGAGGTCTATTAAAACATTTCAAGGAATACCATATCCTTCCACATCTATGGAAAAGTTGACGCGAGGGTTCCAGAAGTAGCATCCGCCCATGTTTTTTGGGGATGGAGGACCACAGGATATGGAGTTTTCACTAGAGTCCATGTTGTCTATCTACGAGCACTTAGAGACACCTGTTGAGAGGAGGGTAAGGATTACAGCGTATATGCTACGTGATTTCACTAAGATATGGGGGGATGTTATCACTCAAACAGAGCGCCATTGAGATATGGCATTGAATGATTTTTAGAAATTATTCTATGATTACTTCTATCCCGAGATGATGAGGGTTGATATATCCTGAGAGTTTATGAATCTGGAGCAGGGAACAATATCAATTATGGACTACTTGGCCTGTTTTACTGAGCTTTAGAATTTCAAACCTATTATAATGGGTGAAAATGTATCAAAGGCTATGTGATTTAAGGATGGTCTTAGGAATGACAAGAAATCATAGGTGAATTTATTTAGGTAGACTAATGTATCTACTATAGTGAATCAAGAACTGATCACAGGTCATAACTTGAGGGAGTTTAGAGGTGTGAGCCAGGGCGGTTCAACACCTAGATCTATTACTATCTCGACTAGTGGTAGGAAGTTTCATATGGAGCTTTCTCAAAGTGATATTAGTAGTTAGAACATATCTTCAGGTAGCCAAGTGAGGTGCTACCAATGCAGAAGGCTTGGGAATAAGAGATCATAGTGTCTGCTGGACCGAGTTGAGTGTCGATCTTGTGGTAAGATAGGCCATCTACAATGCTTTTGCAGACTGTTTCCTCCAAAAAATAGTGAGAGAGGGTCTACACTGACTCCACATTCGAGATTGGGGTCTTCATCTTCTCACAAGTCCGGGAGATGGAGTTCATTGGTCCATTCAAGTTGAGGTGGTAGTCATGGCTGTGGTAACCAAACCCTAGGTTCATAGTGATTGTAGGGTAGATCAGCTCAAAGTTTCCAGGTAGTGTCACAGGGCCGCAGTACAGGTCAGGAATATGCGGTGCAACAGAAACATCATGAACAGGATTCTAAACCTTCTACTTTCAGAGGTAGTATGTTAGTAGCCTCCATTTTAGCTTCTACACTTTTTGATACGTGGGATTTTCATATATTTATCTTTTCACCAATTATAGAGACCCTTATGCTCTATGTTTATATTGATGATGGTGTAATGATTATAGACACTCCATTAGGGATCATGACAGAATGTGTGAATCAGTTTTGGGAGTTACCCCTTGATATTGGTGGGTTTCACTTCATATGGAACCTCTACATCCTCGATATGACACACATTGATGTAATTATTGGGATGGAATGGTTGGTTCCCTTTTGAGCCTTTGTTGATTTCTATCACTGTAGGGTGAGTTTCACATCACTAGAGGGTGAATATTTTCTTTATAAAGGTAAATGGGATGTCCATGCAAGTTGTGATAGACCCAATCATTGTAGTTTGGGCAGGATAATATCCCAAATTGTGAGTTTATATTTAGATGACTAGGGAACACGTCTGGTTGATTTCCCTCTAGTAGTTGATTGTTTCAGGGACATCTTCCTGGACGAATTTTCAGGTTTACCTCCGGTTAGAGTGGTAGAGTTCTTTATCGAGCTAGTTTCAAGATATACACCAGTATAAATTCCTCATTACAGGATAGATATGCTAGAGTTTCAAGATCTCAAGAGGTAGCTAGAGGACTTAGAGGCAAAGGGTTTAATCTGACCCAGTACTTCCCCTTGGGGTTTTCCGATATTTTTTGTGAAAAAAGAGAATGATACCCTTATTTTATGCATGGATTATCAGAAATTAAACCATTTGATGTTTAATAATTGGTTTCCTCTACCACAGATATATGATCTCTTCAACCAACTATTTGGAGCTTAGGTTTTCTCAAAGATTGATTTTAGATCCGGTTATAATGAGGTATGTGTTAGATCATCATACATACCTCGCACAACATTTTGAAGTAATTATATTTTGTATGATTATTTAGTCATGTAATTCAGTCTCACGAATTCACCTATGGTATTCCTAGAACTAATTAGTCGAGTGTTCCATCCTTATCTTGACTCATTTGTTGTGGTTTTCATGGACAATATCTTGGTGTATTATCACAATAGACATGACCATTCCAAACATATTTAGATCATTTTGAATACACTAATATAGAATCATTTATATGATAATCTCACAAAGTGACACTTATGGATGGATTAGATTCAGTTACTGGGTCACATCATCTCAGAGACAGAAGTATCAGCGGACTCGAAGAATGTGAGAGTAGTAGTTTTCTAGGAGCAGCCCAAGAACGTCTTTTAGGTGCAGAGTTTCTTAAGGATGGTTGTTTACTAAAGGTGTTTCATATAGGACTTCTCAGGATTAGTATTTCCATGGATAGACTTGACTAAGAAGGGTGTGAAGTATTTATAGACAGGTTCCTACGAGATGACCTTTTAAGAGATGAATTGGAGATTGACTTCATCACTGATACTGATTTTTCCAAATCCAGGATGGGGTTAAACTCTGTACTGTGACACATCAGTTATTGGTCTAGGAGAATTTATTATGCAAGGGGTTCAAGTCATTACGTATAGGTCTTAGCAGTTGAGGCCACATGAGAGAAATTACCCGATTCACAATCTTGAGTTGGCTGTGATTGTTTACATATCATGTTGTTGGAGACATTACTTTTTTGGATAGCATTTTTTGGTGTTTATTGACCACAAAAGCCTAAAGTACATATTTACACAGGGTGATCTGAATTTGAGGTAGCGAATGTGGGTGTAATACCTTCAATATTTTTACATTGAGCTTTCCTATATTCCTGGTAAAGGTAATACAGTGGCAGATGGTCTGAGTAGAACTTAGATATAGGTAGTGCAATAAAACAGTAATGAGTGCCAATTTATGGTGTTGTTCTATGAGATGCACTTGGAGGTGAATGATAGTTAAGGGCATATGTTTCTTTCATCCTTAGATTCTACCTCTACCCTAATGGACAGAGTTAGGATAATGCATATATAAGATTCTGAAGGCCTAGTTATATGAGAGAGTGTGGTAGGATAGAACCCTCTTCCTGGCTGGACCATATGCGAGGATGAAGTTCTACGTTTACATGGTCACGTATGGGTTTTAGCAGACATGTGTGAGGAGTTGATGCATCAATTTCATGCCTATGTATGGGTAGTTTATCCTGGTATCACTGAGCTGTATTACGATTTATATCATCAGTATTGGTGGCCGACTATGGGAAGATATATAGCTGGTTTTGTCATGAGATCTTCCAACCATCAATTGGTGAAGGTGGAACACCAATGACCATCCATACTTTTATAGTATCTACCCATTCCTAAGTGGAAGTGTAATGAAATTGCGATGGACTTTGTGATGGGTTTACCAATTCTAACTCGAATTAATGATACCGTATGGGTTGTTGTTGATAGGATCATGAAAGTTTCACATTTTCTACTGATTAAGGAAACCTTAGGTATTGATGATCTTGGGATTTTTTACATTCGTGGGAATGTAAGAATACATGTGGTCCCTCATTATATCATTTCAGATAGAGATACCTGGTTTACTTCATGTTTTTGGAAAGGGCTACAAAGGGCTTTGGGTACACAGGTGCTTCTGAGAATAGCTTACCACCCCTAGATAGATGGCCAGTCAGAGCACATGATTCAGGTACTTGAGGAAATTACTCAAGCATGAATCCTGAATTTCGGGGGATCTTGGGAGAGTTATATACCCCTGTTTGAGTTAACTTATAATAATAGATTTCAAGTAACTATTCATATGGATCTATATGTGGCTTTGTCTGGTAGGCCATTCCAATTACCCCTATATTGGCTGGAGGCAGGAGAGGTAGCTATACTGGGACCTCGTCTTTTCCATGATACCACTGAGCATTTTCAGTTGATTCAGAAGCAGATGGATACTACACAGTCTCATCAAAAATCATATGTCAATTTCCGCATATGACCTTTGGAGTTCGAGATTAGGGATCACATTTTCCTACATGTTTCACTGATGCTTGGACATAAGAGGATCGAGAGATGGGGTAAGCTTTCACCAAGATATGTTGGGCCATTCAAGATTTTAGAGAGAGTTGAGTCAGTTTCCAATCGATTGTATTTATCTCAGAGGTACTAGTCTATAAATGACGTCTTCCACATTTCTTAGTTGCAACATCACTATTCATACCTATCTCACACTTTTCATCCCAATGAGGTTGAGTTTCAGGTAGATTCATCCTTTGAGAAACACCCTATATGAATTGTGGATTGTAGAAAGAAGGTTCTCCATACACGATCTATTCCTTTAGTATGGGTGGTATGGTATCACGATCGAGTGTAGAAAGAGACCTAGGAGAGGGAGGCCAATTTAAGATCATAGTGGCTAGAGTTATTCTTAGATATTTATTCATCAAACTTGGAAGGGAAATTCAAGGATTAATTGCTTTAAGGGGGGAAGTTTGGAAGAACCTAAGTTATCTTTGATGTACAGATCTTGTGTTTTATATTAATTCTCAGTTTAGATACTTAAATGAGGCATAATGTGAGTGCTCGTTGGGGTCCCGGAAGGCTCTGAGGTTTCTGGGTTGGATCAGAGTCTAAAACCAAAAGTTTGGGTGTTTTATTCTGGGAACATGGTTATTGGAAACTGTGAAGGAGTGGCCACATGGTTTGAACAAACCGTGAAAGGATGGGAAGTGGGGGCCTATAGGTCGTCCAATTTGATGAAACCATGTGGGAGGAGTCACACGTTCATGTAACATGTCTACAGTTTTCAAAAAAATTGACAGAGGCTCTGTGTATAGTTTACACATGGTTTGAAAAACTTATGGGTAAAATATGTGAGTGACCCTTTCTCCTACATAATACTATATGACTTGGCGCATAGTTTGAAAAAACATGCGCCTAAACTGTGCAACCTAGTTAAATTGGGTAAAATTTCTGTTTTTCATCTAAAATGTTTATAACCTAAAAAACTAATTTTCCTTCTCACATTTCATAGTAGGGGAACCATGGGAGAGATCCCTATTGAGCCTATTATACCTCTTTATATCCCCGCTCCATCCGATTTCTGATTTAAACGCGGTTTATCTCCTTGGATCAAAAATGGTAATGCCTCAATTCCTTTTGGACCTTTCAAGATTCTTATATTTATCGAATGCACTATTTGGATTTAGGATCTTATGTCCTAATATCCCATTCTCCATCTGTTATTACAATTTCTCCCAAACCGGTACGAATCAAAGCTTTATACTGGATGATCTATCTAGAATGAGCCTAAGGTAGGTGGTCTCATGCCTTTATCTATTTTCAAACTGTTTATATATGCTGGAGTGTCGCACAACCATTTTTGGGGTGTCGCCTTGAATTATAATTGAACCCTGTTGTTTCCTATTATGGTTTAGGTAATTGAATAGGTGTTTTTATGCATGTTATAGGTGGTATACCTAGAATAAAGGCCACCCCATGGGCGAGTTTCCTTGGATGAACTTTTATGGTAGTTTTTCCTAGGATGCCTATGAGGTGTACCTTTGATTCCATTTCAAGGGTTGATAAAAATGAATTCATTTATTAATTGAATTTACATGTTGTTAGATGGAATTTGAATTGGTTAAGGGTATGGGATGGTTAACTTGCCCTGTGACCCGAGTATTCCATTGCTTGTTTAACCATGTATGGATTGATTTTATTATTTTGTATATCTTCCCATGCGAGTTTAATAATTTTTAAGCCATGTAATAGTTTAATTTACATGTGATTATTATTATGAGAAATATGACCATGTGAGTAAATGAAAGTTCAAGACTTATGAGGTTAGTCCTTGTTTGAGACACCCTTTGGTGGTGTGTTGTATTAAATGATTTTTGATTGACCTTATCATGCCCATTGAAATGTTTAAATGAATTTTGAATGATGAAATGGTAAATATCCTTGGGTGAATCATGGATTCAGTTTAGAATTCCATTGATGGGATCATGTGACTATTGTAATTTATTACCTCGAGTGAACCTTGGATTAAGTTATAATTCCATGGATGGGATCAAAGGGTTTAATATGTTAAAGTCGTGATTAAACCATGGATCCATTGAGGGGTGCCATGGACAGGATCATAGAGGATGTACTTAAATGTTGAGTGAATCATGGATCCCAATAGTACCACCATGAATGAGATCAAGAGGCATTTGAATTATATGTCATGAGTGATACTTAGGGATTCCCTATAGAACCACCAAGGAAGGGCTCAGTTAACAGGGATTTATACCACACTTAGAGTGATACCAGGTTCCTGAGAGGTTCTCTGGGACGGGCTTGTAAAGTGTTGGTGGAAATTAAACCTGTAGTGATATTTGAATTCCAACATAGGAATTATAAGGACGAGATTGGGTTATAAGTTGAATATTGAAATGATATGGTTTGTGATGCATCTTCCAAGACAAAGATAAAGATTGGATTTAGTATTCACTTATGCTTGCTTAAATGACCTTCTAAGGCATCTATTGTGCTTACAGTTTTACGGGGGATTCTAGGCTTTATCCATATCTTGAGACTTAAAAATTCAATTAAATTGAATTATTAAATGGACAATGAAATGTAAATAATTGGAAACCAGTGCTTGTGGGTTATTTACTTTTGAGTTTTTCCTAACTTATTGCTTTCATTATTGCACACTTCCTATTATATATATTCATTGACTGATTGGAACATACCTTTGGTGGTTTCCTACTGGGATTTAGTTTCACAACCTATTTGGGTCATGTTTTTGACCCAAATAGATTATATGAATACAGGTGTCGATAAGGGAAAGCTCCCTTCTACAAGTACTTAATATGATTCTTAAGAGAAGGAGATCATGGGACTAAGGTGAGGACTGCGACGCTACTGAGATTATTTTGGTTTTTCTTACTTTTTTTATATGGATTGTACATATGAATTGTACTCCTGGTATGTATTTTTTATTAAAGACATGCGACATGTATCATCATATTGTATATGACATGAATTTTGGTTTATTTATATTACCAGTCTTCCGTTGTTATATTCTATTGTATGGAATTACTACTTCTGCTATTGAAATATTTTTTTTCTGCTGTGTTACAATCTGCTAATGAGGACATAGTATCCCCACTATCACACCTATGCCTTCGCTTCTAGTCAGCAACGTCTAGAATTTGGGGATATATTCTTGAGGCCATATGGCCAACTGGGTTCAAAGTAATGTTGAGTGGCATCCGAGTTCGGGACGTCACACCATAGATAGTCAGTGTGATAGGTAACTGAAGAGATTATTTAATGAAATATCGAGTGTGTTAACTCAAGAGATGATGGGCCACATTAATTATAAAATGATTGATGTTTGTGATCAACTAGAGAATTAGGGGTTTGTTGTTTTGAGAGTCTTTCAATTTTTTTGTGCAATATCAACACGACTATATCCAGTGGGTGATTGAGAATTGGAGAATGCATTTAGTGTCATTCACTAAGGTAGTTTATAATAAAATCACAAAAGACTTCTCGAGATGAGAAGTGTTATAGTCGGGATGTTTTAACAACCCAAACTGGTTAATTTTGGTGGAGTTGAAGGAAATACAAGTTTTAATGGGTGTGAAACTAAAGAAAATTTAAATATTTTTGATTTTTTTCATGAATTGGTGTTTTTAAACATGTTTAAAATTCATAAATGGATGTTTTTAAAAAGGTATCTAGGGTTAAATGGTCCTAAAATGAGGTTTGATACTTTAGATGCAAAAATAGTCAGGAATAGGGGTTGTAGAGGGATACTGAGTACTTGTTTGGGTGGAACCAAGTACCTATTGGTGTTTCAGGGGTGTGGTCCTATTGGATGGAGACATAGGGTGGCCAATGAATTGTACCAAGTGTCTAGTGCATTTTAATGGGTATCCAGTGCGGGTAAATCAGGTACCCGGTGGAGATAAGAACTATTTTTTTGTCAATGGGTGGAATTTTGAATCTTTTTGGGTTTAAAAATATCCCCCATTTGAAGTTATTTTATTTTAGTTAGCCAGGAAGGGGGGGCCACCCTACCCCTCCCTCTCTTCATCCCTCATATCCACTGATGTTAAAAAAACATGGAGTTGTTTCTTCAACAATTTGAGGAAGGTCCCCCTCCCCTCTCCAACCTATTTTGTTCTTTCTTCTTGTTCTAAAATTTTTATGGATAGGAGTTAGGGATTTGATGATTATTCCACTACATCATGGTGAAATCAGGTTGTAAAGATAGAGATTTAGTATGGATTGGATATATGATTCTTTAAGAGGACAAACACATGGGGTTTTACATTGTTTCATTTTATATAAGATATTGGAATAATTTTTTTTTGTTTTTCTATAAAATTGGGATAGAATTGGTTGATGTTCTGAGGTTAGCAGTTTGTAATTTTCTTATTAGGGTTTCAAGGGTGTGTTGGTTGTGATCTTCACCTTGTTGCTTGAGGTATCATTGAGGAAGTGTTGTGCAGTGAGATATTACTCAATTATTCTTGAAAGAATTAATTATGGAATTAGTTGTGTTAAATAATTATAATGTAATATAATTAATTGAAATGTTATTTGATAGATCTTGGGCCTCTTAGAGGCGATTGATGACTATTACAGGATTCAACGAGCTTGATCGTTGGAGATCATGTGTTTGTTACGAGGATAACTTCATACTTGTGGTATGTGGTTCCTAATATTACCACTTTATATGTGTAAGTCTATATTGGATTGATGGTAAGTGATAGTAAGTGGGTGTAAGTGACCTGAGATGGAATTGTGAGTGGGTCCCCCTAAGATAGGCTAGTCTAGGGTATTAGTTAGGATATTAGTGATATGTATGGTGTTATAAATTTAGGATTTAGACTTTGATAGATAATTATCCTATGTGTGAGGCTCGGTTAAAAATAGGTGAAACCAGGGAGGGTGTATAATTTTTGAGTCATGTACCTCATAAACTAGGAGGGTCATATAATGGTTTCAATTCTTACACTTCTTCCATGAGGCTTAGGAATAACATCAATATCACCAATTTCTTCATCCTGGTCTCTGACCATAATACCTTGTCTGGGGACAGGAACCAACCGAACACCAGGTTCTGCCTGAGATCCAACTTCTTCAGCTTCACCAGGTACTTCCTCAGTTTGAGGCAGTGGAACTACATCTTCTTCTTCCTAGACAGCAGCCATAACATCATTCAATTCCTTAATGATCTCTTGATTTTCAGCAATGGGGTGGAGTGGTCTGTCCTCATGTCCAACATCTCTATGATCATCATCCTGTTGATCAGAAGGCTCTAATCCATCACCAGCTCCTTGAACAGATTCCTCACTGGATCTATCAACCACTTGTTTTCCCTCTTTTAGAGAGTCACTCACATGCTCAAAACCTCCTCCATCATCACCATTATCACCACCACCATCATCATCATTATAATCATCATCATCATCAGATTCCTCATCTGATTTTCTATCAAAACCTTCAACTCTAGTAACTTTGGTTTCTTCCTATTCTTCATCACCTAGAATAGTTTCTCTTGAAGGCAGTTCCATAGGTGGACTAGCAAGTCCAAAAGTTATGTTCATGGTACATTCAGCTATATCAGGATCACTCTTATCATCAAAAAGAGAACCTTCTTCCCTCTGTACTTCAGCCTCAGCTTCCTCATCAGAATAGACAAGAACTTCTCCAGGTTTGATACCAGGATCAACTTGGTCCTTTGGACTAGAAGGATGGTCAACCGGATTGAATTCTTCATACATAATTTCTTCATCTCCTACCCAACATCTCTTCAGTGGGTTCCAAAAGATCTTAATCATTTTAAAAATGTCTTTTTGAATACAAAAACCACTACAAGCAGTTATCATTTCATATCCATCTTCTATATAGTCTAATTTCTTCAACATGGTAGAAATCATTCTCAGATAGTATAAGCAGGTTGCCTTCTTAGATGGCTTAATCAACTCAGAAATATGTACCATAAGATATCTGCATAGATTCAACTTTATTTCATGTTTCAAAAGAAAATATCGAGAACACATCATGATATTTCACCGCAGATAAATCTCCCTTCCTAGGGTAGATTTGATATTGAATGAACTTAAAAAGAAATCTTACTTCTCCTTCAAATTAATTTGCTACAGTTATTCTGGATTCTTTATTTCCAGTAATCTCTTTCAGATCATCTTCATATGAAAACAAATTTGATGAAGGTGTAATATTACCAAGATAGTCAACATAGATACCTTCATGAGGTACCTCTAGGCATTCAGACCATTCCTTCAAAGAGAAAACCACTTCCTTTACCTTAACTATAGACTTCATCTTTGTTTCCTGAGCTTCATCTAGTGATATAATTAAATGCTGATAGAACTCGTTCACAAGTTGGGGGTAATAGGGTATTTCATTGTTGATAAACCAACTGAGCCATCCTTGTGATTCCAGTACCTTTAGTAGAAAAGATTTTCTTGATAGAATCCACTCAGCAGACACTTCCTTTTCAGCTGTAACAACCTGACTTTCTAAGATTGGTTTCCCAGTCCCACTAGTTTCACCCTTCTGTCTCTTAGTAGTAGGAGATTTTTGAGTCTCTTACATTGCGTACTTAGTCCTTTCCATGGCGAAGCTGTGGATTCTAACTGTGTCGAGAGGTCGAGAGTCGAGAGAGAGAGAGAGTGACTAAGTGTAGGAGGCTTTATGGCTATAGAGAAGGTGAAAGGTTGGGATGGATTTCACTTAATATATCATTTAGGGATTGTAAATCGGAAAACAAAAAATTTAAACATGGTAAGTTGAAAGAAATGAAACAATTTCATTTCACTTAAAGCATATTGTATTTACAAAAACACCCCTTAAATGTATCGGCGTCACAGAATCAGTTCCATGAAGATCAGTTTCACAACAATTGGTTTCAAAAAAATTGGTTTCATAAAAATTGGTTTCATAAAAACTGGTTTCATAAAGATCAGTTTCATAAAAATTGGATTCATAAAAATCGGTTCCATAAAAATCAGTTTCATAAAAATCAGTTTCATAAAAATCAGTTTTACAAAGATAGGTTTTACAAAGATCGGTTTTACAAAGATCGGTTTTACAAAGATCGGTTTTACAAAGATCGGTTTTACAAAGATCAATTTTACAAAGATCGGTTTTAAAAAGATAGGTTACTGATTTATCATTCCTAGTTCATGTCTGATGTAATTCATTCTCTCAGAATTTAAGGGTTTAGTAAATATATCAGCAAGCTGATGTTTATTTCCAATAAACTCAAGAGTTATATCACCTTTTTGATAATGATCTCTCAAAAAGTGATGTCTTACATCAATATGATTTGTTCTATAATGAGATATTGGATTTTTAGAAATGTTAATAGCACTTGTGTTGTCACAGTTAATGGAGACATGTTTGAATTGATATCCATAATCTAGTAAAGTGTGTTTCATCCACAAAATTTGTGCACAACAACTACCAGCAGTAATGTATTCTTCCTCATCAGTAGATAATGCAACATAATTCTGATTTTTACTATACCATGATACTAGTGACTTTCCTAACACGTGACATGTCCCATAGGCGATTTTTATATCTATCTTACAACTAGAAAATCCAGCATCTGAATAGCTTATTAAATCAAATGGTTTACCTCTTGGATAAAATAGTCTTATGCTGGGAGTCTATTTGAGATATTTAAAAAATATTTTAACAGCATTTAAATGAGATTCTTTGGGATTATTTTGAAAGAGAGCACACATGAATACACTGAACATAATATCAGGTTTTCTAACACTAAGGTAGAGCAGACTCCCTATCATGCCTCTGTAGTTGGTTTGATCCACTGATTCTCCAGATTCATCAGCATCCAACTTACAAGTGGTACTCATAGGTGTATCACTACCTTTAATACCATCCAAACCAAAACGTTTTAAAAGTTCTTTCGTATATTTACTTTGATTTAAAATAATATTGTCTTTATTTTGAAAGATTTTAAATCCAAGGAAAATTTTAAGTTCTCCCATTAAACTCATTTCAAATTCATTTTGCATTATTTTTTAAAAATCAGTACATAAAGAATTTTTAGGAGATCCAAAAATTAAATCATCAACATAAATTCGTACTATCAAAAAATCTTTGGAAATCCTTTTAATAAACAAATTAGGATATGCTATTCCTTTAATAAAAAATTTTGAAATAAGAAAGGAGATAAGTCTATCATACCAAGCTCTTGGAGCTTTCTTTAGACCATTAAAATCTTTAGAAAGTTTAAAAACATGATTTGAAAAATGGGGATTTGTAAATCCAAGGGGTTTTTCAACAAATATATCCTCAACTATATACCCATTTAGAAAATCACTTTTGACATCCATTTGATAATGTTTGAAATTTAGATGAGTTGCATACAAAATTAGTATCCTAACGACCTCTAACCTAGCTATAGGTGCAAATGTATCCTCATAGTCTATTCCTTCCTCTTGACTATATCCTTGTGAAAATAACCTATCTTTGTTTCTAACTATGTTTCCAGAGTCATCAAATTTGTTTCTAAAAACCCATTTAGTGCCTATGGTCAAGGTGTCTTTACATCTTTCAACTAGTTCCCAGACTTTGTTTCTTTCAAATTTATTTAATTATTCTTGTATAAACATCACCCAAAATTCATCATTGATAGCATCATTAATATTTTTGGGTTCAAGCTGTGAAAGAAAAGCTTGATGTTCAACCTGGTTTCTTAGAGAAGCTCTAGTTTGTGTCCCTCTATTTAAATAACCTACTACAACATCTAAAGGATGATTCTTGAGAGTTCAAATACCTCTAGAAAGAGTTTAACCAGACTCCTCATTATTGTCAATTTGTTCATACTCATCAGGTGTAGATTCTAGAAGATTCCCAGAATTGGTTACTTTTATAAGGGATTAACCATCATTATCATTAAGGTTTAGAATTGACATATCTTCCTCAAGATATTCAAGATAGGTTTTGGGTTCATGTGGATCAGTCTCATCAAATTTGACATGAACTGACTCTTCCACACATTTGGTCTTCTTATTGAATACTCTATAGGCTTTACTGGTTGTAGAGTAACCTAGGGAAATTCCTTCATCACAATTGGAGGCAAATTTTTCAAGATTATCTTTAGTGTTAAGGATAAAGACTTTGCAACCAAAAACTCTAAAGTAGTTAACCTTATTCTTCTTATTGTTCCAAAGTTTATAAGGGGTCTTCTTAAGAACATGTCTAATCAAGACTCTATTAATGGTATAACAAGCTGTATTTACAACTTCAACCCAAAAATAAATAGTTAAATTATACTCACTAAGCATAGTCCTAGCTATTTCTTTAAGAGTCCTATTTCTTCTTTCCACGACTCCATTTTGTTGAGGTTTTCTAGGATCAGAGAAATTGTGACTATATCCATTTTGTGAGAAATAAGATTCAAACTCCTGATTTTCAAACTCACATACATGATCACTTCTCAATGTCTTAATTCTAAGTCTACTAAGATTTTCTACATACTTGGAGTATTTGAAAAAATAAGAATAAGCTTCACTTTTGTGAGCTATAAAGTATACCCAAGTGTACCTAGAAAAATAATCTACAAGAACATAAACATAGTGCTTCCCATTTAAACTTGAAACTTTTGACGGTATAAAAAAATCCATGTGAACCAACTCAAGCGATTGAGAAGTAGAAACTTCTTTCTTTGGTTTGAAATAAACTTTGTGTTTCTTTCCCTTTTGAAAAGGATTTCACACTTTGTTATATGGGAATTCTAGTTTAGGTAATTCTCTAACTAAAAATTTCCTAGTAAGTTTTTTAAGAGAGTGTACATTTCAGTGTCCTAATCTTCTGTGCCACAGTGAGGATTCCTTATGAAAAGAATTTAAGCAAGAAACATTTTTCTTAGATAAAGAATTTAAGTCAACAGCATACACATTCTCATTTCTGAGAGCAGTAAATATTAGATCATTTTTGGAATTAAATACATTACATGAATCATTTTAAAATATGACATGGAAACCATCATCACACAACTGAGAGATTCTAAGTAAATTGTACTTTAATCCATCAACAAAAAGTACTTTGGAAATTAATACAGTACCAGGGTTACCGATCTGGCCTAAGCTGAAAATTTTTCCCTTTTCATTGTCACCAAAAGTTACGTGACCACCATTAACCTTGATTAGGATATTGAATCATGAGTATTCTCCTTTTATATGTCTTGAACATCCTCTATCCAAATACCAATGATTCTTACAGGAACTCATTAGGCAACATCCCTACAAAACAAATTAGACATGGGGTAACTTTGGTTCCCAGATTTTTTTGGGTCCTGAGAGGTTAGCAAGTAATATTTTGGGAACCCATGCTTGTCTCAAATATTTCCTATAATCAGCACATATATTTTGAGACAGAAACACTTTGTTTGGTCCTTTATAGAATTTTATTTCAAGAAATGGTCTAGTACTTAAACTAGAAGTTAATTTTCCAGATTTTGGAATAAAGTTAGTTTTAATGATCCTTCTTTGTCCAGGCTGATATCCTAGACCAGTTGTATATTTTGGGGCAATCTGTTGTCCTATAAACTGATTCGGGGTATCTCTACTAGCAGTAAATTTTTCAAGATCTTTCTTTAATTGTTCATTTTATAATTTGAGTTTGGTTTTTCTTTTAACAGTTGAGAGAGTTTTTCTTTTTCAATATGCAGACTTGAATTATAATTTACATATAAAGAATGTTGTCTATTTAATGATTTATACTTGCCCTTGAGATCATTAAAGGTATCTTCAAGAATTTTAAAATATTCAAATAGTTTATCCTTAGTCATATCTTCATCATTATGTAGCTCACTATTATTCTCAGAATAATAGGAATTTTGTATAGGAGAGTTAAGTGTTACCTCAGATGTCTCTGTCATGAAACATAAGTTGGCATGATTGTTCTGTTCACTATTAGAAGCATCAGATTCAATGGAGTTGTCTTCTAAATCACTCCAGGTAGCTTTCATAGCCTTTTTATATCCTTTTCCCTTGTCTTCATATTTCTTCTTGAATTTCCTCTTTGGACAGTCTGCCTTCACATGACATTTTTGTTTACACTCATAGAAGATTATTTCATTTGAGTTGACATTCCATTTTCTATCTTTCTTCAATTTTTCTTTACTCTCATACTTTCCCTTGTAGTTTGAATTTCTAGAGAATTTATTTTTTCGATAAATTTTTTTGAACCTTATAGAAAGATGAGCCATCTCCTCATCACTGTCTGAATCTGACTCTTCACTAGTGGAGCTGTCTACAAGAACTTGAACTTTTTCTTTGTTTTTTCTTTTTGAGGTAGTAGACTTAAATGCTACTGACTTCTTCCTTGGGTCCTCATCTACTTATTGATTCACCTTAAGTTATTACCTGTACATCATAAGTTTTACAATTAGCTATTATACTGATAGATTGCTTATGTCACTAGATTCTTGGATGAAAATAGAAGTTCCCCTCCATCTGTTAGGTAGGCAGTGAAGCAGTCTCATAATCTGGTCCTTGTTGTCCATTGGTTTTCCAAGCAGACTCATAGTGTTTACTATTTTGTTGAACCTAAGATACATTTTAGAGATAGGTTCATCAGGCTTCATCTTAAAATTATCCTATTTAATAGTGTATATATTTAGTCTCATTTCTTTAACATTAGTTGTTCCCTCATGAGAAACAGCTAAAGTATCCCAAATTTTATATGCAGTTTTACAAGCAGATATTCTATTGAACTCATCATCACCTAGAGAATAGTACAAGGCATTCATTGCTTTATAGTTATTATTATATGTAGCTTTATTCAGCTAATACCATGTATCCCTAGCAGTAGCAGGCAATATATGTTTCTCTTCAATTATGTCCCTGATTTCAGGTCCCATACTCTCTAGATACATTTTCATTTTTAATTTACACTGAGAATAATTATTACCATTAAATAAAGGTGGCCTGTTAGTAGTAGCACCCTCAACTCTAGTTTCCATAGTCACTTAGAATTTAAAGAACTGAAAATTTAGATATGATAGAAATTTTAAGATCATTAAGATACAACTAAAATCAAAATTGAAAATAATTTGAAAAACGTGAAAATAAATAAAGATCTGATACCAAATGTTGGTCAGAGTGGATAATCAAGAGGGGGGTGAATTGATTTCCAATTAAAACTTCTATGTAAAAACTTTATGGTAAGAAAACCCCAATTTTAAAAATGGCACATTTAATTTAGATAGTAGAAATGTAAATGTTCAATTAGTCAACATGTTTCTCAAATGGGTGATCAGTCCTCAGATGAATTAGTGTAGAAAACTATTTATACTTTTGAAACTAGTTTAATGAATTAAACAAATACACACACTAACCAAAACTAACTATCAAAGTGTAAGCACAAAAATTTGTATGTTTTAGCAAATATAAGCAGTGAATAAAACAAAACAGAGTAATTGAAGATTAACACAACAATGTAAACAAGAGGTTCAGTCTCAAGCAGAGACTTAATCCTCTCCACTTGGTGATCACCTGCCACCAAACTGTTTATATAAATAAACTTTTTATCCACACCTTGGATCAGGGTTTACAACAACACACCAGGATGTCCAGGTCACACTTGACCTCTACCACAGTTATTCGTGGGAGAAAAAATAAATAAGAGATTGAGTATGAGGATAGTTTGATATCCTCCAGTTATGCTCAAGATACAATGTGTGTTATACAAATAAATATTCACACTGCTCAAATAGAAAATATAAGACACAACAGAGTTAAGGATGAGAATAGAGTTAAGAATACTTTGTGTGTTGTGAACTAAAGTTATAGACTCAATGAATGTTTAGAATATGGTATTTGAGTCTTCTACTCGAATTTGTCTTCAAAACAGAGTATCAACGTTTCTGCAATTCATCTTCAGGGATTGAAAAGGTTCATCTCGTAGATGTCTCGATGTATATTGAGCCTTTGTGGTGAAGATATCTTTTCATAGTCTTCTTGTAATCTCAAGTGCTTAGTTATTCTCTTTTAGTATTGGCACAGTCTGTGTATCAACATGTACTACTATTGTCATCATCGTTTTAACGTAAAAGATGAGGTCCTTTTATACTCCATGATTCTCTATGCATAAGTATATTCGCACGTGCATGTACCTTGTACTTGTCTACAGATTTTACTACAGACAACATTAAATAATTTCAGAAAAATTAATTTTTCTACATATGACCGTTAGAAATAAATTTGAATTAATAAAATGAAAACAGTTATTTATATCAATCGGTGAGTAATATTCTATCTTTTGTCTTCGGTTTGATAACTTCAGTCTGTCATCTTCGATGTGTCATCTTCGGTGTGTTAACTCCAGTCTATCAAAATTCGGTCTGTCGTACTTCGGTTTCGGTGTGTTATCTTCGGTTTCAGTGTGTCTACTTTGATCTGTCATACTTCGGTCTGTCAAACTTCGGTGTTTCATACTTCGGTCTAATAACATCGGTCTATCATACTTTGGTTTAAGTCTTTCAAACATCAGTGTGTCATACTTTGGTATGATAACATCGGTCTGTCATAATTTGGTTTCGGTCTGTCAAAATTTGGTTTCAGTCTGTCAAACTTTTTTTTGTCATACTTCGGTTTCAGTGTGTCATCTTCGGTTTTTCATACTTCGGTCTTAGGGAAACCAGGAAAGATTGTGAAGAGTCTTTCTTGCACATACCATTAAAAGATGAATTGTTACTCAAAGTATATTTAAAAATACACCTATAAACATATTGATTAATGACTTATAAGCAATTGAGTTATTAAAGTATATGTTTCTGTATGAAAAAATTGATTCACATAGAAATATTACAATTGACAAGAAAGATATGAATCTGTATATTGACATTATTTGTGACTATGAAAAATACATTATCATGAAGGGTCCAACAAGGGGCTTACATAGAGTGGTGGATAGGGGAGAGTCTATTTGATTGTATTAAATTTCCCATATGATATATGATCTTGAGTGGGTTATTAGAATGACCTAGGATAGAACCTCATAAGGTTACTGTATCTCTTGTGTGATGATTTGGGCTACCTAGGACATGGAAGGTCCCTTGAACTTTTTTTTGAGTACATGACAACCAATGGATACAAATTCTTGGAAAGTGGAAAGATAATTAGGGAATGGTATCATGAGGGGTGTCCTAGTACCTATACTATGTCTTTATCCTTTCATATTATTCTTGGGTGATCCTTAGTGATAAAAACTCAAATATTGTTTGGGTTTAGTGGTAATATAGAATTTGTGATAAGATTTTGGTATGATGAGTTCTGTTATGGTATAACCCTTGTGGGGTGTGTAGTTGTATAGGATACTAATCCATGGAATGGGAGGTCAGGATTCATGTATATGATTGTGGCATGGTTTGACATGGTTGCATATAGACAAGTGACAAATTGAGCCAATTAGATCGATTCCTAGGGTGATAGCTCATTCACCCTAAAACTATGTTATGTTTTCCTAAAACTATTATATGTTTATATAAAAATTCATGAACTATTATCATTCTTATTAAAACACATCATGGTTCTAGAAAAACCAATTTTCACAATTTCTTAATCTATTTAAAACATCAATGAAAATGATATAGAAGTTTATTTGATACCAGAAAAGGGTTTTATAAGGTATAATTATTATTTAAACATAGAAGAAATAATAAATAACCAAAATATCCATAAAATTCATCCATTTTTTTAATTGAATAAAAAAATTAATAACACATACGTTTTCTATGAAGAAATGGTCTATCAATGCTTATCCACAATATCTTGATAGGGACATCAACAAGTAACCAACCTGATTCTACCTTTTAGGGTATCTATGGGATATATTAATTTATCAATTCTTAGGAAGGATATTTTTGAGGCATTATATTTCAAGAACTATTTGTTAAAGGTTTAAAAAAATGAGAGCTAAAGTATTTTTGGTTCAAGGATTTTTGATAGTGATAAAATCACAAACCATCAGCTTATTTACATAGCCATTCGAGAACACACATGGATTCCCAATGTTTCTAAAGTATTTTTCAATTGAATAAAATTATTTGAAACTATTCCATATGTAAAAACTCCTCGTAAACTTCATATAATAAGTTTTTAACATTTAATTTTTTTTGGGATGTTCAAACTTCTCAAATAATCATCAAATTATGATAAAATTGATTATTATAAATTATAGTAGGATAATGAAGCTAAGTTGTATATAATCACATAACTTAAACAATCCCCACACTAAACTATGATATACTCAAATCAGGTCATGGTTTGCACCACCATATTTTGGTTTAGTATTTATTTCAAATTTCTATGATTTTTTTTTCTAAGAGTGTCATGGTGAAGAGAAGGAACATAAAAAGGACAAGAGGATGACCAAACTGTAAGATTTAGATCATTTAAGGGGAATATTGGCCAACAATTTCTAAAAGGGATTATGAAAATTGATGATATACATGGATGGATAATGAAAACACCATTTTTATGGGGACTTCATCACAATGTGGTTCAGTGGGTACCAAATCCCAATTTATGATTATAACCATGGATTTTGGCTTTATAACTTTTTTATGGACTCCTATATCACCCCTAAAAGGATTATTAATTTGGAAATTCTAGTTTTAGTGACGATTTATTATA
Source organism: Viscum album (assembly GCA_963277665.1). Taxonomy (NCBI): domain Eukaryota; kingdom Viridiplantae; phylum Streptophyta; class Magnoliopsida; order Santalales; family Viscaceae; genus Viscum; species Viscum album. Next base: position 23,644,816 of record OY728160.1, on the reverse strand, counting down.
TAATATGGAACCTATGTAAGGGGAAGTTTTGTTTCCAAATCACCTGTCAATTTCAAATACCATGGGAATAGATCATAATGCATTTAAAATTCTATGAATTTAAAAATCTCACTACTATCCCCATATCGTGGTTCAAACCATTTTTTTGAAATATTAATGGAGTCCATCCATTATTTTTGGTTTTATAAAAGATAAATAGCGTTCTTGAGTTTTACTCCTAATTCATTTTTCTCTTGTATGGTGATGTTCCAAATGGAGTTTTTCCTAGAAAATGAAAAGGAAATTATAAATAAATATCATACATTATTTCCTTGTATGGTTTCATGCCAAAAACCTAGATCAATGTAGAAGTTATATGTGAATTCCACAAAACCTATCTATTTTTGAGAAAGTTTCTTTATTATAAATGATTAATCTGGTCACTACCTTATATGTGTCAGGTCTAGCATTACCCCATCATAATTAACTAATTGTAGATGATCATGATTAATGAGGATTCATGGATATAGATAACTATACCTTAAAAGGATTTTGTGATTAACATATAGTAATACTATACAATGATTTGGATTAATTCTTACCCAAATTCCATGCTAAAGGATTTAATTCCTTGATTGAATAAACAACATACTCATAAAGTTGTGAATTCTATTAGGGTGGAGATTATTGGGGACCCCACATAGTCCAGAGTGGCGAAGATACCTCCAATAAATAAAATCATATAGTATAAAATTATTCAGTTAGTTGAACAAATAATAATGGATACTTCTATGATGAGGGAAGAGATCCAGATAGTAGTAGGGGGAAATCGACAGATAGTATAAGAAAAATGGTTGTAAACAAGAGTGCTTTGGATGAAAACTAAAGGGTTCTGGACATTGAATCATTTGAGATGTAATGATCTAGAATACTTCATGAAAACTATCGAATAAACACCTAATATTATGATTAATTAAAAATATATATCATCATGGGAAAGGTTGAATAAATATATATCCAAACTTTCCTTAAAAATAATTTTAAACCATGTTTAATTAAAACTAGATCTCACAAGTCTTAGGTATATTTTAGTTCCACTCTAAATAAAATTTAAAACTCATAAAAATAAATTTAAGGCCTATGTTAATGATTTAAAAAAATGGCATGTTATGTAGATTAAAAGGACCACATAACTATTTGTGGCTAAGATCTTTAAGAAGAACCAACCTTCTCAAACCCTGAAGAATCATTTGACTAATAAAAGGTATAGTTGATGCCATATCTTTATCAACATGGGTTTCCATATACAAATAATTATTTTTCACTAACACCTATTAGTTACAACAATCTTTAAACTCACCATTTCTTAGTCACTCAAGTATGATACAAACATGAATCTGGTTAGGGTCGAGGTCAATTACCAAGAGGATACTAGCATTATGGATAATCATTGTTATACCTTGTAGAAAAAGGAATTTATAGTTGAAAAATTCTGAGTCATATGAACATAAATCCAAGAAATATTATATGTCCATAATTTGGTGTTGGAAGTATAATGTTGTGTATAGGTATATGAACACACCATTGACATTTTTTATGACTTTACAAATGAATTTTGTACTCATATTTACCAAAGTTACTGATTTTTGGAAGTGGTGAATTTATTTTATTTTGAATATATCATAGTGATAGGATGTATGGAGGAATGGAATTATCCTATTAGGAATAAATCTTTGTGTTTAGAACCTAACATATTAATGGGTTATTCATATAGTATGTACTCAAATTCTCAAATTCTAATAAACATATCATTTAAAGTGTATAATTATGTAATTATTTTCTTTATATATTGTTTCATACTTACTTTTGGACTTGGATATAATTCTAGGGAACTTCATAAAATTTTTTAAAGATATAGATTGGGATATGAATACACCATCTATCCCTTATCTCATTATATTTTTGATGGATGTTAGTATAGAGATAACCAAAAAATTTATAGGTCTTATTTAGAAACATCAGTAAGAATATTTATTATCCCATACATTATATAGGGTCAAACCAAGTGTAAATGTGGGTCAAATAGGTCAAGATAAAAAAATCACTCGAATTTGAGTGATATAGTTCTATACATAGAGGTGGTCATAACCCACTCTCTTGAGAAAACATTACCCATTGCACCACCGAGGCATGTGGTGAAATCAACACCACTAGAAATGATTCGAAGATTGATGTATGAGGGGTAATTTCTATTGATATAGGTGTACATACTAATTTATATAACCTTATATCCTCTAAAGAGGTTGGTTTTGGTGAACATGGTAACACCTAGGGATTAATTTGAGTCAGAATCAGATTTCATTACTATATTCTTAGTAATAGGGTTGAAGAACATATATAATATTCACTAATTGTTATCCAGACTAGTCTAGGGGAATTTAAAAATTAAGTGGGGTGCCTATATCAATAGTTTAAAAACTTAGGATTCAATGGGATTAGCTTCCAACATACTCCTTTGGTTTTCTATAAAATTATAGTCATGCAAGAATATATGGAGGCATAAAATATGGATCATATTTAGGTAGAAGCTATCATCTAGTTTAGTAAATCCATTATGTTTAACCTTCAAGAAAGCGAGAAAAAAATGATGGAAGGGTCTTGAAAAGAAAATTATTGTTAGTGATAGTGTGGTATTTTTAGGTTTATTGTGCAACACCCTCAATTTTATGAAATTTTTTTTTCAAATATATTTAATTTCCTCAATATCTTTCATTACACGCAACACCAAGTTTTAACGAACTGCAATATAGTATTAATAATATTATTAAAACATGGCCATTATAACCTTTTACTTAATTTTTTTGGTATGAATAGAAATAAAAAGATTTTTAAAATTAATTATAATTTTTTTATATAAAGAAAACATATTGACAAAAATCACTTAATTTTTAGTAAAGTCTTTATATGCTTCGAAAATACTTTTTTCTCAAAAAAATGTTTTTGTTGGATTTTGTGAAAAAAATAATAAAAGCAGTTTTCCCCAATTTTAGAAAACTTATTTTAAAAAATTATCTTCATTTTTGAAATAAAAATTTCAAAATTTTATTAGATTTAAATTTTCATAATTTTCAAAAAATATTATTTTTTGATGAATAATAAAAATACTAATTTTTATTGAAAACTACCCTTTCATTTAAATCATTTAAAAAGATAAATATTATTTTAAAATATTTTAAAATTAAAATCAGTTAAATAATTTTATTATTAATCCAATTTAGGTAATTTAAATGAATTTTATGTTTAATGTTGATATGAAAACTTTTTACACTTATGAAAAAAGTTTCTTTGGAAAACTGTTATTTTGTCGCATCTATGGATTTAATTTTAAATTAAATTCTTCCACTTTTGTGAATTGAATTTATAAAAATGTATTAAATATTTTAATTAATAATAATTAATATTATATATTAAGTTTAACTTAATGTTCGGCCATAATGAAGAGTAAAAACTAATTACTACGGTTAAGGCTAAAACAGTTTTACTAGTGGCTAAACTAAAAAGAAAAGTGTTAAAATGACCTCAATCCTATATAATTAATATTATATGGACATATTTAGACCTTATATTATATAATTCTCAATAATGATCCATTTTTTAGCCCTGTGGAATGTGTAAAATGTGGGTTTAACGTTTTTCTTTTCAAAAATTCTAAGCGTGTTCTCTCCCCCACTTATAAAAGGACCCCACATTTGCTCTCCTATTCATACTTAAAAATAAAATTATTTCATCAAATAACTAATAAAATCCATTAATTATTTATATAAAAACACCATAGAGTCATTATTTTTATTAATAAACCCTCATAGTCAGGCTTTTGTTGCTAACCTAAATAGGTTGTCCGAAGAAGAGGTATCATTCCTAATAAAGCATTTTTGTTTTGTTTCTTCTCCCACATACTTAAAATATTATTAAACTAAGATGATATAAAAAATAATTATATAAAAAATAATTATATTTTATTATTTTAATTTCATAACCTATACCCCTCTCATCCTTTATAAAATGGGGAACAAAACCGACGATCGTGTGTTTGACGGACTACCGCCACACGAACTGACGTAATTCATTTTCCATCACCTCCTATCATGGATGGATATAATGATATATTTAGTGTTTATATATGATAATTATGAAATTTTTATTCTCATTTAATTATAATACCACATAAAAATTCTTAATTTCCAATCTGTTGGAAAATGATAATGTTGCCCGTGGGTATGTGTGGACTACCGCCTCCACGAAGCATTGTGATTCATTTTTTATTTTATTTTGACATGGATGGTAATATAGATATATTTAATGAATATAAATGATATATTTGAAATAAAAATTAAATTTTAAAGGTGATATATTATTTACTTTTATTTCGTTCTATCTGTTGAGAAAATGGAAGTAGCGTTCATGCGTACGTACGACCTATCGTCTCCATGAACGTTGTAATTCCTTTTCTATATCAGACATTAATGGTTTAATAAAAAACATATAGAATGAATATATAGGATATTAATATCATTTTTAATATTATATATATTATGGAACCATGATCAAAGTATAAGGAACAAAAATACCAATCCAAAACAGAAATGAAAAATGAAGCAATTATTACCCAAAATGTGATTTTTTACAAGGAATGGTTAACAAAAAGGTGATGAAAGGTTGTAATTAAATCATATATTTTATGATATTTATTCTTATGGTTATATAATATATGTATAATAAACATATATTTATTATATATTATGTTCTAACACATATAAATAAATTTAAGACTTTAGTTAAGGGATTTTCGTCTCAAATTGTCTTCTTTGGGACATATGTTATTTTATGTACCAATATTATTTTATGAGGTGTATATACATACAATTTGAAATTTTATATCATAAATATATTTATTCTCCTTATATTTAAAGTTTCATTTAATGTTATTATTTCATATGTCTTATGATTCAAAAGTTACCAAAGCATGTAAGGGATTTTTGTCTTACTTTTATTTCCTTGGGACAAATGACATATTTACCACTTGTTTATATTATGTGGTGTATATAAAACCCATTAAATTATTTTATGATTCTTCTAATAACAATTATGGGATACAAATATCCATCTATTTTTCTTTATTGAATGAGTCTTACGATTCAGAAGTTACCAAAGGGGTAAGTGATTTATGATACAATCTCATTATTTATCAAGATTGGTTATGATTATGATTTTGATATTAAAAGATTATGATATATTTAGAAAGAAAATAATGAATTTTATTATCATACGATTATTTTTAAAAATATTTTTTTTTCATTTAATTTCCCCCTCTTTATATAATCAAGAGTCCAAAATAATATTTTTAAGGAAAAAAGAACTTTATTTATCTCTTCGGTCAAAAATAGTTTCCCTTACATACACATGTTTTCTAGAAATGTATTTAAGAATTTTTTAATTTTATCCAAATATTTTTTAAATTTATTTTTCCCTTGTTTTAAGTATTAAAAAATAGTTTAAAATGATTATTCTTTATATTTTCTGAATGACTCACTTTTGACTTCTTACTGAAAATGTTAAAGGAATATTTGTTTTTATGTACACAACATGAATTGAATTTTCCACCATCATGACCAATAAATCATTTTAATATTACCTTAAAAGTTTCCATGCTTTTTTTCAAAGAAAATATCTTCATTAATATTTAATATTTTTTTTTTGATTTAAAGAAGTTATTTTAAAATGGAAAGCATATTTTCCTCAAGAATTTTTTAATGATCTTTTTATGGAATTTAAATTCATCAACAACAAAAAACATTGGAGTTTATTATGTTTTATTGGGGATATGATACAATGGTACCCTCCATATTATTTATCTAGATGGTTTATTAATATGATGGAAATATATTTATGAAACCCATTTCTTTCCCATTGGTTATGCTATGATGAAATTTTTATGAAAGATATTTCTTTTCCATGGGTTATGTTATGATTAAAAAATTATAAAACTCATTTAATTTTAATGGGTTATGATATGATGAATTATTTATTATCCTATAGCACACGTATGTATGATTTTTATTATGTGATGGGTGTGAATATATCTACCTCTAATGATTTGTGTAAATATTAATGTTTTATGAGTTTAAAAGGTTCAAGGGAGGTTATACTTGGCCCAAAAGAGGGTACACAAGAGGTTATCCCAAGACTAAAACAAGAGAGTATATAAGAGGTTATCGCAAGCCTAAAAGATGGTACATGAGTGGTTATACCAAGCCCGAAGCAGGTACACAAGTGGTCAGTTGAAGCCTAACATGTTATGAATATCTTTGTAGGTATCCTTGACATTATATTTTCTATACTTATGTGTATACAAAAAATATATGTATTATGCTAATTTTATGTTCTCATGGATCATGTTCTTGGATTCATTTATGATTCATGTTTTATAAACTACTGATATTTATGCCATGACTGAAAATTTTTATCTTTAAAATGAAGGGTACGGTTTTCAAATGGTAAGATCACGTTATTGTACCCTTATACTCATGTTATACTTATGTAATAATAGATATCTTCCTTGTTTATGCTTACTAGGAATCTAAGTTCACCCATTCTTGTGTTTCTTTTCTCTAGGTTATAAATAAGTTTTTTTAAGTATGATAGGTCTAAGAATAGTTATAGTTATGAAGAAATTAGTGGGAGATGATTTAGTTCAATTATGAACTAGTTTCTTATGTATCCATGTTTCCAAAGGCACCAGAACTATATAATTATATTGTGGATCATCTTGTTTTGTAATGAATATTTATCTATTAAAATGTAATATCAATTTATAAAAATCATGGGTCACTAAATATTGGAATGTTAATTTCCTACTAACAAAAAGTAAACTTATAGAGATTTTTTTTGTAGTGACCCATGTTCTAAAAGGTTATTAGAACTAGATTATTTTGGGTTATAGCTAATTTTGTGAAGGTTTCGTTTTTTATTTTTAGTTTATATGTAATTTTGAGGTTATATGATGAAATTATAAGTTATATGATGAAATTATAAATTAAAATGGATTAATTTGCGTTAGATCTGATTGAGAGTAGGGTTTATCTTTTTTATTTTTGATTTTCTTACAACAATTTTGATTTTCTAAGATAAAATTATATGTTTTTATACATGTTTTAAAGGTTTTTTTGGAGAATTATAGGTTTGAGTAGATGTGAGGTGGTTAGTGACATGAAATTATGAAATATATAGGCCATTGGGTAGCTATTATAGGCTCAGTGGGTACTTCATGAGCTGACGTGGAGAGGTGATGGACCTAGTAGGGCCACTGGGTACCCCGAATCTATGTACGGGGTATCCAGTAAGTTGTTGGTATTTTTTTTAAATTTTTAAGTAATCAATTAAGTTGGTTTTTCAAAATTAAAATAATAACTCACCCTCCCTCACACTCACTCACTCAAACTAAGGGATCCACTAGGCACATTAGCCCCTATCATCCTCCCTTATCAATATTCTATCTCTTAAATTATTATTATTTTATTTGACTCATCCAAAGTAGTTAAGTTATGGTGATGATTCTATCCTACCTTATAATATTCCTTATTATTTCTGTTTAATTCTTCACAATATTTTCCCTAAATTGTTTTTTTGTGATTTTTATCTAATTCTATGATTTTAAGAACTTGATTCCAAATCATCCAAATATATTTTATAGGTGTACCCCTTATAGCATGTGAAGTTATCCCTTTCATTTCTCTTAGTTTTATATGTATTTTCTTATATATCGTGATAATGATCTTGGGTAAGTGGGTGTGTGTGACCTAATATTTGGAAAATAAATCCTATAGTGCTTGCATGAAGTTGATAGATTTTTCAAACTTATATTTTTATGCCACTTGTGGTATATTTAATTTTAATTGTTTCTCCTTTTTTATAAAAATTTAACAGTGTTACTTATTATTCAAAATTCAAACCCCTAAAGGGTGTTAAGCCATGGAATTATTTTTCAATAGAATTATGAGCTTCCTTGGAGTTTTGATAGACATAATAATTGAGACGTTTCTTGTGTTTAGTGAGGTTTTATAATTTTTAAAGTTATAATTTGATTACCTTGAAAATACATTATTTATTTTAAAGTGTAATAAGGGCTCATAGAAGTTTCCATACCTTGAAAAAAAAAATCCTAAACCACATTATATATCTTGGTGGGTATGAGTTTGGAACTCCACAAAGGATTTATAGTTTGTTTTAAATTTATTTTTATTATAATTAATACCTTGGTGAGGGCCTCTTTCATATTTGAGTGGAATAAATAGTAAATGGTAATGTGTGTCCATAAACTTTTTGAGTGGCATTGTGACGAGAAACCTTCAAAGAACTTCATTCATTTGATCCAAAAATCTTGGAAAGAACCATGTACACCAGATGAAAGTTCATCTAATTTCTTCATCGAACTTAGTAAGAAATATTTGCAATGTTACCATATTGTTGTTTTTTGGATAACCACCTCCTCCATGTTTAGGAAATGGAATTAGATTAGATACCACCTAATCACCACACAAACCTCCATGATCATACTTCACATAACAAATAAAAAAGCAAACAGATAAACATGATTTATGTGGTCAGGAAAAAGTAATACATCCATTAGAGAACACTAAAAAAATATTTTATTTATGAAGATAAAAATGGGTTTAAGAGATATCTCTCACTTACTCTCCACCTTTGGGTTTCAAATAAATAATTTAGAAACTCCCACTATTCACACACTTAGTACATAACATCATCAAAGATGGGACACCACACCTATTTATTGAGATCTTTGTCTGATTAACCAGTTGCATTGATCTAAAAGACTCACAATCAGGCTCCCATTGAACATTGAAACCACCAATACACTATTGAACCATCCATTGAAACTGCCAATAGCCAGTCACCATGAAAATAACCAATGCATTGAGTTTCAATTCTCAATGATCACCATATATGAGAAAACACATATGATAATCTCTATATGATCATCACTATCTGATTTCATTGAATCATCATGGAAAGAACCACTATCCGATCATCTTTTTATAATGACTCTATCTGATTCAAGTCTTTATAGTGACCTTCCATCCCATGAGATCTGATACCTATCAATTGGAAAACATTTTTCTAGTCCATTCAATGATCTGAGTCTAATAACATTAGTCCAACATCCTCCATTCAGAATTCTCAATCGGGTGAATCTAAAGAACTTCCACAAACCCAAAAATCTACCACTTGGAAATTACTTCAGGATTCTAGCCTTCAACATGAATCCACTTGAGCTCAATTTATTTTTGATGCATATAGTGTCATCCATAACATCTGATCAACTAATTCAAATTATGACACAATACTACCTCATAATTTATTAGAATATCACCTTTATAAACATATCCTTATAATTATTATTTCCAACGACCTTTTACATATCCAATACTTTATCCTCCAGTTGAGTTCGTATAAAGTGATACTTCAGGTCAATGTGTTTTATTCTTATATGAAACACATGATTGAAAGGAATCTAAATAGTACTATTACTATTACTGAATAACATCGATTTTTATCCCTTTTTGAGTTCCTTCAATAATCACTGAGACCATATCAATGCTTTCCCTACATTAGTAGTAGAAACATACCCTAATTTCATTGCTGATAAAGTAACCACTGGATTTTACCATGACATCAAACTGAATTTTTTTCCCACTAAAAGTAAATACAAAACATATAATCCTTTTTTGCATTTCCTTGTCTCTAGAAAAATCTGCATCAAAAAAATGTTTCAAATGAACATCATTAATGAAACATAAAGATGCATCATCTAACCCTTTCAAGTATCATAATATCCATTTCACAGTTTTTCAATATTTCCCACTAGGATTTTACATGAAACGACAAAAAAATCCCACTAGAAAATAAATATTTATCCGAGTACAAACAATTGGATACAATAAATTTCCTATAGGAGAAGTATGAGTAACTTTATTTATGTCAGGAACTCCTCCATCAATTTAATGTTCCTCTTCTTTAAAATATTTGAACGGTCTGGTGAGGGTGGTTGATATAGGTTTACAACTAGTCATTATAAATAATTTGATAAATTTCTTTATGTATTTATTTTAGGATAAAACCATGGATCCAACTTTCCTATCCCTCTCTATTCTCATCCTCAATATCTTCTTATCCTTTCCAAGGCTATTCAAATCAAACCTTTATAAAATATTCCTCTTCAGTTCCTCAATCCAATAGAACTAAAAAATAGTAATCAAAATATCATCCACATACAACAATAGTATGATATATGTTCAATCACCCCATTACTTTATTTAACAATAGTGATCAAAATCACATTAACTAAAAATTTATTCAATCTTGAAAGTGTCAAACATACTATTCCACTATCTTGTAGCTTACTTCAATCCATAAATACTTCATTTAAACTTACAAAACAAATCCTCCTTCCGAATGAATTCATAACCCTTGGGTTGAATCATCAAATTTTTTCCTCCAAATATCTTTGAAGAAAATATTCTTTAACATCCATTTACTCCAAGTGTGGATCATCTAAGCACTATCCAAATGGTTATGTGATTTATTATTGGTGATTTTTTTTGAAAAGTAAATCCCTTCCTTTTGATGAAAACCATTCACCACTAACCTTTCTTTGTACCTATTATTTCCATCATCTTCCTCTTTCAAATGAAAACCCATTTGTTCTCTAGAGATCTCTTTACTTCTAGTAGCTTATACAACTCCCATGTATTGTTGAGATTTAAGGAACTCATTTCCACTTCCATGGATGGATCCCACTATTTATAGTCTTTGAGAGTAGTTTCCTCATATGAAATATTTGGTTCCTTTATGCTTGCTAGAAGTAAGAAATTCATTTCATCTCCAAACCTCTAAACTAGTTTTTTGGTATGAGTAGATATCATCTGCAAAACCTCATGTTCATTATTTTGAAAATCTCTATACCATAGTCATCCATATGGTCTTTATACATTCGATACATATCTATAAAAACTATCTCTGTTAGATAATGATCTATATCGTGATTCTCTATTTGATAACCTAATTATAAAACTGCCAATATCTAAAGTTTTATTTGAACTTTTTGAACATAAAGTCTATCTGGAAACCTCTATCTGATCACCCTAATAATTGATAGTTAAAATTTAATCAACTTATTTCTCACCCAATTTTTTATCCTTCCACACAAGTTCTTTATTGAAACACCATCTTAGATCCACTGGACTTGTTTCTTTTAATCATCCCATAGGGTATAACCAAAGTTCACATCATGATAATTGATAACAAAACACACTTATGATTTTACATGAAAATTATCTCTATATTTAAGATCAATATGTACATATGAAATGCTTCCAAATATTTTGAGATGGTTCACCTATGGAATCTTACCAGACTAAAGTTTCTTAAGAAGTCCCAATCCAATAACTAAAGCCAAACTTCTATTCACTAAGTAAGCTATTGTATTCAAAGCCTCTTCCAAAATTCCCTTAGGAATTCCTAAGTGAATCCATATACTATGAGATTTCTATTTCTGAGTTTAATTCATCTTCTTAGCTACTCTATTTTGCTGTGGATTTCCTAGAATAGTATTATCATTCCCAATTCCTTTATTCCTAAATAAGTTATGAAAGTTATGTTAAGTGTATTACCCATCATTTTCTATCTAGAGAAATTTAAAATTTATTTCACAATCTATCTTGGCCTAAACATTACATTGACTAAAATACCTAAACACATCATATTTTTTCATCTGGAACTAAAAATAGGGTCATAAAGTAAAGTGATGCTCTATTTGAGTGAATAGGGGATGAACCCTAAATATTGGAATAAACAAGTTCTAATTTCTGATTCATTGGATTTTTACTATCTAATTTTAAGGAAAATCACTTATATTTTCCTAACATACAAATATCATATCTTCTATGGTTTGTGTGATCAATTTTAAATATTCACTTAACCACTATAACATTAAGATACTTTTCATTGAGTTGACCAAAACCAAAGTGACACTTTCTTGGACTGTTTGATAAATTCATTCTAATAGATGCAACTTTATCAATCAATATAGTCAACTATAAGGTACCATTCTTTACTCCTTGATAAATCACTATGTAACCTATGCTAATCTTATAAACTCCATTCGAAAAGGTCATTATAAAACCTGTATCATCAAGATATCCCACTGATATGAGGTCATTTCAAAGGCCTATGATGCATCTAAAACATTTCAATCTCAATACAATTTCATTATTTAAATAAATATTCACATCAATTTTTCTAACAACATCTAGAGATTCATTTCCTTCTAGATATTATATTCCCAAGATTCCTAGAACATAATCAACCATGTACCCACACTCACCTGTTTAATGAAATGATTCCCCTAAGTCAATAACCCATGATTCTTCTGGAATGATCATACACAATATCTAGATGGAACCACCATTCATTTTATGACTAAGTTTGTCTATTTATAAGTTGAAGCCTCCGTTCTATTCTTACAATCTTTCTTGATATTCCCTTTATTCCCACAAAGCTAACATGTTGGACCTAGACCAATCGATTTTAATAAAATTGTTCTTTGGGACTTATCCTTTGAAGATTTATTCTTCTGATGGTCTATTTAATTAGATGATAGTCCCCATATAGTAGCATTGAGTTCACTTAGTGATTAATTTTTAACTCCCTTCAACCACAACTCCTCATTCAAGATCAATTTTTGAATGTCATCATACACTCGAACTACCTTACCGCTAGATTTTCTCACTGCTGTAACCATGGAATCCCTGATCTTTGGAAGCGAGTAAAGAAGAATAAAATCCTAAATATCGACTATGAAAGTTACCTTCACTAACTCAAGCTTCCCTAAAATAATATTGAATCCATTCAGGTGATTTTATACAAGCCATCCGCTTGATAACTTCAAGCTGAAAAATCCTCAAATCAGGATTTTTTTATATAAGAGTTGTCTTTTCATACATTTAATTCAATTATTTTATAAATTATGTATTTCTTATCTCGAATGTTGAATACAACATTCTGAGCTAGAGACATCCTGATCAATGAAAAATACTTCCTATCCAATCGATCCAATTCCATTTTATCCTTTATTTCATGACATTTACTAGACAAAGGAGAATCTGAATATTTTTGTATCAAAATATCCTATAATTTCATTCTCCAAAAAGAAAAGTCCATTCGATCGAATATATGAATACAAAAAATTCCTTCCTATAATGTCATTCTTCCGATAATAGTATAAACTACTGGAATCAATTATATTTCAAGCCAAGGGGAGAAGTTACCTGAATTCTATGAATAAGTATAATCAACCCTTTGATACTACATACAGTGAGGAGAATGCTTTGAATCAATATATACATTTGATCCAATGCACTAACCTGGAAATAACTACATACACCATATGAATGTTTGTCTGATCACTTCAGTTTACACAACCAGAAAGCTTCATAATGTTACTAAAAATATTCTTGTATGATAACCACCTCCTCCATGTTTTTTCATTGTAACTAGGATGAGATCCCGCCTAATTACCAATAACACTCCAAAATCACACTTCACACAAAAACCAGCAAAGAAAATTGATAAACAAAATTTACATGGTTTGTAAAAATTCCTACATCTATAGGAGAATGCTGAAAATGTCTTTCATTTCAGAAGATACAAAGCAGAATAAAAAATCTCACTCACTTTCTCTCCAATTTCGGGTCATAAAAAGTTATGTTAGAAACACCCACTATGCATACACTCCGTACATAACATCATTAGAGCTCGGCCACCACACATCTTTATAGAGGTCTTCATCCAGTCAGCCAGTTGCACCAACCTCCAAGATTCACAGTCAACCTCCCATTGACTTTTGAAACCACCAATACACTGTTGAACCATCCATTAAAACCACTAAAAAATTTAATAGGAAAAAAAGCACAAAGTTACTATTCCTGATGAACACCATCCATGAGAAAACCTTTTTGATGATCTCTGTCTGAACATTATTATCCGATAACACTGAAGCCTTACCTTGAAACCTCTGTTTGGTTATCTCTATCTAATGGAAGTTTATCCATCGACCTTCCTACATACTTTATATAATACTGTTCAACTATAAAATATCTATCTAGTTTGTTTGATAATCTTAGTATAATTACATTGAATCAATGTTCTCTATTCAAAATGCTTAGTTTTCTGAATCTGAAGAACTTCCATAAACCCAACAAGTGGGTTCTAAATAAGGCTATGTTAATGTGTAAATTGTTTCGTATGAGGTTTTATAGGATGGAATTACTTTGGTTGTTTAGATATGGCCATGATATATCCTTATCATCATTAATATGGTGTTTCTAGATTGAGTGAGCCTTAATCTCCTAAACAAAGGATTGAGAGAGAGTCCCTTTGGTTAGTGAAATTTTATGATATTGTGATCCATATTCTTATGTTATCATATCTAGTTATGTGTAAAGGAACATAAATTTGGTTAAGATAATTTATGGAAATGGATCATTCTTTTAGAAATAATTATTTTAAAATGTTTTCCTTGGAATTGAGTTAAAGGAGTTATGTATAGAGTTGATTTCATCATTTATGCCCAATATGTTTATCATGATCACTATGAAAGAAATGAATATTTGCGATGGGTAGACGGTACCCATTGCAAAAGGTTTGGTACAAGTTGTGTGCCAAACCACATAAAGGGTATTTGCAATGGGATTTTATGCATGTCGCAAATACCTGATGATGTTTTTTTGTATTTGCGATGAGATTTATCCCTCGTCGCAAATAGTATTTTGGTAGGTTAATATTTACGATGGGTCCCTTCATAAATACATTTTTAACTACTGCCAATAATTAATGTGGGGGGGGGGGGGGTTAGTATTTGCGACGAGAATCTCATCACAAATAAACTCGTCGCAACCGATCTAACCTATATATACCCCATCAGTTTTTCCTCTCATTCCACTCATTTCTTTACTCGTCTCTCCCTCTCTACTTATATTTTCTCTCTCAGAATTTTTTTAAGTTAAAATTTTTAAATCGGAGCAATATTTGCAGCGTAAATCCTCTGAAAGATTCAGTTTTAAGTTATTTATATATTTCTTTTATTTTTTAGTTAATTCATTTTATTTGATTTTAGTTATAATCATTTTAATTAGCTGCAATTAAATTAAATTAGAATTAGATTGTTTTATTTGGCATTTTTTTTACAAATACGTGTTATTAGTATTAATTAATAGTTATATTAATTATTATTAATTAGTAGTCATTAACATTAATTAGAATAATTATTAATAATTATTAATAATTAGTCATTATTAGTAATAATTAGTGATAATTATGAAAAATTAGCGTAAATAAGTAGTAAATTGAAATAAATATTTATAAATAATAATAAATAGTAATAATTAGAAGTTAATAGTAATAATTAGAAGTAAAGAGTAATAATTAGTATTAAATAATAATAATTAGGAATAATTAGTAATAATTACTAGTAAATAGTAATAATTAGAAATAATTAGTAATAATTAGTAATAATTTGGAATAATTAGTAATAATTATTAATAATTATGAATAATTAGTAATAATTAATAATAATTAGTAATAAGTAGTAATAATTAGTAATAATTAGAATTAATTCGTAATAATTAGGATTAATTAGTAATAATTAGGATTAATTAGTAATAATTAGGATTAATTAGTAATAATTAGGATTAATTAAGAATAATTAGGATTAATTAGGAATAATTAGGTATAACTAGGAAAAATTAATAATAATAAGGCATAATTAATAATAATTTGGAATAATTAGTAATAATTAGGAATAAATAATAATAATTAGTAATAATCAGAAATAATTAGTAATAATTAGGAATATATAGTAATAATTAGGAATAAATAGTAATAATTAAAAATAAATTGTAATAAATAGTAATAATTAGGAATAAATAGTAATAATTAGGAATAAATAGTAATAATTAGGAATAAATTGTAATAAATAGTAATAATTAGTAATAATTAGTAATAATTAGTAATAATTAAGAATAATTAGGAATAAATAGGAATAATTAGGAATAAATAGTAATAATTAGGAATAAATAGTAATAAATAGTAATAATTAGTACTAATTAGGACGACTTAGTAATAATTATGAATAATTAGTAATAATTAGAATAATTAGTAATAATTAGGAATAATTAGTAATAACTAGCAAGAATTAGGATTAATTAGTAATAATTAGGAATATTTAGTAATAATTAGGAATAATTAGCAACAATTAGGAATAATTATTAATAATTAGGAATAGTTAGTAACAATCATGAATAATTAGTAATAATTAGTAATAAATATTAATAATTAATAATAATTTGTGATAATTAGTAATAATTAGTAATAATTATTAATAATTAGTAATAAATATTAATAAATTGTAATGATTAGGAATAATTAGTAATAAATAGTAATAAATAGAAAAAATTAGTAATAATTAGAAAGAATTAGTATTAAATAGTTATAATTTGTAATAATTAGGATTAATTAGGATTACTTAGTAATAATTAGGATTAATTAGGATTAATTAGAAATAATTTGGAATAATTAGGAATAATTAGTACTAATTAGGAATAATTAGTAATAATTAGTAATAATTAGTTATAATTATAAATAATTAAGAATAATTAGTAATAATTAGGAATAATTAGTAATAATTAGGATTAATTAGTAATAATTAGGATTAATTATTAATAATTAGGATTAATTATTATTTATAAGGATTAATTAGTAATAATTAGGATTAATTAGTAATTATTACGATTAATTAGAAATAATTAGGATTAATTAGTAATAATTAGCAATAATTAGTAATAATCAGTAATAATTAGGAATAATTAGTAATAACTAGGAATAATTTGGAATAATTAGTAATAATTAGGAATAATTAAGAATAATTAGGATCAATTAGGAATAATTAGTAATAATTAAGAATAATTATAATTAATTAGTAATAATTAGAGATAATTAGAAATAATTAGTGATAATTAGAAATAATCATTTATAATTAGAAATAATCAGTGATAATTAGTAATAATCAGTGATAATTAATAATTATTAGTATTAATTAGGATTAATTAGTAATAATTAGTATTAATTAGTAATAATTAGGATTAATTAGTAATGATAAGGATTAATTATTAATAATTAGGATTAATTGGTAACAATTAGGTATAATTAGTAATAATCAGGACTAATTAGTAAGAATTAGGACTAATTAGTAACAATTAGGACTAATTAGTAACAATTAGGACTAATGAGTAACAATTAGGACTAATTGGTAACAATTAGGACTAATTAGTAACAATTAGGACTAATTAGTTATAATTAGGACTAGTTTGTAATAATTAGGACTAATTATCAATAATTAGGACTAATTAGTAAAAATTAGGACTAATCAATAAGAATTAGGATTATTTAGTAAGAATTAGGGCTAATTAGTAACAATTCAGACTAATTAGTAATAATTAGGAATAATTAGAAGTAATTAGAAATAATTAGGAGTAATTAGGAATAATTATGAGTAATTATGAATAATTAGGAGTAATTAGTAATAAATAACAATATTTAGGAATAAATAGTAATAAAATTGTAATAATTAGTAATGAATGATAATAATCAGGATTAATTAGTAATAAAAAATAATAATTAGGATTAATTTGAAATAATTAGGTTTAATTAGAAATAATTCAGAATCATTAGAAATAATTCACAATAATTTGCAATAAATTGGCATAATTTTCAGTGGATTGGCGGCATTCCTTTTGCTCAATGACTCATTTACTTGCAACTTTCTCTCACCGAAATCACTATAAAAAATATTCTCTAATGTTCGGATATCCATTTTCGTATTCACAAGAATTGATATGCATACATCAGAGCATATTTTTCATACTAATTTTAGTGAGAGAAAGTTGCAAGGAGACAAGTAGTCGGAAAAATAGGCTCTTTTTCTTGATGACTCATCTTCTTGAAACTTTATCTAACTAAAATCACTATGAAGAATCTCCTCCATTGTTAGAATATCCATTTTTATATGAATGAGAATGGCGAGAAATGCAGAGACTCCCACCTGCTCTCCATTCTCATGCATAAAAAATGGATATTCATACATCAGATCAGATTTTTTATAGTTATTTCAGTCGTAGAAAGTTTCAAGGAGATGAGCCGTCGAGAAAAAGAGCTAGGGCCAATCCGTTGGAAATTATTCCACTTGTAATTGGTGGTAATTAGTATAAATTAGCTATAATTATTAATAATTAGAGGTAATTAGAATAAATTATTATAAATTAGTGTAGATTAGTGTAGATTGGTATAAATTTTAAAACAAATACTATAAATAACTATACAATAATAGAAATTATTATAAATTGTGAGGAAAGTGAATTTAGATTTCTTTAATTTTTTTGGATAGTGTGTTTTTGATATCTAAATATTAAAAAAACCTATTATTTTATAATTTTAGAGAAATATAGAATAAGGAAGTCAACAACAATCATTATTAGATGATCACGCTTGGATAAATCAACGCAAGAATCCAAACAGTTCTAGTTTAAATCATGTTTATATTGAAGGTGTTGAAGCTTTCTTATCATTTGTATCATTAAAACCAAAAAAAATCATAAGAGACAATTAAATGTCCTTGTAAAAAATGGTCTCTAAGGTTGTTTGACACATTTGACAACATTGGAGGCCATCTATTACATTTTTGGTTTTTAAAAAGATTATGTATTTTTGGCATCAACATGGTGAACATAGTTCCAAAGAAGATACTAATAATTTGGTTCTTTATCCGTCATAGTGTAAAAATTTTGTACATGATGTGGTAGGTCCGTATTTTCAACAAACTGAAACCAAAAATGATATTGATTTAACTCCTGAGTTGGAACCATATCAATTTTATGATTTGTTGAGGTCTGATGAGGAATCCTTATAACCTGGATGAAAAATAATAAAATTTAAAGTAGTTGAAAAATTTATGGCTATTAAATCAGATAATGTAATTTCAAATAGCTATTTTGATCAGATATTATCTTTGGTTAAAACACTATTACATAATGGAAATGTGTTGCCTAAAAATTTCTATGAGAGAAAGAGGCTGGTTTCTAATATGGGTCTTGGTTATTAGAAGATTCACGCATGTTCAAATGATTTCATATTATATTATGGTGAAAATGAGTCATTATAAAATTGTGCCACATGTGGAAAATCGAGGTATAAAGAGACTCGAATATGAAATTCTGGATTGATTCCTGTAAAATAGTTAAGATGTTTCCCACTTACACCCATATTATAGCATTTATTTATGTCTCATAACATAGCAACATTGATGTCATGGCAGAAAACCAATATTTCAAATGGTAAAAGCTCAATTCATCCCTATGATGGTGATTAATTGAAACATTTTGACAAAGTGTCTCCATATTTTTCTTTATAATCCTCAAACTTGTGATTGGTTCTTTCTACTAACAGTTTTTATCCATTTGGTTCTTACTGTAGTCAGTATTTCTTGTTGGTCTGTCTTTATAACTCCATATAATTTAACTCATTGGATGTTGACGAAGGATCCATACATCTTTTTGACCTTATTAATTCCAGGACATCCCAAAAATAATATTGATATTTATTTGAAACCATTGATTGATGAATTAAATTCATTATGGAGTAATGGAGTCAGTACACATGATGTCACTGTGAAACAAAATTTCATACTGAAAGCTATATTGATATGGATAATTATTGACTTCCTATATTATGGTATGTTATATAGCTAGAGTACACATGTTCCAAAATCTAGTCTGTACAGTGTGATAGAAAAAAAGTGTTTATTCTCATCAATGGAAAAAAATTTATTTTTTCGACTGTCATTGTAGATTCTTTCCAACCAATCATCCTTTTAGGAGGAACAAATATCATTTCAAAAAATGTACAATTGAAAGAGATGAACCTCCAAAAATTATCTTAGGTACAGAGGTAAAATATATTGTCTCTTCATTACCTCCCATAAAATTTGGACAAAAAATAAACCAATAGAAAATTGATGGCTTTGGGAAAGAACACAATTGGATAAAATGAATCATTTTTTGGGATCTGCCATATTGGTCTGATTTTTCAGTCCAACACATGTGGAATGTCAGGAATATTGAAAATAAATATTTTGATAATTTATTTCATACAGTTTTAGATACACCATATAAGTCCAAATATAGTGTAAAGTCACGATTAGATATTGCCCATTTTTTAGGTGACCATAACTTAAACTAGTTGAAAATGTTACATCACAGAAGTTAATGAATCCAAAAGAAAATTATACATGGTCTAAAGAAAATAATTTATTATTTTGTCAGTGGATTTTAGATTTTAGACTTTTATATGGTTATGCTTCCAATTTAGAAAGATGTATCAGAAATGGTCATATTACCGGATTAAAAATTCATAACTTTTATGTGACAATGGAAAGACTTATTCTGATTAGATTAAGAGGTTTATTAAATTCTATAATTTAGGATGTGACAACAGAAATATCATATTTTTTCTTTGACATTTGTGCGGTGACAACAGTCTACAATGCACTAAGAAGACTTCAAGAAGATGTTGTTTTCATTTTATATAAATTGAAAAAAATATTCCCACCAACTTTATTTAACTCAATGGAAAATTTGATATTACATTTTATACATGAAAAAAAATGTGTATGTTTGGTATAGTTCTAGTGGATGTAACCATTCGAGGGATGCATGAAAAAATTGATGAAAAAAGTACGTAACAAAGCATCAGTTGAAGGCTCAATTACAGAAACTTATTTGCAAGAGGAAATTTCTTTTTTATGATCTCATTATTTTGAATCTGAATATCCATAAAAACAAAACCACATGGGCCGTAATGAGGGAAATGTTGATGATGAAATGAGCAATAAATTATCAGTTTTTAATCATCCTGAACCTAGATTTGGTGGAGTTCATGAATGATGGATTTCAGATGATGAAGATCACATAGCTCATACATATATTATGATCAACTATGATAAAATGACACCATTTGTATTGTGAGTGATCCTATCACTTATTATATAACATTTTTTCTATTTAATTAATATTTTTTTATTTATAGGTTATATGATAATCATATCAAGAAACAACTTCCACAAATTACAGCAGCTAATCTTGAAGAACGTCGGCAAAATATTTTTCCTACTGATTTTAAAAACTATTAACATAAATTATGTATGGTTTTAACATCTAAAATAAATTTATTACTTTTTACATTGATAATTTATTTAAAAAAATTTCATGTATTTTAACGTGTTGATAAAACTGATTATCGATTGTGTGTCTTGAGTAACCCACCAAACAAAATGGTTAGATATTATAATGAATATGTCATGAATGGTTTTTGATTTCATACACGTGAATATGGGGAATAGAAAAAAATTAATAGTGGTGTCTGCTTGAGAGGATCTCATCATATAGAAATTGAAGTTTACTTTTACGAAATTCTAGAAAAAAATTATTGAATTGTGTTTTCTAGGACAAAATTACATAATGATATTTAAATGTAATTGATTAGATAATAAGAGAGGATTGAGTATTCATCTGACCCATGGAATCATTGATATTGATTATAAAAGTCTTCTTGTAGTAAATGAACCATTTTTATTATCTCATTAGGAACATAAAATTTAATATGCTAATTAATGTTCTACTTCAAAAGAGTTGGGTGATTGGTAGAGTATAGTAAAAATTAAATATCAGGAAAACCAGTTTACTCAAAATGAATGTGGTTCGGCTAAAGTGCAAGGAATTGAAATTTTTCAATAGACTGCTCCAAATCCATTTTTTAATGAAGAGATGGGAATATTGATGATGACACCCTGCAGTTAAGGTTAAATGGTGATAATGATGTTAATGATATTAAAAATTAATTTGAAATGACAAGATATGATGAAACTGAAACTCATATAGAAATGGATGATGTTGAGGAGGTATATGAAGACATTGACATCATCAGATATGAAGATGAGGATACAGATGTAGATTGACATGGTTAAATTCTGGTTATAATCATATATAATAGATATATCTTTATATAATAGTTGTTTTTAACTATTTTCTAATAACAATGATTTCATGTTTCATATGGACCCGAATCTCTTTCGTTAATTATAGGAGGTTGGATGAGCAAGATGATGGATCATCTGACTCTTAGACTACTATAATTTCATGGAGGACTCAAAGGGGGCATGGTCATGCCTGATTGATGATTCTTGACCCTATCCAGAAGTGACATCCACATCTTAACTTCGATCCATGCATGCAGAGGTATGTTTACCTGTGAATTTTAGTTAGTTTTCCTTAATTTATTTTTATACTAATAGTTTGATTATTTGTTATTTTTTTCACATATTTTCACATATAGTTGTTGGATAGGGGAGCTCTATATTGTGAAATTATTTTTATAAAGCATGGGTCACATGGGATGAGATTCCTATTTATATTCAGCAATGCGTGTTTGATCATTGGATGGTACATAAATAAATAATATTTTTTTTGAAATTTATTTTATGTAATGACTTGATATTATAATTTATTTGTAGGGTTTATAGTATCCCATCGATGAGAGCATGCATGGTGCTATCTGGAAGGCATGGGATGGGTTTATGCATGAGCGTTACCGTCAGTTTTTTCACAATTAGAGAAGTAAAGAAATGAATGAAGCAAGATTGATAGGGTTTGACGAGTCTTCCCCCCCCCCCCAACTTGATTACATTCCATCTCAAGTTTGGGATAGTTTATCTTCAAATTGGTTGGGTGGACATTTTCAGAGGAGATCATAGGTAGTTAGAAATAACTGGGGGATATGGGAGGTGACATATCAAGCCGGTAGTCGTACATTCAGTACGCACAAGGAATATATGGTATGTGTGTTTTTAAATAATTTATATAACTTTACATGTAATAGTTTATTTTATATTCAAATAGGAATTCAAAAAACCTAATGTTATGAAGTTCGATGTTTATACGATGATGTATTGTGATCCGGTCACTGCAGAGATTAGAGGTGATTACCAACATCAGATTGTGGTTATTATAATTTATTTTTGAGTTTTAAAATTAACTGAAAATAATATGTTAGCTATTATAACTCTAAATTGAAATTGAAGGAGTCATATGAGGCTGTGATATCTCAGTCAAAGACTGAGAGTTAGGCTGAGACCGGAGGGTCATACCAATGCCCACCAATTTGATGAGGAAGTAAGGATGCAGGTGACCTAGTATGCCTTCGAGAAAGGCCGAGTTATTGGTATCACCTCTCAATTGATGTTTGTGAGTAATTATGGTACCACTAAGATGTCGGTGTCTCGCTCGAGAGGACCTCATAGAGATTCATCATCATCTGATACACAGCATCAGAAGCAGCTACGAGCTTAGAGTGAGGTCATAAAGAGTATGCATAGCGAGTAGGAGGAGATGCATCAATGATAGCAACAACAGATACGCTAATGGAAACAAATGTAGTAGGAAGAGATTCAACGACAAAAGCAGGAGGAGGAGGATGAGATGTGTCGATGGAAGCAATAGTAGGAGCAGATGGAGGACATGCGACATCTGACTCATGGTTTGGGGTTGAATTTTTATTCACCATCTCCTCCAGCTCCTCCAGAGGACCCCCCTTAGCGATATATTTGTTTTTTTATGATAAAACATTTGAATGTAGTTTTTTTGTAATATTGACTATTTACATTTTTATATTGTGTATTTTTTTATATTTTTGCGAATATTTCATTTTTATTATTTATTTAATTTTTAAATATTTATTTAATTTTCTATTATTTTATTACTTTATTTAATTTTTTTATTTTTTTACTGTTTTTTATTATTTTGTTTTTTTATTTTTTTATACTTTTACAAATATTGAGTTTTTTTATTTTAGAGTTTTTCCATATTTTATTAATATTAATATTATTATTTAACTATTATTAATATTATTATTTAATTAATATTAATAATATTATTAATAATATTTTACTAATATTAATATTATTATTTAATTAATAATAATAATAATATTATTATTATTATATTAATATTATTTATATTATTAATATTAGTATTATTATTATTATTTTCCAATATTATTTTATAACATTATTTTATTCAATTTTATTTGTTTCCATTTTTTAAGATATTTGTGATAGGCCTTTTGTGATGGGCCGTCACAAATACTTTTTTTAAAACTCAGGGAAAATATTTGCAATGATACTTTTGTCGACGACCCATTACAAATGCATTTTTGAAATAATCTCGGGGAAACTATTTGCGACGGGCCCACATCCCGTCGTAAGAAAAGATTTTTTCAATGGCGTCTTGTCACAAATTACCTTTTGTGACAGGACCCCATCATAAATGGCCCATCACAAATAGTCCAATATCCAATAGTGGATCCTATGCTATCATTTTTGTGAATTGATAACGTTATATGTTATTATGTTACATGAATATATGTCATAAAAACTTTTTATTTTTATTATTGAGTATGAGTTGTCTTATTAATTTTTTTTATCGTTTTAGCCTTGTTATTATAACCTTGACTACTCTATGATACACATACATTTCTTGGTGATAAATAAAGAAATGTACATTCTTTATGGAAAATAGTTTGTTAGTAATTTATGATAAAGTTTGTTTATGAAGATTAATTACTCTATATATTAATTTTGTTATCAAATTACATGTAATATATGTGATATATCTATAGGTATTATCTTGATTTTTTTGTTGGTCCTTGACTCGTGGAAACCATCGGTATGAACACCCCAACTTCTCATTAAATATTCCATATGGATTTAGGTAGAGGTCATGGAATTATATAACATCTATTATATGTGTATCCATGGTTTTCCAGTAGTGGATATGATGCTCCCTTCTATATATTTTTATATGATACTTTATCTAGGATGAGATATGTCATGCCTCAACCATATTTTATGAAACTTCTCAGTTTCATTAGATTGGACGTTCAATAGTGAATAAGATATTCTCTTTATGGGAAAGGTATTTCATAGTGGAAAAATGTTCTCTTTTGTACTAATATCTATTTTTGTACAGATTACTCTATTACGGACCCAAGCATGGAATGAGGTAGGATTTGATCTTCCTAGTAGAGTGAGTGTTATCCTTTATCTAATTTTCTAATATATGATTTTCTTGGTTGTTGATTTATATATGAATTATTTTATATTTTTATGGCATAAAACATTATTTGATCCATACACTTACATACATAATGGATTATTTTAGGGACACCATTGGTGGTGTCCTATAGAGTTATATACTCACTCTCTATATATGCATCTCAGTTTATATGCAATTTCAAATGTTTCATTTCAATCATAAGTAGGTACATGTTTGGTATTCCTATTTGGAAACTTTGTTTACAAGTTGGGTGAGGATGTTTCTTAGTAGAAAATTTCTAGGAGTTGGAGCATTAGAGGCTAGTTTGGTAGGAAGTGTTGTTTTTGGCACTTATCCACTTATAAATTTTTATTTCACTTGTGTTTATGATATTAGTGTGATGTATTATTATGTTTATATTGGTTGTGTTATATATATATATAGTAAATTAATATTATTTCATAGGTACAAAATGTACTCCCTGGAATACAGGTTGTCTGATATTTTGTGAAATGTTTGATGTATGGATATATTATGCCAAATTTTTAGTATAATTTAGAGTGGACCATGTTTATCTCTATACTAGGGTAAATATTCCCTAATGATAAATATATACCCATGGTGTCAGTCTCCGTCACACAGTGATTGGGGAATACATTTTGGGAAATAATATTTTGGTTTAGAAACTGTTCAGGTATATAGGTTAGGTCATAACAAGTGTTATCAAATAATAATTTTATGTTTTATTGGGTTTTTTATAGATATGAACAAATAACATTAGGTCTTTATAATTAAACAATAAAAGTTTCAATTAACCTATTTATAATGGAATCTCAAATTACTAAGGATATCCAGGCAAGGAACTATAGGAATGATAGACGCCTTTCTTTAAATTTCTCAATTAGGACTTGGTGAAATGTATATGAGAATACATAATTTTTTTATTAGAATATTATAACATGTTCATTTAATATATTTTTACTTTTATATGTATATTAATTTAATTATTTATAGGAAACTAAAAAAGTAATTAGTTTTTTCTTGAGAAACTTGTTAGGGGTGATGTAATTAAGTAGATTCAATCACATGTATATTTAGAATGTTATTGATGGTTTATGTTCCTTTAACCATGATTTACTGATATTGATGATTTACATTATTCTTAGTAATGTATTTATACTATATTTTACTTAATTCTTATTGTTATAATAATAGTAAAGTTTATTTCCTCAAATTTTTGAGTAGTAAAGTAAATTTTTTAGTTTTAAAAAAGTAAAGGGAAATATTTTCACTGCGGAATGTGTTTATGTTTATAGATTATGAAAAAAACTTTTTATAGTAGAATGGTTTTATCAACTTGAAAGTAAAGGAAAATAGTTTTGTAATCCCATTTTTAAAATGAAAAATATATTTAAGAGATATTAATATGATGGAAATTTCATATATGTCTTAGAGTCTTAATGTTGAAAAGAGAGACCCATTTTTCTAAGACATTTATAATGATATTTGATCCAAGTTCTAGGTTTTGACCCCTAGTTAAGTGTATGTGTTAGGGTGTATTTTTTTAAATGTGGTTGTAACTATGGGAAATCTTAGGTAGGTGGGTTTCCTTGAGTATGTGTGGATAAAAATCACATAGAGTGTTTGTGAGGTGTGGTAAGTGGTTGAGAGGAATACATTTAGGATGTTTGACTTGATGATTAAGAATATAAATTTATTGATTATGTGATCAAACTCATTTGAATATTAGTTGAGAGGGTATATAGTTAATATTAGTATGTATGTTGGTGGTGGTTTCAAGTTTCATAAGTCTCAAAAAATGATATTTTTAACTGAAGATATTTAGATGATGATGTTAAAACCTTGGTTGATTATACATAAGAGATAATAAACCATTGGATAGTTTTGTAAAGGTAATCTAGTGTATTTAACTAAGTTTAAACATAGTTAACTGAAATCTCAAGGAACTGTCCTATCTAAATTCTTAACAGTGAG
The DNA here is from genome assembly GCA_963277665.1 of Viscum album. NCBI lineage: Eukaryota > Viridiplantae > Streptophyta > Magnoliopsida > Santalales > Viscaceae > Viscum > Viscum album. The sequence goes on along the minus strand of OY728160.1, from coordinate 23,617,511 downwards.
ATTAAATTTCCAAAATGTTGAAAAATTATATTAAATAAATTTAATTAATCTTATAATTAATTTTTAATGCTTGAAAGTTATCTGAAAATTTTATAGTCTTTAAATAGGGATGAGACATATTTAATTAATGGACGACCCAGGGTTAGAAAGAGATGAATAAAGGGAATATTGGAAAAATTTCACACCCAATATTCTATAACATGTTAATTCTAATAAACAATTATCCAATATGGTGTTGGATGTCCTTATAACTTATATAATGAATTTTATTAGTTATGAAATATGTTACTAATTTTCAAATAATATTCAAATTCTTAATAACTTTGAAAAAAATGAACTCATGGAATATATTAATTAAGAATGGGTTTTATGGATTATTGTAAGTATATAGAGCACTCCTTAATTTTAATTCTACTCAAAAGTAGTCAATGATGAATTATATATATTGGAAAAGGATTCTTCACCTCTAGAATCTATATAAGAAGAATTCTTTAAGATTTTCTAATCATTTTGGAAAGTATATACCTATTGATTTATTAAATATATTGCTTAACACTCTTTCCACATGGAATAACAGTGAAGAGACCTAGATTTTTACTCAATCAAGACTTATCTCATTTTAATGTTTTTGAGTTATGGGTCCTTAAAAGGGGTAAAATAATAGTTTCTTCATTTAAAACAACCTCAAAAAATTACTACTTATTCCATTAGTCTTAGAATAAGGTGTTTAACCTTAGGTTAATTTTTTTTAATTTTCTAAGATTATTGAGTTTTGAAGAGTAATTAATATTTATTCAATGAGAATGATTATTTATATCTCATAAAAAAGAGATAGGATGAAAATTATGACATCGCAGTTATGTGTTGAATTAGGTGTTTTTCTTAGGTGAGGTAAAAATTATGTGATTCGATGTTGAGCCATAAACTGAGAATTTTCATGTTTTTTGAAATCTTCAATAGATTCAAATAAAAATATATTAATATTTTTATTAGTGTGGTAACATGGAATTGACATGCCATAGTGGTGATTACATGAATCATTGGAATATTCTAGAGAGATATATTTTTGGAATAATCAACTCTCCATGATTAGAGAAATTAAACAGAAAAGTAACAGAGGTTTTAATTAGAAATTATGCATGAGATTAATGTGATAATTATAATTAGGAATTACAAATAAACTTAAATACCCATATAATTCATTATGGAAAAGTATAATTTCCTCTCTTTATTCATTCTATCCTTTAATTGTAAAGAAAAAATATAATCAAAAAATAAAATCACTCTATATCTCTTGGTAAAACAGATAATTTTTTTTTCATGTTTTTTGCATTTTTCAAAAATAGGAAAAATGAAGAATATAATATTTTCATGGAGATGATTATAAAAAAATGTGTAAATAGTATAAGTTTATTTAAGAAATAATAATAAATCATCAATAAATCATTAACATGGTAGGAAAATTTTCCTTTATACCACGTTTCACTTCATGTGATCCAACCCTCTTCCCCTCATGGTTGAATAAAATTTTTGTATATGGTAAAAGAATAATAAAAATTGGGATATTTTGATAATGTTAATTTTCTAGAAATGAATTGATGGTAATTTTACCAAAGGCTATTTTTAATAACATTTTATTGAAAATGAAAATTTCAGAAAATGGATTTCATGAATTTTCCTTGGAAACATTCTTGGTAACGAATAATAAAAATTATTGTTTTTTTTAAATTTATGTTTCTTTAAAATAATTTTCCCAATAAATAATTTTTTTAAAGAATAAAATGTTTTTTTTTTCAATTTTTTTATTCAAAAGTAAAATTATTTTTAGAATATATAATTGTTCTTAACAATTTAATCTTGTATCATGTCATATGATTAATTGGATTTCTTTAAATTGCTTGGTATGAAATATTTTATAATTTTTTAGAGTAACATGGTATGAATTTTATTAGAAATGTATTATGTAACTTTAAACGAAGAAATATTTAATTGAATTTAAATATATTCATTTTCTATCACGTGAAGAATTTATTTTAAAGATAAATATTTTGTTTTGATAATATGGGTTGATTAATTTAGAGTAGAATAATAATAATAATAATAATAATAATATTATTATTATTATTATTATTATTATTATTTTTGAAAGTATTATTCTTTGAATTTTTTTGGAATCACTTATATTGATTCTTGAAGAATTTATTTTGGATATTCAATAATCTTTCATTTTTAATTATGTATATATATATATGTGTGTGTGTGTGTTTATTTTAATTTCCTACTATGTAATATACATGGGGATGAAAGATTTGTGTTTATATAGAATTTTATCTCAAATATTATCCTTGTTTTATTACTCTTAACATATTTTGATCCAGATTATGAATTATGTTAGCATATTTTATCATTGGAAAATAGTTCTTTGATTGATAAAATTATTTCTGTTGTCACCCGATTGACTGTTATCCATGTTCTACATGCTTTAGTTTAATGATGTTTTTTTGATTCTATAATGAAGGAAAATTTGAGGACTATGGGTTTGGCTAGAACTGCAGGCTTGGACAAAGTTGAAGGTGACCACAATATTCCTGGTACGAGAGATAGAGTTTCAAGAAAATTACTGAATACTGAATATGTTGTCCCATCCCACACAATGTATAAGTTACCAAACTTAGTTTCCCCATGAAATGAATATCACATGACATGTAACTCATTAAAATAACACCATGCGACATACATGATGTATAAGTCACAAACCTCAGTATGTATCCTACTAACATACCTAGTCTACATAGTAGGACCTACACACCATATACTATAGATGTACATGACATGTATCATGGTAAATATAAGAATAGTTCGAAGTCCATTCAACATATATGAGATTAAATCATATGTAAGATTAATCATGTGAACCACCCCCATGTACTTTATAAATATTCCATGTACAACTATATAGGATACTCATCATGTATCTAGAGTACACATTGACCAAATTGAGGATCCCTATACATAATAATCAATGTTAGACACACTGTGTACTTTTTTTTCACATGGACTGATTTATGGTAGTAGAAGATAATCTTTCCTAACTATACCTACATTGTGTGTACCTTACTATACATGAAGTGTAATGGGGAGTATACAATATTATTCATATATTTCCTCCTGTAAATTGATTTTATATATATGAGTATTCCATTATAATTGTTTTCCCATGTATAATTCAATAGAACATGACTCTTCATCATCTGAGGATTTTATTCATGACAGTTGGAGTTTTTTGGATTTGTAGTGACGATGACATGTGTGGGTAGCCAATTAAAGTAGCCAAAAGGTTGGTAACCTTATTGGAATACTTATTCTTCTAAGGAATGGGTATTCTATGAATTTAGTGGGTTAGATAAACTTCCAGTTGGGATGGGTAAATGTCATATAATCATGAAGTTGGTAACCCCCTTGGATGGTGGACACGACACACACTAGTGTACGAGTCCTCCATAGGGGTTGGTTACCCTCTTGACTGAGGTTTATTATAGTGGTGTATAGGTTCACCTAATAATTGATGTTGAGGGACATTGTAGAGGTGAAAAATGTGAGATAGTTCAGGTATACTATATTTCCTAATGTTTGTTTACTTCACATTCCATTCCAATATGAGGTATCTATAGAGTTGAGCTATAATGGTCGACATACATGCTCAGACAAGATGCAGTCCCACTTCATAGTGTTATCATGAGGACACAATGATTGTGAGGTTCTTTATTTTTTTGGTTGATGAATATTTTATGATGTTCTTGGGTTCATTAATTACTTGATAAAGGAATAGTGAAATGCTGCTGCTTTTAAGATTCCCCTTAATACTATGAATCACCACCGATGTGCAACTTACAGGTAGGCTAGATACTTCTAACACACTAGGTATTTTTTGACTCATGTGACCTTAGATACATGTATGATATTATCTTTCAAATAGATAAAATATGGTAATATTTGACTTATTTATATTTCTATATTGCTATCTGATAAAGCACATATTGATTCTGTTTGTTTAGTAACATCCCTGTACTAGGTATATCAATATGACTAGTTATTTCAACTATTATTCATTATTTTGAGGTACCCTATCGAGTATATTTATACTAACCCATATAAAGGCCTTGTTCCTACATGTGTTGTGTGTTTGAATATGTTTTATAGTATGAGGATGGGATTTTTGATTGAATAACATGAGTTTTTTTATATAAATCAGATATTTAATGATGCATGGTGATACTTGTTGATGAAATTTTCTATGATAGACCCTATTCAAGAGTCCTTAGTGTATGGTAGAACATAGTGATTTTTCTCAAGTGTCCCTACTATGAGGAGTAAGTGTTTCCTTTGAACATATATATTGTATAATATAGTGTTTCATATGTTGTAGTTACCTATTAGGGTTTCCCATAATGTGGGATATTCTATAGTTGTTGTTCACATATTCATTGATACACTATTCAGTTATTCATTTGTTTTATTGTTGGTTATTGGTTATATTTTATGCATTTTATTTCATATCTATTATAGGTGGTTATAGGATAAGGACAACCATGTGTGATTGTACCTTCTTAATGTTGGTCTCTATCCCTAGGGCTATTTAAGGTAGGATAAGGGTGGAACACTTAGAAAATTTATAGATAGGAGATTTCCTAGTGGGATGGGTGTTTCATATGAAAAGGAGGTGACGTGGATGGGGTCTTCCCGATGGTTTGATTACAGGGTGGTTTACCATTTTTCAAGTCTTCCTTGGAAACTTCTAATGGTTCCCTCATCCATAACTAGTTACAAACCTACTTTCCAAAGGTAGGAAATCACTTGGATTTTTAGGCCTAGTGGTACTTAAGGACTCACATTGGTCAATAGTATGGGAGGTTGGTCTTATCACACCATTTTTGGGGAAATTGTTGCATACTCTAAGAATATATTATAGATTTAAGATATGCTCGTGAATCTTATCTGAATCCCAACATGGGACCAGTTACCCTAAAAAATGACTATAAGTTAATTCCATTTCATGTGAAAAATATGAGGTTCTCATTTATGAATCCATCTGTATGTATGTGAGGTTATCTATATATTTTCATTAAGGGATGAATGCTCATGTACTGAAGTTTTATAACAAAGAGCTTCAGAATTCGTTACCACACAAGGAGCCAGTTAATATTTGAGGATTAGATTAAGCTGTTATAAGGAGTCATATGTTTCCTGGTTATGACAGGAATAAAAACCCATGCAGTTCTTCAAACCCATGTAGTTTAACTTCATGTGGAGAGTACATATATGGGTGTTCTGAGACACCATGTTTTAAAGATCTATTCCCTGGGGGATGTCCTACGTATCTCGACTATAGCAAGAATCAGAGTTTCCATAGTTGATATGTTTTATTATTCCACTAATGTATGAGGTAGAGTGACCATCCCATGGGAATTATTTGGTCCTGATGGTTGATAAATCATAATCATAGAAGGAATTGCAATAAAAGGGGTATTTATTTGATATTGGGACTTAGAGAGGAATCCTACATACCCAGGTTATGGAAGGAATCATATTTATCATAGTTTATTTATTCCCTTAGGACTATCCCCAAGGTGGACGCCTTTGTATAGTGGTGAATTTATCATTCCACTCATCAGGGCATACATATTGGAATTTCCTTGGCTAGTAGATATTTGTGATGCGATTGATATGACTATTTAAATTCCCTAATCCAATGTTATCTATTCTTGATTTGAGGAACAAGGTATAAAAAATAACTAGTATTATTGCATAAAAATATAAGTATTACACACTAGGACAACCTTTGATATGTTTAATATAGAGATTGGGCCTCAGGGAGGCTTCCTACATATCCTGATTATGTCAAGAATTAGAGTTCTCATAGTCTACTTGATTTCTCATTCCTTTAAAGGATAAGGTAGAATGATCATTCCATGGAAATGTTTTAGTCCCGATGGTTTAAATATCAGAGGAATTGTGGAACCCACACTAAGGTGGATTCCCATTTTGAGTTCAAGATTGAGATTTTGGAAGGATTCCTATGCATCATAGTTATGATAGGAATTGGAGTCCTCGTAGTTCAATCAATTAAGGATTACACACTGATGTTTCCCTAGCCTTGGAGCTTTATGGTATAGATGATATGACCATTAAAACTCCCTAAGATCACATGATCCATTATTTTTTTGATAAACAAGGGATGGAAAGCAATCAATTTTATTGCTTGTGGAGATAGGACTTATATGCTAGGATCATCCTGCATGATCAATATGGATAACTAACCTTGAAGAGGTGGCCTACGTATCCTGCATATGGAAGGAATCAGAGTCATCTTAGTTCCCTTTATCAGAGATTATACATTGAGCTTGCCCAAATAATTGGGAAATATTATATTATATTTATAATTGGGTCTTACACAATGATGTTTCCATTTTATTTAGGGCTTAAAAAGTGAGGATGAATGAGGTTATTAAATCCTAGGATGCCCTTGTGATCTAGCTTTCTCCCCTAGAGGGTGTCACATGACCCAACTAACTTGTCCGAAAGTCATTGAAAGACCTGGATAGCTTGTCTAGAGGGTGTTTCGTGATCTAGATAACTTTCCTCGGGTGCCATCGAAAGAGCTGGCTAAAACACATGAAGGGTTCTGTGAGATTCAGTGTGACATGTCTCAGAGGGTGTCGCATGTCTTGGCTGACACGTCAAGAGGGAAGTGCGAGTCTTAGCTGACTTTCCTAAATGAATTTTCAAGATATAGTTGATATGCCCAAGTAATTTCATGAGACTCAGATGACATGAGAGGGTGCCCTTATATGATCCAAGATATGTATCTGAAGGACATTGTAAGGCTTGGATGACGAGCCTGAAGTGATTTGTGAGACTAAAGTGGAATATCAAGGGGGAACATGTGAATTTCTCTAACATGTCCATAGGACTTTACATAACTCAAATGGAATGAAGAAAGAGTATCTTGAGATTTTGGTGACATGTCCTGGCACTCTCATGTTTATTGGATGGTTCCTGTGAAGTGCATTAGGGTCAAAAGACTTGTTTTTTGGTTTAACTCTCCAACATTTAATCTTTTCTCCACCCCTTATATTGAGAAGTACTTAGATTTATTCATTGTCAGTTTATTTTAAGTCTCTCATGATCTAGAAGGAATGTGGGATATTCTTCACATGCCATTCCATAGGTCCTTCACATGATCTATAAATAATCACACAAAGTGATTTATATATGGAGCATGACTGCTATGGCTATTCAATGGTGTATTACCTGACATAAGACATACCAGTTGCATGATCGGCTACTCCAAGAAACTCTCTTTGGTGCTTGGGTGTATTGATGTTTCTGGATGAGAAAAATATAACCACTTATTTCAGGATTGGGTAGGGGATTTATATACCTCTCCCCCTGGCTGTTCACTGGTTTTCACAACATATCTTGCGCAAATCCAGACTGGATTCAGCAAAGGGTTCTAGTGCCATGTATTTTCACAAGCCTCTTTCATGGACCGCTTCTAATGGAATAATTTTATTTTCAGCCATCACAAGTCCCTCCCATAAATTCCTTATTTATTTGATTATTTCAAATTAATTATGAAATTATTGAATTACCTGGGAATTACAAAGGACTTCTATGTTGTTTTTTTGACATGTCAAAGGGACTTTGTGAGATCCAAGTGCCTGTTGAAAGGCATTCATGAGATTCTCGATGCCTTTTCTAGGACATTTCACAATGCAGGGATAGCTTGTCTGTAGTTCTTCACGAGATCATGGAGACTTGTCCAAGAGTCTCATGAAGTTGTTCGGAATACAACCTTAGCAAGTTGCGAGAGTTTTATGACCTTGATAGGCTTCCTCATCATCCCTATTTTATTTCCATTGTTTATTTTTTAAAGTTTAGGGGGTTTGTGAGGTTTCATGATTATTTTCAAATAGAAATAATCTATCTCTTAGTGATGTGTCGCATGACCGATAATGGCCCTGTGGAGATTCACGAACACTTCATGGAAAAATACATTCGTTGTCTTTAGGGATCCAAATGAGGAGTGAGAGGTCACCTAGACATATCCAAGTCTTTTTGAACAAGGAGGATGAAAATCCAAAGGACTTTTGTGTGATGAGTTGGGAGCATTCCTTGGGACCCAAGGTGTCTTGCGGATTTCTAGGGGCATGTCGCATGAAATTCAGTAACCTTGAGTGGTCTCCTCCCCCCATCATTTTATTTCCTTTGTTTTATTTCAAAAAGTCTAGGGGGTCTCACAAATTTATCAAATTTCATCAAAAACATTTACCCTTATCATTGGTAATGAGTCACATTATATTTAAAACCACTAGAGGATTCATCCCTTTTGAATATTTTTCTTCCATTTTCAAAGGATTTTTAGATTGGTTGTCAGGCACTCGCTACTGACAACTCATGTGGCATGGGGGAGTTTATCCGAACTCTTCCGTATATCCACTGGATATCTGAGGTTCCTTTTTGAGAGTATAATGACTTTTCAAGGGGGAATTTTTGGGACCCACTGTAGACTATTTGCTGCACTTGGTTCCTTTTCATGACCCTATGGTGGTCAAACAATCACAAGTCTCTTGGAGGCTTACACAATCTGCGAGATTTGGAAACCTCCCCCCTCCTTTTTCTTTTGTGGGGAAAATGATACCCATATTTAGGTATTCCTTCCTTTGTGATTTTTTTGATTCTCATTTGGTAGGAGTTAACAAATCCCCCCCTCAGGAGTAGTGTTATCAGGGACAAGGGATTGATTCTGAGAAAAATAAATTCCCACCCGAGTCTTTTACGTTGTCACAAATTGGTTTATGGGGTGACTTTTGGTCTGATAGAAATTCATGGTATTCTACAAAATACCATCTATATAGGGCATATGAGGGTAGATTTATCCATTAGCTACCATTAATTCAGAGAACCCTCACCTTTCCACCATTGCGTGCCCTTTTCGCAAGATCATTCCATGAGTTTTGATTTCGAAGACCTGATCGTATGACTTATTCACAATCATTTCTTCACAAGACCAATTTTTATCTGGAACCTTCTCAATCAAACTGTGAACCATACTTCAGTAATTTTTTGAAATTATTCCACGAGGGTTACGATTATCTTGGAGGTTCCGTGGGGTTTGTTGGATTGATCATTTGATCAACTAATTATGATGCGATTCACATGACCATGTTCAGGTCATGCAATCACGAGTCTCCCAGGGGTCATAAAACTTCATGATGACCTGTGGGTTTTATGTGACCCACAATACCTTTAGGAGTTAGGTGATTTAAGAAATACTTAAATGGTTCAATAATCCATTGATGATTCATGTGATGCACATGATGATGCCAGTTTATTATGTCTTTTCCTTTTGATAAGAATTTATATTCTACTTGTTTAACATATGACACATTCTTTTATTCAGATGGATTCTAATTATCATAAAGGTTTCTTAGCTATGAACAATCAAATGGCCATGATTTCTATGAATTATAACACTGATCCTCACTATCATGTATGTTCTGATAATGAATTTTTGAAGAGGTTCCTATCATATGACCTCCAAGAGTATCCTTTATCTTAATGACTCACTCTATATGGGTTTATTGATCTGGAAGTTGTTTTAATCCCTCCATCACACTAAAATATTCCATAGAACTATATATAAACTTCTTATAAATGAATCCATATGAAAATTAATGAGGAAGAACAATTAATATTAGTTCTTCCCCAGAGTTCGTCTTACATGCTGGAAAGCTCTCCTACGGGTCCGGATGGCTGTAATTTCTCTCATAACCCCATCACTCAGGATTATTTGAGTAATTTACTTCATATATTAATATCCTCTACATTGGATAGAGTTCTAATTGGGATCTATATTTTATAATAAACTTCTCTAATGAATGGTCATGGCCCTTCCTAGTTAGGGAAATCTGCGTAGAGTTTTCTGACCAGCTATATAGAGTTCATATTTATGAATTTTTGTGCATTTCCTAATTCATAATTTATAACCAGACTAAACTTATTTGATAGATGATCAGATTTTTGTTCTCTATCACTAACACATTCCATATATCCCATGAGGAAGTGGGAATCATCCTATAATACATCTACCAACTAGGTGGCATTCTACTACTTGGAGAGATGTACAATGAATACCTCCCTACTATGGATTTCTAGGACGATTCACTTCAAACCCCATTTTTGGAGAGGGAGATTATTAATATCATTAAGGATAAATTGAGGGAGGAGCTTAAAATTCATTCACTCATTTCTTTCAGATATTGAATCAATATTTTTCTTTGCTACAACAGGGACATGACAACTTCCATACGACCTCATCGATGCTCTTATTATAAAAGTTTGTGATTGTACTGGATCATATTGGGATATATTGGAAGATTGTTATTATACCTCATGGTTATACCAACTAAATTCATAGATCTACCTTGACCTTAGGCCTACTGGATTTATAGCCATGTTTTTAATGGGTGGATTTTTCTGGCTGAGGATGTGCGTTCTGGGATCCAAGTTATCATGATGGTGATGGTGGAACAAATTGCAGAAGGAAAAAACATTAATTATTTATTTTCAGTCCTTGCATAACTTTATCAACTCTAAGGCCACATTAAACAAGGTATAACCCCTTATAGGGTCAATAGTTATATCTACTTTTTTGGGATGGATAGGGGATAACTTTCATTATTATGAATATTAAAATGCCACCTAGATCCCCAACATTTCATCCCAGCTTATAATGTTGAATATATTATGAGTTGGGGATATGTAAATAAGACCTTTTGAGGTTAATTATACACTGATCTAATCTGACATATTTAACTTTACTCCTTTCCATGCACCGACTAGACTGATTATCGATAACGGTGATGGTTCCCTTGATGAAAGATCGTACATGATCTCTCTTTAAGAAGGGGTTCACATAGCCAGGGTAGATGATCTAGTTATCTATGAACCTTATACACCTTATCGATTTGATCATCAGATTGGCTGCACTCAATGTTTATCCCCTCTTTATTTGGTCGGTGTTTGATGTGGGAAACATCTTGGACTCATCCTCAAATTTTGGAAGATGATGGAACATGAAAATACTGAGGTTGAGATCATACTTCCACATAATGATGGTTCCACCTTCGTTACCTAGGATTATTACTAGGTTTGTGTAGTAGATAATCTGGGTGGTTTGCTGAATCAGTTGGTCTGACATGTGGACATACCTTTTTCCTCACCAAACCCTTTTTGAATGGTGATAATGGAGCTGATCAAAGATCTATGCGAGATGTCCATAAAGTGACTTCATCTGAGTGATGACTAACCTAATGAAAAAATAGACTCTATTGAGAAAATTATTCCTCTAATATAGGGTATATATGATAAATATATTGAGAGAAGGATGTATGAGGATTATTCCCTTGTTTCCTCATCGACTCAACTGGTTATTCCTCTTCTCATAGCACCTACTATGTCAATCGCAGTGGCTGAGGAATGACACAGGATGATATGGAAATAAATTCACAGCTTGATTACTATGATCCCTTTGGAAGTATTCAATGAACAAGGGGGAACACCTTCATCGGTAATTTCGTGACTTGGGGGGTAGGTGGTTTTTACCAACAACCTATGTATTAAATTATGAAGCAAATTTTTTCAACATGGCAAGATCTAGCCACAGGTGAAAAATAATTGCAAAATATTATATATGAGAATCCTCTTGGTAGGTAGATAAGGGATATTTCAAAGGCATTCAATCCAGGTTGTCAATTGATATTAAAATTTTAGGCTCAGATGGATGCTTGGAATGTGAAGATATAGAGATGTGAGGAAATAATAGCATATTTTAGGTTTGATCATTTAACATTGACATATTCCTTGGAAACTTACCAAAAGAGGGTTTAGGGTTTAATGGATTTGGTCAAGAATCTTCATACCAGAGTAAAAGGTGAAGAATTTGGGATAACGAAACTCTGATGTTCCATCAATGCTTCCTTCAAAACCCTTTTTGACCTTACCTGTCCAACTGATCAAATTTTAACATAGTTCAACCCTTGTGATGTATTCCATTTTTATGAGACATTGGAGCGACTCAAAAATGTGGAGATGGCTCCCATTTTTGAACATTATGAATGAATTTTCTGAACTTTTCACATTATTGTCCATTTTTCTTTTATTCATGACATGCATGATGTTTTATTACTCTGATATTACATGCCAGTGATACCCATCCCCTGAGTTACATAAAATGAACACCATTTCCTAGAATTTAATGTTTAAATTATAATATATTCCCCTTTGAGGGATTCTAATTAATTCCCCCCAACATGATATTATGTATTACAAATATGTTATAGCTATCTTGGGATCACTTTATTTGTAAAGGGATCATCTAGGTAGGATATACATCCCAAAGGGGGAGTGCTCTATTTTTTTGAAACTGATAGTATTGGTCAGAGCATATTGATTGTACTAATGCCATATAGTGGGTCTCGTGAGATCTTGTGGACTAAATATATGTATTTCTATAGATTATGCTCTTTTTAGTTTGGACTTGACATTGCTTTAGTTTAGGTTATTTTAGCATGGAACTTATATTACATTAGTTTATGTATTTTTAGCTCGGACCATCTATTGTTTTAGTTTAAGTACTTTTATCTTGGACTATATATATCTTTATTTTGAGCTATTTTATCTTGGACTTAATATTTATTTAGTTTAAGGTCTATTATCTTTGACCTGGTATTGATTTAGTTTATGGAATTTTATCTCAAAACTTCTATTGCTTTAGTTTAGGGTCTTTTAGCTCAGACATGATACTGCTTTGTTTTAATTTCTTTTAAATAGTACATGATAATTCTTTAGTTTAAGGTCTTTTATCTCAGACCTAATATTGCTTTAGTTTAATTTCTTTTAGGTCAGACCTAATACTGATTTATTTTATGGGATTTTAGCTCAGACCTTCTAATGATTTAGTTTAAGGTCTTCTAGCTCAGACTTGATATCACTTTATTTTGAGTTATTTTAGCTTGGACTTGATATTGATTTAGTTTAAGGTCTTTTATCTTGGACCTAATATTGCTTTATTTTATGGTATGTTAGCTCAAAAATTATATTTCTTTAGTTTAGGGTCTTTTATCTCGGACCTGATATCACTTCAGTTTAAGGTCTTTTAGCTCAGACATGATATTGATTTAGTTTAAGGTCTTTTAGCTCAGACTTGATATTGCTTTAGTTTAAGGTCTTTTATCTCATACGTAATATTTCATTAGTTAAAGGTATTTGAGCTCTAACCTGATATTTTTTTTATTTAATGGTCTTTTAGCTTAGAATTTTTATTGATTTAGTTTAGGGTCTTTTAGGTCGAACTTGATATCACTTTAGTTTAAGGTCTTTTAGCTCGGACCTGATTTTTCTTTAGTTTAAGGCCTTTTACCTCAGACTTGATTTTTATTTAGTTTATGGTCTTTTATCTCAAACCTCTTGTTTCATTAGTTTAGGATCTTTTAGATCATAACTTCTATTACCTTAGATTAAGGTCCTTTAGCTCAGTCCTAATATTTATTTAGTTTTGTTATTTTATCTTGAACCTTCTATTAATTCAGTTTAGGTTCTTTTATCTTAGATATGATATTTATTTAGTTTATGGTATTTTATCTTGGACTTAATATTTCTCTAGTTTAAGAAATTTTAACTCAGACCTGATATTTATTTAGTTTATGGTGTTTTATCTCGAACCTTATGTTGCTTTAGTTTAAGGTCTTTTAGCACATACCTTCTATTGATCTAGTTTAAGGTCTTTTAGATCAGACCTTATATTTCTTTAGTTCAATGTTTTTTAGATCATACCTTATAGATGATCATGGGATATGGTTCAGACATTCCAAGAATGAAATAAATCACACAAATATGTGGGGTTTTCCATGGTGTTTCAAGGGATCACAAGGATCAAAAAGCCCTTTTTGAAGAGTGACTCATTTTGTTTATGTCCATAGGAATATATTCATGATCCTTAGGCATGCATGCATAGTCAAGAAAAGGTTCCTTGAATATGGGTAACTTTTCTGGGGGCTTTGTAAGATTTATGGAGGTAATATCGATTGAGGGTGAAATATTAGGGATTCTAGGTCAACCAGGATAGTTGGAGCATGGGTTGTGTAAATCATAACCCAAAAGTTTGAGTCTATGAATATGAGATGGGGTGGATATGATGGGAATTTCCCATGACATTATGAGATGGAAAGTTCCACCATGATGTTTCTAGGGCTCACAAAGATTGAATATCCTTTCTGACAATAAATAGATGCCTTTATTTAGTGGGTCATGGCCCTTATGCGTTAGTTTCATAGTCAAGAAAAAGATGATCCCCACTAATTTATGATGGACATAAAAGATTTATGAAGACTTAAACATACATATTATGATGTTGGGTATAGAAATAAAGCTATCCGATAAGGGTTATAGCACCCTAGGGTAATTTAGCTTCTAATGCGAAGCTTGAGATCTATGCCATATAGTTTTGAATCATGAGGCATGGGCTATTAGAGGTTTTATAAAGGAGTGTCGCATTCATACTTTAAGAAAGGGTACAAAACATGGTGACATAATGTTGAGAATGTCAAATACAATTAGATAGTTTGGTATGAATAATGTAATTCATTGTACAAAGTGATCAGATTAGGAGGATGATATGGTAATTCATACCTAGAGTAGTTTATACACACAGAGGTGTTTTGATCTAACTCAATGATGTCAGAGCTCACAAGGTTTGAAGATCCCTTTTTTAGAGTGACACATTTGGTTGATGACCATAGGTTCTTATGCATGAGACATAGGAATACATGAATAGTCAAAAAAAGGTTCCTTGAAGCCTAGTATATTTTCCAATGGCCATGGAAGGTGGTGGTGATCTGAGGCACACAAATCATGAAGTGTGATTTTTGGAAAGTGTAATATTCTATGAGGGGTTGAGCACCCTAAAAGTTGTTTCACTACCTAGAAAACATATTATCATGGAGAGGTGATATGGAAAATCATTACTCCAACTTTTTCCTAGAACTAGGGGTCCAGCAAGAACAACATGGTTTCTACTAGGTCTACGTATACCCTATGAGCTTTATGCCTTATTTATATGTGCCATAATTTTGTCTAAACTTTGGAGATGAAGAGTTTAGCAAGTGAAGAATTGAATTTTACTTAGTCCACCCTTTGTGGGTTTTTGAACTAAAACTTTTATGTCTCTTTCTCTAGTAGTTTAAGGTCTTTTGATTTAGACCGTTATAGATTAAAGTTTATGGTCATGCAACTTTAACCAAAGTGAAGGTGGTTTAAGGTCACGACTTGCATGGAAATAATATGGAGGGTGGTACACAAGTGACCAATTAGGATTCCTAGGGTCAAGATTACCCTAACATATTCTTATGTATGAGATGGAAATTTTTTAAATCATGGATCAACGTTCTTAGATCATGAGTAAAGATATGGGAAATTCATACTGGGAGTAGTTCAAACACACTGAGGAGTTGGGTTCTGCCATAGTGATTTCAGGGATCATAAGGATAAAAAATTCCTTTTTGTAGAGTGGAAAATTTGGCTGATGACCATAGAAGAATATTCAAGAGCCATATACATACATGCATAGTCAAGCAAAGGGTCCCTTGAAGATGGATATCGTTTCCAGGGGCCATGGAATATTTTTAGCAACCTGAAGAACCCAAGGCATGAAGTGTGGCTTATGGATTGAGGTGATTTAAAATATGGAGGAAGGACCCCTTAATCTAGTTGACCAGGGTAAGAAAATTATGGTCCATTAATAAGGGATGATGATTGGTGATAGACTACATAGTTTATCATCATGTATTGGGGACACTTTTCGTGCAGTTTAACATTATGATGCATGGATATATTTCCATGCAGTTTAAGATGTTGCGGTAAGGATGTAATTATGTTTAGTTTAATGCCATATTATAAGGACATATTTTCGTGCAGTTTAACATCATGAGGTAAGTAAGTACTTTCGTGAAGTTTAACATCATGCAACAAGGATGTACTTCTGTGTAGTTTAATGTCATGTGATAAGGATATACTCTTGTCAAGTTTAACATCAAGTGGTAAGGATTTACTTCTGTATAGTTTAACATGATGCAGTAAGGATGTACTTCAATATAGTTTAACGTCATGCAGTAAGGATGAACATATGTGTAGTTTAATGTCATGCGGTAAGGATTTACTCTAGTGCAGTTTAACATCATATGGTAAGGATGTTATTCCATGAAGTTTATAATCCTATGGTAAAGATGTACTTTTTACATGAAAAGTTTGTGCCTAATATATCACGCACATAAGAAATATATGTATAGATCTGGCTTATGCACTAGAAAAAAATGAACTCATGTGACCCAATTTTTATGCATCTGGGGTGCGTTTATTATCCTTTGCTACAACTGGGACTAATATTATAGACCTAAATTCCACTACATACCCCATGATGATAGGAATAAATCCACATGTAGTTCTTAAAATCCCTTTTAGTTTAACATCATGCGACGAGGATGAAGATAAACCGATGTGAAAGGACTATAATGTTACACCTGGGCCCAAGAGTGGATGTACATGCATCACTATGTATCTTAAGAGAATGAGAATCAAGACAGATATAGTTCTTTAGGGGTTGTGTAATTTAATTTCATGCAGTGAGGATGTGGGTAGCTTGGTGTGAAATGGTGGTATTTCAACTGGGACCATGAATGGAATTATGGGTGTCACCACATATCCCATGGTAATGGGAATCAAGCCACACATAGTTCTTAGTAAAGTTCCTTGCATAGTTATAACCTGTATTCAAATAGATTGGATTTTTTTATATTTATTTTTTGTAGTTGGGCCCAGATTTAGAAATCCAGGTGTCACTATATATCCTGTGAGGATAGGAATCAAGTCACATGTAGTTCTTGAATGAGAAAATCTCTCTTCAATGATCTAGCCCGTATGGAGAGGTGAGAATTTTTTCCATTTATTGTTGTATCTAGGACTAGGATTAGAGATCCAAGCATCACTATGTAGCGTGTGATGATAGGAATCAATCCAAATGTATTTCTTAAGGGACCATGTAGTTTTATGTCATGCGAAAAGGACATTGAAAGTGAGATTTAATGTCATGTGGAAAGGACTCATGATGTTCCTTTTATGGTCTTTCATCTAGGACCATGATGAGCCTATCATGGGTTTTCAAGCATTTTTTGTGCGGGGAATCCCTTACTATAATTCCTAAGCTCATGTGAGCTATGATCGATGTGAGAAATAAAGAATAGAAAAGATTTATCTCACAATTCAGAGGCAGCTAAGGGTACAACAGAGTAATTTTTTATTATGTTGTGTCTAGACCAAGATATATGATCAAGGTGTCCCTTTGTATCTCATTGAAAAATGATAATCAAGTGATATTTAGTTCTAGAGGGTCTATACAACTTTACGTCATGCGGTAAGGATGTTAGTTGTGAAATTTAACATCTTACGTTAAAGACATGGATCACACAATGTTAAAATGGAAAAGGGAGATTATGGATGGACCCAAGACTAGAGTTTTGAGTGTCACTATCTATCCTGTGATGGAAGAAATCAATATGTACATAGTTCTAGAAAACATGTTAAATTTAATGTCATGTGGAGAGGACATTATCTATACAGTTTAAATATATTTTGGTAAGGATAACTACCTAAATTTTAACGTCATGTGGTCAGGACAAATGGTGGGGATTACTCTAATGTGGACGCTAATATGATGATGTGTATGAAAACTGTTTCTCAATAAATATATCATTGGTGGATTGTGTGACATGCTTCCCATCCATGGTGGCCAATGAGTAGGCCCTATTATAGTAGACCTTACATATGATGTAAGGACCTTCCCATTTAGGTTATAGATTTTGGAACTTATTCCATGATATCATTGGGGATCTGAGAGCTAGAACTGGTTCTACATGGAGGAATGAATGAAGGAGAAACTTTTTATTAAAGGCCCATGAAATCCTATTCTGATGGTCCTCTAGGTTGTTTAGTTTTCATATCCTATTTATATATATTCATTCCATTTTTTCCAATTTATTTGAGATTGTTCATCATATAAGAGCTATCTGTAAGTGACTATTTGTAGTGAAGTTAGCTCAACCTCTGTGGGTAATAGTAACTCGCTCTTGTACACTAATGATTATGGTGTTTCCTGTGTGGTGGTATGCATAGTCTTACAGTAGGCCCATAAAGCATGGATGATATTTTCCATCCAATAATTATTATCCTTATTCACCATATTTTGGAGTATATTTGATAGAGTATTTTAAAGCCTCTATCTATCCATTTGTTACTATATGATAGAGAGATGAGTGATTGGACTTGATATTGTACTCCTGGTACATTTTCTCAACTCTTTAGGATAGAATTTGGTTCCACTGTCCATCAATATTGTGTGAGGGACCCGAACCTGGTGATGATGTTAGACTTCATGAAGTTGATGATATTCTTTTTATCGACTTCCTTGAGGTGTATTTCCTTATCCCATTTAAAAAAAGAAGTTGGTAGCAGTAATTATGTACTTGAATTACTTAGTTATGTCTAAGAAATATGGCCCTAAAATATCTATTCCCCAGAAAACAAAAATATAGAAATATTTAGCTGTATGCAATAATTAAGGGGGTTGATGTATGATTTTTTCAGGGATCTAGAATGCATGAAATTCCTTGGTGAATTCTATATTGTCTTGTATCATGGTTTTCCAATAATATCCCAACCTCTTAATCTTTTGGGAGATCATGATCCTGGATTTATGGGTATCAAAATATCTCACATGGACTTTTTCCATAATGGTTAAAGTCTCTCCTTTTACTATACACCTAAAGAGGATTCTATAAAATCCTCATTTGTAGTGGCTATCTTTCTCATTTGAACCATCCCTTAGAGTGAATTTCACATCACAGTACCCAATATGTTCTCTTATGGCTCATTATATTGGGAGAATCCCATTTTAAAGATAACCAATTATAGGATCCATCTATCTAGGAGTGGTTATTAGTTCTTCTTGATTTGGGGCGATGTTTACCTGATTGATATCTTCCATATCACATATGACGATTGATGATACCATTCTTCAATGTGTGATATAGAAGATTAATTCCTCCATATTAGGGTCTCCCATGATGGTGGCTACATTATCCAATTTTTCGTCATGATCATTCTGTGATCAGGGAATATGATGCAATGTGAGATAAAAAGGGAACTCCACCATCAGTCCCCTAATGTAGCCTGCAGGGGGCGGGGAATTCTTCCTTTCGGAAGGCATATTCTCTATCGATCTTATTTATCACTAGTTCTGAAACCACTTAGATATTAAATTAATCTATGTGTAGATATATGGATAATTCCAAGACAGAAATGAGGGATTGGTATTTTATCTTGTTATTCATGCAGCCTTTGGACAATGCGAAAGAGTAGGAAAAAACTGCTTTATCTGGAGTGACAAATAAAACCCTTAGACCAACCTAATTTATCTTTTGTTTTTCTATCCTTATGCCGATAGGGCTATAAGAGGTTTCATATAAGTACATATACCACATATGGGGAGTTTCATGGGTGTAGAAGAACTCCTCATCTGGGAGCTATGTATCTTCCAGTGTATTTTTCAGGGCAGAATGTGTTGCGATGAAATCAACCTGGGATTTCCCCTTCACTAACTTCTATGATAAAAACTGAATTTCATATTACAGCAGAATGACATACCATCGATAAAACCACCCATTCAACATAGGGATAATAAGTATTTACTTGAGAATATCAATATGAGAGACCATATGGACTTCATGGTTCTTCAAGTAATGCCTCATCTTTTTCACTAAAAAGATGAGTGGAACATAGTTCTTCTTGATATTAGAACATATACTCTCAGTACCTAGCATCATTCGATTGAGTTAGTAAACACCATTATCACTCATCATATAATTTTTCTAGGTGAGGAGGGTACCCAATGATCATTACATGGAAACCAGATATAATATGAGTGGCCTCCCTTCCATCGAAGGAATAAAAACCAGTGGGTACAGTAGATACCTCTTGAGAATTTCGAAGGATTTTTGAAAGTCATCGACCCATTGAAAGGATATTTCCTTCTTCATTATCATGGTAAATGTGATATATTTACTGGCCAGGTTGGCTATGAATCACTGAATGTAAGTACTGTTCCCTTTGAGCCCCCTCAGTTCTTTGAGATTTCTGGGGGGAGACAATGATATGATAACACTAGTCTTCTCTAGGTCAACCTCAATGTCATGGTGGCATACAAAAAAGACGAGAAAATTTTCTAATTTTACCCCAAAAGAAAATTTCCATTGATTCATCTTTAGACTATTCTATCACATCTTGTTGAATATTGTCTGTAGGTCCGTGAATTGATCACTTCACTATTAGAATTTAACAACCAGGTCATCGACATAGAATTCAGCTATATTTCCCAATATTTTCTTAAAGATGTGATGCATGGAGAATTGGTATGTAGTTCCAACATTATTTAATATTAATGGAATGACATGATAGTGGAATATCCCTTGAGGTAATCTGAAGGAAATCAATTCTTCATCTTCGAGGACTATATTTATTTGATTTTATCCCAAGTACCCATCCATGAAGTAAAGATATTGGAATCTAGCAGCTGCATCGATCAAGATTTATAATATTGGAAATGGTAATTCATCTTTTGGGAATCACCAATTAAGGTCTATGAAATCAATATAGACCATAATCTGCCTATTTTCCTTCTTGACGGGAATGATTTTGGCAATCCATTTTGATTATTTCATGACTTGAAAAAAGTTGGATTTGATCAACTTATCAACTGCCACCTCTATATTGGTGGAATGAGAGGGGAAAATCCTCCTGTCTACCTATTTTAAGCCTCGATGCCCATCAGGTCGGCCAATATGGTTTGTATCCACATCTGGATTTAGTTCATAATTTTTTGTATAGTTCTAGGAAAACAAATATCATTTCTTCTTTAGAAATTTAATGTACATATCTTTATCTTCGAGGGTCATGAAGAAACTAATTAGAGTAGTCCATGGGTCTTATTACGTTCCTAGATGTATCTTCTTGAGGTCATCTATAGTGGTGGAGAAACCTTCCTTGAATGATGGAGGGGAGTTCCTATGGTCATCCTCATCCTCATCTATTTTTGAGTCTGTGGAGACACCTTCACATGAGGAAGGTAATTTGGGGGCTTCTCCATCACTATTAGGATGAGAGAGGCTATGAGAAGAGTCGTTATCATCCCCTATTGTCTGCTCCATTGCAGAGAGATGCCAGAGCTGACTGTCTTTTATAATGCAAATGAGGAAAGGAGGGGACTGGTTCTCTAGGATTAGATCTTCTACCTCGACCATATTTATGGGGAGAACATAGTCCTAATCGATCATATACAAGGGATTTATTGGGTCAGTCCCCAAACCATTGGTATTTGTAACCTTTATTTCATCATCCACCACTCGTTTCTTTCCTCCCTTCTTGTAGAAGTATTCTTCAACATATGTGGTTTAGATAGTCTTGAATGGCGGAATTATCCTCATGTAATATATCTACTTTTACATTGATGGGGTATTTCAGACAATGATGGAATGTTAAAGATACCTCCAAGTGTCTTAGGAGCCAGGGTCTTCCAAGTATGAAATTATATGTGGTGTCTTATTGGATAAACATAAAATCAGCATGAGATGTGAGTTCCTCAAACTAGGCTTCAAGTTTCATCTTCTACGATGTATTTTATCATTCTTATTAAACCCTTGAATGGTTAAATTTTTGGGAGATAAGTCCCCTAATCCATATCCCAAATGTCGGAGGGTTCAAAATGAGATGAGATTGATCCCAAAACCATTATCAATCAGATCCCTTTGGATATTGACATTATTGAGTCTTAATAAAACATATAGGGGTCTGATGTACCATTGGATGTACTCTTTTTTATCAGGTCCATTTAATGAGATGGTGACATGACATTTTGAGGACATGGTTTCCACTCGGTAGACCTCGATTGTAGAAACTTCTATCTCGCACTCTTATGGGCTCTATAGGGCTTCAATGATCACCTCACTGAGTTCCTTTGAAATATGAATCACATCAAAGATTGATATCTTTGATTGGACCATTTCCAAATGTTTCAGAATGTCATATTTTTTAGTCAGAGGCCAACGCTTCTTGATATGGGGTTTCTTCTGGGTATGTGGTTCAAGAATTGAGGCATATGAAGTAGATGGACCTGGATCTTATGCCAAAGTCGAAGGAATATATTGTTCAAGTGGTGAAGGTTTCACCAGACCTCACCATTTTTTGGGTTTATTTGATTGAACCCCTCTTGGAGTTCATGCAAGACAATGGGATGCAGGAGACTGATGGAGGGATCTGGGGTACCTCCCTATTTTTGATGGGTTCACTGGGGTGCTTACACAATAGTCTTAGTTGCATATATATTCTCCCTAGGGACATGCCCAGAATATTGGGTCCTTCCATGTCTGATATATCCCCTATATCCTCGGTTTTAGTGCATGTAGCTTCCCATTCTCTAGTTATATGTGGGGGGTTCATATTCTGAGGCATATTCATCATCAGAGAATGGGTATGCAAAGTGTATCATGTTGAAAAAACCAAATATGAGCTCTTCATATAACTAGGAATATATTTGGTGGTGAAGTTCCCATACTTTGGATGTTACAGGGAATAAATCTACATGGGTTAGAGCTTGCATAGGAGAAGAATATTATTCTTACTCTTCTATTTCATCATACTTTCGATGGTCACTCCCAAATTTGGGAGTCACATTTGTTGTATCTTTCATAGGTGGTGGAGCTATTGCGGGTCTTCATAGCTATGCTATCAGGGTGGCATGATCTTGATCAAACATTTTTCACATCATCAAATTGTTGAACTTTCATGAATTCCTGGACCAAACTTTATACCCACCATCCTATTCTTTTTACTGAGTAATGGTCATGAAAGCCACCCACTCTGGGAAGTTATCTAACATCACCTATCCGGAATTGACCATTCCTTGAAGGACGTATTTGAAGATGAAAAAATTATGGATATTATAACCCAACCTTTTATGGAAAGGGTAGTAGTTAGGATGGTCAGTGAGGTTGACCTCATCATGCTTTATGGGATGTGGAAGCATGAGTAGGTTATTTTCCATGGACACCAAGAAATAACTGGGGAATTGTTAATTTTGGAAGGAGTATACTTTTCTCATCCATTCCTCAAATCCTGGGGGACCCTAATTTCTCTTTACTTATAGAGGAGGGTGATTCTGTGGTGGTCACCACTAAACAAGAGGTACTGGGCAGTTTGGAGCATGCCTTTTTGCTTGGATGGGAACTACTTCTAGCTTGATAGTGATAACTACAGGTTCTAATTTAAATAGTATTTTCCCCTATGCTGAGGGAATGAGTCGATATTTGGATCGGGTTCACTAAATTTCTTCTTCCAACTATTGGGTTGTTTCAGTGAACTTGTAGAATCAACCTGGATACTTTTTCATAATTAGAGGTGTCTATAACTGATCTGTGATATTTTCATCATATATTTCTCACAGTTTATCCTATTAGAGAGAGATGATGAGAGAATAGGTTAAACCTTTCCACCTTTATATAAAGGCAAACATTCTCTCATTTTCACATTGCTCATAGTTTTTTTAGGTTTAAATTTTTTGTTTTCCTCAGTGTGATGATGGACTGATAAAGGAATTGATGATGATGGTCTTCCCACCATGAAACAGATCCCACTAGTATACAGTTGTACCAAAAAAAGGTTGTCCCTGTAATATTTTTCACAAAATACCTCATCTTTTTCCCTCCTGTTGATATCAATGTCTCATCATCAGAACACATCAGGATATGAGGTATGTGAGGTGTTTTTCATGATCTCTTTCACTATAAAAAGTAGAGAAGGTAGGATTGATGAGGTTGGGTTGAGGTGGAGTATCATCCACCCATTAGGGATATGAATGATTCTTTGGATGCACAGGTTCACATCACCCTTCCATGGATTCCATTCAAGTAGTCAAGGAATCGATGGATTTAAGTAGCTCTATGGTAACTAATTTTTTATCTATCTCCCATCCACTGGGAGTGGGTGGGGGAGGATGAGGTGGTCTCAAATTCATTTCTCAATGATTCTATATTCGTCTCAGGACTAACTGATTACCTAGGTTAGGTATAGGATTGTTCCAAAATGGAGGCAATTCATGATTATTTTTGAATTATTAATTTATGTAGACTGGCTATTTAGATTTGGAGGAAATATGAGGATCAGATACCACTCTTTCTGGCTAATTGTCTACAGGAGGGAGAATATTCATCTCTACTTGAGGATGATACCTAGCTAGAATATTTCCCCTGAGTAGCTCCTCATCATGTTTCTTGAGATCTCATATCTCACTCTCATATTGTGACAACTATTCCTCTATGGAAGGAACCTCAACTCTTATTGTTTGTGATAGGTATGTAGCCTCACCTATTCCTTTTTTTGAATTCTTTCATCCAAGTAGGTGGAAACTCATAATTTAGTGGTGACATATTTTGAATCCTTCTTTGGTTCTAAGTGTTCACAACCTCATTTGGTGTGTCCAAATCACCCTCCTCCTAGGGTACATTTTTTGTATTATAGACCTTTTCATTTGTGTCTTTTTCAATGTATTCCATGTTGATAGTGACAAACTTCACAGAGGTATATCAGGAAATGGGGGTTGTTCCATTACTTTCAACACAATAAGTTGATTCATAACTTATTTCATTAGATTAATTATTTTATCCATTGTCCATATTGGGATATTTTGGTTTTCAACCATCATGGGGATTAATCTCTTTCACCATACGCTCCTCCCATGTTGGATTATGAATGATGACCTTGAGGTAATTTCCGTTCATGGTTGTTGTATGGGCCCATAACAACAGAGGTTTGTCTCATAGTGGGAGGGATAAGTGGGACACCAACCATTTTCATCCTAACCTAGATAAGACTGATTCTCTCTGCAGTGATGATGATGATGATGAAAAGTTCCCCAAACCTGTGGGGTGGGGGTCATATGGGACTAAAATTGGCATTTATTGATCTTTTTGTTGAGGAGATAGTGATTTTCATCAGGGATTTGATGACTCCTAGTATGAACATAAATATATAAATTCCACCAACCCATTGGGGTAGGGGTGATCTAGAATCACCTAAGATTCTTATAGGACCCTCTCAGGGGATGATAAACCTTGAAACGATGATTGAGATATAAATTACCATGCCCAGTGGGCTAGGTTTCACTCACAACTACTGAGTATATGTCCTGAATCCTCTTAGGAATTGACGATCCAAGGGGTGGAGGTGGTAATAGATATTCCCTCAGCCTAGTGGGACAGTTCCTCTCTTTGATGGCTTCTATGGTAGCTACTAATGCAACCTCTTTGATGTGGTATAACTATGCTCACATAGGAGCTGGGTGAAATGACATCCCATGATGAGAACTATTCTTTACGGGAAATTTTTCAGATGATTGAAACTTCCTTTTTTGTGTCCAAAATAAATTCTCATTACTTCATATGGCCCATTTTGACGTCCTGTTGTATATACTCTCCCTCCATACATGATGTCTAGGAATCGTTGAATCTAGGGAATTCCATTGTAGTGACCTAATGGCCCATGAATTACCTAGTACCCTAATTTATCTAGAGGCTATAACATTAAAGGATTCTGAATATGAGGGGTTCTATTTTTCTAGGGGCGAACAAAAGTTTAATGATCCATAATATCCCCATCCTCAAATATGGATGCATGATGTGGATTCATATATTAGCTTCCAAACTATCACAGTGTAATTGCGGGAAGCATGTTGCATATATGCACTATGATTTTCATGTTTTGGATCATGGTCCATGGAGATAGTAGCTAGGTCTAGATGAAAATAGAGTATATTGATTTTCTGAAGGTGAAATTTATATCCAAGATAAGGGATATGTTGACCCTTCATTCATTGATGAGTAGCCCACATATTTTGGTGTAAATAAGGCATTTCCTTCTTTTATAGCTGATCTGGGATCTCATAGTCAGAAGTAGTGAGGGTACATAACATGATGGGAAGGTTGTTTCTGGATAACTCTCTCCATATGTTAATGTTAGACTCCTCTTCCTCAGAACTAAGTGACTCCATCCGGTCATACCATAAAATATATCTCTGATGCTCTCTTACTAATGGGATTGGAGTGCTGATGGAATTTTATGGGGAACCAAAGGCAATTGACCCTAATGTTTTGAGAACATCTCTATATGATGGTGTCAGAGTTGTGAAAAACTCTCTATATGGAGGTTTCTGGGAAAGGGGATGATTTCCTTTTTTTGGGAGATATCTCTATGGAGAGGTTGACCACAATGGATGTTAG
Source organism: Viscum album (assembly GCA_963277665.1). Classification (NCBI taxonomy): domain Eukaryota; kingdom Viridiplantae; phylum Streptophyta; class Magnoliopsida; order Santalales; family Viscaceae; genus Viscum; species Viscum album. Next base: position 23,591,016 of record OY728160.1, on the reverse strand, counting down.
GAGTAGTTTACCTACGATCAATCTCCACATTACCGTGAGGAGGAATATCACGATAATGATCATCTTCTTTTTTAGTGGAATAGTTAAAGGACCCTTGTGGTGTTGAGAATGTATCTATAATGATCCCAAGGGCACTATAATTGAGCACATTAGGGATATGGTCCATGTTCTACACCATGGTAGGAATATGCAGACCTTCCTTTTGAAATAGTTCATGGATATGAGCCTATTATATGATGGTTTCCAGAACTTGTTTATAACTTTTTGGTGATATGAGAGTATGATCTCACTGCTAAGAATCTTATAGAATATTCTAATGAGATTTATCATTATTAACAGGAATATGATCTTTTCCTGAGGCATGTTCCATTCTCACTTGGTGAGCCTCAGTTATGATAGAAGCATGAACCTGATCTTGAGCCTTTGGGATATGCCACTGGTCTTTCTTGGAAGGAATATGAGCCTTCCATGAGGAATGTTCCACTCTAAACTGGTGTTCCCAGATTAGAACAAGAATATGTTCCTGGTATGAATATGTATTACCTATTAGAATATGCCAACAAACCTCTAGAATGGTAGAAGGGATTTGAGCATCCTCAAATATTTACTTGGAATGATGCTGGTGTAGTAATTCATTGATGGATGTAGGGATATACGCCTGGATTCTGTGATCTACTGGAATATACCAAGTAGACTTACTGATAGAAATATGCGCCTATCTTGAGGATTTTTCCATTCTCACTTGGTTAAACCCATCCAGAAAGGAAATATATGCCTGAACCTAGGCCATTGGAGTATGATTCTGGACTTCTTTGATAGGAATATGAGCCTATCTGAAGGCCTGTGCTCCTCTCACATGATGATCCCTAGCCAGAACGTGGATATGAGTCTAATCATGGGCCTTTGTAATATGCTTCTATAATTTTTTGATAGGCATGTGCCCCTATCCTGAGGCTTTTACTTCACTCACGTGGTGATCCCCTGTTGGAACAGGAGTATGAGTCTGGTTCAATGCCTTTTCCTTTATTAGAATATGCTGATAATAATCTTGGATAGGAAAATGAATGTGCACTATCTTTGGTAAAACCAGTTTTTCATAATGATCATAGTGTTGAGTTTCCTTAGCTATAAGGATAATAATATGTGCCTATCCCTTTATCTACAATAGTGCCCGAATATGCTGACAGAGTTCTCCAGCTATTGCTAAAGTATATTGGAATTTTAGCAAAGTGTACACTATGATATGAGCCTGAAAAATTTCCATCTCTATTATACACTAGAATATATATTCAATTGAAGTGGGAATATGAACCCACATCTATCCTCCCTATACCATTAAAATATTTCAACGAGATTCATGTTCATGGGTAGGGATATTCTCCTCCCCCATGCTTGCTGCGGGAAGATGTCCAAAGACTTATTTTGAGAAAGAAGGGATATGAGCCTGCTTACTAGTTACTACCAAAATATGACAACATACTTTATTAATGGTATTGGTGTTATGAGCCCACTCCTGGGTATCCAGAGCCTTATTCACCCATTTGTCTTCCTTGCTGCTCGTGCATGGGAATCATAGGTCGTACCATGTCGGGTGGTACCCTCAGTAGGTGATTGGTGGATACTGGGATGGTTTTGGCGATGATGGTTGATAGGTGACCTTGTCGGTGAAACATGAACCGAAAGGGAGGAATATTTAGCTTCCTGATGTACTTTCATCATAGAATGAAGGTGGCAGTTGTAGTGCTCTGAGGATAATAACCTGAATCGGTTGGTTGTAGCGATAAGGGCTACTGGGTTAGTATTAGCATTCCCTATGCGATGTAGACTCACTGGTTTCCTTTCTTAGAGAACCTTATGCGAAGCTTCAATAGTCAGGATTATACCGTGTCAGTGGTACTCCCAGACCATCATATTTTTAACCTATCGTTGGAGATTTTGAGTAGGTGAGATCATTTTGTGGCCCGTGGGGGTTGAAAATGTAGGTGATTTACCAGAGCGATCAATGGATGATGAATACATTGTACTAGATCAGGATGCTGAGAACAATATATGACGTTTTATAGATGAAAAAATAAGGTTTCCTATTAGTTCAATATTGTGGGCATAATATTCTCAATCAGATATGCAAGGTTAAAAAAATTGTTCTTTTATTCCCAATTCGACCATTATTCTCACTTAGAATTATCAAAGAGATGATGGAATTATTTGATGAGAACCCTAGTTATAGAGGATCATTTTTAAAATCATGCTGGTCAAACTACTTTTTTTATAGGGTATGCAAATCTAGGTGGACTGAAACATGATTATTATTCCATTTGAGTGACTCACATCAAGTTTTACAGTTTTGTTTATGTATAGTGTGCAAACAAATGATCTAATCGATTATATCCCAATTCTTTTGCTGTTAGAGAGATTCACATGAGGTTTTCTATTTTGGTTTCATCAGGAGAAGAGACAACATGGATGGGGTCTGCCTGACGGTTTTATTGTAGGTTGGTTTACCATTTATTATGTCCTCCTAGCAGTTCCCTCATCCATAATTGGGTACAAACCTACTTTCCATAGTAAAGTGGTCTCTTGGGTTTTCAAGACCATTGGAACTTAGGGAATCACAATTGTTGATAGGATGGGATTTTGGTCTCATCACACCCTTTAAGGGGAAATTTCTTCCTTCTTTGGGACTCTCTTATAGATTTAAGATATATTCACAAATCTATTCCTAATCTTGATACGAGATTTATTCACCTGAAAAAGTTTGGGTTCTATTTTATTAATCCATCTATGTATCAAAGGTTCTCCATCCTTTTCCAATAATGGATGGCTACTCATGTGCTGAAGCCATATAACCAAGAGCTTTAGAATTATTTACCATGCAATGAGGCGATTAATATTTTGAGGAGGGGATTAAGTCATTATGATGCATCATGTGTATAAAGGTTATATAAGGAATCAAAATACATGTATTTTGTCAAACCCATATAGTTTAACTTCATTAGGATAGGATATATATGGGTGTTCCAAGACACCAAGTTTTCAATCTCGAGTCCTTGGGGTACATCCTATGTATCTTGATTATAGTGAGAGTAAGAGTTACCATAGTTCATATGTTTTCTTAGTTCACTAATGAACAAGGTAGATTGATCATCCCATGGGAATTATCAGGTATTGATGATTGAGATATCATATTCATAAAAGTACTTTCCTTGGAAGGGGTATTTATTTGAGCTTGGGCCTTAGAAAGCTGTCCTACGTATCCTGGTTATGGAAGGAATCATATTTTGCGTAGTTCATTCATTCCTTTGGGACTCGAACAAAGGTATATTCCTTTTTATAGCGTTGAATATATCATTCCACTCATCAAGGATTATATACTGACATTTCCTTGGCTAGTGGATATATATGATGTGAATGATATGACTATTGAAACTCCCTAAGCCCACATGAGATTTTCTCAGTGTGATAAATAAGGGATAAAAAATAACCAGTCTCATTACATACGGATATATGGATTATACATTGGGACACCCCTTTTGATGTTTAATATGGAGCTCGGGCCACAGGGAGGAACCCTACATGTCCAGATTATGACAATAATCTATGTTCTTGTAGTTCACTTGATTTCTCAGTCCATTGAAGGATGAGGTAGAATGATCATCACATGGGAATGATTAGGTCCAAATGGTTGAAATTAGAGGTTTTATAGAACCCACAAAGAGTTGGATGCCCATTTTGAGTTTGAGATCAAGACTTAGAAAGGTTTCTTATGTATCATGGTTATGATAGGAATTAGAGTCCTCGTAGTCCAATCAATCGAAGCTTAAACACTGATGTTTCCATAGCCTTAGAAGTTTATGGTGTGGATGATATGACAATTAAAACATTATAAGATCATGTGATCCATGATAATTTTGAGAAACAAGTGATGAAAAGTAATAAATTTAATTACTTGTGGATATGAGACTTATATGTAGGGATCATCTTGGATGATAAATATGGGGAATGAACCTTGAAGAGGTGTCCTACGTATCCTGAATTTGGAAGGAATTTGATTCATCGCAGTTCCATTTATCAGGGCTTATACACTAAGGTTCCCCTTATAATTGGGAAATATTATATTATGTCAATGATTGGGGAATACCCACTAAGTTTGACCCTGTATTCGTGGCTTACACCCTGAGGATGATTGAGGTTATCAAATCCTGGGATTCCCTTGTGATTAGGATTGCACACCTAAAGGGTGTCAGATAACCCAGATGACTTATCTGAAAGTCATCACAAGACCTAGAATCTTGTCTAGAAGGTATTTCATGATCTATCCAACTTTCCTTGGGTTCCATTTCAAGAGATGGCTGACACACATGGAGGGTGTCATGAGAGTTAGTTCAAAACATCTCATAGAGTGTCATATGTCTTGGTTGACATGTCTGGTGGGTAGCACGAGTTTCAGGTGACTTGACCAGAGGGTGTTGAGAGATCCTTTTGAAATGTCTAGGTACTTCTGAGAGACTTGGATGACATGATATGGTGTTGTTATATGAATCAATTGATGTATCTGAAGAACATCGTAAGTCTTGGGTGGCGATCCCAAAGGGATTCATGAGACTAAAGTGGCATATCGAAGGGGATCATGTGACCAACTCTAAAATATACATAGGAATTTAAATAACCCAAATTGAATGTGGAAGGAGTACCATGAGATCTGGGAAACGTGTCATGGCATTTCCGTGTGTCTTGGATGGTTCATACATAGCATATGAGGGTTAGCGTATCTTGTGTGAATCTAGGATAGAGTCGGTGAAGGGTTCTTGTTCCATTCATTTTCGTGAGCCTCTTCTATGGACCAATTTTGAGGGTGTTTCCTGATTTTCAGTAATCGTGACTCCCTACCATCAATTCCTTCTTTATTTTATTTTTTCCAATTAATGAGAACTTTTTGGAATTTTTCTGGCATTTATAAGGACTTCTATGTTTCCGTTTTAACATGTCCAAGGGCCTTCGTATGATAAAAGTTCATATTTAAAGGCATTCTTGAGACACTCGATGCCTTAAATGGGACATTTCATAAGGCAATGATGTCTTGTCTGGAGGTCTTCAAGAGATCAAGGTGACTTTTCTAGGATTATCGCAAAGCCATGCGACAGACAACCTTAGTAATTCACGAGAGTTTTACGACCACGAGGGGATTCCATCTCCCCCCTCTTTTATTTATTTTGTTTATTTTAAGAATTTTAGGGGGGTTTTGAGGTTTTATGAGTATTTTCAAAGAAAAATAATATATCTATTGGTGATGTGTCATGTGGCCAATAAATGTCTTGTGTAGATGTGAAAACACTTCATGAAAAAATATATTTTTTTTGTCTTTAGTGTGCCAAAGGTTGAGCGTGAGGTCGCCTAGACTTACCCATGGGGTTTTTTCACAATGAGGTTGACAAGCTAAAGGACTTTTTTGAGATGAGTCTGGCATTTTGTACCATGAATCTACTATATGTGTGTCCATGGAATGATAATAGTGGCTATGAAATTTCGTACCATCTTTCTTATATATGATATTATATCTTTGATGGACCACGTAATGCCCCAACTAATTTTATGAACAAGTCGATTATGATTGATTATACGTTAAATAATGAATAATATATTTTATTTATGGATAGGATATCTAAAGTTAATAGATGTTTTTGATTTACTAATATATATTATTTTACATATTACTCTATTATAGATTCTAAGATTGACCTAAGGTAGGTTTGGACCCTCTTGATATAGTAGTATTTATCTGTTATTTCTTTTGTTAATATATGATTTTTTAATTATTGATTTATATTTATCATATTTATATTTCTATAAAATGACACGTTATTTCAATAATTTTAATGATTATAACATTATTTTTGAAATGACCTTGGGTTGTTCACCACAACACATCAAGTACACCTACCAATCACTAGAATCTAGTGTAAATAATAGGAGTTTAAGTTCACATGAGCGAGAGATGGTTTCCCCTCTTAATAAGAGAAAAAATAAAGTTGATATCACACCTCTTTTAATATTAAACCACTTTATTGTTAAACACACCAAAGGATAACCAGATAACTAATTAAATCATGTGATTATTACAAAACAAAAGGTTCTTAATATGAAATAAACATGAATTATATACATATTAGGCCTAAAAACATTCATATAACCCATAAAACCGTGTGAATAGAAAAAAATACAAATATAAATAATTAACTGACCAAACAAGGCCTAATTATCCCAAAGGAGAAGGTCTTAAGTGTAAGAGTTCCACTGAAACCTCCTAGGACAACCTTTGTGCATCTACTCTACATGCTTTCCAAAACACCAAGAAACCCCATTAATTATCTCAGTCCCAAATTTCACTAGATCTGATACTCATGTTCCTTTCCCTTACCTTGATCATAAACATAAGCATCTAAATATGTTTTATAGGGGCCCATGTAAGATGTGTGTAAATTATACCAAGTAGACAGTCACCACCCACTTTTTAACCTCCTATCATAAACTAGAGTATACATGGAAACAATTCAATGATAAAAATGTAATAAACACAACAAAAAACATACTTGAACAAGTATGTTATCATAAATACTAGTGTTAATAAAAAACTCACTAGACTATGAGGATCCATACCTAGTATACCTGTTTCGTGTCTTATCTCAAAATCTATGAAAAAGCACTACCATTATCCACCGCAGGTGTAAGTGAATGTAGTTAAATATATTAAACTTACACACACACACAAACACACCCATATATATTTATATATTTAAGTGTGTCTATGTGAGGGGGGGGGGGTGGATTTGTGTGTGTGTGTGCACCGTACACACACACACACACTAATTCAGGGCCCAATAACCTATCTCGAGGAAATGGAAATGTGTATACATAGTTAAAGAACCCTCACATCCTATCCCTTCAAGAATAGGGGAAGAGGTATAACTATTAATTATATTGTGATCCCAACCCACAACATCTACATGTTCATAAAAACATAGATATCTTCTCTAACTAATAAAAATCAATACATGTATATACCAAAATGCTCAACATAACCTGCAGTATAAAAAACATGGGACAAGAAATTCTTAGCAACTAAAGCATGAAGCATAAGATGTAAATACATATAAAACCACAAAAATAAGTTGTATAAAAAATATTTATTCCTATTTCACATTCTGTTAAACATGAATAAATGTGAATAATCAATATAAATACTAAGAAAATGCACAAAAATGAATATGTAATACCAAACTATAGACATGTAATTATAATAATGAAGGGAAGATAAAATTAGTTGAAACATCTCTTTTCCTTTCAGAAAAACATTTTAAAACATATTTATTAGAATTTGTTTTATTACCATTTGGTTTACTAAGCCCCAAACTATTTCCTGGATAAATCTCTATAAGTATGAGAGGAATAAGGGGTCTTAATACAAATATAAATTCATAAGGTTCCTTTTAGTTCCAAATAGGTAATTTAAGTGACCAATTTAACCAATGTATTAGTTAAAAAAAAATGGTGTTACCCACTTACATAAAGTAATGTTGAGTTTAGAAAACAAAATAACCTTCTCACCACTAATTTTACTAGGTATACAACTATAATACAAGGAAAAGATCATGGTATTTGATAGGTTTCACAGGACCTGATATTTTAGAGAGGTAAATTATACCCAATCATATGAATAAATAAGAAAAAAGGAATATTATTAGAGATCCATGAACTTTCCATGATAAGGATGAGTATCTATGACCAATCTGAGGCACTCTAATCAAAGATAGAGGCATGATCCCCCAAGGATGAGAGGGAGATAATGGAGAGATTGATAGAGGCTCCAATGAATGGGAATGAATACCAAATTATGAGGTCCCATTAATTTAGGGGTTAATTTATGGGATGTAAGAATTATTTTCCCCCACACATAAAAAAACTCATGTATATCTACTTGGTATTCGGTTGAGGTCCACTGGGTACCTAGTGAAACTGAGAGTGTCCATGTAGCACTACTAGGTCCATAGGGTACCTGGTAACAGTCTATCAGGTACCCAATTCTAATGCAACACCTTAGGTTCCATAAACCTTCTCCTTTATTCTTAAAAACTTACTTTATCTCCCTTACATCCCAAAAATACAATGATAGATAGGTTGAAAATTGGAATTTAGAGAGAAGGACTGACCTAAAAAGGACAGAGTCCATACATCCTCCCCACCATTGGTCTTCTCATCCCTAAGAAGAATCATCCCACCTTTTGTGGGAATAATTTTGGTCACCGAGCTTTCACTTCAGCATACTACTCCCATGTTTAATCTTGGAAAATTCTCTATTTCCACCTAACTAGAATGAGTGGTATTACTTTTCCATAGAACACTTTAAAACTAAGTTCGATAATATAGATTGGGTGCTTCATATAGGATAGATAGAATTCAAGTTCAACATAATCATATAATATTATGTGTGATGAGTTGGGTACATAATTTTTCAACTATGAAACATGAATGGTATAATGCATGGAATTGAATATTGAGGGTAAAATAATATAGTAACCTATATATTTGATTCTAACCAAAATTTCATAAGGCATGAAAATTATTAGAGGTAGTATCCCCTGCTTTCCCATCAACCAATGACCCAATCTCAATGAAATATAATGAAATATATTCTCACCCACTATAAATTCTAAGCATCACCTACGATGTTTAGTATATGTAATTAACCATCCTCAGCTACCATATAACCAATAACCATGTTAGGACTTAACTAGGCTCTAAATAAGTTTCTGATACCCAACAGGATGATAATTAATTATTCGTAATCAGAGGAAAAACTTATAGTAATGATTTAAATCTCAAATAATAATAAACAACTAAAGAAAACTTACTAAGAATCTAGTGTGATTTTTCTATACATTTGGATACCATGTAATAGAAATAAAAAAACAAAATAGTTAAGGAATAAAAAGTTCATAACCACTATGTGTGATTCAACTCATTTATTTAAACGTGAATCATCATCCAAAATAAACATCCATATCTCAATCACATGACAAATAATGATATAGAGTATGCATCCAACTTAGGTACAAAAGTACCTAACATAAAGATAAATACAACAAGTTGATATGGTCGATACACACCATTCCAAAATTAACCAATAGTATGCCTAAAATAGAAAAAACCAACTCTATGAGGCCTATGAAAAATCATTACCTCATGATACCACCTCCCAAGGTACAACCATACATGAACCAAAAAATAGGAATGAAATGGACTCTTGAAAGAAAAAATAAGAGCTACATACACCCAATGGTGTATGTAGGGTGTAATATAAGAATTACTAGTAGGATCTCACCAATTTATTATATGAATTTATTTACAAATGAAATTACAATAAATCTGGTTTGAAATTTAATTATAAAATAATATTCAACATTCTAGTTAATAATAGAAAACTTGTAACATTTTTTTTTGAAAATACCCCTTTCAAATCAACTTTGATTTGAAATCAAGAAAAACTTTACATTAACAGAGATAAATTTTTAGCCATGTAAGGAAAACAACCATTTTTTAAATAAAAAAACAATTTCACCAAATAAATATTTTACTTTTTCAAATTTTTCTTAAAATCCCAATTTTATAAAAAAAATTAAGACATAAACCATGTTATGAAAGTAATATAGTAACAATCAAGATGGTACCATAAGTCAATGTAGTAAAAATAAAATAAAAATAATTAGAACAATGGTTCCACATAATCTAATTGAATAAGGGGATACAAATCATTAAAAAATCACATAGATGGAATCGTCAGAAATGAATAAGGAATTTGGGCAACACAGTAGGTATTAAAGGGTGACCATCCTAGAATTTATAGAACATGTGTCCAATTGTAGGCCTATGTTTCATCCTAAACAAATACACAATCCACCTGAGTTATCCATACCAGCCTCATCAAGTAATCCCCATGGACAAAAAATAAAACATAAAACTAGGATAATCAATATATTGTGTGAGATAACTTGTTGTAACATCTTGAACTAGGTTCTATATGCGAATGCCCCGAGCCGGTATGTTACCTAACCTCAAGCACACCTCCCCATATTCCAGAGGTAGCCAACTAATAATGAGGGTATAATATGTAATGTGAGTAGAGTATACCCTCTTTATCAAAGTGGAACAAAATTATATAAAAACAAACAATAGGAAAATGATAATAAATATTAACCAAGATAATACCATAATCAATAATCAACCAACATCACATGAATAAATCCAAAATAGGGAAAGTAATAATAACCCAAAGAAGTAGATATGTTATGTCATATATGTGTAAAGTGTCTAATGAAAAACCAAAAATAAAGACACAATTAAATCTCCCAATCTTGTCCCAAAATCATGTTTTAGTTCCCTCATCCATGCTCCACCCCGAATCTCAAATCATCCATAACATATAGGGCTTTTTCCCTTATCCCATCCTATAAACATTAAGTATTTTTAAAAACTGATAAATAATCCCAAGTAGGTTGTGAGTAAAACTCATTAGGTCTCCACCAATGGTGTTTAAATCAATATCCAATATATAATAGTGTATACAGTTCTATAAAGGATATAGATAAATGAAAAAATTAGGCAGGTTTCACATATATTATTCTTTAATCAACCACTACATACTTGCTTCGGCGCTCTCCAGAGTTTGAATCATGTACCATATAGATTTCACACTTCATTATTTCACAGGATTTAATTATTCATTTAATTCTAATTTTATATTTGGTACCATGGAGCATCAATATAGATACCAAATCAAAATCATGCATCAAGGGAATTGAGCAGTAGTGTGGCACCCCATGGGCATTTTAAGCATCAGTCCCTGACCTACACATCATTGTTCATATTCAAATATAAATATTTATATATCAGGGGCATGGAGAATTAGTATGTCACACCATGAGTATTTGTAGCATCAGTCCCTATCCCATAGCTCATTGTTCACATGTATGCATTAAGGCCCTAGAGCTTTAGTCTGACACCCCGTGGGTGTTTAGAGCATGAGTCCCTAAAACACACCTCATTTATCAATCAATTCCAAATATCACACATATAAAATACATATAAAGGTAAAAAATCATTAACATTCTTATAAATCAATCACATCATGGTAAAACATTTTATTTATCAATCACAACCATGGTTCTTTACTTTAATCATAATGAATTCCATGAAAAAATCACAATTTATCCATTTATCATCAATTAATCATATCCCAACAACCCTTCTAGTTAAGACATTAAACCCTTTAAATACCATTATCAACATTAAATAAAGATTTATTTCAATTTCACAAACCCATAATTTCCATTATACATTCTATTTATCATTATTTCAAGGTAATTAGCACACCCAATGGGTTTCCATCATGCATGGACTCAAAAATCCAATGGGTCCAATGGGATCCGTGAAGGGTCTCACAATCACATGGGAATAAAATTCACCCTTATCAATTTTAAATTCAATTTCCCAACATGTAAATGAAATTGAACAATTAAATACACAAGATCATAATCCATACTATGGGAAATGGTAATTAGACTACCTACCTCAAAATTGCTGATGAATTCTCTCCAAATTTTATTCCTCAATTTGATGTAGAATGTTCAAATTCACAAAATTAGAGGAGATCTAGTATCAAACCTAGGATCAACATTCAAAAAATGATAAATAATAAAACCTAAATCTAAAACATAGAAACATGAGTATTTCATCTCTCTCCAAAGGGAAAGAAAGATGGAAGAGATAGAGAGAGATATGATAAACGTAAACAAGGAAAAAATCACTTACCCAATATGAGTTGATCCTTCCACCTGATCCTTTATTAAAAAATAAAGACATTAAAGGGGTCTTGGAACCCTATTATAAGCATATAAAATCACTGTAAATCATTTTAGGTTGAAATAGGATGATTAGGGATATAAACTGAGGGTTTGAAAAATTTTAAATAAAATTTTGGGGGTTTAAAATCCCACGTGTATGGTTTCCTAGGCGAGGCCGCACAATTTTCCAAAATTCATTCCCTTAATGTCTGGGATGAATAGTTTCTTATAAGTGGGTGCAAAATTTTAAAAACCATGTTCCAATAATGGAAACACACTCTACCCAAGCGTGCATAATTTTTTGGGGGTGGGAACACAGTTTGGGAAAACTCTGCGTCAACTATGCATTTCATAAAAACTATACTAAAACATTCAAAAATCACCCAAAAACACCCAAGATGAGACTAAACCAAATTTTAATCATAACAAGGGTAAAATAAATACATTAAAATTACTACGAGACATATCCATAAAGGTCAGGATTTTACAATATCCCCACCTTATAACAACTCATCCTCTAGTTGTACTCCCAAGAATCACTATGCTCCCGAGGTGAAAATGTCCAGCCACTAAGCCCATATATCTTCTTCCATATCCCATATTTTATCCTAAACCTGTCCATTTTTTCACTACAACTGTACCAACTATATTTTCTTTCCCTACAACACTTTCTCACTATGATCTATAACATGAATCAGATTGTCCCCAAAGAACGCATCAACCTCAAGCACAACATCATCAACATCAATCACATGAGAAGGTTTGGGGTGATAATGTCGAATATGGGACACATGTGAAACATCATGAATATAACTATAACACTGTGGGAGATCCAATAAGTACCCCACTAGTTCTAATCTCTCTACAACCTTAAATGGTTCAATAAACTCGGGCTCCATCTTTTTGTGACTCCAAATCCTACGGGGACCCAATATCAATGAAAATAAAATAAATACCTGATAACCCACTATAAACTCAAGAGGTTGAAAATGTTGATCAAAATAATCCTTCTATAAACTCTTCAATGTATCCATATGTTTATAAATCAATTGAACTTGATCTGATGTCTCTTGCATGAGAATCAGTCCCAAAAAACTCTGACTCACTTACCTCCATCCAACACAAAGGTGATTTGAATGGAATACCATAAAGAGCCTCATATGGTTCCATATGAATGATCATATAATAATTACTATTATAATAAAACTCAACCCGTGATAACTGTTTCTCCCAAGACCCACCAAAATCTAGGACACATGCCCTCAACATTTCCTCAAGCACTAGAATAGTTTTCTAAGATTTCCTTTAGTATGTTGGTGAAAATATATACTCATAAACACTTGGGTACCTAAGGCATTTTGTAAAATTTTCAAGAATCATTAAGTAAAGCACGAATCATGATATGAATCTATTCTCTATGGAACCCTATGTAAACATACTTTCTATTGAATATACAATTAAACCAAATGATCAACCATAAAATTCTATCATATTTTAAAGAAATAGGCATTCTGCCTCCAAGGTGGGACGTTTCAGGTGATGGTGAATTGGTCTGAGGAGGATAATCACCCGTCCCTCTTTTCGAAGATGGTTTCCTATCAAATTAACCATTTATTTTGTTTCAACTCGTTCTACATTATTATCCTTTAAAACAAGGTTGGATTAACCCCATGAGGGCTTGCCAATTCACCCCTTTTTCATTGCGATGGAGATGCCACAGTCAGTCAGTCCCAATGGGCAATTGCGTGGGGTCAAGTACTTGTGAAATCAGTCCTCCTCGGATACAACTTCCTCAGATTATCTCCAATGGGTTTATTCATGGAGCCAGAAACACACAACGACCTTGTTATCCATGATTAATGGACCTAATTTCCAAAGGTAGGCACTCATTGATTGATGATTCATCCAACGACACTTGAGGACTCCATTGGTCGATAGGATGGGAATTCAGGCTCACCGCACCCTTCTAGGGGAGGATTTTGCATGTTCTAGGATTCTCTTATAGATTTAAGTCATGTTAAAATGTTTGTGAATTATTGGTTCATCCCCGAAGAGAGTTTCCACGGGCTACCCTTGGTTTGAAGGATCATCATAGTCATGCATATATTTGATGCTACAGAGGTACTACTGACTTGAGCCATACAATAAGGTGATATTGAGTTTATCTTCATCTAGGGGGGAAGGAAGGTGATTTGATTTTGGGATCAGACCCATGATATGGATTTCCTATATATCCTCGAGAGAGGAATCAGAACCCATGTAGTTCGGATGTGCTGGGGCTTACACATGGAGGCTTCCCATTTAAGGAGACATAATTGGGTGGAACATTTTGGATGGGCACCCTTTTGAGCTTGGGCCTTCAGTTATGCATCCTACGTATCCCGGTTTGATCAGGTATCAGAGTTCTCATAGTTTCTATTGGTTAGGTCTTACGCATGGAAGCTTCCCATTTGAGGGGGCATGATTGGTTGGACCCTTTTGGATGGAACCCTTTTGAGCTCGGGCCTTCAGGTAGGCGTCCTATGTATCTTGGTTTGATCAGGAATCAGAGTTATCATATTTCCTTTTGTTTATGTTTTAATTTTCACAAACCTCTAAGACCATGCAATTCATTCTCAGTGTGAGAAACAAGAGGACGTGAAAGATTCAACAAAGCATATTCTTCCTCTCCTGCTAGTGGGAGAGAGAGAGCCTACGGCAGACAAGGCTAGGGAGACTGTGGTTGAGGGTGCAAAGCGATGAACCTTTTAATGTAAAATTACATTTATGTTCATGCAGCTCGGCCTCATAATATTGGTGAATCACCTTAGTGGGAGGGCCTCATAATACGTTCTAATAAAGGGGAGGAATTTTGTTCTCATCAAATGAGATAAAAACATAACTCCTTTGACTGGTCACTATTACTCACTGACTGGAAAAGCAAGTGATCACCCTTAATCCCTATAACAGAGAGGTTCACACCGACATCCAAAGGTTGAAATCTGAGTTACCATGGGAATGTAGACCCACATACATTCCCAAAGCCCGAACTATTATGGGGAGAGACTTCGTGACTCCACTTACCATGTGTATGTAGACTCAACGGGGTGTGCTGATGCACTTGATGGTCTGATCATATGGGTCTGGTGGTTTTGGAGGAGTCTTTGTCCTAATGTCAGAGGACTGGTTCATGGAGGGATTATGGAGGACTAGACGGTAATAGCGGGGTGAGGTTGCAACTGGAGGAAATAATACCCAAAAATACCCCATTCCACATACTTGTTTCTTACGCGAAATGGGGGAGGCTCCACATACCATAGTGTTATGCGGGCAGAGGGGTCATTTGCATATCGATGTGGCATGCATGCATGGGTATAGAAAATTGTGTACCATAGTGGTATGTGGACCATCACGCCGCTTTGAGTTCCATCTATGTACTGATGAAATATGCGGCTCCAGGTTTAGTCTGTGTAGCGGTACACTACGCAGAGCACCATATTGAAAGAGGGTCCAAGGGATTATCATTCTTGGGGAGTTCATCTACAAGAATTATGTGGTTTTTGGTTCACCAAATAGGTTCATAATTCTCTTTTTATTATTAAGTTTCCCCATTTTGTGGTTCAAAAATGGTTGTACCTGTGGAGAGCATGGTTTACAATTTGTGCTTCGTTGATGAAGCGAGATTAAAACTAGAACCTTCTCCTAGTTCATTCTTCCCACATCTGAGTCCCCTTAAATATTTCTTCACCCGTTTCCTCTATCCTTCCTCTCCCCCTCAATTAATTCTTTTCTCATTTTATAGAGAATCCACAAAATCGTATCTATGGAAATGCGACACCATTTACAGAGGCACATGAGAAGATATCTTGACCCATAGAAGACTCAGTCCACTGAGGTTTGCGTAAGATTTGGTTCGCGATAATGGTTCGCGGAACCCTGCCTGTTTGCTTTGTTTGCGAACTGATGAGTTTGTGGGACGGTACACATATGGACTTCACGTGAACGCTTATTTTAGTGATGCAGTTCACAGTCCAGCATGCTCGTTGTCCATTGATCTGTGGGCTAGTGGTTCACGGATCATTTTGCATACCTGGTGGTTCACGATTCAGGTGGTCCGTGAACCTTTCACGGTGATGGTACACGGGCCACTTGAAATTCTTTAAAAACATGAATTCCTCTAATTTTATCCTAAAATTTGAAACTCAATTTGAGTTCATTCACATTTTTAGACTTTCAAGAGTACTTTATTCCTTCTAAAAACTAATTTTGGGTTAATTTCTTTCATGGAAGAATTTTCAGAACCCTACAAATGCCCCCCATCGGAATGGGGTCCGTTCGAATTGAAAAGGGGACTATTCCGATGTAAAAGTGGTCTTGAACTGAAATGGTTCGTATTAAAGAAGATGGTCCTAGTAAGAGGGAATTACACCTATATATAGAGACCCATGACATTTTTCTTTTACCATTTATCACGGAGAAAAGTGCTCTCGATTCCCTCAGCTTCCTCTTCTTTTGCGTAATGTGCTCCATGCAAAAATCCCATTCGCAAACCGCTTTGTACATACCACGAACTGATCTTCTCAAATTTCTCTATTCACGTACCATATTTTAAATTTTACAAATGGTGCTATGGAATTTTAAAATTAAAATTTGGATTCTACGTTGGAGAATTCTACGCTGCTTGTGTGTCCGCATACTGAGCTTCAATCGGCGAAGTGATATTTAAGAAATAATAATCTGAACATAAACTTTAATATAAAACTTCTGAATATGATCTTAAATAGGACTAGGTTCGTGGTATCCACCTCCTATGAACCATTATGTTCACCGACCAATGATATGTGAGAAAATTCCTCGTCGATGGTTCGCATACCATGGTTGTATGTGGTGAAACACATCCACATACCATAGCCGTAGGTGGGGTTGCTTCCGCGTATCATGCAGCATGAGAAATGTGACTTCCGCATAACATTTCTAGAAACAATATGCATAGCCTTATGAAGACATATTTTAATTCCTTTAGCTGATCTTTCCATAGCCTTTATCCAACAGTTTTTATTGGACTGACTTTTTATCGGTTTCTGGATCTTCCTATGCAGGTTTCAATGAATACTTCATAGGCCAGGATAAAATCGATGAAGGAAAGGGAGGCCATGGTGGGGAATAGCGAGTATCACCTTCAAGACCACATCATTCCTCATGATAGCTTCTTAAAGGACTTCATAATTCCAGGTATCTTAGCTTATCCTCTATCTGTACAGTTTCCACTTTACGGCTTTGGTCTCCCTGAAGATGTTCCTTTTTCATTTGTTGACCCTAATACCCCTTTCATCCTCTTAGAAGCACTGTAAGGACATGATTGTACCAACATTTCCCCAGTAGGAGAATTCATTTCCACTCTGATTCAGGAGAACATATTCATACTAGGAGGTTCGAAATGTATTTAGGGAAACTGCTGGGGTCACAATGATATCCCGAGACTAAGTGACTGAGTGTACCCATCCATTATCAAAATCTCAAAAGAAAATCCTAACGGTGGGTAGACTACCAAGTGGGATCTACGGGCCAGATGCTGTTTCTCTGATTAATGGGCCTGGGCATTCTAGGTACATCAGACCTGTTTGGAGTCCCCCAGCCAGTTGGAGGCAGTGGGATTCAATCAGGCAGACTGGGTTTCTTAGTTTTCAGTCTTCTCCCCAAGTGAAATCCTTCCTGAATTGTTGATCCTCTGGTGTTCAAGCACCAACACCTTCCACTTATTACATGGGGAGGTGGGAGTCAGCTGATGGGTTATCCACCATATTGGAGGACTCCCTATCCTTAGAGAGATGTGTGATGAGTTTCTCCGAGAAGCCGTTACTTGGAATGACATAGACCATGTGTCCCCCTTGACAAAGAGTTTATTATTCATGACAGAGGGATTACTTGATCATCCCCTTCTGGCTCTCTCGCTTATCCCATTTGAGGCATGTATAGGGTTATTCTTGCAGGCAAACATACCCAAGCTGAGGACTCTCCATAGTCAAAATCATCCATCCTATCAGTCCCATCAGACTCTAGGGTCATATTGTGCTACCCTTGAAGTGGGACGGTATACCACATGGGGATATGAGATTTAATTAGATGTATCACCTACACTTAGATTAGTAGGTTTCATTGCCATGTTTTTGATAAGGTGTCTTTTCCCATCCCACAAAATTTATAATGGGGTTTGGGCCTATACTTTGATTATGGCGATCACGCTGGTAGAGGGTCAGTCCATTAATTTGTCTCTTCCCACTATCGCTCGACTTTATGATTTTTTAGTACAAATACCAGAAGGTAGTCCCCCACATCACCTTAGCGGACTGTTTTAATTTATTTATGGGTGGATGGAAGAACACTTCCCCTGTTGTGAATACCGACATACTGCAAAGGTTCCTCATTCTGACTTTCAACCCGCCCTTCTCAAAATTTTCACTATTTGTCCTAAAACATTAAGTGTTATTGATACGGTCGGGCTATTGAATGATGCTTCTCACTTCTCATTTTCAACTTATCCTACCCCTCATAGGTCATTAAGAGGTGACAAAGATGGTTCTTTAGAGGAATATTCACATATCATCGCGCTTTGGGATGGGATGCTTTCTGATCGTATATATCAAGTAGTCATTTGTGAGCCATACCTCCCCTACCTGTTTTCCATGTAATTCGAATGCCTCCAACAAGCTGCACCGCCTCCTGGTACTCGGTTAAGGGGAGAGTCTCAACCCATAATTCTTCTCTGGTTATGGCTTATGTTGATGCATGATAGTGCCACTATGGAAGTTATCATTCCTAAAACAATGGGATACACCTTCCTGTCATTAGAATATACCCAACTGTGGGTAGATTGTTACCCCAACGGGATGCTGAAAGAACCAGTTCGGTGGGTGCATAAACCTTTAACCATTTTCTGCCCCATAATTTCCCCAAAAACAATGCCACACATTCCTTCTACTTCAAAGAGTGTGATAACTACACCTTCTACTTCTATCCCGGCAACAACCACAATGGATACACCACCTATTCTTACCCTTGTAGTAAGAATACACTCGGTTCGCCATCAGAAGCATCTAGAAGGGGCTTCATTGGTATAACCTATTTCAGTGGGGAGTGATTATGACTACTCCCCTCCTACAGATACCACCCAATATCTTAATGAGGTTGGCACCAGTAAAGTATCGCTGATCACCCCAGAGGCTGTGTCTAGTCCTCTAAATCTGGCTCCAGCTGTTGAACTATCTGAGGGAAAAGAGATCACCCCATCTTGGATGGCCTATCTTAGGTCCCTCCACACTTATGTGATGATGATTACTACTTATAAACATGCCTAATCAGGGGAGGATCAAGGTACTGGTGCTACGGGGAGGCACCAAGTAGTGCAAAAGAAAGAATGTCGCCAATTATGCTCTCTTTCTATGGAGACACCTATGACCAATTTTGCTGACAAGATCGATAATTTTCAGGGGTTATTCACCGAGTTGGGTTCCAACAACTTCGATTATCAGCACTTGAAGCTCCTCATATACCAAATCATCATATCTCGAGAAGACCTCGCCTCCTGTGAGGACAATCTGGCCAAGTTCAATTCTTCCCATCACCAGGTGGCGACCATCCGAGATGTTTTGGAATAATTCGATCATATATCAGCTGAGGAGGCGAAGGATCATGATTTTGTGGACACTCAAAAGGAATAGTTGTGGGATTGAGAGGCCCACGCAAAAAGGTTGAGGGGTCAAATGGTCTCTTCATGTGCCAACTATGACTCCATCCAAAAGAAAGGGCAGGACCTTAAAGTCGTTCTGGAGCTGTTGCGTCCAACAATCAAGGCCGAAATGAAGGAGAGAGCTTCTTTGGAGCAAACATTGATGGAATGAGGAAATCACTTGACATCATTCTAGAAAGGGAGAACCAAGAATTTTTGTAGTTCTATCTCAAATCATGATATGTAGTCTTCCCCCTAGTTTGGAGAGGCTCTGAACTAGAGATGCTCCTCTATTTTTGCTAAACTTAATGAAATTTATTTTCCTTTGAATCCTTTTTCATGGAATTTTCCTATAATTTCAACTGATAAATCATATAAACATCATTCCAATCAGGTATTAATTTTAAACCATGATTTGAAACCATTAAACTAAAATAATTGACTCAGGATTTAATTTTTTCCTGAGCTGCAGGGCTCAACGAGCATAGTTCGACTATTTCTGAGGTTTTATGGAACAACCTCACAATATTTTTTATCTTTTTTATTATTACCCTAATTTTTGCCTAATCCTTCTTGGAATGGGATTATCGGGCATAACTTGACATTTTATTAGGCTGCCCTTTGCGGGTTTTCGACCTAACAAGATTTATGCCTTTTTCGATGGCTCAACATTTTTTAACAAACAATACTTGAATTTTACCCAGAGGTTCCTTCTGTGGATTTTCCCTCTAGAAAGTATGGAATATTTTTTTTTGGTTAGTTCATAGTTCTTCCAATAAAACTTATTACTAATGTTTTAGGTTGAAAAAACATTGACCAAACTTAATGGGAAAGGTGGCCCAATTCGTGACCGTTAGTTGAGACTGTTCTAATATCCTTAAAACATGGATTAGAGATTTTTCTTGACCCTTAATTTGTGAATTTTGGACATGTATGAGGCTCAGTATCCATTTAAGGCACACTGATATAGTAACAGACTCTATGTGGGATGAATTTTCCTCTGATTGAATTTCATTTTTGTGGGAAACATATCCAGAGCCTCCGGGGCATGATGTGCATAGTCAATTACAGGCGTCTACAAGACACTAGCCTCCCAACTCTGATGTCCTTGGTAGGATTTGAAACACATTGAATTTATTTTAATGTTGAGAGCTACAGTGGGTAGATGGCCTGAGTAGTGGTGTTTGAAAACATTAGGGACATTCATGTCAGCTTTGAATGGGAAACTATTCCCGCACAGTTCTTACTTGAGTGAGGGAGATCTGGTGAATGGTTAGTTCATTTATAAATCTTTTCTTATGTTTAGGAAATTTAGAAAGAGGAAGGAATGTAAGACATTATCCAGAAGTTCTCCAAACCTGGGGGTGTAATAGGACATGAATGTCATTTGAACGTATGAAAATTGGAGAGGACTATCCTAAAAATGAGTTTTTCTTTGATTGATTTCCATTTTTGTGGGAAAAAATGAAGATCCTCTGGGGCATGATGTGCATAGTCAGAAAAAGGTATCCTCAAGACACTGACCTTGCATCTCTGATGGATATGGAAGATTATATAGATTGGGATCTTTCTGAATACGGTATGCGACCTTTGACAGAAGGTGAACCTGAACATGAAAAGGGAAATTTTAACTGAACTTCTTCAGGGGAAACCCGAAAAAGAGTGGGTGAACTATTATTTTGTATGTGGATCAACTTCACACATATGGATGGGGTATCTTTAGAAACCTTAAAAGGGACCAGAGATTAATTAGGCTCGTATGTTCTGATATATCCAGGATGTGTGTAGGGAGGAAAATGTAAACCATGACTTTGAGGGCCCTTGAATCAGGAGGGATAGAATGAGGCTTGGAATCCATTGGGCATACTGAGATAGGAGAGGAATCTCCTAGGGATTAATTTTTCTTTGATTGATGACCTTTTTTGTGGAAAACATATGAAGAGCCACCAGGGCATGATGTGTATAGTCAAGAAAAGGTGTCTTCATGACACTGGACTTCCATCTCACATGGCCTTGAATGATTATAGGGATTTAAGATCGCTCAGATCATGGAGTTTGAGGTATGAAATGAGTGTATACGGACATCTTGGGGACATTTGGGATTTGATTTACTCCTGTAATTAGGTGTCCCTTACATATATTTGACTCGTATGTAGGGTGAGGCATTCATCCCATATTTGGGGTATCCTGTCATTTAATGTCACATGGCCAGGTTTTGGGGTTCCTCTTGAGAAAGGGAACCATGCCATTCCTTTTAGGGTCATGCTTCTAGGACCAAATCCCTGGACTATTTTTCCATAATGACATGGTGTATCTCTCGCCAAGATCCCTAAGATCACGTGAGCTATGATCGGTGTGAGAAATAAAAGATTATGAGGATTCCGTGTCATTACCTAGGAATATAAAAATCAACATCAAAGGGAACTTTAGGCTTAAACCATTTATATGTAGTTTAACGTCATACAAAAAGGACTATTTTGGACTTGAAGTTTAATGTTGTGCGGTGAGGATGTGATCTTGTACAGTTTAGAGTCATGTAGTGAGGAGAATTTTGGCCTTGTATTTTAATGTCATGTGGTGAGGATGCGATGCTGTGCAATTTAGAGTAATGCAGTGAGGACGATTATGCTATCTTAAAGATATTTAATATTTTTGAGTTAATAACAATTAAGATGTTCAAACGTTCCTTAGACGTGATTGATGATAGAATGTGTAAGCCATAGTCCCAGGGGAAACTTGAATCAGGAGGAATGACATGGGGCTTGGAAGCCATTGGGCGTACTGAGATGGGAGATGAATATCTTGGGGACGAATTTTCCTTTTATTGATGACCATTTTGTGGGAAACATATGCAGAGTCTCTAGGGCATGATGTGCATAGTCAATCAAAGATGTCTACAGGACACTGGACTTCCATCTCAGATGGACTTGAATGATTATGAGGATCCAAGTTTTCCTGGGGTATGGAGTTTGAAAAATGGGAAAGATGTTCCTGGGAACGTAAAGAATACCCAAACCATGATTGAATGTTACTAATGGAGCTTCCACATAGATCTGACTAATATGTATAGGTAGAAGCATGATCATTTGACTTCTCATGAGTGGGGGGGGGGGGGTATGCGGGATCTGATGGAACTGATAACCAGATCACACATAACTCTTGAATAATTTCATAGTTTATTGTCATGCAATTAGGACCTTTTAGGGTCTCCCCATACAATTATGACCTACACATGGGGAAAAGGGAATTTTTTTGTGGTGGCTGGGCTGGGATGCCAAATCTGAGAATCACTACGTATCCTGTGAGAGAAGTAATCATGCCACATGTAGTTATGCATGTTCCCTATACTGATATGGCTCGGTCCATGTGTAAGGACATGTGAGGGAATTTTTTTAAATGATATCTTGGCCAGGATGCTAAATCCAGTTGTCACTACGTATCCTGTACGAGGATGAATCATGCCATACATAGTTCTGAATGTTCCCTATACTGATCTGGCTCGGTCCATGTGTAAGTACATGTGAGGGATTTTTTTTATGATGGCTAGGCTGGGATGCCAAATATGAGTGTCACTATGTATCCTGCATGAGTAGGAATCAATCCATACGTAGTTCTGAATGTTCCCTATGCCGACCTGGCTCGGTCCATGTGTAGGGTAATTTTTGATTCATGAGATATGGGTGATAGGTCTACCATATCTCCCTATAATGTTTTTTCATAAAATAATCCATACCATTGATCCTAAGCTCTCGTGAGTTATACTCGATGTGATAAACAAGGAGTGGACATAGGTTTTCCTTCAAAAAATTTGGGAGGTATAGGATATGATGGAGGAATTTGTTTTCTTTTAGTGTGGGTTGTTCTAAGATAGAGGATCGAGGTGTCGGTACATATCCTACATGGGTAGGAATCATGCCTTTCATAGTTCAGTGAGAGATCATGCAGTTTGTTGTCATGCGATTAGGAAGCCTTGTGACACATAGTTTAATGTCTTACATTGAGGACATGATTCACAATTTAATGTCATGTTTTAGGGACTGGTTCCTTATAGTTTAATGTCACATGGAAAGGACAATGACTCATAGTTTCGGGTCTTAGAGTTTGTACCATGGCATAGTATTAATACTCATAGATTAAGGTCTTAGAGTTTGGACCACAAAATCATGGTTCAATTTCATGTTTCATGGAATAATATTTAATAGTTTAGAATCATGTGGTAAGGATGATAACTCATAGTTTAAGTTTATAGTGTTTGTACCATGACATGGGTGTTGCCAATATGTGAAGTACTTCTTCAGAAACTTCACATTTGTGGGATCTGTGATGAGTTGTCCATCCATCGATATCAGGGTGTATGATCCATTAAAATAGACCCTATGTATAAAATATGGTCCTTCCCACTTTAGTTCAAGATTTGGGGGACTCTTCTAGAGTATCATTGGGGTTATAAAGACTAACACCACTTCTCCTTCAAGGAAATATAGAAGGAGAACCTTTTTGTTGAAGGCTCGTGAAATCCAGTTTTGGTAGATTTCTAAATGGTGTAAAGTGTGCATCCTTTTTTCATCTAGCTGCTCCAACTCATCAAACCGCCTTTAGGATTTATCTTCCATGGATAGTTGATCACAAATGGCTACACGAAGTGGTGGAACTTGGATTTTGATAGGAAAAACCGCCTCTGCCCTATATACTAGTGAGTACAGGGTTTCCTGGGCGGCGGTGTGGGTTGTGGTCCGGTAAACCCCTAAAGTATGAAAGAGCTTGTCTACCCATGATTTCTTATTCTTATCAACCATTTTTGGAGTATATTGGATAGGGTTTTTTTGAAATCATCTATCTGCCCATTGGCCTCTACGTGATAGTGGGACAACTAGTTGGCTTTGATTCCATACTCCTGGTATAGCTTGTCCAACTCAGCAGATCAAATTTGGTGCCATTGTCCATCAATATTGTATGAGAGACTCCAAATCTTGTAATTATGTTTGCTTTCACAAAGCTAACGATGTTTTTATCCCTGAATTCTTTAAGGGGTATGGCTTCAGCCCATTTGGAAAAGAATTCGGTCGTTGTGAGTATGAACCTGAATTGTTTGGTTGTGGCGAGAGGATATGGTCCCACAAAATCCATCCCCCAGGTGGAAAATGTCTAGGAGTAATTAGATGTATGGAGTAACTCTTGGGGCCAGTGTTTTAAATTAACATGAACTTGGCAGTAATAGAACTTCTTGGTGAATATAGAACAATCCTATATCATAGAGGGAAAATAATACCCAAGCCTTTGGATTTGGTGAGAGATCTTGGTTACTAATTAGTGTGACCCACAATCTCCAGTGTACACTTCTTTCATGAAAACAATAGTATCTTCTTCATCAATGCACCTGAGAAGGACTCCTTCAATGCCACCTTTGTAGAGAATTTTTTTTGGTTCACCCCATTGTACCCGAAAAATGTGACTGCCCATCTTCTGACATACTCCCTTCCATCCCTATCTGGTGGGAGTTCCCCCTTCTAAAGGTAATTTTCAATGGGAGTCATATAGCCGGTGTTGTGACCATAAGGCTTAGAAACAGGGCTAATTTTTCCAATATCCTCTATATTGCTCCGTATTAATGGAAATACCATCCGGTGGTTGGTAATGCTAATAACCATTTCATCCCGGTATAGATTATCCAAGGTTGTGGCTGCATTTTCCAAATCATTGTCTTGGGCATTTTGTGACCTAGGGACATAAGTCAACATTGGTTCTAATGGGAATTCTTCCATCTATTTTTGAACATGGTTCATCAAGGGAACCAATACTTCTTTCTTAATGGCATAGTCACCACCGACCTATTTTATGACTAGATCTGAATCAACCTTTATTTTTAGGTGTTTGGATTGCACATGAAGTTCCAATTCTAGGCTTGCAATGAGGACTTGATATTATGATTCATTATTTATCCACCATTCTGAAAGTAGGAAAGAGTATGACATGATGAACTTTTTATGGGATACAAGTATAATTCTCATCCCCACTTTGTTAATCTTGGGATCCTCCATACTTTTCCCTATCGGGATTTAGGAGGCACCATCAAAGTATATTTCCCATGTCTGGGGTTCATTCTGGATAGATAAAACTTCTCCATTCAGAATTTCAACATCCAACGGTGTTGTTTCTTTCGAGGGATACTCATCCAGAAATTCTACTAATGCCTAGACATTGATGGACTTATATGGTATGTACCATATGTCAAACTATTGTAGGATGACCTCCCATCGTGATATGTGCCCATTTAGCGTGGGATGGTTGAGGATATATTTGAGATGGTTGCATTGGGAGACTAGTTTAACCTCATGGTGCTATAGGCAATGCCTATATTTTTTAACCACAAAGATGAGGGATAAGAAGTTATTCTCAATTTTTGAATACCGAGTTTCAGAATCAATCATTGTTCGACTGAGGTAATAGAGGTTGTTCTCGCTACTGACATCATTCTTCTGCATGAGGAAGACACATGATGACCTTTCTAGGGTGGTTACGTACAAAATGAGTTTTCTCCCCTCAACTGGTGGAAACAATAGTGGCGGGCTTTGGAGAAATATTTTTAGTTTTTCGAACGCTTATTAGAAATTATTATCCCACTCATATGTAACTCATTTCTTCACGAGCCTGGTGAAATGTAAGCATTTACCTGCTAGGTTGGCTATGAAGCACTAGATATAGGCGATGTTACCTTAGAGACCTCTCAACTAGTTGAGGTTGTGAGGTTGGGACATGCCAATGATGCCTTTTTTCTTCTCAGGTTAATATTCGATGCCACGATGGTGTACGAAGAAGCTGAGGATTTTTCATAAGGTAAGGACAAAATCACATTTTAGGGGATTCATCTTTAAATTGTGCTGCCACAATTTGTTGAAGATAGTTTCAATATTAGATAGGTGGTTTGAGTACTATCATGATTTAACTACCAGATCATTGACATAACACTCGACGAATTTTACCAAAATTGGATTGAAGATGTGATTTATGGCGCATTGATATGTGGTGCTGAAATTCTTTAGACCAAAGGGAATCACTTTATAATAGAACACTCCGTAAGGGGACTTAAAAGTAGTATCTTCTTCATCTACTCAGGCCATCCATATCTAGTTGTATCCAGAATAGCCATTCATGAAAGAGAGAGCCTCATATCTGGATATTTCATCGATCAACAATTCTGTGATCGGGACTAAGAAATTATCTTTTGGGAAATGCCTATTGAGGTCCTTGAATTCAATATAGATTCTAATCTATCTATTTTTCTTTTTGATAGGGACTGTATTTTCCATCTAGATCAGATATTGGACCTCCCGTATGAAGTTATATTTGACCATCTTATCAACTTCAGCCTTTATTTTGGTTGCATGCTTCAGGTGGGTCCTTCTAGCTGCCTACTTATAGCCCCGATGATCTTTTGGTAAGCCCAGATGATGAGTGGAAACCTCAGGATCATGGCATGGAATTTCAAAGCAGTTTTAGGTGAACACATCTTGATTATTCTTTAGTAAGGAGGTATATGCCTCTTACTCATCAATAGGCATATCCACACTAATCAGAGTGAGCCATGGGTCATATTTGGTGCCCAGGTTTATCTCCATAAGTTCATTTATTGTGGGGGATACACCTTCTTCGAATGCAGGAGGGGTATCATTGAGGACTTCCTCTTCCTCTTCATCATCATCATCATCATCTTCTTCCTCCTATTATGGAGATAAGATTTTTAAGACGAACTCTCCAATGTAGGGAGAGAAATCGTCTTTTGGTTTAGTGAGTGAGGTAGGGGTAGTTTGAAGTCCTGTGGATGAGCCGAGAGCATCATTGATAAGGATTTTCCTGACATCATGGGAGTCAGATCGCTCTCCCATGTCTTTAGACTTGGTAGCCATGACAGAGATCATGCAGACAATTGAGTCTGCATCCAGACTTGCAATTGTGCATTCAACTTGGTTGATGGGTATTATGTACTCTTCCCCCAACAGCTGTAGGTGGTTAGAAGGAGCCATTTCCAATCCATTTGGAGTTGTAATCCAATCAATTTAATTAGACAAAAGATGTTTTTCTTCCAATTCATAGAATCCTGCATTGATATAATGTGACTCACGGGACTCAAACGAGGATTTATAAGCATGCAATGTTATGTTTTCCCATTAGTGAAATATTTGACGCACTAAAGGTATGATGACAAAATTGCAGTGTGCTGATGTAACCAAGACCTCCCTAATAGGATGTTGAAGGCCGTACTTTTCTGTACTACCAGGAACTCAGAATCTGACATGAGGTCTTCGAGCCGAGTTTTAATCTTGATTTTTCCCAATGGTTTCTACTCACTTTTTCCATATCCTAGCAGAGTTGTAGTGCATGGTTTCAAGCTGTCTTCATCATAACCCAGCCAATGAAGCGTTCGTAGTGGGAGAAGGTTGACTCCAGAGCCGTTGTCGATGAAGATCCTCCGGACATCAATTCCATTTATCTTGATGGACACATATATGGGTTTGATGTGCCCTTTCATGATGGTGTCTTCATCCCTATCTGTGAAGGAGATGACGACATGGCATTATTTGGAATTGGTATCTATCTAGTAAACTTTGGCTACTACTACTTCAAACTCAAACTCCTGAGGACTTATTAAGGCTTCTATGAGTGCATCCCTAAGATCTGCAGATAGGATTAAAGCATCCAGGATTGATAGATTTGTTGGTGCTGAAACTAACTTCTTTATAATATCATAATTTTTCTCAAAAGGTAAGTGATTCTCGGATTGAGTTTTCTCTTTAATAGACACTTTAGGGGTTTGGGCTTTGGATTTGGATGGTTATACCTCTATAGTCGGGGCCAGTGGTGCTGCATTCCTTTTTGGTTTTGGTCAAACTGGTCCGCCTATATGCCTTGGGAGATTTGATATTTGTTATTCCCCTGATGAATATTCCAAGATAACTATGATGAGATTTATCCAATGGGGGAGAAGGAGCATTCCAGTTCTTGTTGTATCTACAGGAGGGTCCTTTCGAAAGTTTCAGCGATGTAAAAAATTTGACTTATGGAGTAATTGGGAATCTGACTCCTGCCACGGTCATGCAGTCCAGGAAACCTTCAGCCTCTGCAGCCTCTCCCTCTGGCTCTCTGATTGGGCACGAGGAATTCAGGTTTGTGGCCATATTCTCCATATAGGAATGGGTCGATCAAGTGAATGACATTAATGGATCCTAATATCAGTTCTTGATCTGACACTGTTTCTATCTAACTTTCTTCTTCTGATGGTGCTGTTTGGTAGGGTGGTGCCCATTGTTCCATTTGGTGGGGCAGTTCCCATGGTACCAAGTCTATTGGCATGAAGTCTGAAAGAACCAACACTTACTTCAGCTTTGGTGTCAGCCCATCTTCTTACTCTTTCTTTCTTCCCTTCTAGCCTTTAGAGGACTACGAGGCCGAGGAGGATGGCTGTGTTGTATTAGGATCTTTTGGGGGAATAGTTGGTTGTTTCAACTATGCCTTAAGGATGCTTATGAATCAGTTGATAGTCTTCTGGGTCATCCAATTTTTAAACTTTTTCTCCTTCTTACTGGAGACTATTTTTCGTTCATTTTCCTCTCTTGAGTCTGAGGTGGAAACATACGCCACTTGTGCTGGTGGTGGTCCCAACTTGACTTGATCGGAATCCGCCATCTTCTATAGGAGATTCTTGAAAAATAATGAATTCTTGGATGGTGTAACCCATTATTTGGTGGTAGGGACAATAATTTGGACTGTCTTCAAGACCCACTTCATCGGCTCTCTTTGGCTCTGATAGCCATAGAAAATTTCAATTCATAGCGGCTATAAAATAGTTTTGGACCTGGTCATCTCGAAACGTGTAAGATTTATTTCTTCATTCTTCGAACTGATTTATTTTAGCACCATGTCGCTAATCTTGCTGAGTTGGTGGTGGTTTTTGGAATCTAGGGGTTCCTGCATGGTTCGGTGGGGGCCTCACAACTGGAGCTGGTGCCAGGGTGGCTTAAGAATGATAGAAGCAGCTTAAGATTTTCCCATTCTTTCCAAGGGGATGATGGGGCCACTCGAGACTTAAGATTGGTCCTTTGAAAGGATTATTCTATTATTTGGGAAATGGAAGAGAAATATCTTAACCCACTTGTGTACTTCACTAGGATGAGTGGTATTCTCAATTCATCCTAAAGGTTATCGATTCATATAGCGATCATTTCATCCTAGGGGAGAAACCGGTTCAGGGAATAAGTTAATCCTTTCCATATGGAAATTAAGTCTGATACTCTTTTGTTCTCTCACTATTTTCTGTTCATGAGGTCACTGACAATCATCTTAGGCAATGTTGAACTCAGTTGGAAGAGAAACTGTCGTCGGAGGTTCTCCCAGCCTGTGATTGAATTGGATGGTTGGCTAGTATACCATATGAAGGACGAGCCCTATAGGGTTTGTATGAAGCACCTAAGTTTTACTGCATATTTCTACTTTTGAGTTCCCATCATGGAGTCAAAATAAGAGGTTTAGTGCATTAAATGTTGTTCGAGGTCCCCCGAGCCATTGAATACTGGGAATACAAGGTTCATGAAGTTTGGCGGTGGCAGGAAATTTCTTACCCACTCGTGGTAGGGTTTGTGCTCTGGTTGTATCATATCCCTCCGCCTCTCCATGATTTCTAGTCGATCCAATAATTGATCAACTATATGCAAGAGACCTTGATGCATATCCTATCGGGCATGATCTTGGGCTAGTGCGGTAGTGGGAAAGACTGGGCATGTCAGTGCTGTTGGAATATGGGGTGGATACCCAGCTGGGGGTATCATATTTGGATTTACCTGAATATATTTTGGATGTATTACCAATGGGGGGGAGTCTTTTTATCCTTCTGGGGCCGAGTTTAAGTAGGTTGTCGGTCCCAATGCCAGATTGGATAGGTCTCTAAGATTGGCTTCATTCACTAGTATGATTGCCTATGGAAAAGTCACCTCTTCTAGGAGCACCAGCTAACGTTCCGCTGGGGGAACACATCCGGAAAGTTATATCCCTTGACACAACTTATAATTAATCTTCCCGAGCTCTTTAATTTCTTAATCCTTCTTGGCGAACCATTACTTGAGAGTGAGGGATACATTTCTAGTGGGAGGAGAAGTCGAGTCATAGAAGACCTTGGATTTATTCTTCTACTTGTTGGGATTTCTCTCAGGAGGTAATGAAAGATTAATTGAGGGGGCACCCAAATCTAGAACCTCTGTATAGTTTTGAGTATACACTCCATCAGGCTCAGTGTGGGATGCATCTGGGAGGGAACCATTTTCCCTTGCTTCCTCTCCATCATCTCCTTCCTCTTTACCATTTCCTGTGAGATCCGTGGGGTTGAAATTTACCATGTTCACTGAGGCATACCACAATGGGGGTGGTTTACCTAGTTCCAAATGGTAGGAAGGATTTATGTATACTTTTTTGTAATTTCTCCTTCGGTTATGCAGTATTCTTTGGGTTTCTTGGTGAATATTGACCCGAAGGGAGCCCTGGTCTAACCTTGTAATGCGCCTTTATCTCGGAGTGTGCGAACCATGAGAAGGGGTGGAATGGGTGACTCCTATGTCCATCATTATTCGTACACAGTAGAAGACAAACATCCGATGTTTGCGTACCTGAGGTAAAAATGCCCCCAGCCCTACGGGATGGGGTTGTTCCCATTTTCTGTCAATGTGTTATGGTCTAGATTTGTTGGTCTTATAGGGGCATTTTGATTTAAAAATGCCCCCAGCCCTGTGGGCTAGGGTTTTTCCCTCATTGTAGAGGAAGCCTCCACTGTTTCCTTCTTTTCAATTTTACATACTCCTACGTGGATGTGAGCTGATCATGGAATTGGGTATGCATGGAGTCTATGGTCTTTTGAAGACATAATCACTACTTTCTAGTTAGATTCTCACAGTTGGGAAGCCTGCTAGATGTTCTTGGTTTCCTGACTCAGAAGTTTTTTGATGGATTAATCTCTTTGGCCCTGACGCTTTTGAGATTTAGAGCCAATTTTTGTTGAGTATCCCATATTTATGGAGGAGGGGTTTCATTTGATTGATGCCTTTGTGTGATGACATTGCAGGATTTCATTTCTAATGGAATTTGCTGGATGGGACGTGGGGTGAAGTGTAGAGCTCTGTTTTCTCCCCATCCCTGAATGTGAACTCCAGCCGGGGCATTGCCAATGAGGTGACGAAACTTATGAAGTGAATGGAGGAAATCTAGTTCAAGGTTTTTCTTTCGCCTTTAAATTGTGGATTCCATGTGAATGAGAGGGCTTCCAGGTTGATTAGATGGCAAAGCTCCACTAACGCGTTGACATGGTCTGCATACCCTTTGTAGGGTAGGAATTTTTCTTTCAACTGATGAAGAGTCATCCATATATTGAGGCGAATGTCATGTGTACATTATCCAGACAACTCTCTTGGTATGTCGAAGTGATAAGTGGCCATAGGCCAATACATCACTGTTATATTATCCTTACCCAGTTGTCTTCTCACAAGAAACATATCCTGCTTTTGTTCTTCCGGAGGCTCCTCTACTAGATATGACCAACTAAAATTCATATAATTAATTTCTTTCCAAGAAACTAGGCTGGTGAGAGACTCATCAATTTTCAGATGGAATGGGGGAGGATCAGAAGACGAGAATAGCCCTGGGACATCCTCTGGTTGAGAGAGAATATCACTCGATATGGACAGAGTGCCCAATATTCATTAATCCATCTTTCCGAGCACCTCGACATAGGAAGGATTTCTAATATTTGTTCTGTAAAGGGGAGTACCTTCTTGCAATTACAAAATTTTAACGTGGGGAGGATATCCACAATATGAGCTGCAATGGCGAGGGATACCATTGCAAATTAATGCCTGACCGCGGGAAATGTCCTTACAGTGTATACCCTGGGGAGGACCTTTAGGGTGGGCTACAATGAGGGGAGGACCTTCTTGATTATTGAGGTTGCTAAGGGGAGGATCTTCATAGTAATTTCTATTATGGGGAGGGCCTTTGCAATGACTGCCATCATGGGGAGGACTACCATCATTACTTGATACCTGGATGAAGGGAGAATTTCTATAGTGCACATCATGGGGGGGACCTTCAGGATGTACTACAATGAGGGGAGGACCTTATCATTGCTTGGAGTTACTATGTGGAGGGCCTTCACACGAACTACCATTGTGGGGAGGGCCTTCTCAATGACTTTCATTATGGAGAGGAATACCGTCATGACCTGATGTTTGACTGTAGGGAGTAGCATATTTTCAGCTTATACCTTGGAGAGGACAATCAGGGAAGATGGCAAAAAGGGGAGGAACTTCTTGCCATCTGATCTTCAGGTTTAGGGGAGGGTTAACCTGATGCACATCAGGAGATAGTCTCTCATGATCGATCATTACTAGCCCACTAAGTGAACCCCCGTGGGTGCTTTGTAGAGGACCATCAGAGCTGCTGGTAGTGACATTACGGGGAGGGCCTTCACAACTACTACAACCACTTACATAATTTTTTAATGTACTAATAGGTTCTTGAGCCTTTATTGATATATGTTTGAGGGCATTTAGAACCCAAGATTACAACAGAGCAAGATCATGTATGTGCTATTCATTTTCTAATTGCCTTTGGTGCATTTTAATTTAAAGCACTCTCTTGTAGGTAACCGAGGCCATCTACTGCTGGTAATGACCTTCATATATGGGTCCATATATTTTTGGGTCCTATGATGTCATTAGGATACATTTATGGATATATTGAGTTTTGGTAGGGATATATGCCTGCTCTAGAGCGGCCACCACATTGGACTGACATCCCCTAGTTGGAACTAGTTTTTGTTCCCGATCCGATTATCCATATATCATGGTATATTTTTGTCAACCCACTTGGACTAGAGCAGGGATGAATAACTAATACGGAGTGTCTAAATAATTTTGTGAGTGAGTCATTCAGTTCGAGGAAACTGGGTTGTGGGCCCTGTTTCTCTCCTTTTCTGCTGATGCAATAATGTCTTGGCATGTTTGGATGATATGGTCTGGGATCAATGTCTGATCTTATATTATTGATATGATTTTATTAGATACATATTTGGATGGAATAGGTATGAAGGCCCATTCTAATGTCGAAGTAGGAGTTTGTGCCTACTACGGTCCTCCATGAGTTGCCAGTAGATACTGGAAGCTCTCCTATGACAGGACAGAGGAACGAGTCTTCCACCGGTTGTATTCTCCTATTGCCACCATATTTGACTGGTGGTATTTATATTCAAAAGTTGGTATTTTCATTTGATTCCTTTCTGTTGTATTTGTCTCATGATATTTGTATGAATCCGCAAGAATTTGACTCTACTCGTATTTTCTTGTCCCCTATTTCGATGGTGGGTTTGATACGCATCAACAGGTATTTGTGCCTGCGTATAGCTAGTTTCCACCCTATTTGGATGGTGGGATTAAAATAAATCAGTAGGTATTTGTGCCTTCGTATAGCTGGTTACCTCCCTATTTGGATGGAGGGATTGAAATGCATCAGCATGTATTTGTGCCTGTGTATATCTGGTTTCCATCCTATTTGGATGATTGTCTTGTCATGAATCGAAATATATTTGCATCTACCTATAGTTTTCCCCTCTGATTAGTAGGAACATGCATGTGCTCGTATTGTGACATCCTATTTTAGTGGTGGGATTGAGTGGAGGGGGAAGAGTCGTATATCTACCTGTTGAATTCTGCCACGTTAGTATGATGGAGTTGCTTCTTAGGAACCAAGGTGATAACGTTTTCTTGATTATATATTCACCACCCTTAGCGGATAGCCTAAGGGGCCCGGGTCTCTGGGACTTTAGATGGTACCCTCGGCATAAGGTCCTCTACATCGGGGGGAGGTTTGGTTGTCTGGTGTCAACAGTGACATTCTCTGGCAGGGGCCCGTGAGTAGGACCCCTGTGTAGTTGATATGAAGTTGTCAGCATTGACTTCATCTTCCTAACTAAGATAAGGGAGGTACTCATTGTCACGTTCCAAGTACAAGATCCCAAAACAGTTTGAGATGACCAACAAGGATTCCTTGTGCTGGGGTGCCGACCACAACTAAAGAGGCAGCTGGTGGACCTTTTCAGATTAGAGGGCTTGTCTCATGGCCTCCAGCATGTGGAGAGTACCATTTTGGTTGTACTCTTTGATCAGCATGTTGGATTCCCAGTATTGAAGACATTTGGTAGGCGAGGGGTTCCTGCTCTTTGTTTGGGCCCCGGACACTTGCAGGATCGCTGATGTGCATGTCTGCATTTTTTTTCGAGATGTTATTTGGGTCGAAGGTTGTTCTGTGGTAACCTCCAATATACATATATGGAATGCAGACCACAAAACCATGTCAAAGTAGCATTAATTTAAACATGTTCTCATCTGACGTTCCATCTTGGCCCCCTTACTTTTTTCTTCTATCATGGGGTGAAGGGGCTTGAGTGGGGTAATACTGCCACCTTGGTTAAGGATTCACATCGGGTTCACCATTTTTATTCTGCCTCCGTGGTGGTGCGTTTCAGGTGATTGTGAAATGGTCCAATGAGGATCATCACCTGTACCTCTTTCTAGAGATGGGTTCCTATCAAATTCACAATTTCATTTGTTTCAACCCATTATGTGTTATTATCCTTTAGAAGAAGGATGGATTAACCCCAAGAGGACTACGAAATTCACCTCTTTTTCATTGCAATGGATATTCCACAATCAGTCGGTCCCAGCGAGCGATTGTGTGGGGTCAAGTACTCGTGCATATCATTCCTCATCAAATATAAATTTCTTGAATGGTCTCCAATGTGTTTATTCATGGAGACATAAACACTTAACGAACCTGGTATCCATGATTCATGGACCTACTTTCCCAAGGAATACCGTCATTGATTTATGATTCAACCAATGAAACTTGAGGAATCCATTGGTCAAGAGGATGGGAATTCAGGCTCACCGTACCCTTACAGGGGAGGATTATTGAATGTTCTAGGACTCTCTTATATAGTTAAGTCTTGTTCAAATTTTCATGAATTCTTGGTTCATTCCTGAAGAGTGAGTCCAAGTGATACCCTTGGTTTGCAAGATCATCATAGGCATCCATATATTTGATGCTATAGAGGTACTGCTGACTTGAGCCATACAATAAGGCACTCTGGAGTTTATCTTCATCCCTGGGGGATAGAAGGTGATTTTATGTTAGGATCAGACCCATGAGATGGGTTTCTTACGTATCCTTGAGAGAGGAATTAGAACCCACATAGTTCGGATGTGCTGGGGCTTATGCATGGAGGCTTCCCATTTAAGGAGACATGAGTGGGTGTACCCTTTTGGATGGGCACCCTTTTGAGCTTGGGCCTTCAAGTAGGCATCATACATATCCTAGTTTGTTTAGGAATTAGAGTTCTCCTAGTTCTAATTGATTGGGTATTACGCATGTAATCTTACCATTTGAGGGGGCATGATTGGGTGGACCCTTTTGGATGTGCACCCTTTTGATATCGGGCCTTCTTGTAGGAGTCCTATGTATCCTGGTTTGATCATAAATCAGAGTTCTCGTTGTTATAATAGGTGTATGTTGTAATCTTCACAAACCTCTAATCCCATGTGAGTCATGCTCGGTGTGAGAAACAAGAGGATGTGAAAGATTCAAAAAAGCACATGCTTCCTCTCATACTGGTGGGGGAGGGAGAGCCTACGATGGACGAGACCAGGGAGACTGTGGGCGATGGTGCAGAGCGATGAACCATTCAATGTGAAATGACATTAAAGTTCATGTGGCTCAGCCTTATAAGATTGGGGACTTACCTCAGTGGGAGGGCCCCATAATACGTTCTGGGAATGGGGAGGAGTTTCTTCCTTGTTAAAGGAGAAGAAAACATAACTCCTTCAGCTAATCACTATTCAAAATTGAATGTAAAAGAAAGTGATCATCCTTAATCCCTAGAATATAGAGGTTAACATTGGTATCCCAAGTTTGGACTCTGGGTTACAATGGGAATGTATACCCACAGGAATTCATGAAGCCTGAACCATTGTGGGGAGAGCCTTCATGACTCTGCTTACCATGGGTATGTAGACTCAATGGGGCACACTAATTCACCCAATGGTTTGATCATACGGGTCTGGTGTCTTTGGATGAGGTTTTTTCCTGATTCTGGAGGACTATTTCATAGAGGGGTTATGGTGGAATAGACGGTAATGGAGGGGTGAGGTTGGAACTTAAGTAAATAATACCCAAAAATACCCCATTCTACGTACTGGTTTCTTATGCAGAATGGGGGAGGATCCGCATACTATAGTGGTATGTGGGAAGAGGGTTCATCCGCGTACTGATGCGGTACACAGGCATGGGTATAGATGACTGCGTACCATAGTGGTATGCGGTCCATCACACCACTTTGTGTTCCATTCACGTATTTATGCAATACACGACACATGGATCAGTCCACATGGAGGTACACTAGACAGAGCACCATATTGAAGGAGGTTTTGGGACATTATTGTTCATGGGGAGTTAATCCATGAAAATTACGTGGTTCGTGGTTCACCAATTAGGTTCTCAGTTCAATTTTTATTATTATGTTTCTCCATTTTGTGGTTTGCGGCTAACTGTACCTGCGGAGAGAGTGGTTCAAAATTTGGGCTTTGTTGATGAATCGAGACTAAATCTAGAATCTTCTCTATGTTCTTTGTTTCAACCTTTGAGTCCCCTTCAAAATTTCTTCATCTCTCTCCTCTTTCCTTCCTCTCCCCCTTAATTCATTATGTACTCCTTTTATAGAGCATCGGGGAAATCATATCTATTGGCATGCGATACCATTTGCAAAGGCCCATGAGAAGATATGTTGACCCATGAAAGACTTAGTCAATTAGGGTTTGCGGAGGCTTTGGTTCATGATAATGGTTCAAAGAACCCTATCCGTTCACTTTGTCCATGAACTGATGAGTTTGCAGGACGGTACGCAGATGGCCTTCACACGCA
Organism: Viscum album; assembly: GCA_963277665.1. Lineage (NCBI taxonomy): Eukaryota > Viridiplantae > Streptophyta > Magnoliopsida > Santalales > Viscaceae > Viscum > Viscum album. The sequence continues at coordinate 23,553,411 of OY728160.1, read as the reverse complement.
TGATTCTTTCGGCGATGCAGTTTGCGGTCCAGTGTGCTTGCTGGCCATCGCTCCACGGGCCAATGGTTCTCAGATCATTCTGCGTACCTGGTGGTTCGCGATCTAGGCATCATGCAAACCTTTCCTGATGATGGTACATGGGCCACTTGAAATTCTTCAAAAACATGAATTCTTTCAATTTTCTCCTAAAATTTGCAACTGAATTTGTGTCCATTCACCATGATAGACTTGCAGGAGTACTTTCTTCTTTCTTCAAACTGACTGTGGGTGTATTTTCATCCATTGGAGTAATTTTTAAGACCCTAAAATAGGATACCATTTTCAATTATCCCATAATCAACCATATATCATTACTATTTAGAGGCTTCCTCAGAAGACCCACCACAAACTCTATGGTAACTTCATCCCACTTCTATTCTAGAATGATTAATGACTATAAAAAACCACCAGGTTTTTTATTCTCAAAATTCACCTTCTAAAAGGTGTATCAATGTGTCATGAACACTTCAATTTACCTTTTTATTCTAGATCACCAATACTCTCTCCAAAGATCACAATACATATTGGTCAATCCAGGGTGTACCACCAACATCAAGGCATGAAACTCATGCATCAGTTCCTCACACATACACTTAGTCACAGCCATACAACCCCAAATGTAGATGATCTCATCCTCATATATATTCTAATAAAAATATGATTCTACACCTTTAATTATTTTTCACAAGGAAAAAAAATTGGATCCTCATACTTCCTTTCCTTTAACCATAATAGAAGTGCAGACTTAATGGATAAAGTCACAAAAATCACCAGCACTTGGATTTTTAGCATCTCTCTATGTATCCTAATAAACAAAGATATCATTTTCAACATAGAAATGGACTCCTAATCTGCCTAATTCTATTTACTTCGTATCAAAGAGTCGGTAACACTGTTTACCTTACATGGTGTATATACTAGCTCAAAATAAAATGACTACATATACTCAACCAATATCCACTTACAAAGATTAAAATATTTCTACAAAAAGATTTACTTTAAGATTTTTTGGTTGGTATACACAACAAATTTTTGGCCCAACATGTAATTCCACTAACACTTTAAGGCATAAACCAATGTGACTAACTTAAGATCATTAATAGGGAAATTTCTTTCATCTGTCCTAGAATGTCATGACTCATACGCCATGACTTGATATCTCGACATCAACACTACTCCGAGTTTGATTCTGGACACCTCAGAAAACATGGTATTTTATGTACACATATTGGGTAGGATCAAAATTAGTGAAGTAGTAAAATGATTTTTAAACTCCTATAAATAACTATCAAATGCTACAGAACATTCAAAATTGATACCCTTCTTGGTCCAAACCGAAATTGGTGCTACTAAATGGGAATATTCTTAGATGAATCTTTGATAATAACCCACCAAACCCAAAAAGCACTAGATGTAAAAAATACTGGGATGCTCCCAATAAACCACTTCATGATTTTCTCTGGGTCCACTATAAATCCTTCCCCATATATGATGTGACCCAAGAAATTTACCCTGTCAATCTAGAATTGAAATTATGGCTTGGTATATAGCCAATGCTCTCTCATTGTACTCAGGATGATGTCAAGATATTGGGAATGATTTTCATGAGTCTTGAATTATATCAAGATTTAATCTAAAAAAACAAGCACAAACTAATCTAGGTATGGGTGAATGATTTGGTTCATCAAGTCCATAAACACTTTTAGAGTGTTCTTCAACCCAAATGACATAAAAAAATTTTGTATAGGTTTTACTTGGTTCTAAAATTAGTCTGTAGTATATTAGTAGGTATAAATCTCACATGATGATATTCTAACCTCAAGTCATTATTTAAGAATACATACGATCCTCTCAACCAGTGAAAGTGATCATCAAAATGAGGAAGAGGATAAGGTTTCTTCACTATCATATAGTTCAACTTACAATAAGGTGGAATGGAAATTTGTTAAACTCTAGGAATGAGATCAATTTTAAAATCAACATATCTATCAGGTGTAATCCCGAATAAGTTTATAGGAAACATTTCCTGAAACAATTCCACTATGGGTGGAAAATAACTATTCCCTATACCCTATCATCCAAAAAAATAGTCACAACCTTGGAATTGATCTCCCATAGTTGCTGATAAACTATCCCTACATGACTTACCTGGATATCCCATTATCCATGATGAATATAACTATTTCACTTTGGATACATAAGGGTTACTATCCAATAGTAACAATCAAAGTGGTCTCGGTATGATACCAACCAGTCCATACCAAAATCATTTCAAAACCTGGAATTTCAAGCATATATAGATCCCAAAAGAAATGATACTCACCAACATCTATAGGAAATCCCTTGTATAAATAGACATCCATCTAATGCATGAAAAATAGTGTTTCAATCATCATAAACCCACTCAAAAACTCAACTATAAAACTCAAAACATTCAAAAGTTTCACATATATAAATGAATGATAGGATTCTATATCAAATAAAGAACTATAAAGCGTAGAAGCTACATAAATAAGACATCTGATTGTTGAAGATCCAACCGAACTATCCATAAGTGTTGTCTGAACTACATGCAATTCTTATATCCCTCTTCCATGTGCTGTAGTCTAATTCCCACAAGCTACACTAATCTATTGATATGGGTAAACCTTCCCTGATGTACCACAACCTCCGCCTCAACTAGTATGACCATCAGTACTCCAATAACAAGATGGGTACTATGTAGAAGACCCCATTCCCCTACTCTAGTCCAGTCTAGCTCCTCTATCACTACCCATCTATCGTTGGTTCCTATAAAACTACAATATATTACCCATATCACCATAACATAGGCAAAATATTTGTGGTCGGGGACATTGGTTAAAATAGCGACCTAGACTACCGCACTGATGGAAAAATACTCAAGTATTTCCCTAGGTAACTGATCCTTCTCCCTGTATACTCTTCATTATACTACTCTAGTTAATGTTCTCATAGTGATGATTCCTACCTTCAGAAGATGTACCTATTGGCCATATAGTATAAACCACTCATCCTTCACTAGATGTCTCCTTTAAGATCCCCTTTGAAATGAGATTCTGATTCACCATGCTCGAAAACTTCTTCAAATGGAAGATATTAACTTGGGAAATAATCTCACATTAAGTCCATCCTGAAAATGCCTCACCATAATTTCCTCATCCCCTACCAATGCTGTAAAAAAGCATTGCAAGTTAGTGAAGTGACCAATATAGTCCATCAGTGACATGCTTCCTTAGTTCAACTTCATAAAGTCTACTTCCCTCTCCTATCTCCGTGTATCTATGTAAAAGTGGTCCAAGAACTCCTCCTAGAAGTCCTTCCATACCATGAACTCCAACTGATAATCCCAAGCCTAAATATACCACAATCTCTTTACTGATCCTTTTAACATATAATTATCCACCTTGATTATCTTTTCCTGAGGTTTCTCTAACTGGTTAAGAATTTTTTTGGAAGGACTCAATCCAAAACTCAACAGCCTCAGGTCTACTGTCTTCAGTGAACATTGAAGGGTGATGCAACTGGGACTCCCATGTATAATTAGACATATTCAGTACAACCCACCTTGGGTCACTCTCCATGAACTGCATAAATTGAGAAAAGATACCATGAAACTTCTATCTCATCCCTTCATCCAGAACTATCAGGGCCTCTTGTCCTACTATTGGAGGTACATTTCCATCAATGTCCTCCTGTCATCCTACCAATAAATTTCATCATGGAGGTATGAATCTACAATTCCAAACACTCATATTAGGACACATATCACATCATTAACACATTTAAATAAGATGGATTCATATAAATCCCAAACAATTCATCCCTTATATACCGCTACACGGTCAAAACCGAAGCTCTATCCCTACCCTCAACCATCCATCACCAGTGTCATGGATAACATAGGGTAAAACACTTCCATATTTCAAAGTTTCCCATTTTACACCCATTTTATCCATTTCAAATGTCCACATTTAACATCATTTTAACCATTAATATTAATCATTAGGAACTATTTCATTTGAAAATACTCAAACAAAGAAAGTAATTTTTATTTTCTATATCCCACTCACAACTTTCTTTTCCATGCATGCCTAACATGATGTATGTCACATGAATTCATGAGTTACTAAAATGATGCATGTATACTCAAATATCATGACATACTATGAAATTAATAAAAATCTCATAAAATAATAACATCACACTAGAAATGCATCACCCACTGTGAAATAACATCCAACTATAACAACAAAAATCAAGAACAACAATCCACTGTGGGTACTTGGGTTTTCTCTTGTATGTGGGTTAGCTACTCTACTGTACGGGCTCATGAAAAAGTCCAAAATCATCCTAGTATCATATCTAAATTTTTCCAATAATAATAAAACTGAAAATAAAAGAAAAAAATCATATGATACCACCTTTTAACATCCTGACCCAGGTGCCACATGTCAGTTCCCCAATCTGGTTCATTTCATCACCTCATGAACGCCTCCCCATATACCAAATGGATCTAACTTGTAATGAGAGTATAATATATAACATGGGGATACTATACCATCTTTATAAGAGTGTAACAACATTGGATAAAAACGAACAATATAAAAATGATAATAATTAATATCCAAGATAATACCATAATCAACAATCAACCAACATCACATGAATAAATCCAAATAGAGGGAAAATGACCATAACCTAAAGAAGTATATATTTCATGACATAAATGTTTCAATTTTCTAATGAAATCCCAAAATGAAGACACATTGACATATTCAAATTAGGTTACAAAAACATGTATGGTTCCCTCATCTATTCTCTATCCTGAATCCCAACTCATCCATCCAACATAGGGGTCTTTCCCTTATCCTATCTTGCAAACATGAGCTCTATACTGGTACTGATCAGGTAGCCCGAGTAAGGTGTGATTATAACTCATTAGGACACCAGAAACGATTTCTAAATAAATATCTAGTCTATAAAATTGTATGAAGTTGTATAAAGAATAAAAAAATTGAAAAAAGTAAATAATTTTCACATTTATTATTCTTTAATCAATGAAAACATACCTTCTTCAGCCCATGATGGAGTCTAAACCTTGTACCATTGGGATTTTAAAATTCATTAGTTCATGGGATTTCATTGTTCATTTAATTCCAATTTTATCTATGGTACCATGGAGCATCATTACAGATACCAAATCACAATCATTCATCAGGGGACTAGAGCAGCAGTCTATACCCCATGGGTATTTGGAGTATCATTCACCGAACCATACCTCATTGTTTAAATTAACATAAATATATATATAAATATATATATATATATATATATATATATCAGGGGCCTAGAGTGTCAATATGGAACCTCGTGGGTATTTGAAGCATTATCCCTTATCCCATACTTTATTGTTCGCATGTAACCATTAGGGTATTAGAGCATCAGTCTGACACCCCATGGGTATTTGGAGCATCAATCCCTGACCCACAACTCATTTATCAATCTACCATAAATATCACATATATCACATACATATCAATGTTCAACATCATTAAACTTGTTGTCAATCATTCAAATCATTATGCACCATTTTATTTATCAATCAGAACCATGGTTCTTTACTTTAATCACAAAAAACAATGAAAAAATAAATATTTATCTATTTATGAAAAATTATTCAAATATCATCAACCCTTCAAGTTAATACATTTAACCATTGAAATAACATTATCAACATGAAATAAGGATTTAGTTAAATTTTACAAACCCATACATTTCCTTATACATTCCATTTGTAATAATTTCATGGTAATTGGAACACCCCATGGGTATCCATTAAGCTCAGTCTCCAAACTCCAATGGGTATAATGGGATCCAGGAAGGGTCTCACAATCACATGGGAATCAAATTCACCCTTTTCAATTTTAAATAAAATTTCAAAACATGTAAATTCAATGAAAGAATGAAATACACAAGATCAAAATAAGGACTATAGGATATATAAATTAGACAACCTACCTCAAGATCGAATATGAATGCTCACCAAATATTAACCCTCAATTTGATGTAGAATGGTTGAATTCACAATGATAGTGGAGATCAAGAATCAATACCTAGGATCAAGATCTAGTGAAAAGAGACCCATTAAAACCATGATATAAACCAGAATAATAGGAGGAATTAATCCCTCTCTAAAGGGAAAGAAATATGGGAGAGATAGAGGAATCTAAACAAGGAAGAAATCACTTACCAAAGAGGAGTCGATCCTTCTACCAAATCTTCGATTCATATTGGATGAAATTCAAGGAGGCTTGGAACCGTATTAGGATCCATTATTTTTAGAAATCATGTTGGGGTGAAATAGGGTGATTATGGATATAAACTAGAGGTTTAGGAAATCTTAAATAAATTTTTGGGGCTTTAAAATCCCACATGCATAGTTTCTTGGGTGGGGCCGCGTAGTTTTCCAAATAATACAACATAAATGTGAGAACCTAATTTATGGGGTTAATTTTTTCTCCTATGTGGGACCAAAATTTAAAAAAACTTATTATAACCATGAAAAACCCATCTTTATAAGTGTTCATGGATTTCTGGGGGTGGCCGCATGATTTGGGAAAACCATGTGCCAACCATGCACTGCCCAAAAACCCTCCAAAAACCTCAAAAACTCACCTGGAAATACACAAGACAAGACTCAACTGAATAATAATAAAAAATGGTAAAATATATTACTGAAAATGAGTATGATAAATCTCTATAAAGGTTAATATCTTACACTTGTATATCATGTGCCTAAAGTTCTCTCTTATTTCCTAGGGTTTCAATATAGTCAAACAAGAGGAGGTGTGAAAAAATAGTCCAATGATCATCACATGCCTCAATATAATATAAATAGTAAATATCATATCACCTATAAATAAATTTAAAGAAAAAACCCCTTCACATCAATATGTAAACAACAAATATTTAATAATAAACATACCTTAAAAGTGAAAAGTCCTAAAAAAAGGTATATACAAAAAGTATCTCCAATTTGAGGATCTGAAATAAGATTAACTTAAAATTTTTAATTTTTTTTACAAATCGGCCTTTTAAACTAGATTGGGATTCTAAGACCCCTCACCTAGATTTAATTTCCTAATTATGAAAAAAATTATATGTCCATTTGGAATCCATTTAGAAACATATACCCATTTTGGAAACCATATAAAATACCAAAAAATCATTAAACTATGAACCTTACTCATTTAAGGGTCATTAAAATACCAAAATATTATTTATTTTTATAAAAGAATTATTAGGAAACTCATACTGATGTTAAAAATTATTTCATATTATAATTTATTTTTAAAAACATCCACTAGGGCATTTACATATTCACTTGGCATTCTAAAATAAATAATTTCAAGATTTAGAGAATAAAAACCATAGAGAACCCTTTATTACATGTGATAAATTCCATAAAACAATTTCAACACCCCTAAAGGTTATAATATATATTTTTAATTTTATTATAAATTAATTTAGAAAAACTCAAGCATCCAATACATGTTAAAAAATGGATTAGATAAAATCACCTACCTTAGAATCAAGAGAAACATGTCACATGTAGAGACCCGAATCTTGACGTACATGGACATTACATTACTTTTGAGGAATACTTAATACATAACAAAAACAGACACACAAGGACCGTAATAGTTTAGTGTATTTGGAAACTCAGAACGTAATCTTCTAATCGTGGTGAAATATCTTCAACATCTCCCATAAAGATCTTCCCCTTTTGGTTTTCTTACCTAAAAACTTTCTTTAAATCCTGGGGAAAAGAAAACATATAAAGGGTGATCTCAAATTCTCATTATGGGTAAGCATGGATAAAATAAAGTAAATCATATACATTTGAACTTAAAAACATGAACATAATGTTTAAACATCAATATCTTGGGCAAAGACATAAAACATGGAAGTACATAAGGTATAGATCATAAAGAAACATTAATCATGATAAAATAGCATGGGAATAAAACATGTGATTGTGGCAACCATTAAGCACATGATATGATTTCCATAGTAGCCAAGGCATTGCTGCCAAGACCATCTTAGTAGACAAAGTCCCTTATTGAACCGAGTTTACTTGCCGTTCCAGCCTTGTATTACTGAACCGTATTTACTTTCCATTTCATCCATGTCTATCTCAAGAGATATAAATCTTTACCTAATGCATTGGAGGGAGATATAAGTCCCACCCATCTCAAATTGAAATCATTCTTTCGTGTGCCACAATATCATAAATCATACATCATAGCATAACCCATGTAATAGAATGGGATTCTTAAACATCATGCCATCATAACATAATCCATAAAAAAATGGATATCATTTCATCATAAGAAGAATCAAAACATGTAAATAATGGAGACATTATACTTGAAACATAAACATATTAAATAATGTCATTTTAGATGGAAAATAGTTCTGATAAAAGACTTGAAATGAATTCTTGAGGAAAATATCCTATCTTCTTCAAAATAATTTTCTTTTCACAAAATTCCATGAAATTTTAAAATAAAAGGGTTTTGTTGAAAATAATCATGAAATATTGTAGAGTAAGATTCATGAAAATTAGGCATTATGAAACCGTAAAAATCTGTTCACGCCGTATAAGTTAAAAATAACATTCTCCTCGTACTTTTGTCGGAAAAGTCAAAACGTACCTCGTATGGTAAAAAAAAGATACCTTACATAACATGTAGTAAAAGTCAAAAATGGTTAAAAAGTACTTTAAAAATACATGAAACCATTTTTAGGAAACATGGACATGGATGATAACAATAACCCCAGTAAATACTTACGAATAAACAATCTCGGATAAGAACGAGATTGGAATAGTTACCCCTTACCTTATGTCCGATATGCTTAGTATGTATCCGAACCTCCTGTATTATGATTTAAATAATGTAATTTACTTATTAAAGAATCATATTCACTGTTATGATATCATATATGGTTCACTTATTACTTTATATTACCCGTTCTTTTGTAAATTCCATGTTAAAGCATCATTTTGGGTAAAATCGTTTCATTTATCGTACGTGTTTCGACTTATTGTTCTTGATATTATTAACTATATACTGATTTACATAATTCCAGAATGTAAAACATGATTTATAAATAATATATATTCATCATATACATATATATATGATAGATCGATAAATGGAATGAAATACACCGTTCATGGAGACGGTAGGTCGTACGTACGCATGTACGCTGCTTTCGTTTCCTTATTGAATTGAATGAAATTAATTAGATGAAATACATATATATATATATATACATCAATCCATTATCATTATTATGTCAAATATTTCATTATTATTCATTATATATATTTTATAATCATTCATGAATGGTTAACATGGAGAATTAATCGCATCGCGTCGTGGAGACGGTAGTCCGTACGTACGCACGAGCGATGATATCATTCCCATGATCGTGTAATTGTATTGAAGTGTATGTTTAATACTTCAGAATCAATATCACTTTAAAATAATCATATATAGTTATTTATTTACACCATTATACCCATCCAAGTAAGGTGGTGGTCGAAAAAAGATTACACCACGGTGTGGAGATGGTATTCCGTATGCACGCACGCGCGGTGATTTCATTTTCCGTAGGATGGATAGAAGGTGAAATAAGGTTTTTTCATATTTATAATAACATATAATTATATAAGTAATAATTATGTTATTACTTTATAATGATACAACTAAATAAGAAGTATAAGAAGAAAGAAACTTGAGAGAATCAGAAGAATAGATTACCTCTTCTTCGACGCACCTCCTTTAAGATTCCTCTTAAGGAAGTAGAGTTTTTATTTTGAGAAGAACGAAACCTACAGAATGTTTCTAGGGAAGTGGAGAAGAGAAATTGTCAGGGGTTGGCCGAGCTTCAAGGCTCAAAAGGGTGTGAAGGGAAGAGGGAACGAGTGCCCTTTTTATAAGGGAGAGAGGGGCACCTTTGAAAAAACTTAAAATATTATTTTATAATAAATTCATATTCAGTTTTTAATAGCTCCAAATTGATTTATTTCGAAGATAAGGTGGGTATGGGTGGAAATCCTCTCAACCAATAGATTTTAGATAGGTTTGGGTTATTATATTAACCTTATCTTTTAGTTTTAACTCTTAGTTAATTAGATTGACATTTACCATGTCACCTTGTATTTTTATATTATATTGTTAATAAACTTACCATATACATCCAAGAGATCCCCAAGTGGTCCATTAATGATCCACATATCATGATATAATTATCTTGGCCGAACCTTATATTTTTAGGAATATAATAACAATTAATAATATAATATTTGTTTTAAAAACTATTTTATGTCAATTTTGACAGTATTTTGTAATGTATTTTTGTGAAAATCATAACAGCATGATTAGTTCAAAAAACGTTAATTAATTAAATACTAACATGTCATATTAACCTAGAAAATTAGTTTAATTCATAAAAAGTCTCAAATTACATTTATTTGGGTATTTATAACATCAATTAGTTTAATATTTCATTATTTAGGTAATTAATGCATCACCATTGTGTCATAAATAACATAAATTATTTAATGTCTAAAAATTATAAATAAAATACCATTAGGTAGGAAATATTTTTATCTTTCTAATGAATATTTATAGTCTAATTTATATTATGTATAAACTTATATTAAAAATGATTTAGTTATTAAACTTTGATTTTAACTATTTTAACCCTTCTTTAAATAAATTAATAATAAATGTCCTAATCTAATCCAAGTGGACCTAAATGGTCATATTTTATTCCTAAAGTTGTTTTTGGTCGAATTACACTTATCCAATAGAATTAGGACATGTGTTAGGGTAATAATAATATCATTTTTACCCTTAATTACCCTATTTACTTTTAACCGTGGTAAATTAAAGTAAAAAGTTACTATTCACCAAAAATTATTTTCATCAAATTGAACCGAATTTTAGTCCTTGATATTAACCATATTTCTCATATTTTCGAAATTCCACTCACAGAAGCGGTAAAATTAAGTTTTATGTGAATATCCAAATTCTCATAGGAGGTGAGTAAAAGAAGGTGAAAAGTTCAATAAAATTTTTATATATATAAAATTATTATAAAATGACTCAAATTAATTACATTGAACTTATATAGGTATTATGTATCAATTTTGACCTAAAATAAAATTAAATAAAATAAATAATTATTTAAATAAAAAGTCAGTTTTAAATAGTAACCGAGTGTTTTCACTATTCATCAAAAATTGAAGGTTTTCAGAAAAATACAAAAAATTCAGCCTAAGCTATATTTTATATTCCGAATTCAAAAATGATTTCCATTTTTCCAAATTCAAAACATAAAAGTGAAATTAATTAATTTAAAAATTAATTCCTGTTATCAAAACAAATAGCGTGTTTTTAAGAAACAATAACTATCAAAAGATTGATACTTGTTTATGTCCAATTTCAAAGTGAAATTAATTCCAATGACCAATATTGGATTAAATGGTAAAAATATATTCTAATTACACTTTAAAACTAATTAAAAATATAATCTAACTATATAAATTATTGTGATGAAAGAAGTTGTTTTTAATTAAAATATAGCGTGTTTTTACTATTCATTAAAATATGAAAGTTATCAGAATAATATGAAAAATTTATCCAAAGTAAATTTTTATATCCTAATTCCAAAGAAGAAATTTATTTTGTCAAATTGAACTTATAGACATGTCAAAAACAATATTTAAAGTGGGTGCGCCATCAAAAGGAGGGAAAACTGCAATTTTTGAAAAATACATATTTTACACAAAAAAATTATTTTGTTGTCATACCATATTCTAGAAAATGTGTAAGATGAATAATAATGTTGTAAAATTCAAAATTAAGTTAATACTATTCATAACAGCTAGTTTATAATAATATTATAACTATATATCATTTTTTAGTGAAACCTGATATTACGTACAACACACGCTATCGAGGAAGGTCGCGATTGCGTGTAATGCATGCCAAGTCCGGGTTGCGTGTGGTGCAGGACTCCTTCGTTGTTTCGTATAACAGAATCCAACCATATTTCATTTATACATTGAATATATATATATATATATATACACTCAATGTTGTGTAGAATAACTACTATCAAAATTGTGTGTAACATGATCCAAGAATAGTGTTGCGTATACTGCAAGCTAATACGGTGTTGCGTATAGCGCAAGGTAATCTTGGTGTAGTGCACAAAAAAAGATATGAAAGAAATTACAAAGAATATATATCTTATAAAATCTTGGGGTGTTACATTCTACCCCCCTTAAAATGAATTTCTCCCTTGAAATTTTTCAGGGTTATAAATCGTTTACTACTTGAAAGTTTCTTTCATAGAAACCCACATCGTAAAAAGTAATGCTAAAACTTAATTTTAAAAATGAACGTTAGAAAAAAAATGGATACCCAAAGTAACTCATCACTTGGGTTCCCACATATGAGAACATAGGTGAAAATATGTATATAGAAGATAAATCTAATCATCAAGTTCTGATGAAGAGTGGTAGAGAACATGGCTATGAAAAAAGCCATCAATCACACAACCATAAATTTGTGATGATTTAAGGTACCATCTAATTCATCGGATATGAGGACATTAGGACAACATTTTTGGTTTTCAAGATCATTCCATTAAAGTTGAAGAATAATTAAAAGAAATACTTACTTGACAATCTCACTGTTGTTTGTGCCTTGAACAATTTCAACATCATCTCTTAAAGAAATGAAGTTGAATTTGTCTCCCGTGAAGTGTTAGCATATCATGCGATAGAATGATAGGTCAGTCCATCTATTTATATCACAAAAAGTTTAGCACAATTTATTAAATATATAGAATTCCATCTATGATGAGATTAATCGTATATGGTTTCTAAAATGGACTTATACTTCAGCTATCATAGCGATTAATAAAATAAAACTAGTTTCTACTAACCAGAGACTTCCTGTAGTCCAGTGGTAGGCGATAAAGGCCTGTCACACTTCTGTTGTGGGTTCGATTCCCACAGCTTTGTCTGACGTGACGGGTTGTCGCCCGTCCTGCAGGTTTTCCTTTTTCTAAAACTACATAATTATAACATTCCATCAATAATATCAAAAACAGTTCTAGCCTTAAACAATACTAACTTATGTCCAACATAATCCATTTCAAATCTTTAGACTTATCCAAAATACTTCTGTTTGATTACTAGAAATGTCATCTACCGAGCATTTGAATTCCTTCATTTGTCCCCCATATATCATAAGATATATCTTGTTGTTGGTCACATTCCAAACATTTGAATACCTTAATCATGTATTCTCTTGAAGAATGAACACCCATTGAACCTTAGTGAAAACATAAATGCTGTCAAAAGTCAACTCTTTCCACATACAAAAATCCAAAAATTATATATACTCAAACCATGATATAACTTTGTCCTTATACCAGTCATGAGCTCATGAATACTGTCAAACATTTCATTTTCTCCTTATCCCTTCATTATGCTCATATCATCTTCTTTCCAAAAATATCTCAATCACTTTCTATGGTTACCGGTACCATAAAATTATTGAAAAACACAATATACCAATACATAACTATTCCAATATTCCATGATACTATATACAAAATTATTTTGGAATCCCATTACATAAACACTTAATCATTCCACCACATAGTTTTCATATTCAACATCGCCAATAGTGATCGTATGTGACTTCCCTTTGTTCTTTGCCTTAAGTGGTTGTTCATGTCAATCATCATTAACCCTTGGATTAGGGAATTTATTAGCATAATTCCCCATTTCATTGCACTTGAAGCATTGAAGTGTGGTTGGTGCGTTCTCTGTAGTCTTTTCTTTATTCACATCATTAGAAACCCTTTTTCCATTACTTCGACACTCAGTTGATCGATGACCTTATTTTCCACACTTAAAACATTTTCTAGTCCCTTTAAGACAATCTCCACCATGCTTCTTTCTACACTTTGAGCATAAAGAAACATTCATCTTCTTTTCACCATTGTTATGAGATTTGTCCTTGAACTCCATCTTTAGTTTCTTGTCCAAACCATGAGATGGATATGTAACACCAACATCCATTTCTACCTTGATATCACAACGCACAATTTCTTCATAGCTACTGAAGTCTCTTATAACTAATGCCCTTTGACGTCTTGGTTTTAAGCCACTGAAGAATCAATGAACTTTAATTTCAGGTTGGATGATAAAACCAGATGCATACCTTGCATGACTTGTAAAATTTTCCTCGTATATACCAACAGATTCATCATCCTTTTGATTAAGCTCAAGGAACTACTTTTCCTTCTTTGTTCAAAGAATACGAGGGAAGTAATTACTGAAAAACAAGTTCTTGAACACATCCCATTCCATGGATTCAATTTCATCTTGGGGCCTTGTATTCTTAATTAGAGTCCACCACTGGTCTTCTTTACCTTTTAAACGGTAAATATCTATAATGACTTTATCATGTTCCTAACAACAAAGTATGGAAAATATCTTTTCAATGGTACTGATCCATTTTCAGCAACAAGTGGATCGGAAGACCCATTGAAAGAAGGTGGACGTTGCCTCATGAAGGACTCAATAAAATATTGTTCCCTTCTCTGCTCATTCGAAAGTCCAGAATGATTCATAGCTTGCGTAAGTATAGAAATAAGATTATGCACTCCATCTACCATAACATTGGTTTGTTCAGGAGGACAATAATTGCATTGTCCATTACATTGATGAATACGGTTCCTTCGGCTTCCAGCCATCGTCTAAAACCCAAAAAAAATAATGTGAGAGGAAAACATCATGCTAGGGAAAACAACATAATAAAGGGCGAGTACCTTCGATATCTAAAATCTTAGGTTTAATTCTAATATCATTACCGTAACTCTAGGACTATAACCTATACTTATACTTAACCTTAGGGACATCCCTAGTCATACCTTAGAAATATCTCTAGGGATCTCACTAAAGTTTTCGCATCCTAGTTTCCAAAGGTTAACTAAACCTCCCTCTGATACAAACTGTAGAGACCCGAATCTTGACGTACATGGACATTACATTACTTTTGTGGAATACTTAATACATAACAAAAACAGAAAAATAAGGACCATAATAGTTTAGTGTCTTTGGAAACTCGGAATGTAATCTTCTAATAGTGGTGAAATATCTTCAACATCTCCCATAAAGATCTTCCCCTTGTGGTTTTCTTACCTAAAAACTTTCTTTAAATCCTGGGGAAAAGAAAACATATAAAGGGTGAGCTCAAATTCTCAGTAAGGGTAAGAATGGATAAAATAAAGCAAATTATATACATTTGAACTTAAAAACATGAACATAATGTTTAAACATCAAAATCTTGGGCAAAGACATAAAACATGGTAGTACATAAGGAATAGATCATAAAGAAACATTAATCATGATAAAATAGCATGTGAATAAAACATGTGATTGTGGAAACCATTAAGAACATGATATGATTTCCATAGTAGCCAAGGCATTGCTGCCAAGACTATCTTAGTGGACAAAGTCCCTTACTGAACCGGGCTTACTTGCCGTTCCAGCCTTGTATTACTGAACCAGATTTACTTGTCGTTTCATCCAGGTCTATCTCATGAGATATAAATCTTTACCCAATTCATTGGTGGGAGATATAGGTCCCACCCATCTCATATTGAAATCATTCTTTCATGTGCCACAAAATCATAAATCATACATCATAGCATAACCCATGTAATAGAATGAGATTCTTAAACATCATGCCATCATAACATAATCCATAAAAAAATGGATATCATTTCATCATAAGAAGAATCAAACCATGTAAATAATGGAGACATTATACTTGAAACATAAACATATTAAATAATGTCATTTTATATGGAAAATAGTTCTGATAAAACAATTGAAATGAATTCTTGAGGAAAATATCCTTTCTTCTTCAAAATAATTTTCTTTTCACAAAATGCCATGAAATTTTAAAAGAAAAGGGTTTTGTTGAAAATAATCATGCAATCTTGTAGATAAAGCTTCATGAAAATGAGGAGTTATGAAATCGTAAAAATCCTTTCATGCCGTATAAGTTAAAAATAACATTCTCCTCGCACTTTTGTCGAAAAAGTCAAAAAGTACCTCACATGGTAAAAAAAGATTCCTTACATACCATGTAGTAAAAGTAAAAAATGGTTAAAAAATAATTTAAACATACATGAAACCATTTTTAGGAAACATGGACATGGATGATAACAATAACCCCAGTAAATCCTTATGAATAAACAATCTCGGATAAGAACGAGATTGGAATAGTTATCCCTTAACTTACGTCTGATATGCTTCATATGTATCCGAAACTCCTGTATAATGATTTAAATAATTTCATTGAATTATTACAGAATCATATTCATTGTTATGATATCATATATGGTTCACTTATGACTTTATATTACCCATTCTTTTGTAAATTCCATGTTAAAGCAACATTTTGGGTAAAATCGTTTCATTTATCGTACGTGTTTTGATTTGCTTTTATTGGTATTATTAATTATATACTTATTTGAATAATTTCATAATGTAAAACATGATTTATATATAATACATATTCATCATATACATATATATATGATTGATCGATAAATGGAATGAAATACACCGTTCATGGAGACGGTAGGCCGTACGTACGCATGAACGCTGTATTCATTTCCTTATTGAATTGAATAGAATTTAGTAGATGACATACATATATATATACATAAATCAATTTTAATTATTATGTCATATATTTCATTATTATTCATTATATATACTTTATAATCATTCATGAATGGTTAACATGGAGAATGAATCTCATCGCGTCGTGGAGACGGTAGTCCGTACGTACGCACGAGCGATGATATCATTCCCATGATCGTGGAATTGTATTTAAGTGTATGTATAATATTTCAGAATCAATATCACTTTACAATAATCATATATAGTTATTTATTTACACCATGATACCCATCCAAGTAAGGTGGTGGTCGAAAACATATTACACCACGGCGTGGAGACGGTATTCCGTACGTACGCACGCGCGATGATTTCGTTTTCTGTAGGATGGATAGAAGGTGAAATAAGGTTTTTTAATATTTATAATAACATATCAGTATATAATAAATACTTCTTTTATTACTTTATAATGAGACAACTAAATAAGAATAAGTAGAAGAAGAAAGAAACTTGAGAGAATCGGAAGAAGAGATTACCTCTTCTTCGACACACCTCCTTTATGATTCCTCTTAAGAAAGTGGATTTCGTCTTTTGAAAATACCAAAAACTCAAGAATTTTTCTAGGGAAGTGGAGAAGAGAAATGGGAAGGGGTTGGCGGAGATTCAAGGCTCAAAAGTGTGTGAAGAGAAGAGGGAACGAGTGCCCTTTTTATAAGGGAGGAGAGGGGAACCTTTGAAAAAACTTAAAATATTATTTTATAATAAAGTCATATTCGGTTTTTAATAGCTCCAAATTGATTTATTTAGAAGCTAATGTGGGGATGGGTTGAAGTCCTCTCAACTAATAGATTTTAGAAAGGTTTGGGTCATTATATTAACCTTATCTTTTAGTTTTAACTCTTAGTTAATTAGATTGACATTTACCATCTCACCTTGTATTTTTATATTATATAGTTAATAAACATACCATGTACATCCAAGATTTGCTCAAGTGGTCCATTAATGATACACCTACCATGATATAAGTATCTTGGACGAACCTTAGATTTTTAGGAATATAATAACAATTAATAATATAATATTTGTTTTAAAAACTATTTTATGTCAATTTTGAAACTATTTGGTAATGGATTTTTGTGAAAATCATAACAGCATGATTAGTTCGAAAAAAGTTAATCAATTCAATAATAACATGTCCTATTAACCTATAAAATTAGTGGAATTCATAAAAAGTCTCAATTTATATTTATTTTGGTATTTATAACATCAATTATTTTAATATTTCATTATTTAGGTAATTACTGCATCGCCATTGTGTCATAAATAACAAAAATTATTTAATGTCTAAAAATTATAAATAAAATACCATTAGGTATTAAACCGTTTTAGCTTTCTAATGAATATTTATAGTCTAATTTATCTTATTTATAACACTATATTAAAAATTATGAATTTATTAAACTTTGATTTTAACTATTTTAACCCTTCTTTAAATAAATTAATAATAAATGTACTAATCTAATACAAGTGGACCTAAATGGTCATATTTTATTCCCAAGGTTGTTTTTGGTCTAATTACAGTTATCCAATAGAATTAGGACATGTGTTAGGGTAATAATAATATCATTTTTACCCTTAATTACCCTATTTACTTTTAACCGTGGCAAATAAAAGTAAAAAGTTTCTATTCACCAAAAATTATTTTCATCTCATTGAACCACATTTTAGTCCTTGATATTAACTGTGTCTCTCAGATTTTCGAAATTCCACTCACAGAAGTGGTAAAATTAAATTTTATGTGAATTTCCAAATTCTCCTAGGAGGTGGGTAAAAGACGGTGAAAAGTTCAATAAATTTTTTATATATCTAAAATTATTATAAAAGGACTCCAATTAATTAAATTAAACTTATATAGGTATTATGTATCAATTTTTACCAATAATAAATTTAAATAAAATAAATAATTATTTAAATAAAAAGTCGGTTTTTAAATAGTAACCCAGTGTTTTCACTATTCATCAAAAATTGAAAGTTTTCAGAAAAATACCAAAAAATCAACCTAAGCTATATTTGATATACCGAATTCAAAAATTATGTCCATTTTTTCAAATTTAAAACATAGAAGGGGAATTAATTAATTTTAAAATTAATTCCTGTTATCAAAACAAATAGCTTGTTTTTGAGAAACAATAACTATCAAAAGATTGATACTTGTTTATGTCCAATTTCAAAGTGAAATTAAATACAATGACCAATATTGGATTAAATGGTAAAAATATATTCTAATTACACTTTAAAACCAATTAAAAAGATAATCTAACCATATAAATTATTACGATGAAAAAAATTGTTTTTAATTAAAATATAGCGTGTTTTTACTATTCATTAAAATATGAAAGTTATCAGAATAATATGAAAATTTTATCCAAAGTAAATTTTTATATCTTGATTCCAAAGAAGAATTTTATTTTGTCAAATTTAACTTATAGACATGTCAAAAACAAGATTTAAAGCAGGTGCGCCATCAAAAGGCGTGAAAACTGAAATTTTTGAAAAATACCTATTTTACACGAAAAATTTATTTTGTTATCATACCATATTCTAGAAAATGTGTAAGATGAATAATAATGTTATAAAATTAAAAATGTAGTTAATAATATTCATAACGGCTTGTTTATAACAATATTATAACCATATATCGTTGTTTAGTGAAACTTGATATTGTGTACAACACACGCTATCGAGGAAGGTCGTGATTGTGTGTAATGCAAGCCAAGTCAGAGTTTCATGTGGTGCAATACTCCTTCGTTGTTTCGTATAACAGAATCCAACCATATTTTATTTATACATTGAATATATATATATATATATATACACACTCAATGTTGCGTAGAATAACTACTATCAAAATTGTGTAGAACATGATCCAAGAATAATGTTGCGTATACTGCAAGCTAATACGGTGTTGCTTATAGCGCAAGGTAATCTTGGTGTAGCGTACAACACAAGATATGAAGAAAATTAAAAAGAATATATATCTTATAAAATATCTGGGTGTTACATCACATGTGATGAAGAAATCCCAATAAATGATAAAGATGATGTCTAAAAATACTTGAAATCCAAATCCCTAACATTAGGTTCACCCTATACCCTAAAATTGGATAAAATGACACCTAGAGTTTGGGGGAGAAGTCAAAACCATGAGAAAATTAAGAAAAAGAGATAATGAGAGTTCTAGAGGAGTTTACCTTGAAAATAAAGTCTTAAACATAAATAAAATCCATGTGAGAATCAATGTAAACAAAGTGTTGTTGAGGGGTAGTAGAAATTAATCATTGGTCAAACAAGAGGGAGAAAGAGGTGCACTTTAGGGTTAAAAAGTGGGGAAGGGTAATTTTGGAATGCCAAAATTTTTTGAATCTGTTTAGACCGCATGATTTGGTCATAAATTTTTCAAACCTTGTACCAACCATGTGGGTCACTCCCATATACAAACCAAACAAAACAATCACCTAGATAATTCCACATAGTTTGAAAAACCATGCACTAGCTATGAAAAACACCACTGTTAAGGAATTATAGGTTTCATATGCTTTCCACATGGTTTGGACAAACCATTTGAAAACCATACACTTAGAAATAAATTTTAAATACTTCAATAATTGAAAACAAGAATACTTAAAACTTAAGGGGAAGGTTAAAAATCATTAAATGAGTAAGATAAGAAGGAAATTGAATTTTAGGGCGTGATAATTCTCCACATCATGACACTTTTTACCCCTAAAAATTCATTGGTAAAATATATAAGACAACAAAACAAGAAATCCTCAACACTATAAATGTAATGCCCCGACCCCAGTTACCTAGAGTCGGTGAATTATTACATAACATTGGAATGATCACAAGAAAGATCAAATCTCGAATGAACTATTAGTTTAGTAGCCTTAGAAACACTAGATATATTCATAAAGTTTTACATTACATCATAAAAATTAAAACTACAACAACATAGTCTCCATATTCTACACTCTTATCCCATCATACTATCCCTGCAGGTCATTTATAATTTACTTCTTTACATCCTGAGAAAAATAAAACATAGAAAAGAGGTGAGCTCAAATGCCCAATAAGGATAACAATATAGTGGAAACTTTCATAAATAAGAATAAACATTTAAGGCAATGTATAACTAAAACAAAATCCTTTTAAACTTGAACTTCAACATAGTACGGCAAAAAAAAATTAAATAATTTCATTTACTTATTCCCATGGATATTCTACTAATCGAATAATCACATGCAATATCAGTAACCACTTTCATAATGATGGAATGCATAATGCCAGACTATCATAACCACATAGCCAAGGCCTCGTGCCAAGACTACAAATAAGATTTTGTCAAGGCCTTGTGCCAAGACACTAGTTTGTATCATGAAACCTACTGATGCATCGAGGAGCTATAGCAGACTCCACCTGTCACATATTAAGTCCAATTCATTCCCATATGAAAAGGTTTAAACATAACATAAACATTCGTATTAAAACTAGCATAATAAATGTAAATACTTCATCCATAAACCATGAATGGTATAAAAATAACACATCCACAGTCAAACATATCACAAAACCTTCAATACAATATAGAAGTTTTGTATCATAATAAATCAACTTCAAATAAGCGTAAAATCCATCTAAGGATGTTGACATAGATGAAATAAAAACTTTTTTTTAGGTAAATATCTCTTTCTATTTTGAAATAATTTAAGAGTCATATATTTATAAAATAAATAAATTTCTTTGAAAATATTCTTATAAGATTGTAAGGGAAGATTCGATGATTTTATAATGGCAGAAAATAGCCACACCCGCCGTATAAGTTAAAAAAACATTCTTACCTTAATTCTGTCGAAAAGGTTAAAAAGTACCTTGTTTGGAAAACGACAGAAAGATTCCTTTATAAACGTCTTATAAAAAGTCAAACAAGGGAATAAATGACTTTAGCCCACATTTTGTAAAATAGTAATAATGTTTTGAAAAACCTTTTTAAGAAACATGAATGTGGATGATAAAGAGATCCCAGTAGATTATTACGTATAAACAACCTTGGATAGTGAAGAGATTGCGAAATAAACCCTTACCTTGTACTTTTCCTTGGTTGAGGGTAGGTTAAACTCCTTTATAATGGTGAAATAATTGTTATTAAATTATACAAGAATCATATATATTAATATGATATCATATATGATCTTTTAACATTGATTTGTTAATAATATCTTAGTATTATCGTTGTTTCGGGTGTTAACTTACTCATTTTCTTTTATATGATTTGTTACGTAAGACATGTTTGTCATGAATAGGTTGTATATTATTCATATCCATAATGATATCAAGTCCTTAAACATTATTTTTAAATCATCAAATGATAATTGTACTTGAATGGATACGATGGAGAATGAATCTCATCGCGTTCGTGGAGACGGTAGTTCGTACGTACGTACGAGCAACAATATCATTCTTTTAATATTAAAATAATATATAATTGGATGGTATATCATATATAAAGAATCATTATCATGTTATATTTATTATTTACATGAATTACACATCATTATTATGCCCATCCAAAAAATAATTTATTGAATAACAATTACACCATGATGTGGAGACGGTAAGCCGTACGTACACACGTATGGTCACATGTCATTAAAATGATGGATAGAATATTGAATATGGTTGTACCATATTTATAATAATATTTCAGTATATAGGAGATATTGGATTAATTATTTTAGAATGGGAAAAACAAATAAAGAATAAGTGGAAGAAGAAAGGAACTTGAAAAAGGGTGGTGAAATCATTACCTCTTCTTCGGGTTCTTCCCTTCGATTTTATCAAAAGGGCTCCTTATGTTGGCTTTCTGACTAAAGGAAGGCCTCTAAGATGAAGTTAGGGAAGATGAGAGAGTATTAGTGAAGGTTTCGTCTGAACCAAAAGGCTTTGATGGTGTGAATTAATGATAAGGGGGAGTGCCCTTTTATAAGAGGGGTGAGGGGCACCTTTGGAAAAGCTAGAAATATTATTTTATAATAAATTCTTATTCAGTTTATAATGGCTAAAAGTGTATTATTTAAAGGTTAAGGTGGGGATAGGTCTAAAACCACCCAACCAATAGGATTTAGACAGGTTTGGGTTACAATATTAACCTTATCTTTAAGCATTAACTCTTAGTTAATTAGTTTGACACTTACCATGTCACTTTTTATTTTTATATTATATAGATAATAAACTTACTATATAAATCCAAACTACCCCCAAGTGGTCCATTAATGATACACCTAGAATGATATAATTCTCTTTGATGAACATTAAATTTTTAGGAATTTAATATCAATTAATAATATAATATTTGTTTTAAAAACTCTTTTATGTCAATTTTGACACTATTCAATAGTTGATTTTTGTAAAAATCATAACAGAATTATTACTTCTAAAAAAGTTAATTAAATCATTCCTAACATGTCATATTAACCTATAAAATTAGTTTAATTCATTAAAAGTCTCAAATTATATTTATTTGGGTATTTATAATATCATATAATTTAATTTTTCACTATTATGGTAATTACTGTATCATCATTATGTCATAAATAAATTAAACTATTTAATGTCTAAAAATTATAAATAAAATATCATTATGTATTTAATCTTTTTAGCTTTCTAATTAATATTTATAGTCGAAAATCCAACATATATAACCCTTTGTAAAAATTGTTTTTCTAAAAGATGTATGCTTTTGTCATTTTTGTATTTATTTTAACTTAATTAAAATAATGTGTCCCTATCACCTACAAGTGGCTCCATGGGGTCCCAAAATCGACCCAAAGATGACCATGGTCGGACATGTATTCACCAATAATGTTCGGATACGTTTTAGGGTAATTTAGTATTATTATAATATTATTTTTTAACCCATATTTACAGGATTTACCCTTTAACCATGGTAAATAAAATATTTACCGAAGTAATTATTCAAAATAACTAAAAATAAAAGTTACCTATTTACACAATTTGGACATCCGGATTCCAAATATGGAATCCATTTTTCCAAATTCAAAACACATAAGTGGAATAAATTAATTTAAAAATAATTCTCGCTGTCAAAACAAAAAGCGTGTTTTTAAGATATAATAACTATCAAAATATTGGTACTTGTTTATGTCCGGTTAAATTGTGAAATTATGTCCAATGACCTAAATTGTATTAAATGGTAAAAATATATTCTAAATATACTTTAAAACCTCTCAAATTAATAATTTATCACTATTAATTATTTTGGTTAAAAAAGTTGTTTTTAATTAAAATTTAGTAATTTTCACTATTCATCAAAATATTAAAGTTATCCGAAAAGTACCAAAATTTCACCTTAGGCTAAATTCGATACTCCGAATCCAAAAATGAAGTTCATTTTTAGAGATAAAATTTCTAAAATTTTGAAAAGTAGGTATTACTATTCATAACGGCTAGTTTGATCGGTTGTGGTGTGTGTTAGAACTCGATGTTGCGTACAACACATGCTATTGCATTATTCAAAGAGAAGCGTACTGTAGAAGCTTGGGGTGTTACATTCTCTCCTCCTTTAAATAATTTCGTCCTCGAAATTTTTAGAATACTACCACATGAAAGGACTCGGGTGGTTCTTCATCATAAGTTTCTCGGGTTCCCACGCTGCCTCTTCCATCCTATGGTTTCTCCACAAGACTTTTACCAGACGAGTCGTTCAGTTTCTCAGTACCTGTTCTCTTGTATCAAAAATCTTGACGGGCTCTTCGCAATAAGACAGATCGGGTTCCAGTTCTAATTCCTCATAGGTGAGTACATGCGTTGGGTCAGGCATGTATTTCTTGAATAGTGATACGTGGAATAAATCGTGAACTTTGGAGAGATTTGGCGGCATTGCCAAATGGTAAGCTATAGCCCCAATTCGTTCTAGAAATTCGAAAGGTCCGATGTACCTGGGACTCAATTTACCTTTCTTACCAAAACATATGACTCTCTTTCATGGAGATACCTTCAGGAAAACATGATCACCGACTTGAAATTCCAAATCCTTCCTTAGATTATCGGCATAGCTCTTATGCCTACTTTGAGCTGCTTTGATATGGTTTTGGATTACCTTCACCTTTTCCATCGTTTCCTCCACCAGTTCTGGGCCTACAAGTTTTCTTTCACCAACGTCATCCCAACAGGTTGGTGTGCGACATCTCTTTCTGTATAACGCTTCATATGGTGCCATATGAATACTCGAATGGAAGCTATTGTTATAGGAAAATTCTACCAGAGGTAAATATTGATCCCACATACCCTGAAAGTCATGTGAGTTGGATCTCAACATGTCTTCTAAGGTTCGAATAGTTCATTCTGATTGTCCATCTGTTTGAGGGTGGCAGGCAGTGCTCAAATAAAGTTTAGTATCCAAGGCTTTCTGAAGACTTTTCCAGAATCTTGAAGTAAAAAGGGGATCATGATCAGAAACAATCGATAGGGGTACTCCATGAAGTCTCAAAACTTCATCAATATATAGTCTTGCTAGACGATCCAGTGGTATATCTTCTCTTATAGCAAGAAAATGTGCTGACTTGGTAAGACGATCAAAAATAACCCATATTTCATCGTTCCTTCTTGGAGTCTTTGGTAGTCCCATGACAAATTCCATCGTGATATTATCACATTTCCACTCAGGTATGGGAAGAGGTTGCAATACTCCACCAGGCTGTTGCCTTCCAGCTTTCACTTGTACAAACCATACATCTTGACACAAAATCAGCAATCTCCCTCTTCATGTTGTCCCAACAAAAATGTTCCTTCTAATCTCTATACATTTTGGTGCTCCCAGGGTGTATAGAGAAATTGGAACTATGAGCATCATCCAGAAATTCCCTTTTTAGATCAGGTATATCTGGAACACAAAGTCTCTTCCCAAATTTCAAAATTCCATCTTCATACACAAAGTCTCTCAATATCCCATTAGTCACAGCTTTAATCTTCTTTTGAAGTTCTTCATCATCAGTCTGAGAACTCTTAATCCTTTCTAGTAAAGATGGTTTGGAAAACATTTGAAAAAGAATTGATTTTTCAACTTCCCTGGTTATTCCCATGTCCATCTTCACTAGATCCATGAAAATTGGATCCCTTTCAATTCTCATATTGTTCAAAACTCCATGGTCTTTTATGCTCAAAGCATCTGCCACCTTGTTTTCCTTCCCCAGGTGGTAGTGTATCGTGCAATCATAATCCTTGAGTAATTCAAGCCATCTTCTTTGCCTCATGTTGAGTTCTTTTTGTGAGAAAATATATTTCAAACTCTTATGATCAGTATAAATCTCACATTTTTCACCATAGAGGTAGTGCCTCCATATCTTCAAAGAAAAGATCACAACTTCTAAGTTGAGATCATGAGTAGGATATTTTTGTTCATGAATTTTCAACTGTTATGATGCATAGGCAATAACCCTATCATTCTGCATAAGGACACAACCATGTCCTTTCTTCGATGCATCACTATAAATAACGAACCCATCATTCCCTAATGGTAGAGTCAATATAAGAGCATTGACTAATCTTCTATTTAGTTCTTTGAAACATTCTTCACACTCTTTTGTCCAAACAAATTTAACCCCTTTACGTGTGAGCTTTGTTAATGGGGTTTCCAATCGGGAAAAATTCTGGACGAAACGTCGATAATAACCTTCCAAACCAATAAAACTGCGTACCTCAGTTATACACGTAGGTGATGGCCATTCTTGGATTGCCTTGGTATTATAAGGATCAACAAAGATTCCATCTTTAGAGACAATATGGCCAAGAAAAGAAATCTCCTGAAGCCAGAATTCACACTTGCTAAACTTCCCATATAATCATGTCTTCTCAGAGTCCTCAGGATAATGCGCAAGTGATTTTCATGATCCTCGTAGATTTTAGAGAATACAAAGATATCATCAATAAATACCACCACAAATTCATCGAGATATTTCTTGAAAACTATATTCATCATATCCATGAATACAAAGGGTGCATTAGTCAATCCAAAAGGCATTACTGTAAACTCGTAATGCCCATACGTGGTTTGAAATGCTGTCTTCGGAATGTCTTCCTTCTTCACACACAACTGATGGTATCCAGATCGATGGTCAATATTTGAAAAGTATTGAGCTCCATGAAGTTGGTCAAATAAATCATCAATGCGAGGTAGGGGATACTTATTCTTTATTTTTATAGCATTGATCTCCCTGTAGTCAATACATAACCTCATAGATCAATATTTCTTTTTAACAAAAAGAACAGGGGATCCCCATGGAGAAACACTAGGGAGAATAAATCCCTTATTACTCAATTCCTCTAGTTATTTATTTAGTTCAACTAATTCTACAGTGGCCATTCTATAAGGGGTATTCGATATAGGCATTGATTCAGGAATTAAATCAATGGAAAACTCAACTTCCCACTCTAGAGGATGTCCAGGTAAATCTTCCAGAAACACATCTACATATTCTTTCACAATAGGTACATCCTCTATTTGAACATTCCTTTCCTCACCCACAGTCATTTCATCCTCTTCCTCTCCAATAATTGAATTTAGTTGAGATACTGGGGGTGGATCTAGATAAGAATTAGGTGGTGACGATTCTGCTCTAAAGATAAGGTGTTTCTTATCATCATCATCAAAAATCGTAACCTCATTCTTCTTACAATAAATCTTCGCATCATAGTCCGAAAGCCAATCCATACTAAGGATTATATCAAACGCAATCATAGGTATGATGATGAGATCAGCAGATAAAGAACATTTATGTTCTCTAATGGGGACTGATTCACAAAACTTTGTTGCAATGATACTTCCCTTAGGAGTTTTAACTGAAAAATCATTTGTTAAATCAAATTGGAAATATCTAATTTTATTAGAAAACTAGGAAGATATGAAACAATGCAATGATCCAGAATCAAATAAAGCTTTTTCTGAACTTGAGGAAACAATTAAATTACCTGCCACCACATCTTTCGGAGCTTCTACCTCAACAGTAGTGATAACATAATCCTGGCCTTGATCCCTTGTCCTTTTATGAGGTAAGTTCCCCTGACGCTTAGGACATACATTTGCATAATTTTCCATCTCCCTGAAATTGTAGCACTGAACATTGGTAGCTTCCTTCTTCCCTTTGGAATCACGAGCTTGGTGGCCTTTTGCACCACACTTGTAACAGACACCCATTCCCTTCAAGCAAGTACCAGGGTGTTTCTTCCCACATTTACCACAGGATGGATATTCAACCTTTCCCTTCTTCATCTTACTTCAATTCCCAGATTTATCAACAAATATCTTCTTCTCTTTCTTTGATTTAAAGTCATAAGACTTAGAGAATTCCTTTTCTGTCTTGATAGCACATGTGACAATGTCTTCATACGATTAGAAGGATTGTGAGACTAATTCTCAACGGAGAAATGGTTTTAACCCATCAAAGAAACGATCAATCTTACTTCTTGGGTTACGTATATAATCTCCAGCATACCTTGCTAACATTGTAAAGTTAACCTCATACTTTGAGACATTCTCATCCTCCTTTTGTCTCAGACTCAGAAATTGCCTTTCCATATCTGCTCGATGGTCACGAGGAAATTATTTTTATAAAAACAGATCTTTAAACTCCCTCCATTCCATATTTGATACTTCATCATCTTCCTTAATGTTTTGAATCAATTACCACCTTTGATCAGTATCTCCAGTGAGGCGGTAAACTACCATGATAACGTTTTCCCTTTCACTACTTCCCAAAGCCTGAAATATTTTCTCTAGGGAACTTATCCATTGCTCAGCTACCAATGGATTTTTACTCCCATTTAACATTGGTGGTTGTTGCCTCATGAAGCGATCTAACATTGATCCTCCATTCTGTGGATCATAGTGCTCCATACGGGTAAGGTTATTATTCATAACCCGAGTGAGTTGTCCCAGTATGGTGATTAGCTGATCGGCACCAGTTGCATCACCAGCTCCACTATAATTATCTTGAGCAGGATGGAAATCCCTACATGGAGTGCGTGCATTGATACGATTTCCATTTATTCCACTAGGCACCATTTCTAAACAATGGAATAAACTAGATCAGTTTATGTATCAAAATACATAATTCCATACTTATAAAACACTTAACATAAATTGAACTATTTATGGATATAATCCATAATCATAAAAATGTTTTCTTTGAGGAATTATATACTCATAAACCCTTCATAATGATTTGTAAATAAAATGAGAGTTATCCTAAGCATATCCCCCGGGAGTGTCGTAACCAAGAGTGCAGCAAGGCCTGTTGTCGTGCAGCAGTTCCCATTCGAGTCTAGCTCAAAGCGGTGTTTCTGGGTTTTACCCCTTGGTACATCTGTTCCAGATCCACCTCTACCTGCTCGTATACAGACATGGATGTATTGCTCGGAAAACTCACAAAATCTCTACAATACCAAAATTCTAGGAAGTTCTTCTATACTAATCCTCAAAGTCCATCTTCAATCTATGTGCTCTAATTAGAGTTTATCTAAATCTAGCTTCCAAGGTTTGTACTAAACTTCCTATGATACCAACTGTAACGCCCCGACCCCAGTTACCTAGAGTCGGTGCATTATTACATAACATTGGCATGATCACAAGAAAGTTCAAATCTCTAAAGACCGATTAGTTTAGTAGCCTTGGAAATACTAGATATATTCATAAAGTTATACATTACATCATAAAAATGAAAACTACAACAACATAGTCTCCATAGTCTACACTCTTATCCCCTAATACTATCCCTGCAGGTCATTCATAATTTACTTCTTCACATCCTGGGAAAAATAAAACATATAAAAGGGGTGAGCTCAAATTCCTAGTAAGGATAACAATATAACAAAAACTTTCATAAATAAGAATAAACATTTAAGGCAATGTATAACTAAAACAAAATCCTTTTAAACTTGAACTTCAACATAGTATGGCAAAAATAAAATGAAATAAATCCATTTACTTATTCCCATGGATAATGGTGAAATAATTTTTATTATATTATACAATAATAATATATATTAATATGATATCATATATGATCTTTTACCATTGATTTGTTAATAATATCTTAGTATTATCATTGTTTTGGGTGTTAACTTACTCGTTTTCTTTTATATGATTTGTTACGTAAGCCGTGTTTGTCATGGATAGGTTGTATCTTATTCATATCCATAATGATATCAAGTCCTTAAACCTTATTTTTAAATCATCAAATGATAATTATACTTGAATGGATACGATGTAGAATGAATCTCATCATGTTCATAGAGACGGTAGTCCGTACGTACGCACAAGCGACAATATCATTCTTTTGATATTAAAATAATATATAATTGGATGGTATATCATATATATAGAATCATTATCCTATTATATTTATTATTTACATGAATTACACATCATTATTATACCCATCCAAAAAATAATTTATTGAATAACAATTACACCACGACGTGGAGACGGTAAGCCGTACGTACGCACGTATGGTGACATGTCATTAAAAGGATGGATAGAATATTGAATATGGTTGTACCATATTTATAATAATATTACAGTATATAGGAGATAATGGATTCATTATTTTAGAATGGGAAAAACAAATAAATAAGAAGTGGAAGAAGAAAGGAACTTGAAAAAGGGTGGTGAAATCATTACCTCTTCTTCGGGTTCTTCCTTTCGATTTAATCAAAAAGGCTCCTTAGGTTGGCTTTAGGACTAAAGGAATGACTCTAGGATGAAGTGAGGGAAGTTTAGAGAGTATTTGGGAAGGGATTTTCCGAACCAAAAGGCTTTGATGGTGTGAATTAATGAGAAGGGGGAGTGCCCTTTTATAAGAGGGGTGAGGGGCACCTTTGGAAAAGCTAGAAATATTATTTTATAATAAATTCATATTTGGTTTCTAATGTCTTAAAAGTGGATTATTTAAAGTTTAAGGTAGGGATAGGTCGAAATCCACTCAACCAATAGGATTTAGACAGGTTTGGGTTACAATATTAACCTTATCTTTAAGCATCAACTCTTAGTTAATTAATTTGACACTTACCATGTCACTTTGTATTTTTATATTATATAGTTAATAAACTTACTATATACATCCAAACGACCCCCCAAGTGATCCATTAATAATAAAAATGTCATGATATAAGTCTCTTGGACGAACCATAAATTTTTAGGAATTGAATATCAATTAATAATATAATATTTGTTTTAAAAACTATTTTTTGTCAATTTTGACACTATTCAATAGTTGATTTTTGTAAAAATCATAACAGAATTATTACTTCTAAAAAAGTTAATTAAATCATTAATAAAATGTCATATTAACCTAGAAAATTAGTTTAATTCATTAAAAGTCTCAAATTATATTTATTTGGGTATTTATAATATCAATTATTTTAAATTTTTACTAGTATGGTAATTACTGCATCATCATTGTGTCATAAATAAATTAAACTATTTAATGTCTAAAAATTATAAATAAAATATAATTATGTAGTAAATATTTTTATCTTTAGAATTAATCTTTATAGTCGAAAATCCAACATATATAACCCTTTTTAAAAATTGTTTTGCTGAAAGATATATGCTTTTGTCATTTTTGTATTTATTTTAACTTAATTAAAATAATGTGTCCCTATCACCTACAAGTGGCTCCATGGGGTCCCAAAATCGACCCAAAGATGCCCATGGTCGGAAATGTATCCACCAATAAGGTTAGGACACGTTTTAGGGTAATTTAGTATTATTATAATATTATTTGTTAACCCTTATTTACCATATTTACCCTTTAACCATGGTAAATAAAATATTTACCAAGTAATTATTCATAATGTCTAAAAATAAAAGTTACCTATTTACAAAATTTGGAAATCCTGATTCAAAATATGGAATCCATTTTTCCAAATTCAAAACACAGAAGTGGCAGAAATTAATTTAAAATTAATTCTCGTTGTCAAAACAAAAAGCGCGTTTTTAAAATATAATAACTATCAAAAGATTGGTACATGTTTATGTCCAGTTTAATTGTGAAATTATGTCCAATGACCAACATTGTATTAAATGGTAAAAATATATTCTAAATATACTTTTAAACCACTCAAATTCATAATTTATCACTATTAATTATTTTGGTTAAAAAAGTTGTTTTTCATTAAAATTTAGTAATTTTCACTATTCATCAAAATATTAAAGTTATCCGAAAAGTACCAAAATTTAACCTTAGGCTAAATTCGATACTCCAAATATAAAAATGAAGTTCATTTTGAGAGATAAAATTTCTAAAATTTTGAAAAGTAGGTATTACTATTCATAATGGCTGGTTTGATCAGTTGTGGTGTGTGTTAGAACTCGATCTTGCATACAACACACGCTATTGAATTATTCAAAGAGAAGCGTACCGTAGAAGCTTGGGGTGTTAAAATAAAAATATGGAAGGGATGGGGAAATCTAGAAAATATCACAAGAAATGGAAAACACTAACAAAACACTATTTCTTAGGGACAAAAGAACACATCTTGACACATCATATGACATCTCCTAGTTGAATTCCACCCATCGACAAGAGATACACAACCTTGAGAATGTGAGGACCTCTTAAGGTATCCCATACATTTATAATTAAATTAAAATTGTTGATAAAAGGTACACACACTCTCAAAAATACATTTCATAAAGAAAATATGCTTCCATAAAAACAACCAAATTAAAAATAGAATTCCCTGATTGATCACACTAACCATCCATGAAACAAACCTCAATATTCAATAAAAAATAATAAATAAAGGATAACCCCTAAAAATGTAAAAAAATATCCACATAATACATCATTATCCAACTACTAAAGAAGAAACACCCCCAATAAAAACTTCCATAAAAACATGAATCTAACCTTAGGTTAGGGAATAAGAAAAGTGTGTAACCCAGTTTGAAACCCTTGGAATGAAACACATGGTGAATCAAATATAGTATAAATGTATCTTACCATAGAATAAATGAACCCCGCCTATTATGGACCCCAAATAACCTAACAAGTGTTTCCATGTTCAATCCATCAAAACCAAAACCCCAAAACATAGGCTAAAAAGGAAACGATCTATTGGGAAACATGATCATCACCGAGGTATAAGTGCCACTAGAATAGCTATGACCACATAGTTACTCAAAAAATAAATATCTCTAAAGAGAAAAATGGATGAGGATAACCTCAAAGATATTATATTCTCTCAACACATCGATCACGAAGCCCATGAACCAAAGACCCACAAACTCTCATGACACTCAATTTGGTTCTTCCAACACAATCACAAAAAATTAACTCTTAAGGATTCACGATTCTCCGGATAATTGATGATACCCTCAATCTTGTATAACAATTATACCATCCCAAGAAAATCTAAACCACAATTTCAAAAGGTAGGAAAACAATTTCAACTCCACTATTATATGATTCATCATAGTAGAGTCATATACTAAAAAATATACATCTAAGAGACTATGATAATCACGTTATGGTTTATATCTAGATATAAACATTCTATACTTATTAAAAACCTTCTTGCGAGGAATGATCTTGAAAGCACATAATATGAGTATATTCCACTCATGTTTCTAAATTGAAACAATGGTCACCATATATACTAAGGGAAAAATAAAAATGAACACTCAAAAAATAAAAAAAATTCCAAAATAGCTTGAAATAAACCATTAAAAAGCATTATATTTCATCTTGAAAGTAAAATAAATAACTTAATTTTATCATTACAAGTTAAAATTACTTATACTTAATAAAGTTTTTTTTACAAACTAATTTTTCCAAGACGTTCTCATTTTTAAAAATAACTAAATTTAGAGGTATCTCATTTTTATAAAATAAATCATAACTATTTCAATAAAAATAATTCCTATATTAAAATACTTTACTAAAAAATCTTTTAAAATCAACCACTTTACAAAAACACACACCATATAAATCAATTTAAAGCATAATAAATTGATAAAAAAATAAACAAATTTCATTAAAACATTCCCAAATCAAAATATTACATCCATCATAGAATTTAATTTCCATTTAAAATAAATTTCAATTTACAAGTCCATAAATGATTAAGACCTAAATTTATTATATCTTCATATTTCAGGAATTTTAAAATATCTCGTTATCTTTTGAAACTGCCAATTCATCTTACTAGGGAGAAATGCTATTACATTTATTTTTTTAAAATTTTTATTAAAAAATAAATCACATATTAAAGTAACTCATGAAATTATAAACCTACTTTTAAAACTATATTTGAGAACAAATTCTTTATAAAATTTTATTTTTTATAAAAACCAGCACTTAAACACCAAAAAACAAGAAAAAAAATAAAATAACTAAGAAATATCCATTCCTGAAACCTTAAACCTCATCAAAACCCTTTTTAATTCTTCTCCAACAAGTGAAAATTACTTTATAAGAAAATTATAATCAATAAAGGTTGGAAAAATAAATCCACGATGGATGCAGAGATGTGAATGGTTTGGTCGCATAGTTTAGAGGACTGTGTGGAAACTGTGTGCCAATATTTGTGAAATCCTTAGAACTGTTCTTCATGGGATGTATTCAATTTACTAAACCAGTGAGACTAACTGTTCTTCCATAATTTTTCATAAAATTACACCAAAAAATTTGAGGAATCTCCAAAATAAAACATAAAACACATCTAGGTTCAAAATATCATCAATTTCATACAACATAACTCAAAGGTAGAATAAAAAATGTGTCTTAGAATAAAAATAAAAATCATGACTACCCTTGTAAACTCAAGAATCATCATGAAAAGTGGTGATCGTGAACATACTCATGATTTACCTATCGAGTCCCAATCATCATATTATCCTTTTTACAAAGACACACCCTAAATAACAAGATATATTCTCATGAACCTAGGCTATAATATCATTTTTAATGTTCCATCCTAGGCTACCTCCAAACCAGTAGACATCTATGTCACCACTAAGACCGAAGAGTATTATTGTTCTCCATAGGCTATAAAATAGTTCTTAGGAATCAAATAAAAATATTTTTAAAAATTATTTCACCTTGAATAATAATAAAAAAATGGAAATTATTGATAATCTAACATGCTATATCCATTAATTGGTCTACTATGCATAAGAAATAGATAGAACCAAATAGGCAAGGAATAAAGGATCCATAACCACTTTTTTGTGATTAAACTCATTTATATAAACATAAAAGATCATTAAAAATAAAAAACCACATATCACCACTAAGAATGATAAATATATATAGTATACAACAAATAGAGTTATAAAAGAAGTTAAAAAAATTAACACAACTAGTCAAGATGGCTGATACACATCATTTTGAAATAAATCAAAAGAAACCCCAAACTAGTAAAACCAACTATGTGGGGGCCATATCCACTCACCACTTTCTAATACCACCTTAGAAGGAACAATTGACCAGAGAATGTTAAGAGCTGCATACACCCAATGGTGCATATAGGGTGTAAGCTAAACATGCCCAGTAGGATATTACTAAGGAGTCTATGTAATTCCCTAAAAAATGAAATTTCAATTATGGTAGTTTTAAATTTAATTAATAAAATAGTATTTAACATGAAAGTTTATAAGATAAAATAATAAATATTTCTTTCTATTGAAAATACATCTTCTAATAATTTAAAAACTCAACCTTAAAAGATATCACTTTTGAAACATGCAAGAAAAACCACTATTTTTTATAGAAAAACAAAATATTCCATCACATATGATTTTTTCATTTTCAAATATTTATTTAAAGACCAAATTTATAAAAATGACTAAAACATAAATCACACCATGAATGTAATAAAGTAAAAATAAAAATGGAACCATAAGTTAAAAAATAATAAATAAAATGAAAATAAGTAGAATAATGGTTCCACACAATCCATCTAACTTACCCATATATGACTAATAGAGGAAACTAACCTAGCACAAGAATACCATAAAACAATGGGACACTAGGTGGTGGCTGAAAGAACTGGTATAACATACATCTATAACTCTCTCATAGTGCTTAGGGTTCCCTTGCAGTTAAATAAGTGGAGGTGAGAAACAACATGCCAATAATTATTGGATACATCAATATAATATAAAAAATAACTCTCATCTGATCTCCAATACCCATAGAAGAAAAAACCCCTTTCAAATTAATATATGATCATAAATAATTCCATTATAAAAATACCTTAAATAGAAATGACCTAAACCAGATATATCAAACAATGGGCTAAAATTTTAGTGTCTCACATAAAATTAATTTAATTTCATTTAGAAAATTAAAAATGATAATTTGAAAAAATTCAAGGAATTTCAATACCTATCATATATATTGAAAACATAAATTCAAAAACATAATTTACAAGTACATTTATATACTATTTATAAATAAAAACCCATTTTGGAAACCATTTCAATACTGAAATACCTTGAAATCAAGAACCTTCCCTGTTGAAGAGTTATTTGAAATCCAAACCTCTCTTTAATTAAAATAAAACCTCTTAGGAATCTCACATTAGTGTAAAAAAAACTTTTAAATTCCAATTTCATTTAAAAACATCCCTTAGGGAATTTACATATTCACTTTGAATCCTAAAATAAAAAATTTTAAGATCCATGACATAAAAATCACAGAGAACCCTTTATTTTGAGGGATTAATTCTAGGAAAAATGTCTTAAAACCCCAAAAGGGTATAATATTTATTTTTAAGTTGAAATGGAAAAAATTTATAGAAACTCTTAAATCCAATACATGTTAAGAAAATGGATTACATAGAAACACCTTCTTTACAATCAAGCATAACATGTCACATATAATGGTGGAATCCCATGAAATGATGAAGATGATGTCTACAGACCATAGACATAAAAATTGACAAGATTAGGTTCACCATGAACCTTATAACTATCCAAAATGATCCATAGGGTTCATGGGATAAATATAAACTAAGAGAAAATAAATAATAAAGGAATAAGATGAGTGGAGGAGTTAAATAAAGGAATTTACATTTAAAATATGGGCTCAATCATGAAAAAAATATAAGGGAGATTCCATAGAAATAGAGAGGAGAAAATGGGAATGAATTAATGGTCATGGGTCGAATGAGAGGGTGAAAGAGGTTCCCATAAGGGTTAAAAATCATGTTGGGGTAATTTTAGAAAACCCAAAATTTTAAAATATAAGGAGACCACACAATATGCCAAATTGTGAAAAAATTGTGTTGGAGCCACTAGATTAAGCATCACACATCACACTTTCTGGGATGCATAGTCTCTTCTAACCATGAACCAATTATGTGGGTCACTCCCACAAAAAAATTTATATGGTCACTTGGATAACTCCCTTCGGTTTTAGAAAATTTTCATCAACCATGTAAAACCCCATTGTCATGGAATTACATGTTTTACATGATACCTGTATGATTTATACTAACCATGTGAAAACCATGTGACAAGAACTGAAAATAAAAAATACTAAAAATAAAATAAAATAAAATAACCCAAAACTCAAGTTTAAGGGTAAACATAAATAAATTAATATAATAATAGTGAAATTGAAAATTGAGGGGTGAAAATTCTCCATAATATGATACATTCTTCCCCTAAAAATTCAATGGTAAAATATGAAATAAAATGTAATAAAAATAAATAAAAACTCTAATAAAGAGGTTAGAGGGATGAGAAAATCTTTTAAATATCCCATGTAAAGGAAAAAAAACAAATAAAAATTATTCCTTAGGGATAATGGAACACATCAGCACACATCATTTGGAATATTTGAGCAGAATTTAACTTACCGATAAGATCTACTTAACCTAAATAATGTTGTGAGATATTAAGGTATCCCCACTATTTTTAATTTATCTATAATGGTTAACAAATGGGATGAAATATATCCAAAATAAATGTTACCCAAATAACACACTTCTATAAAAATACCTCAAATAAATACAAAATTTCCTAATTGGTCCCATCAACCATCCAATAAACCATCTCAACATTACTTAAATAAAATAAAAATCAAAAGTGATACCCCTTATAACTATAAAAAAGTTCCACCTAATATATATTTATCCAAAAACTAAGGTATAATCATCCTCAAATATGACTTCTATCAGTACTAAAATATGGCTCTAACCTTGGTCTAGGGAAATAGAAAAGAGGGTAACTTGAAACCTTACCAATGGAATTACACCCATGGTGCATCCAACATAATTCAAATGGATACAACTAGAGAACAACTAAATAAAAGCTATTTAAAACCCCCAAGTACCCACCCAATATTTTTTTATTCAATAAATTGAATACAAAACCCATAAGTATGATCCAAAAAGCACAATATCTAGAGAAAAACACGATCATCACTAAGGAACAAGTACCCCAAGAATAACTAATATCACATAGGTAACCGAAATAGAAATATGTCAAAGCAAAAATTGGATTGGAATTACTTAAAAAGTTGTTATCCAATTTTAATACATAAATTATGAAACCCATAACTAAAGACCCATGAACTCCCATGACACTCTACTTAAAAAAACATTAATCTTGAAGCTTATGGAGTCTCCAGATAATTAAGGGAACCCTTAATATTCTCCTACCACCCTACCACCCCAATAAACATAGATATTTATGAAAAAAGGAGGATAATAATTGTGGCTCCATAACTCTATCCTAAGTTTGGGTAGAGTCATATTATAGAAGAATTAATTCTAAGAGAAAATGTTAATCACCTTATGGATCATCTCTAGAGATATACCTCCCATCATTTTTCAATAACTTCCTTGGAGGCATGATCCTGATAGAAAAAAAAAAGAATATATTCCACTAATTTTTCTCAATAAAATTATTATCCACATAAAAAAGGTTAAAATAAAAATCAACACATAATAAAGAAAAAAACTTCCAAAATTCCATGAAAAGTACCTTGATAAAACACTCAATTTCATCCTAAAACTATATGTAATCACTTCATCACTTTATTACAAGTTAAAAGTCCATTAACTTAATAAGGTATTTTCAAAACATCATTTTACACAAGCATTAAAATTTTAAAAGCATAAGATCCTTTAAAGGTTTCTCATTTCCTAGAAAATTTATCAATACTAATTTTATAAAAATATCTCCATTATTAATTCATAGTATAATTTTTTTTGAGAAATTAATCTCCATCCAAAATATTACTCCATAGAAATTATTGCATTAAAAAAAAACATTTTATTAAAACTCCAATAGTCTTCTTTAATTCATGATCGCATTAAAAAATACCATCCCACAAATAACATAAATTTTATTTAAAATTAACTCCATGTTATAAGTTCATAATAGATTAAAACCCAAATGTATTATAGCTTCCCTTTTTGGGAATTTGAAATAAAAATTCTACCTTTTGAAACCGACAATTAATCTTACAATCATTAAACCTACTAAACTTTTAAAACATATTCCAAATTTCGAAATAAAATAAATTAATTCTTAAATAACCACATAAAATTAAAAAACACCTTTAAAAACTAGTTTTTAAATAAAATAATTTATAAAATTTTCGTTTCCATATAAAACAAGCCATTAAAAACCAAATATAAGAAAAACACAATACCAAACACCAATAAAAATCCATTTCAAATATATCATATCTCCTTAAAGAAATTTTAAATTTTTCTACATCAAGTGGAAATTAATTTAGAATAAAATAAAAATAAAAAGGTATTGAAATAAAAAATCCAGTAAGGATGTAAAGTTATGCACAGTTTGGCCACCTGGTTTTTTGGACTATAAACTAATAACACACCATGATTTTTTAAATTCATTAGAACAATTACACATGGGTTTATAATGGTTTACTAGACCTTGAGGACTAATATTCCTCCATTTATTATTTATTAAAATCTACCAAAAAAAGTATGGAATCTCTAAAATAACCTATACATTACCTCTGGGGTCAAAATACCATTAATATCACACAACATAACTCAAAGTTATTATAAAAAACTAGATCTTGAAATAAAAATCCAAATCCTAAATACCCATGGAAACTCAATCATCATCATAAAAGGTGGTGATTAAACACCTATTTATGGTTTACCTCTTTATTCTTTACTATATATTCTCCTTTTCACCAAGACACCCCCCAAATAACAAGAGGGGTTGTCAAGAATGTCTTCAATTTTAATAACATAGAATTTGATACCTTTTATATTGAAATATCCTATGGTACCATTAAACTAGTAATCAATTTGGGATGCCACTAGTTCTGAAGGTAATTCTCAATCATCATAAGATAGAAATTAGTGTTTGGGAATGAAAGAACAAGATATTGTAAATGGTTTACCCCTAAAATAATAATAGACAACCAAGTTAAACTTATCAAGAATCTAAAATTGTATGTGCATACATTGGACTACCATGCATAAGAAATAAACAGAAGCAAATAAGTAAGGAATAATTGAGTCATATCCACTATGTGTGATTCAACTCATTTATATAAATATACATCAACATCCAAAATAAATATCCAATTCTCAATACTAAGAAAGATAAATATATATAGTATGCAACCAATAGAGTTAGATAAGAAACTAATTTAAATATAAATACAATTGGTAGATATAGATGATACACATTATTCCAAAATAAACCAATAACAATTCCAAACTTGAAAAACCAACTCCATGTGTCTTATAGACACTAAAAAACTCAAGATACCACCTCCCAAAGGACATCCAATTAGATAATGGAAAGAGTCAATAACTTGGATTTTGAAAGAAAGAATAAGAACTTCATACACCCAATGAAGGATACTGGGTGAGATACAAACTTTCCCTATAAAATCTCACCAATGATTTTATGGAATTCCTTATAAATGATATTTCTATAATGACAGTTTTAACATTAATTATAAAATATTATTTTACATGAAAGTAAATTTGATAAAATTATCAATATTTCATTCCTTTGAAAACATTTTTTTTTCAAATTAACTTCCATTTGAAATTAATATAAAACATTAAATTAAAAGAGATCACTTTTAAACTATTTAAAAAAAACCACCATTTTTATATGAAATCATAAATTTCCATCAAATTCACTTTTTCCTTTTTTCAAATATTTCTTAAAACCCCACTTTTATCAAAACATTAAAAACATACAGTACAATATGAAAATTATTGAGCAAGAATCAATATTGAACCATTACTAACCAAAGAAAAAATAAAATGAAAAGTATTATAATTATAATTACATGAAATAAAACTATATAAAGGGATTAAAATAATTAGTAAATACCTTTGATGGGATTATCAACAATGAATAAGGAATATTGGAAGATCATTAAGTCTTAAATGGAAATATTCTTAGAAATTAAAGAACACATGATCAACTTTCGACCTGCATTGCATCCGAAAAAAATAGACAGGACACCTGATTTTCCCAGATAGACCTCATCAAGGGAATGCCCATATCCAGAGAAAACTGTAAAACTTTGGAACATGAGTTGTTTGTGAAAAAACTAGTGTATCATATATCTATATGTATCTCATAGTGTGTAAGGTTACCATACAATCAAACAAGTATAGGCATTGAAAAACAATCTAATTATCATCACATGAATCAATATAATATAAAAAGTAAATCTAATCTCACCTCTAAAATCCTCATAAAAATTAGTCACTTTAACATCCATACATAATAACCATGTATTTCATAATAATATTCCATAATGGGAAAATACCTAATTAAGAAATGTTAAAAAAGGGACTCAAACTCAAAGGTCTCATATAACATCAACTTAAATTCCATTTAGAGAATTACAAAAGGGCCTTTGAAAACTATATTGTGCTATAAACCCTTTCACATATTTTTAAAATTAAAATTATGAAAAGTATACTATATATGTCCATTTGGAAACTATTTAAAAATGAATACTGATTTTGGAAATCATTTAAAA
Source organism: Viscum album (assembly GCA_963277665.1). Classification (NCBI taxonomy): domain Eukaryota; kingdom Viridiplantae; phylum Streptophyta; class Magnoliopsida; order Santalales; family Viscaceae; genus Viscum; species Viscum album. The sequence continues at coordinate 23,511,468 of OY728160.1, read as the reverse complement.
TTGAAAAACCACTTGAACTCAAAAACCTTCTCTGTTGAGGGGTACTTTGAAAACAAAAACTCTCTTTAATTCAAAAATAACCTTTTAAGAAACTCACAATGGTGTCAAACACCCTTTCAAAATCCAGTTTCATTTTAAGAAAAATCACAATGGAATTTAAATATTCACATGGAATACCAAACAAAAAAAATCATGATTATAAACATTAATGTGGTAGAGAACCCATTATGAAAAGTGATAAATTCCATGAAAAATATTTCAACACCCATAAAGGGTGAAACATATAGTTCTAATTTCATGATGAATGAATTTAGAGAAATTGATGAATGAAAGACATTACACTTTAAGATATTATGTAAAAAAACTACCTTATAATCCAGAGAAACATGTTTCCTATGATGATGGGATACCAAGAAATGATGAATATGTTGTATACAAACCCTAGACATAAAACCCCCCAATATTAGTTTCAACAAAAACCCAAAAATCATCCTACATGATACATAGGGTTCACAGGATAACTCTAAACTAAGAGAAAATAAATAATAAAGGAAGAAGAAGATACGAGGAAAGATATAAAGGATTTTACCTAAAAAATATTGGATCAATCATGAAGAAAATACAAGGAAGAAGACATGGAAATAGAGGGGTGAAAAGTGGGAGGCACTCTAGGTATTGGGTTGAATTAGAAAGAGAAATAAGATCCTATAAAAGTTAAAAATTAGAGAGGGATAATTTTGGAAATAAAAATTTTTATAATTTGGGTAGACCACATTATTTTCTAAACCATATGAAAACCGTACAAGAGACACTAACTTAAACACCAGACCCCACACGGTATATGATGCATAGTTTCTCCTAACCATACTCAAACCATGAAATACACTCCCATAGATAAAACAAACTACACCATGACTTTAAGGACTCTGCATTATTTTAAAAAACATGTTATATCCATCAAAACCGTATTTTCAAGGAATTTTTGGTTTTACACACTCACTGCATAGTTTTTAATAATCATGTGAAAAATATTTTCCCAGAACTAAAATTCCAAAATTTTGAATTTTTTAAATAAAACAATATGAAACTCAAGGTAAAGTGTAAAAATAAACCAATGAATAAATGAATAAGAAAATTGAAAATTAGAGTGTTATAATATAAAACTTTTTCTAACATTGAGTAGTCACAATATATTTTTAGATTAATTTATATTTCCTCCTCATATCTTATAAGATAGTTAATTAAATCAAATAATATTAACTTATTTAGTCTAACAAAGATAATAACAACAAGGTTTTACATAAAAAGCTCCATACAAGCCATTTGAATTGTTATATGGTAGATATTATTATAGGATGATTATACGAAGGAGAGATTATCCTCCCATGATCAATGAAAATTCAAAATACAGTCCCAAATAATATCCTCAATAATATGAATGATACACTTAGACTAGAAATCAGTTTGAGTGTGGATAGAAATACTTAATTTTACATGAGGACCCATGCTTGTTGAAGTATTTTACAAAAATGATATATAGACCTTAAATATTTGTTAGATATGATACTAGATGGAATACAATAAAGAATCATGATCTCTATGAAATATATCTTCCCAAGTAAATCAATATAATAATCTTGTTTAACAGAAAAAATGTGAGCTATCTTGGATAGAAAATACATGATTACCCACATCACATCTCAACCTCTTGAAGATATTTGTAGGTTAGTCATGAAATCCATTGTGATATCATCCAATTTTTGTACTAAAAGTGGGAGAATATGAAGAGAAACTTTGATTATTTAATAATCTTCCTTCACCTTCTAATAGGTAAGTCATATATTCATTAATCCTATAATATATTTCTTTATACTTAACCACAATAATTGGTGTAAACTTTCGTGGTATATCTTTGTGATTACAAGATATATGGTCTAAAGAGTATAATGATATTCTTTTATCACTTCTTAAATCACACCTGTTAAGATAACATTTCTTCCATGGATATATAATGAATAAAAATCTTAAAACTAACAATCAACGATCACCCAACCATTAAGTTTATATTAAATAATGATATAATGAAAATAAAATATTTGAGATTCCTTCACATGTTCCATGATGGACAATGTTAGATCATTATGATTTATATGTATCCCACTATAATCCTAAATCATATTCACCTAGATTTTATTGGTAAGGAACATCAAATTCAAGTCCTCTTTTTCCAAAATCACCCAACAGGGGTGAACCTTCTAGATAATATCATTTGAAACTAGGTTTCCTTTTCTAGGAGTGTGTCAAACATCAAAATAAAATTATTTAAGACACTCTACCCAATGAATATATCTTATATTATTCACTTGATAAGAAAATCTGTATTCCATAATTTTATTATTTATGAATATGATGAATATTTCACATAATAAAGAATCCCATTATCACTTTAATGCATGAAATTTCATAAAAATTTTAAATCATGGGGATGGTAGTTCTCTTTATGAGGAAAAAACTATCTATAACCATACAATAAAACCTGATGATATTTTAAGATAAACAAATAGAATATAACTAATAATATATCCCAATATAACACAAACCCTTTATGTGGCTAAGTTATTATAAGAAATGGGTATGATTCCAACCACTTATTCAACTATTGAATGGTAGTTTGACACTAATCAAAAAAATGTAACCCCTTTTTTATTATATATATCATCAGAGAAGTGATCTATGAGAAATCCTAGATAAAGTGGTTATAATAACCTATATGTTCATGGAAAATATTTACCTCAAATACATTGGAAGGATATTTTCATAACATCAATAACTCTACATTATTAGGTTCCACAAATATGATATCTTTATAAAATTATGTACCTACGTAATGTAATATTCCCTATCTATAAGGATCACTTTCCTATCATGACATATATATGGTGTTCCTAAAAAGTATCTTAGAAAATTATAAGATATCTACCATGATCATCTAAAGACTTATAATAGGATTGAATAAAATCCATGAAAATGATAAATATACTTTCAATGAATGAATGAAATATTATATTTATATAGGGTGAAAAAGTTGTTGGAGAATTAGTTAGAATAATGGCATTACAAAATACTCAAAATTAATATAATAACTTTTAATAATGGGATTTTCTTTCTATTATGATCTTAATTGAATGTTTTAATAGTTGAAACATGGACCAATTTTTAGAAACCATCTTTTCCCTTTTAACTGATCAAATAGATCATCAGTTTTGGGATAAGGATAACTATTCTTAATCATTACCTCGATCAAATTTTGATAGTCTATATAGAGTTATATACTACCTTCAACATTCTTTGTAAATACGGTTGTATCACTCTAAGGGGAAATAATATGTATAATAAACCCCTTAGATTCAAGTTCTAAAAAAAAAATTTGTTCTCCCCAACTTTTTTTAGACTATTCGATACAAAATAATCGATATTTGTTCTATTATAGGGGATAGATCAATAAAAAATTTACCTCTAACTTAGAAAGTATTATTGATAAATCTTAAAAAAATACATATGGGTATAAACCAACCATCAAAGGTAAAAATGGTCACTCCTTAGCCTAAAAATATCTAAACCCCAAACTATCCATATCCATGGTGATCACTCCCATTATCCCTTTATTAAGGCCTACCCTATGTGTTTCGAACTCCCACTCTCCAAAAAGTATATAATGATCACCAATAGATTATGAGAAATAAAATTTGATACCATAATAATTAATGTATTTTTAGAATAGGGTTAAATTTTGTATTCTTAGAATTGAATAAAAAGATTTTATTTCAAGGAATATTAAACCCCAATGATTCCCAAAGACTACTATGAGAGCTCAAGATGGATATTTTATCATGGGATCTACTCTCTTCCTTAGAGGGGTATCAAGGATTATAAAATAGGTGATACTTATTCTTTGATAAAGAAAGGAGATACAAATTTCTTAGAAATAAAGGAATTAAAAGAACATGTATCGAATAAAGAAAATACTAGAGTAGTGGATATTAGAATAGTACCATTAATAATAGATAAACGTTCTCGAATATCAATAATAGATCACTCCATAACATATATCCATCCATAACTCTTGACTAACCTGGAAATTTAAATTCTTACCTATATGAATATGTTGTAGCCAAATAGTCATGGATACTATATTGGAATACTTGTCTAGAGATTATAGATGGTGTTAAATTACCCATAGTCAATAAGGATGTTTAAAAATCATGTGATACTAGATTTTATGGGAACCACTACTGATACATCCCTGTGTCCTTTATTGTAAATGTTTCTGAAGATGTCCATACCGATCACATGAATTAAACTCCATGGATTAAAACATGTAATTTGTATTGATATGGTCCTTTCACCCACACTGGTAGAACTGTATGAGGAATATCCTCTTATGAAGAGAAGTTATGACACCCCCAATTTAATTTCCTTGAATGAACTCATCTCAATAAATTTTAACCTAGTTTCATTTTGGTCCCTAAGAAGACTCCTGGTCCTCCACAACCTGGTCATCAAATTCCTCTATCATAAGGTCTCCCTAGAACCAATTATCTATATTTGGTAGAAATATGGATACTCATTCCCAATTTCAACTAGTTAGTTCAAAATTCTAATGGAGAAAGTAGATATTCTAAATCTATTACTCAATTACATGATATGTAATACCACTATAGAAAGTTGGATACGCTTTAATTATAGCGGGCCTTTTGGGGTAACCCTTTACATCATCATATAAATAAATTGATCAAGACACATAATATCTTATAAGTTGATAAAGTTCCTTGCCTATAGATCATTATCATCCACTCCTTCTTATACAATAGTAATTGGTAATCTAGGAGGCCTCCTCTGCAATATGGTAGATATAGATACCAAATTCGTTTCCCCAAGACTTGATAACTCAATGTTCAGAACCAACTAAAATGGTATGGTATAACCCCATTCCTTTATACCTTACATTTATTTTCATTTATCAAATTATTTTAATTTTAATAAACCATTCATATGACTTTAAAAATAATTTTATAGACTCAATATATCATATATAACAAATATAAGAATTCCTATATCAAGGATATGACTAGAAACAATTTAGGGCAGGGATATCAACCAAAGGAATAAACTATTAATCCTTATTATCCCAATAATTAGAAAAAAGGAAAATATTATTTATTTATTATTGATATTTTATTTAATACAACTCATAAATTGATTCCCCCCATAGTATTAAAAACAATGCTAATCACATAATATATCATACTATCTTACCTTTTCCTACCTATCAATTCCTATAATGATGAATGAGACTCAAGAATTTAAAACTGACTTGAAAAGAAAAATAAATATGTCAAAATACCCCTAGTAACATAGGAATACACTATAATTATGTCACACCAAGATATTTATGTATTACATTCTCAGGACCTAGATTCATATATTATGGATAATATTTAGTTCCATACCCTTTAGATCATAATGTAGCCTATTATACCATTTTATAATGACTGTGACCTGATTACAAAAATGGTATCAGTCCGGTCCCCATAAATCCTGAGGCTCACCTCTTGATTTTTAGGTGATGGAGTAAATATTAGGTGTTAAATATCAATTTTCTAATATTGTTCCCCCTTAATATGAAAATTAATTAAGTCAAGTTCACACCTCTATTAGGATTAACCCACTATATCATTTAGAACACCAAAGGACAATAGACTAACCAATGGATGTGAGAGATAATAACATAACATAAAGTGAATGTGATGATATAAATACACAATATGTATATATAAGGTCTAAAAACATTCATAAAACCCATAATAATAAATAAAACTAGATAAAAACCCAATATAAAAATAATTTGATTTCTAAAAAATGATTAAGGTTCTAAAAGGGGAAGGTAACATGTGTAATAGTTCCAATAAAACCTCTTAGGATTTCCACTATCTGTCCACTCCAAATAATCTCCAAAAAATTCAAGAAAAAATATGTTCTCTCAGTACCAAGTGACTCTATATTTCATAATTTTGTTCATTTTATTTATATGGATCACAAAATTAAGCATCCGCATGTATCCCATAGGGGCTAATATAGGGTGTGAGTAAATCACACCCAGTAAAAGATCACCACCCACCCCTTAACGAACTATCAAAATAAAATTCTAAATGTATATGTAGAAAAATAGAAAATACACTTGAACATATTTTAACATGAATATCAATTATAATAAGAAACTTCCTAGATAAGGAGGATCCATACCATTCATAATTTCTTTTATCCTTGACTTGGAATTTGAGATGAGGTACCAATGTAATCCACTATAGTATTCAAAATATGTACCTTTATATAATTAAGTCATATATATACACACCCCTAACCACATATATAGATATGTTTGCACTAAGTCAAGGCCCAATAACCCATCTCAGGGAAAAGAAAATTTTATATATAGTAGAGGTTCTCTTATAGTTTGTTTCTTGAGGAATAAGGGAAGGGATATACCTATTCAGAGCATAGTTATCCCATCCCACAACATCCACCTATTCATTAACATGTAACACATTATAAAAATCATAGTAAATAATAAATTTATAAACCAACATGCTAAACATAACTAGAATTCCAAAAAACATTTAATAAGACATGCTTAACAACCAAAGAATGGATCAAAAACTGAAAATATACATAAACAAACACAATATGAAGTAGTATGAAAGATTTTTATTCTTCTTTCTCAATACATTAAACATGAATAATATATAATAATGATAAGAAAATTCCTAATAAATAATATATAATATCAAACAATGGTCATGGAATGATAATAATAAATGAATGATATAATTAATTAAAAAATCTTTTCTCTTTAAAAAAACATGTTAAAAAATAATTATTATCTAAAGATATTTATTATAATTAGGTTCACTCATACCTAAACCATTTCCAAGATAACTATATATAAATAAGAAAGTAAGAAGGAATTAATCTACCAATATAATTGAAAAATGATCATTTTAGTCCTGCAGAGTGAAAGTAATTCACCAATTATACCTATAAATCATTTTAAAATAGAAGAAAATTAGGTCCTACATGAAGAAAGGGTGAGTTTGAGAAACAAAAAAATACAAAAAAATTGATTTAACTAGGTATAACATCTATAATTTTAAGAGCTGGAAGATACCAATGGGTTTTAATGGGTTTTATAATCCCTATGATTTTAGGTAGTGGAATTATACTCACTATTGTGGAGAAACAAGACATAGAGAAACATTAGAGGAGGGTCATTGGATACACTTCTGAGGATGAGTTTTTACTACCAAATAGATGTACTTTGGTCATGGATACATTTCATATCTCCCAAATATAAAAGGGATATGTTAGAGAGACTAAAAAAGGCTTCAATTACTAGGAATGCTGGGAAATCCCTAGAGACCTTTTTTTGGATTAATTTAGGGGACAAAAAGAAAATTATCCTATATATATACAAAACCAATTTTAGAGTATTGAGTACCTGGTCTAGGTCCATTAGGTACCTAGTGAGGATAACAGTGTCCCTATATCACACTTTGGTCTACTAGGTATCCAGTACTAGTTTACCAGGTACCTGATGCTACTATAACACCTTGGGTCCCTTCCCCCCATCTCTCATGATTATCCCAATCCCCCTAATCTCTCTTATAACAAAAAATAAAAAAAAGTGTGATTAAACATAGGAATTTAGGGAGAGGTACAAATTTGAAAATTTCAAGGTCTTAACATGCATGAAATTGTATATATAATGGATTTTTAGGGACATAATTATTTGTGACCTACTGAGTTAGTACTTAGGCCCTATATAGGAATATTTTTTCATATACAATTTCAAATTTTTCATTCTTGGTATGGGTAGGTATATGTTTTAGATTATTGTTTAGATAATAAGGGATTAACAGGGAGAGGATTTTGGCTAGTATGTTAGATATATGAGTTGGAGCATAGGATGATATCTTGGAAGGAGGATATATTTTGGGTACTAATCCACTTATGAATTCTTGTTTTAATTATATTCCATGTATTACAGTAATTTATTATTATATTTGGACTATTTATTATATTTTTTTGTCATTATAGGTGGTTATTTTATATTATTATATAGTTACACAATGTGCTCCATGATATAAACGCTGTTTAATATTTTGTGAAACATTTGATTTATGGATAAGTCATGTTGAATTTCCAATAAAATTTGGAATGGACCATGACTATTGTAATAATATGGTAAATCAACCCTATTGATAAATAAAGTCTCTCAACACTAGATCCTGTCCCCTTGATATTTATTAACATGTTTTGTTTAGACTTGGTTCAATTCTGATATTGTTCATGTCTCTATGCTGAGGCATTTCACCTTTTTAGAGATGGAACTAAATAGTTATAAAGATGAAAACTTGGTGGAATAGACCATTATACTATGAAAAAGGGTTGAAACTAAATATATATAGTTGAAATAATAACAATTGATGTTTAGTTTTTAGTTATAGTAAACAATATATTTGGGGTACATAATGGATTTTCACTCATCATAATTCTATCAAATCATCGAATATTCCTTTTTTATTTCAGATTGGTCAAAATAGATGATCCAGACTATGTATATCCAACCTTTTTTTCCCATATAAATGAAAACGAATCCTTTGAATTATATTTTTTCCTTATGAAACCGCACATACATATTCACTTCTTGAGCTAGGCAGGGTGTGAGAGATTATATGTCTTGGGTTGGAATAATACATCAAATAATTATATTAAAGGTTCATAACAGGCTGAAGGCCCACATTAAAATCTTGTAACCATGTATTTGTAGATCAGGATGAATTATGAAGAAATATAATGTATTTAAAATTGGTCTAAATAGACCTGGTAAAAATCTCACATGCTTAAATATACCTGCATAAGAATATTAAGGATAGACTGCAGGACAATTTTTTTAGAGTTGTATGAATTTTATATAGACATTTTTTATGAATTTTTTTTATATTTTAAGTTTGTGTTGAATATATATATATATATTAACCTTTATGTGATAATTATGAAATTTTTAATATTTAATATTCCTACATATAAAGTGTTTTTTATTTTTAAAAAAATTTTATTCTTCTTTATTACAAATGAAGATTAGTATGATTAAATTATAGAATATAATAAAATTAATTTTATAGATCCCACATTAACTGAGAGCCTAAATAGACTAGGATTTTTTTGGTTCTATCCATAGAGGTCTGAACCACACCACCCCAGTTGAACTTGTTGGGTACCCCCTATATTTTATTTATTTTGATGAGGTAATGATCCATGATTAAATATGAGAATTTACACTAGTAGATTATAAAAATACATAGGGAACAACCAAAAAAATAACAAAAATTACTTGAACATTAATATAAATGAGATTTTTAAATCATTATTCATCATTCTCGGGTGAAGGGATAAGGAAGGGTTAAGAGATTCAAAATTCTTGAGATGTGTTAACTTAGAAAAATATAGGTATATTATTAATGGGGAATATTTTTCATCACCATATATTAAATATGGTCTATAAAAATAAAGGATAAGGGATCAATTTCCTCTTGAATGAGTTTTTTTTATCATCATACACATTTACACTTTCATCATGAACTATGATTGATCTGTTTGGAAAAGGAATGTAAAGGGAAAAATTCCTTGGTATATGTACACTTGGGTGGGTATTATATGTTTATATGAACTTATAATTTCATTGTAAACTATAGTTCATCCTTTTAGATATGGACTGGGGTTATTTTATTTGGGATATATAAAATTAGATAAGTATCAGTGGGGTGTATACAAGGTGAATGTACCATCATCATAATCCAATGATAATGATTTATACATGAAAGTTTGGGGGGATTAATATAGTTGATATTACAAAGTGGGTTCTATGATAGTAAGGATTCATTCAATAGGGTTTAAAGTACGATATTATAGTATCTTTACACATTTTATAGGTCATCAGAGTAAAAAACTAGGAAGAATAATGAAGTACTATATATTTTTTCCTTGATTGTTATACTCAGTGAAAAAGGTTTTACTTTTATTGGGGATGGATATCATTCCCATGATATTTATTACTCTTTATTTTACATTCCTTACCTTTTTCCTAAGCCTTATATTTATTTTGGATTAGTAAGAAAATGTTCAATTTTTACTTGACTACCCTTTTCGGGTTTTTAACCCGGTTATATTTATGTCTCTTTCTATATAGTTTAGGGTCTTAAAACTTATACCAAGTGAAACATAGATTTTATGGACACACAACATTAACAATTTGGTGTATCTTAGTTTATAGTGTTATATTTTGAATAAAATTATGTGCTTGAAGTTTAAAATCATAAACTTAGACAATAAGGTGGTAAAATTTTAAGGTCATAAAACTTAGATCTCTTGGTGTCTTTTAGTTTATGGAATTGGATCTAAAAACAATGTGAAATTTCTTACTATAAATAAGAAAATTCAACCTGAGATGAATGATGGATTAAATTCATGTGAAATCAATTTAGGGGGTCAATGGTAATGTGTTTTGGGTCATACTATCTAAACTAAAAAGGTTAACTCTTAGTCTAATGGTCAAAATGTGTTGAATAACATGGGTGGTTAAAGTTTAAGGCTGTAAAATATTGACCAAAGTATTACTCCATGTTTAAGTCCATTTTATATTTGAATTAAATGAGTTCATTTTCCATTTATAATGAGAGATGACTTGTTGTGAATAAGAAGGTAAACAGTATTAGAATCAACTATTAATTTGGAAGTGAGTAAATATGTAAGCAATTTAAGGTCATGCCCCTTGGACTAATTGATGTCTCTTATTTTGAGTGTATAGAGCTCAAACCAAAGTAATGTATCTTCCTCAATATAGATAAAACTAATCCAATATAAATGATATATTAATTTCTATTGTAAACATTATTAATATTGATACTGGGGAGAGAATTCATGCAATTTAATGTCATACTTATTTGACTAAAATGTCACATAGTTTATTATTATTTGAAATGGAGCATTCTAAAAATAAGGTCATTCATGGATGATGTAATGAGTCTAATTATAGGATGAAAAACCCAAGGGGATCCCCATACATCATAAAAACTCTTAATATCACATAGATCCATAGACCTAACGAACATGGATTAATTTTTTCTAAGAACAAACATCAAACCCAGAAGCACTATGTCTTTTTTTTTATGAATTTTTTTCCTAAGTCCTTGAAATGTTGGGATAAAATGTAATGAATTGGTTTTTTGGTCACCATTTATATTTTTGACTAGAAAAGTTTTGAGTATATTTTATTTTATAATATAAAATATTATAACTTAGAACTGAATGAGTCACTTGATGTTTATGGTCACAAATATTATATTAATGTTTGGGTGTGTGATTTTTAAGGTGATACAACTTAGACTGAATGGGAGTATCCTAGTTTAAGGCAGTATATCTTATACTAAAATTAATTTTCATGCCCAATTATAGTAAATAAAACTCAAAAATAATGATATATTAAATTTCAACATGATAAACCTTGGATTTGATGTGGAGAAAACATGTATTTTATTTAAGGTCATACTACTTGAATCAAAATTACATGAATTTTATGCTCATTCATTATGAAGAAATACCAAATAGGAAGGCCATTCACCTAGTTATTGATAAAAATGACCGGATATAGATGGGAAAAACCATATTCTATGCTAAATTACTACGATATATAGATTCTCATCTAAAAAAATAAAGAACTGAATAGAAAAAGAAATTTTTTCCAATGTACAAATTAAAATATTCAAGTCTCACTATGTATGCTATGAAAATAGGAATGAGGTCATGGATAGTTTTAAAGAATCACATAATAGTGTAGGGGAGGTGGATAATACCTAACATGGATTAGTAGGTCCACACACCAAGATGATTTTAATGATGGGAAATAGGTACTATGACTTTTATGATAACATTTTATAAGAATTTCAAGTACTAATGAAGATTGAAGAATATATTGAAACGGATAATTTTTGGTTGGGATTGGGATTATAGATCCAAGAATTTTTATATATACTATTTAAATATGAATCAAGACACATACAATTATTTCAAATGGACTCACCATGATGACTAACTAGGGAATGGAACTTGACAAGAAATAAATCAGACACCACAGTGGGATAGGTAAAGAGTCTATGTAGAGATCTTTATCATAGACCATAATAATAACATTTTCGATGATTTATAATCCTTTAATGAATATGGGAATTTTATGGAGTTTAGGGTCTCATAATAATGACCTATGAATCTATTTTCATTTCATGATATTTCATTCATGATCAGAATGAGAAACAACCACTACATAGATCAATATCATATGTATGTATAATTGGGATTCACAGATTAATATCATGTGATGAGGAAAATGTGTACTACTATTTTTATATTCATTCAATAAGTTTAACTATTTTTATTTTTACATTATACATGGAGGAAAAAATGTCATTATTTAATGTTTCGTAACAAGAACTTGAGTATTATGTCGTTTAAGATCTTGTGATAAAGACCTATGTATCATTTAATTTATGCTCATATGAAAAGGACCTCATACAAAATAGTTCATGGTCTTGTGGTATGGACCATATACCATAAAGTTTTAGTTAATGTAGCATGTCACAACCATAATTTCATTTTCATGTATGAATCTATTTTTAAGGTTTTTTATTCTTACTTCTTGACCCCATGCGATTTTTCCTTTAGACTTTTTTTTGGAAAATGGTGGAACTATTCATGACACATGGTATGGAAATGGTTAGTTCCAATCGCATAACCCAATTTTATAGATATTAAAATATATCTTATAATTCCTTACATGTTCGGAACATGGTTTGATAAACCATAAAAACAAACTGAATGATATCCCCAATGTCTGTCTAGTTACATTGACATAGTTGACACATGGTTTGGTAAACCATGAAAAAAAAAACTATTCAGGTTTATTTAAAGGTTATTTAACCCTTATACCCCTTACTCATTTTAATTAGTTTTACCCTATTTATTACCCCATTAAAAATTATATTCTCCATACATATTGATACCCTATTCTTCCTTCCATTTTTTGGATTGTTTTTGGAACTTTCACCCTAGATCACTAAATTATTATCAAGTGGCTTATCTTCCATTACTTGGTTATATTCTATTGTCCTTCATTGGTTCCTTCACTACATAGGATCATAGTGGACACAAGTTTTACTTTTTCTGAATTTAAGTGATGGTTTGGTGTTTAGGGATTCCAACTTGTGGTGAAGGCCATTCCTCCTCCTTTCTTAGTGTATTCCTGCTGTTGGAAACCAATTTCATAAAATTTAGGTAGATTATTTCATGAAATACTTTTTTTAGAGAAAATATATGTTATTTATTAATTTTGATGGACCGTTTTAGATAGTTTTACAGAATATTATAAAATATTCAAAGATAAATATATGCTACATAGTTTTTATGATTTATTTTATTTTTAAATGGGTAGTTAAATTTATTTTAAATGATTTTTTATAGATAAAAATAGATATATCTCAACCATGTGTTCTATGAAATGACTATCTTAAATTAAAATGGTTTAAATAGTGAATTTATAATTATTTTAAATGTTTTTGGAACATGGGAACCATAGGTGATTAGGTTAGAACGTATGGAAAGTATCTCTTGGGATGTTATATTTTCTCCCTAGTATTAGATTACACAACTAAATAAAAACCGTGATGAATCAGATGTTGGTTCACTGACAAGAATTTGACTTAGCTCTCCCTAACAACCCATTAATATTTGGATATGATTTATTTTAACATAAGTGTGTATGAGAATCTTTTCATTTCATTACCATAACAACCATAGGGTTTCTCTAATGGTGTTTTTTTGGAAATGTTTATTTACATAGATTCTAATTTTATATTTAAACTATTATAAATATGATAATGTGTTTCATTCCCTTCAAATTTTACAAAAATAAATTCATATTATTTTTATTTCAACTATCATAATTTATTTATCTAACAATGGTTTCTCAGGAAACACATTATGGTATTCTACTTGGATAGTTATACTCACACTCTACATAGACCTCCAGGTGTACGTAAACATTGTTTTACATGATTTAAGTAAAGGAAAGGCATAAATTATAGGTGGTGGATGTTCTCAATAGTTAGGACTGTTTGGTGGTGGTGACATGGTGGGTAGTTATCCCTCATATCACAAAGAGAAGAGTAATTATATTTTTGGTTCATTTTGGGTTTATTGTATGCTTATAACCATATCTCACCACCTTAACTTCCAATCCCATTCACTTTTTCTCATTTGTATAATTAAACCATTTTAAACTATGTTTTTGATGATTCCTTACATTATCATTAATGGTTTCTATTATTTCTTTGAGAATTTACTAATATTGTTTCATATTAGTGAGTTATTATTATGGATCCAATTATTGGAGTTCTTTGATTTTGAACTTGTGAAGAGGCCATGTCGGGTTCTCAATTAAGAAATGATGAATGTATTTATTGGAATTTTTTTTACCAAGGTATGTTTCATGATTTACAGACACTAGTTTCTAGATCATGGTGATTAGGAATTCCTTTGGGAATTTATCATAAATTGGACCAGGAACTGGATCTGGTGTAGCTCAGGTTGGTTCATGAATAAATGGTACTATTGTTTGATTTGTTATTTATGATATTTGGTGAGTTATGATAAACAAAATATTAGATCATCAAGATTTGAGAGTTAGGTTTTGAGGTAATTCATGACCAACACTCACAGTAACATTCATTGACTCACCATGGGATGGAAGGAAATGATTATTTGAGAATGTATCCAAATTTTATTTTTTACATTGAGGAATTTATGTTTAAAGAATAAAGTATTGGAGGTATTTTCTAGGGAACATGGTTAAGGTGATCAAGCTGTAGAACATGCATTGAAACATTGAAACCCATATTAGAGGAACCTAATTTGACTTGAATGAATGGATCATGTTTTTTAAAAAAATGTTTAAAAATAATATTTCAATTTTATCAATGCAGCGTGACCCTCACAGTTGGTGCATGGCTTGGTCAACCCTATGGCCAAAATGTGTGCAGTGATGATTTTGATGATTTATGGGTTTCACTCTTTTAAAATCATTCTTATGATTTTTATTGTTTTTTAAAGTATGATTATGGTTTTAAATGATTTTAATTATTAGTATTAATGGTATTAACCTTCTTTATTTTATTTCATATTCTACGATACCCCCTCAAAGACCTCCCGTGAACCCCTTAGAAGAAGCTGTGGATAATTTCCCATGATCTAATACTCTAATAGATTAGAATATTATTGAGGAATTGGTATGAATAGCCTGATCCATGGATAAAGGAGTAGGATTTGACCCAACTCAGGTTAAAGAAGTAGGTCTAAGTAAGATTTACAAAAAAGACTAAGCTTAAGAGTTTCTTCATCATAATACTATATCCTTTTAGAAGGCAATAATACTCAATAAGTATAGTATTCAATGGATAATTTTAAAAGATTTTTTAAATTTATTAGGAATCTAAAGTTTATCGAGGTGAAGTGTATTTAATTTTTTGATTGAGGGACCTAGATGGAAATGAAGGGAGTTTTTTTCAAGTTAATATTCATATTAATATCAAATATAAAGTATTTAAGATTATGTTCACAAAATAATTATACCCAAATAACTTATAATTGGATCTATATTAGGAATTTTTCTACTTATATAAAAGAAAAAAAAATGTTTATGGATTATGATAACCAGTTTTACTATCTCATCCATTTTTATTTGGAGATAGTTTCTAAGGATGGGTTTGAATCATGATTGTTTGAAATTGGCCTTTATATATAAATTGAATCCCAAGTATTTTTATTGAATATCCCTACTTATATAAAATTGTTGGGTTGAGACTTGATGGTGGAGATAAACCAAGATGGGATGTTTTTTTATTATTTTAGCCCCTTCCATTATTAGTAGACACTACAAAATAATAATATTTTTCCAACAGGGGTATATATGTTGGTAAAAGTGCATTTTCTTTTGGTAAAGCATCTTACCAAAATAAATTATCATAACACTAAATTGTTGGTAAAAAATATATCTCTAAATGTTATTGAAATAAATAAAATAGTTCTGTTGCAATTATAATAATACCGACATATAAAATATATGTTGGTTAAAATGTATAGCAATATACACATTCGACATATTTATCTATTGATAATATTATTATCAACTTCTACAAAAAATATAAACCATTAATATTTCTTAGTAAATTATATTATAAATAAAATATTATGATTTGGTTTTTCAATATTTATTCCTAAAATTTTATATTATATTTATTAATTTAATTATATATAATATATTTAACATATTTTATATATAATAACTACAAAACCAGCTTATATGAAAATCCAACAAACTAGGATTTTATTGGAAAAACATGTTTAAACATAATTTAAAAACATATTCAAACTCTAGAAAAATACATAAATCTCCAAGAAATATGTTACAAAAATTTCTAAAAAAAATCAAACTCCAAGAGATTTTAAATAAAACTCCATAAAACTTCATCCACAATATGTACCTCACACATCGATTATTATTGTTGTGGTTCAAACTAGAGGTGAGGTCCATACATAAATTTCATCCACTCAGTCATGAAATGGTCATAGTGGCTATGATATCCTATAACAGTCTCACATTGGCCGCATGAAGTAGGTCATACCCAATTTTAGAAAAATATGTATATAAGTATCCAATCATCCCCGCATCCTACTCATGTAATTAGGTCTTATTTCATGCACTTGTTGATGGAAACAGTTTATCCACAATATCATGCACACACCATGAAGAAGATGTGTATAATATCATATTAAAGTATGTGTAATAACAGTAGAGTCACACACCTATAATAGTAGAATAATCATATTACAATGTGTAATAACAAACGTGTATGTGTGTAATAGAATGAGTCACTAATCATATATATTGGTAGAGTACTAAGACATTTATGTGACTTTTCTACCAATATATATGATGTACTGCAATTATGATCAGTCTGTTACAATATGTGTGTGACTATTGCTATTGCATAGATTTTTGTGTGTGTAATACCAGTAGAGTCATACATTAGTATGTGTGACTCAGGCCATGCACACCTAAATGCTAGTAATCTTCATTGCATGGGTCACTGTGCAGATGCTCATGAACCCAACATAGAACCTGGACAAGAACTCAAATAGTGTAACATATATATATATATATATATATTATAAATTAAATATGAACAATAAATTCCTTTATAAATATACATGTGTTAAGTAATGACCAAAATTACATCAAGATCCAAATCATTGTAAGATTGTAAAATGCAAGAGATGCCTAAACATTAAATGCTTCACTTGATGGTCATCTAACATGAGATGTAACCTTTACTAATTTTAAGAGTTATCGAAACAATTATAACAACATAGAATTTGAATACTCTACAAAACATTCTATGATAACATGTCAATCTACACAATAACTATTATGAGAATAATAAGGGCCAAGTCTATCACACACACAAACATTTTTACTCATTTAAAGGAAAAAAATAAATAATTACACTTTGTAGTTTGGATACATATTCCTTAATATGGAGATATTTTGAGTTGAATTGGATATATTAAGGGAGATTCCCCTGAGATTCAAAAGGATAAAATACTTCACTTGTGGAGTAGGTTTTTTCCACATAAAAATCTCTAATATGAATTTTTTATATCCTTTGACAGAATCAAAACCAAAAACATCAATGAAAATATAAATAGAAAGGTGTTTTCCATGGTTCATTTTAACAACCTCTGACTATTCATTTTATCTATGTAGAAATAGTTTTCCACAGTTTATTTTAACTGAATAAAAATAGAAAATTTTAACTTTTGAAGAAGGTGTTTTCCACAGTTCATTTTAATGACCTCTACCTGAATAAAAACCAAATGCATCAAAATTTGACCACATGTAAAACACCCAACTCTAAATGCAAATGTTTAGGAAAAATCCAAAATCACCCATGGAAGGTCCTACCGAAGTGTAGTAAATAAAAAAAGGTTTGAAATGATGGTATAAAACAATCACATTCATAATAACATAATAAAATGTGTTTTATTAAAGCCTCATTAATAATTTATTCAAATTCCACCTCTATCTTTGATAGATTCTTGTAAAATCCCAAAAAATTTCTCTAGCTTGTACATCTAATTCAAGGCATACGATCCAAAAAAAACTTAACCAGTTCAATCAACATAACAAATTAAGATTTCACCAAATGAAAATTCAAGAAAAATCAATAGATAACATCTCCATTTCTTTACCTTCATTAATTTATACCCATCAATCCAATAATCTATGAAAAATCAATAGAGAATAACTGAAATTCAATTTCACTACCTTGGTTATCGTTCAAAGCCAAGTATTCTATGGTAGTGAGGAAATCAATAATCAAAGGTAAGAGTTGTGGATCCATCATAGAGACCCAAATTTAAACTATATGAGATTGGTAGAGGCCATTCCATAGATTCTACTTTTCAAGAAACAGATTAGCCATTATGAAGTACTTCCTTTTGTATTTTGTCAAAGGTAGAGGTGAAATTTTGTCTTTAAAAAAGGTAGTACCTACACAATAGAGAAATAAACATTCAAAGAAAGTCATTTATATTTCGTAAATTTAGACATGGAATTAGGTTTGAAATAATAACATGCATAAGGTGCCTATGATATCATATTTTGCAAGCCAGTGGGCCTAATAGTATCAATAACCCACATTCCAAGAATCATATCCAAGAACATGACACCAAAGTTGTAAACATCTTATTTGGTAGTCAATTGGATATCCCATGCATACCCAGGAGCACAATATCCATAGGTCCCTATAACCATTTTAAAAACATGGGTCCTATCCCAAGTTGGAACAAGCATGGAAAGACTAAAATCAGAGAGCTTTGGTTTGAATTCCTTCGTCAAAAATTATGTTCAATGCATTGAAATCATGGTATATTACTTACGAGTAAAATAGTTCTATTAAAATTGGAAGAAAAGTGATATAAAACATTGTAACACCCCAAGATTTCACAGCATTCTTGTCCTTGAATAATATAGTAGCGTGTGTTCTACACAACTTCAAGTTCTAACACACCACAACTAATCAAACTAGCTGTTATGAATAGTAATACACAATTTTTGAAATTTTATAAATTTTATCTTTCAAAATGTAATTCATTTTTGGATTCAGAATATCGAAATTAACCTAGGGTGAATTTTTTGTATTTTTTTGAAAACATTCAATTTTTGATGAATTGTGAAATACACTAAGTTATAGTTTAAAACCGAATTTTTATTTAAATAATTATTTATTTTATTTAAATTTATTTTAGGTCAAAATAGATACATAATACCTATATAAGTTCAATGTAATTCATTGGAGTCAATTTATAATAATTTTAGATATATAAAAATTTTATTGAACTTTTCACCGTCTTTTACCCACCTACTAGGAGAATTTTCAAATTCACATAAAACTTAATTTTACCGCTTTGGTGAGTGGAATTTAAAAAATACAAGAGACACGGTTAATATCATGAAGTAAAATTTGGTTCAATAAGTTAAAAATAATTTTTGGTAAATAGTAACTTTTTACTTTTATTTACCATAGTTAAAAGTAAATAGGGTAATTAAGGGTAAAAATGATATTATTATTACCCTAACACATGTCCTAATTCTATTGTATAAGAATAATTCGACCAAAAACAACATTAGGAATAAAATATGAACCTCTTTGGTCCACTTGGATTAGATTAGGACATTTATTATTATTTAATTCAAAGAAGAGTTAACAGAGTTAAAATCAAAGTTTTATAACTAAAACATTTTTAATATAGGGTTAAAAATAAGATAAATTAGATCATAAAAATTAATTAGAAATATAAAAATATTTCCTACATAATTGTATTTTATTTATATTTTTTATACATTAAATAATTTAATTTATTTATGACACAATAGTGATGCAGTAATTACCAAATTAATGAAATATTAAAATATTTGATATTATAAATATCCAAATAAATGTAATTTGAAACTTTTTATAAATTCCAATAAATTTATAGGTTAATATGACATATTAGTTTTGGTTAGATGAATTGTTTTTGAAGTAATAATGCTGTTATGAATTTAGAAAAAAAAACCAAATGGTGTCAAAATTGACATAAAAGAGTTTTTAAAACCAATATTATATTATTAATTGATATTATATTCCTAAAAATATAATGTTCAGAAAAAGGACTTATATAATGATATGTGTATGATTAATTAACCAATTGGGGTTCTCTTGGAAGTATATAGTAAGTTTATTAACCATATAATATGAAAATACAAAGAGACATGTTAAATGTCAAACTATTTAACTAAGAGTTAAATCTAAAAGATAAAGTTAATATAGTGACCCAAACCTGTATAAAACCTATTGGTTGAGTGGTTTTCGACCCATACCCACCTTATCCTTTAAATAATCCATTTTGGATCCATTAGAAACCGAAAATGATTTTACTATAAAATAATATTTCTATCTTTTCCTAAGGTGCCCCTCACCCCTCTTATAAAAGGTCACTCCCCCTACTCTCTAATTCACACCTTCAAAGCCTTTTGGCTCGGCCCAACCCAGAAAAAATATCCTGTAAACTTCCCTCACTTAATCCTAGAAGGCGTCCTTTAGTCAGAAATCCATCTTAAGGAGCCCTTTTGATCAAATCAAAAGGAAGAACTCGAAGAAGAGGTAAAAATATCACCATCTCTTTCAAGTTTCTTTCTTCTTCCACTTCCTTTTTCTGTGTTTTTTCCATTATAAAATAATAACTCCAATATCTTCTATATAATGTGATTTTATTATAAATATGAAACAACCAAATTCATTATTCTATCCATCCTTTTAATGACATGTCACCATACGTGCGTACGTACGGCTTACCATCTCCACGTCGTGGTGTAATTGTTATTCAATACATTATTATTTGGATGAGTATAATAATGATGTGTAATTGATGTAAATAATAAATATAACATGATAATGATTCTTTATATATGATATAACATCCAATTATATATTATTTTAATATCAAAGGAATGATATTGTCGCTCATAAGTACGTACGGATTACCATCTCCATGAACGCGATAAGATTCATTCCCCATCGTATCCATTCAAGAATAATTTTCATTAGATGATTAAAAATAATGTTTATATAATTTATATCATTCTGGATAGGAATAAGATACATCCTATCCATAACAAATATGAATCACATAACAAAGAATATAAAGTAAAATGAATCCGTTAACACCCGAAACAACGATAACACAAAGATATTATTAACAAAGCAATGTTAAAAGATCATATATGATATCATATTAATGTATATGATTCTTGTATAATTTAATAACAATTATTTCACCATTATATAGGAGGTTAACCTACCCTCGACCAAGGAAAAGTACAAGGTAAGAGTTTATTTCACAATCTCTTCATTATCCAAGGTTTTTTTATACATAATTATCTACTGGGACCTCTTTATCATCCACATCCATGTTTCTTAAAAATGTATTTCAAAACATTCTTTTTATTTTATAGACAATGGGTTAAAGTCATTTATATCCTTGTTTGACTTTTTAAAAATGTATTTCAAAACATTATCATGAGACAAACTCGTGTCTTGGCACAAGGCCTTGACAAGATCTTATTTTTAGTCTTGGCACAAGGCCTTGACTATGTGGTTATGATAGTCTGGCATTATGCATTCCATCATTATGAAAGTAGTTATTGATATTTCTTGTGATTATTCGACTATTATAATATCTATGTAAATAAGTAAATGGAATTATTTCATTTTATTTTTGCCATATTATGCTAAAGTTCAAGTTTAAAAGGATTTTGTTTTAGTTATACATTGCCTTAAATGTTTATAATTATTTATGAAAGTTTCCAATATATTGTTAGCCTTACTAAGAATCTGAGCTCACCCCTTTCTATGTTTTATTTTTCCCAGTATGTGAAGAAGTATTTTATCACTGACCTCTAGGGATAGTCTGAGGGGATATGAGTGTGGACTATGGAGACTATGTTATTGTAGTTTTTCACTTTATGATGTAATGTAAGACTTTTGAATGTATCTAGTGTTCCAAGGCTACTAAACTAATCGGCCTTTTGAGACTTGATCTTTTGTGATCATTCCAATGTTATTTAATAATTCACTGACTCTAGGTAACTGGGGTCGAGGCGTTACAATTGTTGTTAGAGGAATTTTAGTACAAACCTTGGAAGCTAGATTTAGATAAACTCTGATTAGAGCACATAGACCTAAGATGGACTTTGAGGATTAATATAGAAGAAATTCCTAGAATTTTGGTATTGTAGAGATTTTGTGAGTTTTCTGAGAAATATATACCTGTCTGGATATGATCTGGTAGAGGTGGATCTGGCACAGATGTACCGAGGGGTAAAACCCAAAAACACCGCTTTGAGCTAGAATCGAATGGGAACTGGTGCACGACAACGGGCCTTGCTACACTCTTGGTTATGAAACTCCTGGGGGATATGATTAGGATAATTCTTATTTTCATTACAAACCATTATGAAGGGTTTATGAGTATATACTTCCTAAACAAATCATTTTTTTATGATTATGGATTATATATATAAAGTGTTCAATTTATGTAAAGTGTTTTACAAGTTTAGAATTATGTATTATGATTGATAAAAAAATCTAGTGTATGCCATTTTTTAGAAATGGTGCCTAGTGAAAGGAATGTAAACTGTATCAATGCACACACTCCTTATAGGGATTTCCCTCCTGCTCAATATGGTTATAGTGGAGCTGGTGATGCAATTGGTGCAAATCATCTAATCACCATATTGGGAGAACTAACTCAGGTTATTAATAAAAACCTTACCCGTATGGAGCACCCTAATCCGCATCATGGATGATCAATTTTAGATCGCTTCATGATGCAACAACCACCAACATTAAATGGGGGTAAAAATCCACTAGTAGCTGATCAATGGATAAATTCCTTAGAGAAACTATTCCACGCCTTGGGGAGTAGCGAAAGGGAAAATGTTGTCATGGCAGTTTACTGCCTCACTGGAGATGCTGATCAATGGTGTTCATTGATTCAAAACATGGAGAAAGATGATTAAGTATCAAATATGTAGTGGAGGGAGTTTAAAGATATTTTATTAGAAAAATAATTTCCTCATGACCATCGAGGGATATGGAAAGACAATTTCTAAGTCTGAGGCAAAAAGAGGATGAGAATATTGCAAAGTATGAGTCTAACTTTACAAGGTTTTCAATGCATGCTCCAAATTATATACATAAACCAAGAAGTAATATTGATCATTTCTTTTATGGGTTAAAACCATTTCTCCTTCGAGAATTAGTCTCAAAATCCTTCTCGTCGTATGAAGATATTGTCTCATGTGCTATCAATACAGAAAAGGAATTCTCTAAGTCTTACGACTTTAAAGAAAAACAAGAGAAGAAGAGATCTGCTGATCACTATGGAAATGGAAATAAGGATAGGAAGGGAAAATTTGAGTATCCATACTGCAGTAAATGTGGGAAGAAACACCTTGGTACTTTCTTGAAGGGAATGTGAGTCTTTTACAAGTGTGGTGAAAAAGGTCACCAAAATCGTGATTGCAAGGGGAAGAAGAAAGCTACCGATGTTCAATGCTACAATTGCAGGGAGATGGGACATTATGAAAATGAATTTCCTAAGCTTCAGGGATACTTACCTCAGAAAAGGCCAAGGGATCAAGTCCAAGGTTATGCGATCACTACTGCTGAGGTTGAAGCTCCTAAAGATGTGGTGGAAGGTAATTTAATGGTTTCCTCAAGTTTATCCAATGCTTTATTTGATTCTAGATCATCACATTGTTTCATATCTTCCCAGTTTGATAAGAAAATTAGATATTTCCAATTTGATTTAACAAGGAAATTGTTATTCAAAACTCCTAAGGGAATTATCATTGCTACAAAGTTCTGTGAATCAGTTCCCATTAGGACATATAAATGTTCTTTATCTAATGATCTCATTGTCATACCCATGATTGAATTTGATATAATCCTCAGTATAGATTGGATTTCGGACCATGATGCAAAAATTTATTATAAGAAGAAGGAGGTTTCTATTTTTGATGACGATGATAAAGAAAACCTTATCTTTAGAGCAGAATCATAACCACCTAATTCTTATCTAGATCCACCCCCAGTAGCTCAACTAAATTCAATTATTGGGGAGGAAGGGAATGAAATGACTGCGGGTGAGGAAAGGAATGTTCAAATAGAGGATGTACCTATTGTGAGAGAATATGTTGATGTGTTTCCATAAGATTTACTTGGACATCCTCCAGAACGAGAAATTGATTTTTCTATTAATTTAATTCCTGGTTAAAGGCCCATATCAAAGACCCCTTATAGAATGGCCACTGTGGAATTAGTGGAACTAAAGAAACAACTATAGTAATTGAGTAATAAGGGATTTATTCACCCTTGTGTTTCTCCATGGGAAGCCCCTATTCTTTTTGTTAAGAAGAATGATGGATCTATGATGTTTTGTATTGACTACAGGGAGATCAATGCAATAAAAATAAAGAACAAGTATCCCCTACCTCGCATTTATGATTTATCCAACCATCTTTAGGGAGATTAATATTTTTCAATGATTGACCTTCGATCTGGATATCATCAGTTGTGTGTGAATAAGTAAGACATTCCAAAAACATCATTTCGAACCAGGTATGGGCATTACGAGTTTACTGTAATGCCTTTTGGTCTGACTAATGCACCCTCTATTTTCATGGATATAATGAAAAAATATTTCAAGGACTATCTTGATGACTTTGTAGTGGTATTTATTGATGATATATTGGTATACTACAGAAGCTAAGAAGATCATGAAAATAACTTGCGCATTATCCTGAAGACTCTAAGAAGACATGAATTATATGGGAAGTTTAGCAAGTGTGAATTCTGGCTTCAGGAGATTTCTTTTCTTGGTCATATTGTCTCTAATGATGGAATCTCTATTGATCCTTCTAAGATAAGAGCGATCCAAGAATGACCAGCACCAACGATTATAACCGAGGTACACAGTTTTATTGGTTGAGCATGTTATTATTGATGTTTCATCCATAATTTTTCTCGATTGGCTAACCCATTAATGAAGCTCACATGTAAAGGGGTTAATTTTTTTTGGAAAAAACATTTCGAAGAATGTTTCGAAGAACTGAAGAGAAGATTAGTCAATGATCCTATATTGACTCTACCATCAGGGAATGATGGGTTTGTTATTTATAGTGACGCTTCAAAGAATGGACTTAGTTGTGTCCTTATGCAGAATGATAGGTTTATTGCCTATGCATCATGACAGCTAAATATTCATGAGAAAAACTATCATACTCATGATCTTGAGTTAGCTGCTGTAATCTTTGATTTGAAGATATGGAGACATTATCTTTATGGTGAAAAATATGAGATATATACCGATCACAAGAGTTTGAAGTATATTTTATCACAGAAAGAACTCAACATGAGGTAAAGGTGATGGATTTAACTACTCAAGGATTATGATTGCACGATACACTACCACCCGATGAAGGCAAATAAGGTGGAAGATTCTTTGAGCAGAAATGATCATGGAGTTTTGAACAAGATGAGAGTTGAAAGGGATCCTATTTTCATGGATCTAGTAATGATGGATATGGGAATCACTATGGAAGGTGAAAAATCAATGCCTTTTCAAATGGTTGTAAAACCATATTTACTGGAAAGGATAAAGAGTTCTCAGATCGGTGATGAAGAGTTTCAAAAGAATATTAAAGCTATGAATGATGGGAGATTGATTGACTTTGTATATGAAGATGGGATTTTGAAATTCGGGAAGAGACTTTGTGTTCCTAATATACATGATCTAAAAAGATAATTTTTGGATGATTCTCATAGTTCCAATTTCCTTATACACCCTAGTAGTACCAAAATTTATAGATATTTGAGGAAATATTTTTGGTGGGATAACATGAAGAGGTAGATTGCTGATTTTATGTCAAGATGTATGGTTTGTCCACATGTGAAAGCTGGAAGGCAATAACCTGGAGGAGTCATTCAACCTTTTCCATTACCTGAGTGGAAATGAGATAATATTATGATGGACTTTGTCATGGAACTACCAAAGAATCCTAGAAGGAACGATGCAATATGGGTCATTGTTGATCATCTTACCAAGTCAGCACATTTTCTAGCTATAAGAGATGATCTACCACTTGAACGTATAGAAAGACAATATATTAATGAAGTTATGAGACTTCATGGAGTACCTCTGTCGATTTTTTCTGATCGTGATCCCCCTTTTACTTCAAGATTCTGGAAAAGTCTTTAGAAATCCCTAGATACTGAACTTCATTTGAGCACTGCTTACCACCCTCAAACAGATGGACAATCAGAATGAGCTATTCAAACCTTATAAGACATGTTGAGATCCTACTCACTTGACTTTCAGGGTATGTGGGATCAATATTTACCTTTGGTAGAATTTTTCTATAATAATAGATTCCATTCAAGTATTAAAATGGAACCATATGAAGCATTATATGGAAAGAGATTTCACACACCAACTTGTTGGGCTGATGTTGGTGAAAGAAAACTTAGAGGCTCAGAACTTGTTGATGAAACGATGGAAAAGGTGAAGGTAATCCAAACCCACATCAAAACAGCTCAAATTAGGAAGAAGAGCTATGCTGATAACTGAAGGAAGGATTTGGAATTTTAGGTAGGAGATCATGTTTTCTTGAAGGTATCTCCATGGAAGGGAGTTATACGTTTCGGTAAGAAAAGTAAATTGAGTCCTAGGTACATAGGACCTTTCGAAATTCTAGATCGAATTGGGGTTGTAGCTTACCGTTTGGAAATGCCACAAAATCTCTCCAAAGTTCACGATGTGTTCCACATATCACTGTTGAGAAAATACAAGCCTGACCCAACGCATGTAATCAACTATGAAAAATTAGAATTGGAACCCGATCTGTCTTATTGCGAAGAACCTGTCAAGATTCTTGATACAAGCGAACAAGTGCTGAGAAACCGGATGACTTGTCTGGTAAAAGTCCTATGAAGAAACCATAAGATGGAAGAGGAAACATGGGAACCCAAGGAACTTATGATGAAGAAC
Source organism: Viscum album (assembly GCA_963277665.1). NCBI lineage: Eukaryota > Viridiplantae > Streptophyta > Magnoliopsida > Santalales > Viscaceae > Viscum > Viscum album. The sequence goes on along the minus strand of OY728160.1, from coordinate 23,484,090 downwards.
CACCCGAGTCTTTTTATGCAGTAATATTCTATAAATTTTGAGGATGGAATTATTTGAAGAAGGGGAGAATGTAACACCCCAAGCTTCCACAATACGCTTCTCTTTGAATAATACAGCTGCGTGTGTTGTACGCAACTTCGAGTTCTAACACACCACAACCAATAAAACTATCTGTTAGGAATAGTAATACCCACTTTTTAAAATTTTATAAATTTTATCTTTCAAAATGGACTTCATTTTTGGATTCGGAATATCAAAATTAGCCTAGGGTGATTTTTTTGGTATTTTTCTGAAAACTTTCAAATTTTGATGAATAGTGAAAACACTAAGTTATAGTTTAAAACCAAATTTTTATTTAAATAATTATTTATTTTATTTAAAATTATTTTAGATCAAAATAGATACATAATACCTATATAATGTAAATGTAATTTATTGGAGTCAATTTATAATAATTTTAGATATATTAAAATTTTATTGAGCTTTTCACCTTCTTTTACCCTCCTTCTAGGAGAATTTGCAAATTCGCATAAAACTTAATTTTACCGCTTATGTGAGTGAAATTTTAAAAATCCGATAGATACGGTTAATATCAAGGAGTAAAATGTGGTTCAATAAGATAAAAATAATTATATGTGAATAGTAACTTTTTTACTTTTATTTATCACGGTTAAAAGTAAATAGGGCAATTAAGGGTAAAAATGATATTATTATTACCCTAACACATGTCCTAATTCTATTGTCTAAGTATAATTCGACCAAAAACAATCTTAGGAATAAAATATGAACTTCTTTGGTCCACTTGGATTAGATTAGGACATTTATTATTATTTAATTCAAAGAAGAGTTAAAAGAGTTAAAATCAAAGTTTAATAACTAAAACATTTTTAATATAGGGTTAAACATAAGATACATTCGATTATAAATATTCATTAGAAATTGAAACATGCCTGTTGTGGGGTGTGGCAAAAAAAATTATTTACTATGTTAAAATATATTATAGTATTTAACCTAAGTTGTCTCCGGAGAGGAGTGCACAACAATCATGTTTGTCACTTTGTATTTGAATTTGTTTGATTTTGAAAACAATGAAACAAAACTAAAGAAAGAAATAAAGTTTAAGATTTAAAACAAATAGAAAAGTAATGTGATTAAAAATAGTGATAATTATTGGGAGATAAGGTTGGGATTGGTTTTGCAATTGCACTGTTATCATAGTTCTTATTTATTCATTCCTCTTTTATTAAATTGATTAAAATGAGATTTCACAATCGCTTCCTCTCACTTATTTTTTTAATGATCTTGGGGAGATTAAACCTTAATAATATCTTATTTTGTTCTAATATCTATCCTTTTGTGAAAGATTTGTAGAGAATACCCTCAATTGATTAAGGCAATTCCCTATCAGGTCTTGTTTATCCCAAACACTCTTGAATACTCAATACAAATCTCACACGTACTAACGATCGCCAAGTACTTCACCAATATGTTTTGATCTATTACACCATATATAGACCAGAACCTTTTGACGGATATAATTATCATTAAACAAAGCAATAATAACAACAGAATATAAAATCAAATATAATCGCACAAGATAATATAAGCTGTTATTACAATTGAAACCAACTTCATAATAGAGAAAACATTTTATAAAATTAAGCGCATGAACTCAAACATTAAAAAATAGAAAACCTAAACTTCCCCAATCACTCATAATATTTACCCCACCATGGTAAGGGTAATTTAGTAGAAGTGGAAGATGAATACATTACAAAACTAAAAAGAACAAAAGAAAGAAAAGAAAGAACCAAAAGTTTCTCCTCCAGAATCTGTCCACCAGAAGTTCAGCTTCAGTGCTCCCACACCTGGCAGAATTAGGCCTAGGTACTTTCTTATAAGAGTTTCATAATTGAGTTTTCCATCCACCCACGAAGTTTTAAAGCCTTTGGAGCCGTGTGGAAGGAGTTATGGCCGATTTAGTAGACTTGACTTATTCTGGCTGCCAAACACTATTCCACCAACCCTTCTTTGACCATTGAATTGGAGGCCTTAATGAACTAATTTCTCCATGAAATTTTATGTGAATCTGCCTCGTCAATTTTGATTTCTGACCCAGCTTGAATAACTCCATTTAGTGGTTGGTTGGCCGAGATATGATTCTTTTAATGAGTCATGGTCCATTCTGCCGGCCAGAATAACTCTTCACATTGACCGAAATTTTTGGGCATGTAGAAATTCGAATTGGAACTTGGTCCAGAAGAATAATATGTAGATAACAAACAATTTCATCCTAAAAAAGTAATAGAATTAATTGGATATCAAATTCAGGATTTATGATCGAAATACAAAGGCATCATAAAACTGTTAAATGGCCATAATTAACCACTTTTCACATTTAAGCTCAAAACTCTCAAGAGGTCACAAAATGATGCAAATATGATCAAATTGATTAATGGGAAGGGACTAAATCATTTAAAAACATATGTATACATATGAAAATATGAGCTCTGTCAATTCCCCGACACTTAGCACTTGGACTCTTGGACAAGTAAACATCGAAATTAAATCAAAGAAAATTTTAAAACACATATCCTTGAGAACCAAAAATTTATCACCAAGAAACAAAATATATCATGTCTCATCAACAACCATTATTCCAAGTTCTAAATTCAGTTAATTAAATATATTTCCTCTTCATTTGTTCTCCAATGCACACAAAACACTTACCTAACATGTATTTTTTTCTCATCACACAAATATCAATTTTCAACAATGTCTTTCTCATCCAATACTCATGCAAGGGTCACCATTGGCTTGATAAATTTTTACATCTCCACCTGATGTGAGTCAAGAACATATGTTTATCATGAAGAATTTATAAAGTATGTTCTGTGGCTTCAGGTTGGTAGGATTTATATGTGAAAAATTCTGAGGCTGAATTAGGAGTGCTCGACTCTTTTTGAAGAAAAATTGCATTATTCTATTTTTCACTTAAATGTGGTCTCCTCCTAACTCCCCTTAGCAGTAAATAAGCTCCACTATCATGAAAAATCAGTGAAATTTCACACCATTCATCATTTCAACAGCACTATTTTCAATCATCTCAAACATGATTTTTCTTGAAAGCTCCAGATAGGCACAACTTTTTTCTCCATTGGAAGCTCCAGAAAGGCACAACTTCTCAAACAAGAAAGCTCCAGAAAAGGCACAACTTTCAACTGAATTCTTTTTTTCAGAAATAAGAAAATCTCTTCAAAATTTTAGTTTCCACCCAAATTATCTCCAAATGAGGTAGCACAACACAAGACAACTTCCCCCACCCTTAAGTTCAACTATATTATGAAATTTCACTTCAAGAGAAGGTTGGATAGGGGAAATTGGCTTGTAATGTGGCTAACCTAACAGGATGTTCATGGATTCTATGGGCTACAAGGATTAAATTTATAAGGTGGGCCATTATAAAAAGGATTATTTCGAAAAGGGGGCTTTAATACAAAAAAATGCCTCAATCATTTAAAACAAATGTACCTTAAACCCCCAAGTTTTGATAGGAATAAATCAAATTCTGGTTAAATAAAGCAAGGTATCGTTCTCTCAAGAAGTTAGGTAAAAGAAAAGAATATGAAAATTAGGTTCAGAAGCCTCACAAGAAAGTAATTTCAAATATAATGACAGTGAATTGTGGCATGATATTCAAAAATCAGAGAACTTTTCATGAAATTTCCAGATATTTGAACTTGAAACAAAGTCAATTTCTACATTCATTTAAGATTAGTTTCATGGGATAAATTGTTTCACTCAAAGAAATGGGTTTCAAAAATGGTGATGATATTCATTTTAGCTCAATAGTTTTAAAAACACACAAAAAATTTGAAAAACACATAATTTTTTTTGAAATAAATATTTGAAAATACTAAAATTCAAAGGTTCCCTCCCCCACACTTAAATGATGCAGTGTCCACAATTAATTCAATTGTATTTAACATTTAATTATAGTTTAATTTGAATCACAACAATCAAGAAAGATATATGGAGAGGTACAAACTGACTTATTGGTAGTACAATGTTGAGTTAAGCTCCTAAGTGTTACGCATATAAAAACCTACAAACAAAGGTAGATAATAAAACATAATAATTTTACTAAAAGAAAATTAAAATTGAAACAGAATGAGAATAGAAGGATAGAGCTTGGTTTAATCCCCCATGCGGGCCCTGGGTTTTGACTGCCTCGATATGGGCAGTTTCAGTTGGTTATCCCCAATCCGATGGTGGGTGATGTTTTTTTAATATGAACCACCAGAACTTCTTCTTTCCATCTTGAACTTCTTCCTTTTTGTTGAGGACTATATGGATAAAGTACACCAAATCCACCCCCATGAAAATGATATTCATCTTGTATGGTGGGGTTATGATAAAGAATGAGTCCTCTTCTTTATTGGTTTCCAATTTCACAACTTCTTCTTCGTTCTCCAGCGGTTCCTCAATGTATGCCACATCAAAAGAATAATAAATGAGAGAATCAGAAAGTAATTCAATTTGAATAATATTAAAACATTATGAATCGATATCAAACTCTTCCCTTTCAAATTAATCATCATGTGTATCTATTTCCTCATGGAAATACTCTTTGGTATCCTCTTGAACTCACTCCAATAAGTGTTCATCTAGTTCAGAGAGCCCCATATTTTTCTTATGATGTGTATCTTCTTTTTCTTCCTCATCCTTCAAGGTAATCCATGTGTTATCCGAATCTGAAAATTCAAAACAATTAGAGGTGATAATAAATTCATATTCTATACAATCATAACGAAAAGAGTTAATAAAAACATTATCTCCCTTAAGTGGCTCGACTTCATTTGATTCTTTAGTGGAAAGTTCATCTTGGAGTTGAATTTCACTAGATAGAGGTAGGTAGTTAAGCTCCTCCAACTTCTCTTTAAATTCCAATTCTTTGGAGGTTCCTTCCTTTAATGGTTCTTGATCTCCCACACATAGCTCAGTAGTAAATTCTTCCTTCTTGGCCTCCTCAGGTTCGTTCGTAGGTTCTGGTTTCTCCATCAATGCACCAACATATTCAAATGAAATATATGCTTTTCTCTCTAGTTGTTCTATGTCTTTTCGAAGTTCTTTCATCTGAACTATATCATAACTAGCCTCATCTACTTGTTCCTCTTGTGGATAATTTTTCCATGAATTAAAGAAATAATCATTTGAAAACATTATGTAAAAATATTTTTTATGTGTTTTTTTAATTTTGAAAAGTGTCGGATATTTTTTATTAGATTGTGGCACTACCTCCCCGACAACGGTGCCATGTTTTGACACATGCCTATCGTGGGGTGTGGAAAAAAAATTATTTACTATGTTAAAATATAGTATAGTAGTTATCCTAAGTTGTCTCTAGAGAGCAGTGCACAACAATCATGTTTGTCACTTTGTATTTGAATTTGTTTGATTTTGAAAACAGTGAAACAAAACTAAAGAAATAAATAAAGTTCAAGGTTTAAAACAAACTGAAAAGTAATTTGATTAAAAATAGTGATAATTATTGGGTGATAAGGTTGGGATTGGTTTTTCAATTGCAATGTTATCATAGTTCTTATTTATTCATTCCTCTTTTATTAAATTTATTAAAATGAGATTTCACAATCGCTTCCTCTCACTTATTTGTTTAATGATGTTGGGGAGATTAAACCTTAATAATATCTTATTTTCGTATAATCTCTATCCTTTTGTGAAATATTTTTATATAATAACCTCAATTGATTAATGAAATTCCCAATCAGGTCTTGTTTATCCCAAACAATCTTGAATACTCAGTACAAATCTCACATGTACTGACGATCACCAAGTACTTCACCACTATGTTCTAATATATTCCATCTTATATAGACCATAACCTAGTGAGGTATATAATTATCATTAAACAAAGAAATAATAACAACATAATATAAAATCAAATACAATTGCACAAGATAATATAATTTGTTATTACTATTGAAACCAACTTCATAATAGAGAAAACATTTTATAACATTAAGCGCATGAACTCAAAAATTACAAAATGGAAAACCTAACCTTCCCAAATCACTCATAAGATTTACCCCAACATGGTAAGGGTAATTTAGTAGAAGTGGGAAGATGAATACATTACAAAACTAAAAAGAACAAAAGAAATAATAGAAAGAACCAAAAGTTTCTCCTCCGTAATCTGTCCACCAGAATTTCAGCTTCAGTTCTCCCACCCCCTGGTAGAATGAGGCCAAGGTCACTTATTATAGGAGGTGAGGAATGGAGTTGGCCATCCACCCACAAATTTTGAAAGCATTTTGATCCATGTGGAAGGAGTTATGGACGATTTAGTAGACTTGACTTATTCTGGCCGCCAAACACTATTCCACCAACCCTTCTTTGACCATTGAATTGGTGGCCTTAATGAACTCATTTCTACCTGAAATTTTATGTGAAGATGCATCGTCAAGTTTTCTTTCTGAACCAGCTATAATAACTCCCTTTGGTGGTCGGTTGGCCGAGATATGATTCTTTGAATGAGTCATGGTCTATTCTGCCGGCCAGAATAACTTTTCACATTGACCGAAATTTTTGGGCATATAGAAATTCGAATTGGAACTTGGTCCAGAAGAATAATATATAGCTAAAGAAAAATTTCATCCTAATAAAAGGAATCTAATTAATTGGATCACAATTTCAGGATTTATGATCGAAATACAGAGGCATCATAAAGCAGTTAAATGTCCAGAATTAACCACTTTTCACATTTAAGCTCAAAACTCTCCAAAAGTCAGAAAATGATGCAAATATGATCAAATTGATTAATGGGAAGGGACTAAATCAGTTAAAAACATATGTATAAATATGAAAATATGAGCTCTATCAGAAATATAAAAATATTTCCTACATAATTGTATTTTATTAATATTTTTTAGACATTAAATAATTTAATTTAATTATGACACAATGTTGATGCAGTAATTACCTAATTAATGAAATATTAAAATAATTGATATTATAAAAATCCAAATAAATGTAATTTGAGACTTTTTATGAATTTAACTAATTTTCTAGGTTAATATGGTATCTTAGGGTTAGTTAGATGATTTTTTTTCAAAGTAATAATGGTGTTATGAATTTAGAAAAAACAAAATACCAAATAGTGTCAAAATTGACATAAAAGAGTTTTTAAAACGAATATTATATTATTAACTGATATTCTATTCCTAAAAATATTTGGTTCAGCCAAAGGAATTATATAATGAAAGATGTATCATTAATGAACAACTTGGTAATCTCTTTGAAGTATATAGTAAGTTTATTAACCATATAATATAAAAATACAAAGAGACATGGTAAATGTCAAACTATTTAACTAAGAGTTAAATTTAAAAGATAAAGTTAATATAGTGACCCAAACCAATCTAAAACCTATTGGTTGAGTGTTTGTCTACCCATAACCACCTTATCCTTTAAATAATCTATTTTTAGACACTAGAAACTAAAAATTATTTTGTTATAAAATAATATTTCTAGCTTTTCCTAAGGTTCCCCTCACCCATCTTATAAAAGGGAACCCCCCCTACTCTCTGATTCACATCTTCAAAGCATTTTTTCTTAGAAAAAAACTTCCCAACTATCCTCTAAACTTCCCTCACTTAATCCAAGAGTCCTTCCTTTAGTCAGAAAGCCAACTTAAGGATCCCTTTTGATCAAATGAAAAGGAAGAACCCAAAGAAGAGGTAAAAATCTCCCCACCTCCTTCAAGTTCCTTTCTTCGTCCACTTCCCTTTTCTTTATTGTTTCCATTATAAAATAATAAATCCAGTATATTATATATACTGTGATGTTATTATAAATATTGTACAACCAAATTAATTAGTCTATCCATCCTTTGAATGACATGTCACCATACGTGCGTACGTATGGCTTACCATCTCCATATCGTGGTGTAATTTTTATTCAATACATTATTATTTGGATGGGTATAATAATGATGTGTAATTGATGTAAATAATAAATATAACATGATAATTTTTTTTATGTATGATATAAAATCCAATTATATATTATTTTAATATCAAAGGAATGATATTGTCGCTCGTGCATACGTACAGATTACCGTCTCCATGAACGCGATAAGGTTCATTCCCCATCATATTCATTCAAAACTAATTTTCATTAGAAGATTAAAAATAATATTTAAAGACTTGATGTCATTCTGGATATAAATAAGATACATCCCATCCATAACAAATACGACTCACATAAAAAAGAATATAAAGGAAAATGAATCCGTTAACACCCGAAACAACGATAATATAAAGATATTATTAACAAAGCGATGTTAAAATATCATATATGATATAATATTAATGTATATGATTCTTGTATAATTTAATAAAAATTATTTCACCATTATACAGGAGGTTAACCTACCCTCGACCAAGGAAAAGTACAAGGTAATGGTTTATTTCACAATCTCTTCATTATCCGAGGTTGTTTATACGTTATTATCTACTGAGACCTCTTTATCATCCACATCCATGTTTCTTAAAAATGTATTTCAAAACATTATTACTATTTTATAGAATATGTGTTAAAGTCATTTATACCCTTGTTTGACTTTTTATAAGATTTTTATAAAGGAATCTTTTGTTGTTTTCCAAACAAGGTCCTTTTTAGCCTTTTCGACAAAATTAAGGTAAGAATGTTTTTTTAACTTATACGGTGGGTGCGGCTATTTTCTACCATTATAAAATAGTCAAATCATTAAATAAAATATTATAAGAATATTTTCAAATTAAATGTTTTCTTTTATAATTATGTGACTTTTAAATGACTTCAAAAAAGAGATATTTCTCTGAAATAGTTTTTATTTCATCAATGTCAACATCCTTTGATGAATTTTAAGTTTATTTGAAGTTGATTTATTATGATACAAAACATCTATATTTTATTGAAGGTTTTGTGATATGTTTGATGGTGGATGTGTTATTTTTATACCATTCCTGGTTTATGGAGAAAGTATTTACATTTCGTATGCTAGTTTTAATACGAATGTATATGTTATGAATAAACCTGTTTATATGAGGAATGCATTGGACTTAGTAAGTGAAGGGTGGAGCCCGCTATATCTCCTCGATGCATCGGTAGGTATCATGAGACAAAATAGTGTCTTGGAACAAGGCCTTGAAAAAATATTATTTTTAGTCTTGGCACAAGGCCTTGACTATACGATTATGATAGTCTGGCATTATGCATTCCATCATTATGAAAGTGGTTATTGATATTGCATGTGATTATTCAACTAGTAGAATATCCATGTGAATAAGTAAATGGAATTATTTCATTCTATTTTTTCCATATTATGCTGAAGTTCATCTTTAAAATTCTTTTGTTTTAGTTATACACTGCCTTAAATGTTTATTCTTATTTATGAAATTTTTCGCTATATTGTTATCCTTACTGAGCATCTGAGCTCACCCCTTTCTATGTTTTATTTTTCCTAGGATGTGAAGAAGTATTGTATGACTGACCTATAGGGATAGTCTGAGGGGATATGAGTGTAGAGTATGGAGACTATGTTGTTGTAGTTTTTCACTTTATGATGTAATATAAGACTTATGAATGTATCTAGTGTTTCTAAGGCTACTAAACTAATCGGTATTTTGAGACTTGATCTTTGGTGATCATGAAAATATTATGTATTAATGCATCGACTCTAGGTAATTGGGGTCTGGGCATTACAAACATGGGTGAGTGAATAATTGTACACTGATCTAGAACGCATGTCATATACATGCCATGATGTACATTCATGTGCAAAATTGTACTAAATTTAATGGAATTGTACAATCCATGTGTTCAACCCATGAGTACTTGAACACATGGCCTGAACAAAATTGAAGACATGGCCATGAGTAATGTACCATGATGTATAGGCCTGTACAGGCCATGAGACAATCCATGATGTGCATGCCTATATAGGACATGGCTATGTGACAAGCCACATGCCACAAGTAATATACAATGATGTACAAGTCATGTACAAGCCACGCGTTCTATTTTTGAAGAATTGAACACAAGGTTTGTACATTAGTGTGGACAATATCATATCAGGCAGGCCTTTGAATTCATAGCTATCCCTGCAATACAATATCACCCTTATAGAAACATGGCTCTTTTTTGTTTAATGAAATAATTAACACATGAATGTAGAGTGAAAAATCATAAAAAAAATAAAATATAATAATATTACCATATTGAATAAAAAAATTGAAAAAATTATCAAAAAATAGATAAACCAATATGAAAAAACACAGTAAAGAAGGAAGATACCAATGAATTGGGAAAGATATCCCACTAATCAAAGGTCAGAGTTTTGGTTTTCCCATGGAGACCCATATTGAACCTATGAGAGTTTGGTAGAGACCATTCATTGGATACTTATTTTCAAGAAATGGATCAACCATTGTGGTGAACTTCCTTTTTTTCTTTCGACAAAGGTAGAGGTGAACGTCCTTTTTTATTTAAAAATAGGTAGTGCCTGGACAACATGAAAATAAGCATTCAAGGATAGCCTTTTATTTATAAAAAATGTAGACTAAGCGTTAGGATTGAAATAATAACTTGAAGAAGGTACCCACAATATCAGATTCTGTTAGTCAGTGGGACTAACCGTATCAATAACACACCTTCTAGAAATAATCTCCATGATCATGAAAACAAAGTTGCACACATCTGATTTGGTAGTTAGATGTCCAGTCCATGCATACTCAGGAGCACATTATCCATAAGTATCCATCACTATTGAAGAAATAAGGGTATTATCTATAGTTGGACCATTCTTGGAAAGGCTAAAATCAGATATATTTTCTTTGAATTCATCATCCATAAATATGTTAAATTCATTGAAATCATGGTATATTACTTCCGAGTGAATCCGTTCTAGTAAAATCGGAAGATGAGTACTATGAAACATGGGTGAGTGAAGAATTGTACAGTTAGATTGAACACATGGTATATATATGCCACGATGTACAAGCATGTGAATAATTTTACAGAATTGAACAGAATTGTACATTCCATGTGTTCAAGCCATGAGTACATGAACACATGGACTATACAGAATTGAACACATGGTCATGAATAATGTTCCATGATGTATAGGAATGTATAAACCATGTGATAATATATTATTTATAGGCCTGTACAAGCCATTACTATGTGACAATCCATGTGTCACATGTAATATACCTTGATGTACAGGCCTTCATAGGCCATGTGTTCAATTTTTGAATAATTTGACACATGGATTGTACATCGGCATGGAAGATTTGAGCACAATCAGGCCAGTAAAATTCATAGTTCCCCCTACAATACAATATCATCATTATAGAAACATGGGTCTTATTAGTTTAATTAAATGAATACATGAATAAGAAGTGAAAAATCAAAATAACAAGAAGCAAATATAATATTGTTACCATATTGATTTTTTTAAAAAATATTATCAAAAAATAGATAATCCAGTATGAATAGAATCAATAAAGAAGGTAGATACCAATGTATGGGAAAAGGTATCCCACTAATCCATAAAAATCCATGAAGAAACCACATAAATTACATAGGTTGTAATTGAATTCATATTGAATATAAATTGAATCAAATGATAGATTGAATGCATATTGAATATAAATTTTATATTGAAACTTGTACATGGAATGAGACTTTATAGGGAGTTTGGTCAATCTATATTTCAAAAATAATTTCTCATTTATCATCACGGTCCTCCTCCTCTTGTTCAAAATCAAAGGCGAAGTGTAGCAAGTAATTTTCAAGTGTAAAGATTTGAGTTCTTTTCAATTTAACTGTGTATTAGAGATGAATAGATTAAATTTACTCCTTGATAACTCCTTTTTAGATGGGTTTCATCACTTTTATGATGATTGAGAGGTTTATTTAATCAATAAAATATGTAATGTACAATAGAGGCGTTCACTCAGCATTCGCAACCAGAAATTGGGGAACAATGATATAAATTTCACTTTTTTTGCCTCTAAAGAGTTCTTCACAACCTAATTCATTTACATTTTACTCAAAATTAAAATTTTCCCTTATTTCATCAATATTTTGAGTGTAGTGGGAGAATATGATCTTAAAAATAATGTTTCCTACCAAATGCGTTGACATTCACAGATGATAGAGAAAGAATGACATCGATGAACTGAAGGGGTGGCCGGTGAAGGGAAACATACCTAGTAATACATAAAATAGGTGGTGATGCAATGAGGGGTGATGAACCATGGGGTGGTGATTGGTGACCCGAAAAAATAGAGTACGTGAATTTGGGGGTGAAAGGTTATATTTCTTTCGAAGATGATGAGAATTGGTATGCGGGTTCTTCGATAAAAAATTGGGGGTGCATGGTCTAATTTGGGGGTGCATGGTTTTTTAATATTTTTTTAATTAAATTCACATCTTTAATAATTATTAAAATGATAATATGAATAAAAATAAAAAAAATTACAATATATTATAACATATTTATTTATTGGTAAAAAAATATTGGTATAAGAATGTTAAAGTAACAGATACAACTTTAAGTAAAAGATTTGTTAGTATTAAACAGTTAGTACTGAGAGATTAATTTGTTGGTAAAATTTTTTTTGGTACTTATAATTAATATCATCAAAATATTATATCTATTTGATTACTTGTGTGTACCAACGTATGTTTTATCTATCACTGATTTTCTGTTGGTATATGTTATTTTTCTTTTAGTGGGATGTGATGTCACATTTTCCTAAAAGTAAAGAAATTAGGATGAACCAAGAAGTATAAGTGTTGGTGGCTCCAAGAATCCACCATAGTTTATATTATCAACAACCTTGAGTAGTTGATCTATATTTTTTGGTCAATTTGGAAAGTCTAGGAATGCAATATCTTCATTCCATTCAGCCCCTAAGGCTTATCTTTCAAGTGGGAAGTGTGGGATCTTTACCCCATAGGGGACCTACTATTTAGTTGGATACATCCAAGGTGGTAGAAATTTGATACCATGGACATGAAAGATGTAGTGGTTAATCTTATGGGAAATGATAGTTTAGGGATGATACTCTAGGTGGTGGTAGGCCTTGGGAATATTTATAAGGGAGGTAGTTTCATGTATGGGAGCATGTTCCTATGAAATCTAAGACAATTCCATAATGTTTTAGAGATACCATTGTTATTTTATTGTTTATAGTGATCAATTTATTTAATACAGGCACCTCACATTCATTTATATCTTCTTATATTATAGATTTAATGAATATTCCATCTAATCTTATTCCTAAAATTATGTAAATAACCACATCACCTGGGTGAAAAATGAGCAAGGATTATGATGTATTTCTTATATTGTCTCCAAACTAGATGTGGAGATATAATGGGAACTGTAGTATAAAAAATAGCATTCATGTATGGTTTTTAACATAATTTATTTCTATAACTGACATTGAAAACCTTCCCTAGATGAGTAATAAACATTAATTTTTTAATAATCATTATTTAAATAATTTCCCTAGTGTTTTTAATATTGTTTTTTCAATATACGATGTTAAAAAAAATTTCTTACATATTTTTAACATCATTTTTAAAAAAACAATGTTAAAAATAAAAAAATTAAATCACAAAAATGTGGTATTTCAATTTTTTATAGTGGGAGTTTCAATTTTTAAATTTCTACTTAAAATATATAACACTGTGTTTCACTATTTCATGCATGATATATATATTTTCACTTTCCACCTTTATTCATTTCAGATCCTTTCCTTCAATTTCCATCTTTGTTCCACTATCTCTTCATTCAACAATTACAATATAGTATTTATAATTATTCTCCTATTATTTAATTTATTTATGATTAGTTTTATTAATTTATATACTTGTTCATGATTAATTTTTTATGATGAATAATACTTTTTTAGATTAAATTAAAAATATAAAGTATCTTCATGATATTTAGAATTCGGAGTCTGAAATACCTTACCAGCAACATATTTGGTTACTTCATGAGTTATTTAACTAAAATGAAAGTAATTCAGTGGAGACTACAGTATGAATGTTATTAAATAGAAGCTTTAATTTTCATTTTCTAGATTTCATTCAGTTTCTGAAAGTTTCTACTTAATCAATCTTGCATTTTTTAAAGAGTGTAATCTAAATTGAAATATATTTTTAAAAATAATAACTTTTGACATCAGTTATTTAATAATCAGCCTTTAATTTATTTTGAAATATTTTTTTATGTTGGTTTTAAAAAATTATGTTAAAAATATATATTTAATTTGTTTCTAACACTAATATCCCCTAAAAATAGATGTTAAAACCCCCAAAAAAATTGATGTTAAAAACCAATTTTTATACTAGAAATACTTCCTTATTCTTGAAATGGATCACTCTGATGTCATTATTAGAATGGTTTAATTGATTGACATTAATTAAATCATTTATTTTTATCATTAGAGTGTGAATTTACTACCCCTAATGGTGTATATCGTATATTTAATAGAGATTTTTACCCGTATTCTAGTAGAGTAAGAACTCCCTTCCTCAGTGTTGGTAGATTGCCATGTTTTATGTTATCTCTTCTAGTCGAGACTGATGATATGAGATTTGGTATTGAGACTCCTTCCATAGTTTGGTTGTTTTTGGGAGTGTTCCTAGATGAATTCCCAAGGTTTCCTCTTGAGAGAGAAGTTAATTTTTCTATTGATCTATTTCCTGATACATAGCCGCTTTCATTAGCTTCTTATCATATCTCAGCATATGGGTTAAAAATTTGAAAATCTGGTTGGATGGATTGGAATCTAAAAGATTCATTCATCATAGTGTGTCTCCACATGCCACTTCTATTCTATTTGTAAATAAAATAGGTGTGAATATTTAAATTTGTATCAATTACAAAAATAAGAATTTAGTGACCATTTAAATATTAATACCCCTTTCCCAGAATTGATGACATCTTTGATCTATTGAAAGGGGAAACACTGCTCTTAAATATTGAGCTCCAAACCATCATAGTATGAGGGAGTATGATATTTCCTAGGCTACTATTTGATGTAGGTACGGTCATTATAAATATATTGTGATTATATTTGGTTTAACCAAAGCTCCTACGATATTTAGGACACTCATGAACTAGATATTTTATCAATACCTAGGCTCATTTATCATGGTATCTATAGATTAAATTTTAGTTTATTCTAAATAGAATAGAAGTATGATCATAATTTTAGATTTTCTTTTATAACTCTCTATGACCATCACCTTTATGAAAAGTCATCAAAGTGTAAATTTTTGATCTAGTAAGTTATTTTGTAAGGATATGTAGTGTTGTAACAAGTAATTTTAGTTCATCTTGAAAATGTGAGAGTTTTTATGTCTTTGGAAGAACCAAAAAATATCTTTTAGATATAAATATTCTATGGTATAGTAGGTTATTTCCAGTGATTGTCCATTAAATTATTTAATATAAAATCACCCTTGAATACTCTCACTGATAAGGGAGTTATGTTTTAACAGATACCAAAATTACTAGTATGTTTCAATGATTTTAATAGTATTTGGCATCATCCCCTATTCTAAATTTATCTGTGGATGAACATAGATACATCATTTATTATGATATATCTGTTATGGGATTATTTTTTGTTCCTTTATGGGGTGATAAATTTGTGGAATATATATCTCAATAACCTTAGAAACATGATAATAATTACCCAACCCATGAACTTGAGTTAGAAGTATCTATGCATGCTCTTAAATTTTTTTGAAACTATATTTTTGGTAGATATTCATGGTTTATTCTAATCATAAATGTTTGAGTTACATTTCTTATTATAAATATTTTAATATCAGGTAATAGATATTGGTGGAATAACTTTAAGAATTTTATTTTGACCTCACTTATACACCGAGAAAGGGGAATGTGGTCAATGAAGATATTAGTGGGAAGTTTCTTTCACAAGATTTTAAAGAATCTCACGATGAATGGAACCTAATGACACTCTTTTCTTAGATAAACCTGGATGTGGATTAATAGAATGGTAATTGTTCCTTTGTAATATAAAGTTGAAACCTTGTCCTCTTGAGATTATTTTTTAGGATACATTAGGGCATGAGGTGTGCCTATGTGTCAGGGGGATCATAAAGGCTTGGGATACCACCAATGATTGGCCTCTATCTCTTGAGGGAATTAATTATTTTAAGAGTTGTGATGTGGTTCTTCTATCCATGAGGAAGGTGTTGATGAATAATTTTCATCAGTCTCAGTGGAAAGTGCATCCAATAACCACCAAGATGTTTTAGGATATGATGTGTTAATACTGGTTTCCTAGTAAGAGATGTGGAATCATGTATTTTTTGTCATGATATTATACCTATCATTAGGTTAAATCTAGGAATTATAAACCATTTGGTTTGATCTAGACACTTCCTATAACCACTTATAAATGGAATGAAATATCCACGAACATCATTTTTGGGTTGCCTTATACCCTTCACTGAAATAATTCTATCTAGGTAATTATTGATTGATTAATGAGATCATATCACTTTATTCAAATTAAAGATATTATTAAATTAGATGATCCTGGGAAGTTTTATATGTGTTAAATCTTGATCTTTCATGAGGTTACCTATACTATAATTTTTGATAGAGATACCTAGTCTAACTTCAAATTTTGGAAAGGCCTCCAATAGGTGATGTGATTGGAAGTTAAGTAAATCATGACTTACCATCTACAAATGGATGAGAATATGAAGCATGAAAACTAGATTCTAGAGGATATTCACTATGATTATATTTTTGAATTTAGAAGATCATGGGATACATGCCAACTGATAATTGAGTTTATATATAAAAATAGTTACTAGTGTTCTATTAAGATGAATCATTTAATATATTTTTATGGTTGACCATGATGGTCTCTATTTGTTGGGATGAGGTGGGTGATACTTATCTAGTGGGACCAATTATTATCTAGGAGAAAACTAGTAATATCCATATTATTCAATAGTGATTAGTTATGGATTAGATGTTATATAAAGATTATTTGGATTTTTATCACAATCCATTAATATTTTTGGTTGGTGACTAGGTGTTCTTAAAGGAATCACCCCGGTTAGGTCACTGAAAATTCAAGAAGTAAGGAAATATCACACAAAGTTATGTGGGATTATTTGAGTTCAATAAAAGGATTAGAAAGGTTTAATATTGGTTTGAGTTTCCTCTATATTTAATGAAAATTCCAAATGTCTTACATGTATAGAAATTAAATAATTACCAACTTGATTCCTCCCATATATTGAACTGGAAGAGATTGAGCTGGAGGCGGGCATCTCAAGGAATGAGTAACCAATCCAAATTATTGTCTCTTAGGTTAAAGTTTTATGTGGGAAATTCATTCTGTTATTTTGGGTGTTATAGAAGCTAGTGAGTGATTATTATGAGACATTGGAGTAATACTTATTTACGAGGGAGTATAGGCCTCCCCTATTTGTTCATTATCTATCTTCAAGATTAATTTCTTTGGATAGAAAGTGATATTATGTGGAGTTTTTTATACCAATTATGTCATTTTTAGGTATGAAAATATTGTTTAATTTTTTTTATTCTTTCTTTTTATTTTGTATTTTTTTGGGAAATGGAGAAGTTTTACATGTCATACAATTTGTGCCCAATTAGTGTAAACCAATCCACCTAGAAGTGTTGGGATAATAATAAATTTTAGAGGTGATCACATGGGTATGTGTGATTTGAAATTAGATGTGGCTAAACAATGAAGAATCTCCTAGGTGTTTCAAGTTCCATTCATAAGTTTGGTTCAGGGTTTAGTAAACTATTCTTACAAACCATGAGATATAACTAGGCTCATTAAAAATTAACTTTACCCTTATATACTCAAATTGGTTTAAAATATTCCCCACAATTTCTTCTCCCATTTGATCTCCCAGGCCCCTCATGCATCATACTCCACTTATACTATCTTTTGGATTGATATTTTATGGATATCTCACCCCATATCAATTTAATATCATCAATCATATATCTTATTTTCAATTCCTTGTTTATGTTTTGTTGTATTTTATGGATTCCTACCTTACCTAAGGCCATGGAGGCCTAGGTTTTTATTTTCTAAAATTTTAGGTGAGGAATTTTAGGGCTTATAACTTGCATTAAAGACCACTCTCCCTAATTTCTTAGCATATTACCACCTTTGAAAAGTTGTTTCCTTAGATTAAGGAAGGTGGTTTCATGAGATACGTTTTTTAGATGATACATTGGTTCTTGATTACATTTAAATGACTATTTTAAATTTTTTTATTCATGTTATAAAATATTTTAGGAATGATATATGTGATATAGTTTTATAAATTTTTATCTTTTAATATGGGTAATTAAATTGTTTTTAAATGAAATTTTACATATAAAAATGCAATGCTACTCTGTACATGTTTGATGAAATGACTCTTTAAAGTGTAAATAGTTAAAATGTGGAATTTAAAAATCTTTTAAAAGGTTACGAAACATGGGAACTCCAAGTGATTGTGTGGGAACCTAGGACAAGTACCAATGGGATTTTGATATACTCTACTAAGCATTAGATTACACAAATAACTATAACACCATGATGAATCAGATGAAAATTTACCACTAGGAATTTTCTTTAGCTCTCCTTAGTGGCATGAACATGGTTGTATTTGATTGGTGTGAATAAAAGGAAGTATTAGGATCTTAGTGTTCCATTGATCTTATGGACCTTTGGGTTTCTTCTATGGTTCTTATTTTTGGAATACTTTTTTTATTTGGATTTTGATTTTATAATTAAACTATTATAAATCTTGTACTGTGTTACATTATATTTAAAATTTCAAAAGTATACTTTCATATATATTATTATTCCAACTATCATGGTTTATTTATCAAACAATGACTTTTTGTGAAATACTTTCTATTATAATTCTAGGATAGTTATTACCACACCCAACATACAATTTATGAGTGTATATAAACCTTATTTTTAGTAATTTAGGTAAAGTTAATTCACCTATTATATAGTTGGTGTATGTTCTTGAATTGTTTCTTGGTTGGTAGTGGTGACATGGGGAAGGGTTAACCTTTGTGTCACATATAGATATGTAGTGATATTTTTGGTTCATTTTGGTTTTTATTTTTAACCTAAACCCTTATACTTCTACAACATCTTCTCTTCCTATAGAGACCTAGGCTTCTTATAAAATAGATATTACATAATTTTAAATGAATATTCATTACATTACATGAACAAATGACCTATTACCATTATAGTTCAGTGCCTTTGGAGACTTAGAACATGTAACAACACATCTTTTCATGAAGGTATGACTAATTTTTTGGTTTAAAGTTATTTAAATAGAATTTTTAATGTTAAATAATGAATTAACTTGGGTCACAACGGTGTATGGGGATTGTTCATAGCATGGAACCCCATATTTTGGAGAAACAACTGGTCTACACGGTCAGTAGAAACCATTCCACCCAACCCGCATTGTCTCTACTAACAAAGAATGGGTAAACCAGAGGTGCAATAAGAGACACATAGTTTTTTATGAAACATTGTTCCACCTGGTGTAGGGATATGTGAGAAACTACAGGGTTTTATAAATGGTTTTTTTCATTGTTTTCACATTTTTAGTGAAACCATTCTCCTTAACCATGCATGGTCAATCTTTTGGGTAGAGACTTGAGCGTGATTTGTGTATTGTTTGGGAAACCATGAACCTTAACCCTGATCCCCCTATTTTGAGTATGATATTAATTTTTTTCAATAATTAAATCTATTTATTTATTTTATATTCTCTCCAAAGAATTCCAGTGGCTGAGGTTATTCTTCTTCTCTTGTATCTTCTCCTCCCCCTAAAACTAGGCATTGAGGTAACCCTATGATCTTAAGTCCAAATAAAGACCAGAAGGAAGAATTGGATAGCTTAAGGTGATCTCTCGATTTCTCTCCCTTCCTATATAAGTTTATCTTTATATAATTTGTGTTATTTAGGTGCAAGATCTTTTTCCCTATTTTCAGGACTTTGGAAGATTTCTTCAATTTCTCCAACTTACTTCAAATCAGAGGCCTTCATAGGATGAGGAGTAATAAATAACCCTAAATTATGTGGTCTTGTCAATTTATTTAAGAGTTTTTTTGTTTTCATAGACTTTATGTTATTCCACACGTTGGACTTTTCCACATATCACCTTTTAATTGAGTTATTCATATTAAAGATTCCCTCGCAACTTGTTATATGACCGTTCAATGCTGTTTAGTTAATTAGAGGATGTTTACCTTACTTAAAGTCACCCCTTAGGCGTGTCAAATTAAATCTCCATTTGTATTTATTGGCTAAAGTACTCATAACACTTTTTAGGTGTTTGTATTGGGTTATATAGTGAATTTCAATATATTATTTAACAGTTTAATGAACCCAATGCACCTTCTAAGTGCTTATCAAAACTTATAATTAGAATTTTCCATTTAGGTAATTTACTTTTTGACCATCACTCCTTCAAAATGACTCTTGGGATTTATAAACTAAAATTTCATGTTTTAGTGAAATAAATTGCTTTGATAATATAAGATGGTTCATTCATGATGGGTTGCTTTTCCTTAAATTAATAGACTGATTTAAATGGAATGAATTGTAAAGGGTGGAATGTCCATGCCTACTAATGAATATATTGTTAAATGTTTATTATGAATTGTAGTACCTTATTGAAATTGGACTTGACCATTGAGATACATGAGACATAATACCTCATGTATTTTATTATAAATATGAATAAGACTTAATAAGGGTCATGGTATGATGGTAAAAGATCTATTGGTCATGAAATTTACATTCTCCCTTACATCAGGTGTCAGTCATGATGTCTCACACCACTGACACTATTTGGATAGTTAGCGTGACACATCACATCCCTTGCTTAGAGTGTTGACATGATGACACATTCACCATCTTGAGTGATGAGCATGTGGTCTCCCACTCATTATGATATGTATGGAATATACCCTATTTCTTGAGAATGTTGGGTTTTTAGGCAAGTTATGGATGTTTTAGTTATGCCCCAGTCTAGTAATCCTAGTATTACAGGTATTTGGCCACTTACATCTACATGTACTTGGTCTATATAGGCGGATGCAATATATAAATATTATATATATGTGTATACTACTATTATTACTTATATATATATATATATATATATATATATATATTGATCAGACCCTCATTCCAGCTATGAGATGAAGCAGGTAGATCCACTAGGTGTCCTCTAGGAACTTGAGCAGACTGATTATTTTTTTAGCACTTGTTTATTATTGTATTTATACCTGTATACTGTTTAGTTTCAAGAACTTCTTGGATTACTTTTAGATACCATTAGTGGTGGACTAAGGGGATTTTATCTCACACCCAACCTGGGCTCCCTTTATTACCAAATAAGATTATATGACTACAAATATGGATAAGGTAAAGTGCCCTAAATTAGAGCTTTGTTATGATTTACCTTTATATGGAGCATAGGAGCCGAGGACCGAGCACATGGTCAAGATGCAAGAAGAGAAGCATTTTGTTTTTTTTGTTTTTATATGTCATGATTGTATATTCCAGCCCCTTGTTCCAATTTTGTATGTCAACATGCCATGCATCCATGTGTATGACACTGCCTAGTGGATTTTTAATATTTCTCAGTTGCTCAATTATTTATTTTTCCATTTCTTATTTATTATGTTTTCTTATTCACATGCTTTTACTGTTGAATTTTTATGGTTATATCCACTATTCTACTATGATATGAGGGTATAGTCTCCCCACTATACCAAATTTACACCCACACTGCTATTTGGAAGACTCTAGCATATGAGGAGGCAATCTTGAGGCCATGTGACCCACCATAATGGGGCATATGTTTAGTGAATCCCGGGTCGGGATGTTACAAAGATGTATCAGAGCCTAAATTGTTTCTTTGTCATACTGTTTGGGTTATAAATAGGAGACTAGGTGTTAAAGGAATTTGGAAATTAACATGTTCTTGGACGTATCTAACCCATGTACAGGGGAAACCCAAATTACCTAGGATAGGTTTTTATAGTTATTGTTTATGCCATTTATAGTTGATACGACTTCACCATTGGGTGAAACACTTGTTTCATGGTGTTATTATTATTTTTTTTATTAGAATGAGATTTTTTCCACCATGGAATAATGAAATGAGGGAAATTCTGATATACACATCATTATAGGCACAATAAGACTAATATTCCAAGAATTTTGGAATTTCACATATATTTTCAGCATGCATTTTCCTATTTCATATTGATAATTCCTTGATTATGTATTGAAATGTGATTACGTTATTGTAGGTACTTGAATAAATAATTGATACATAACGTTCCTACCTTAACCTAAAAGTGTTTTCTATATAGGTTAAAGTAGACACCTTAGGAAGTAAATTATAGCATGTTGAGCCATGAAACATTGGTCTCATGGGATGAAACATGTTATGGAATGGGTTAAGTGAACAAATTATTTTGGTTCATTAGGAGTATGGGATCTTATGGATTAGAAATAGTAATCCACCTAATTCAACCATTTAATGTGATTTAAATATTTGAACAGGAAAAATCTAAAGTTAATATGACTTGTAAAGTGAAATTAGTTATCCTATACATTTGGAAACTTGACTCATACCTAAAACCGACCTTAGTAGTGGGTAGATAAGGTGTCTATTATGTTATCATGGACTTTTTGGTCTCTTATACCATCTAGAACTATCTTTTAGAGCATTAATAGAGGTGTGATCATTTCTATAGGAAATCTATGCACATTTCCTATTTTTCTATCTGAAATATCTTCTAAACTTTTGAAATATCATATAAGGAATGCATTTGGAATTTTAGTATCATCCTTATATGAAGTCCTCTAGTCATAATCCCTAAAGGTGGTGAAGAACATGCTCCTAAGGTATAAGGCCTTGATCATAAAATGATTCTTCCAACAATTCCACCAATGTAAACCCTTCCTAATCATGATATGAAAACTGATTCCCAATTCTGAGAGGGATTTATATGTATGTTACATAATATACAAGATGTTTCTTGAACTGAGCTGAGTATCTCATAGTTGACTCATGAATTCCAAAAGCACCATCCTCCCACCTTGGGGGGGGGGGGGGTTGGAAGACCACACACTGATGAGTCAAGGATCAAATCCATTCTCTCTATATTCAATAATTTGGAGACAACTCTAGAGTGGAGGGTTAAGCTTGCAGATTATATGTTATACAATTCAGACAAGTGGTGGTGGGAAATTTATACCTAGGTGGATCGACACTATAATAAAGTCTTGGAATATTTCCAGATAATTTTCTATGAATATTTCTTTCCCTAGTCCCTGAGGGCTGATAGGGATAGATAATTCATGAACCTGCAGCAAGGAAGTGTTCCTGTTATAGAATACTCTTCTCATTTTACTAATCTACAACTATTCGATCCTACTCTAGTGGGTGATGACCTTATGATCTCTAGGTGATTTGAGGATGGGAGGGTATATTCCATCCAATCACATGTCAATGTATTTAGGAAGATCACAATTTATGAAATCATTAACCAAGCCCTTATTATAGAGAGAAATTTGAGGGAAGATGACAGAACGAGTTAGGGAAGCTTGAAACCTATATATATCAGTTCTTCTTATTCTCAAAGAAATATAAATTTCATGGTTTCTTAAAAAGGTACCAATAGACATGCTCTTCATGAAGACAAATTTCTGATATGTTAGTAGTTGGGAAGATGAGACTATGGTACATGCCAGTTACATGCAGTCCATCCTATGCCGGAGGATCAAGGCATCTGAACTTATACTGTATGAGTTACTATTATAGTAGATTCCACTTTAGCGTCTACTTTATTTGATATAAGCGCAACTCACTATTTTTTTTCTAAGACTATTATTGGAAGTACGATCCATGAGATTTAGAACATATGCGGAGTTATGATGCTAGATACCCTGGTAAGTATCCGATCAGAGGGTGTTAATGACTGTAAGGATTTACCCCTGGAGATAGGTGGGTACCACTTTGTACAGACTCTAATAGGTAAAACATTTTTTTTGGTAGAATAGTATTCCAACGAGATCACCTGTAGGATGGGAAGACCTTTCTCTTCAATTCCTTCATCAGTTTAACTCTACATTGAATAAAATGATAGTTATAGACCTTAACAACTATAATAAAGGAAAAAATTAGAGGGTTTATGAATTTATATCCAAATGGAAAGGTTTAAACCACTCACTCATCATCCCTATATCACTGGACAAATTTCTATAATTCTATGCTGAATTTTTTTGGGATGAGGTGCAGACACCCCTAATCATGGTGAAATATCCAGGTGGATTCCGTGAGTTTGAATAAACAACACAAAGTCTGGAGGATTCCATTCAATGGACCCAAGATAAGTCTCAAATCATTCGCTCATCAGAGGGAAAACAGCTTGGTAAGTAA
Source organism: Viscum album (assembly GCA_963277665.1). Classification (NCBI taxonomy): domain Eukaryota; kingdom Viridiplantae; phylum Streptophyta; class Magnoliopsida; order Santalales; family Viscaceae; genus Viscum; species Viscum album. Next base: position 23,459,492 of record OY728160.1, on the reverse strand, counting down.
GAAATAAAAATTGTTACCCACAAGCCTATAACAACACTCATTCAAGCACCTAGGAAGGTTTTGAACAACCTAGTTCCTCTTATCGAGTTTTAAAAACAACAAAATCTTCCTCAGTCAGAAGATACAATAGATTAGTGTTACTCAGAATAATAGGAAAAGTGGAATAAAACATACTGCTTCCAAAAAAAACAAGTCCTCAATTTTTTCTTTATATCCATGGACAATGACCTCCTCAAGCTTCCATAACCTAGGAATACCAATGAGGTCAACCTCACCAATCATCCCAACTAATGAGCTTTCTATAGAAGGCCAGGTTACAACATCCAAGATTTCTTTATCTTCAAAGAAATCTTCAAAAGCATGGTAGATTATAGATAGGTGATGTTGAATAACTTCTTGTAATAGTTGAAATATTTAACCACTTCCTAGTTAGAAGAAGAAGGTGATTGGAAAAAAGTTCTAGCTAGTCGTAGGCATAAGTTCAACAACTGGATGAATCAAAAGACAGTTGACAGAGATCATGCCACCCAAAGAGAACAAATTCACAAACTCATATTGGTTCCACCACCTAGGGAGGTGACATCAAATATTCTTCCTGAAGGTGGATGCGACCATCAGAAATAGGAAGATACACAGGATTAAGAGTCATATTCATCACCAACGCAAGATTTGACTATTATATATTTCTTTCTTATAACATTTGTAGCACATACATCACAACACCAAAAGAAAACGCCATTGGAGAAAGATTTAGTCTTTGGTTATTTAAACATAATAATCTTAGATTAAACCTTATTCGATGATGAATATTCCTCCGAGTATGAGTTCCCCATACTTGATCGAGGAACATGAGGTTGTATGCGAAGGAACTAAGGATACAACGGACAATAAGGACATGGTCAGACCAAATATTTTGGTCATGTAACCATAAGAGAAATATATATATCAAAGAATCATGTGAAAGTGATCCAAAAAGACCAATAGAAACATGGAGGTGTTCAAGAACCCTGTAGTGGTTATCTGTGCTCAGTCATCTTACACAACCAACTGGTAAGGGTATGATTGTTTTATTAGCCCAAAAAATGGGGAAGTTTAGTGTGACCTATGAAACTAGTAGAAGATGACCCCTCAAACTATGCATAAGTACCAGGTCTATCAGGATTAGATTTACCAGTTCTTAAACCACATAATAGGGAGAAAAATCAGTGTGGGAAGCACCGATATCTTGAAAAAAATTACAAAATTCTAAAACACTTGTCACTCATCCTAGCTAATCAATCAATTTTTTATGTGATCCATATTTCAAAAGAACTCATAGATCACTCTTTGAAGCCCTCCAGATCCCATGAGATTTCAAAATTGAGGTCTCTATATCTGATGTTTATCGAATTGAGACCATTCAATCAGAATTCCATGTTTCCATCTCATTCGTAGAGAAGGATCAAGAATATGTAATACATGTACACATCAGCCCGCTATATGTTTTAGGATGACTTAATAATGTTGACATCAAAAGGGATCTTATTTAAAATGGTTTTGGGATTAAACCCCGCCTCAATCGACCGCTTATAATTTTTTGATATAGTAAGGAAGATTTGTCTCCCACATAGATGACTATTCAATGGTAAGATAAGCATCATCAAAGACCTATAGGGAAGATCAAGATCGAAGATTAATTTAGGAATCTCACATCTAATATTGAGTTCAAGGTTATCTAGAAAGAAACTTCAAAAAATGTGTTTCTCAAATTTCCTTGTACTCATATCCATGTGGTGGTACCTTCAACATTCTATATGTGTTTTAAATACACCGTTAATGAAAAGACGAGAATACTATGTTGTGATATTTCCCCTTTTATTTTTCTGAATCCACATATGATGAGGTAGGAGGAGTTAAAATAACCAATAGTGGTTTATTATATAAAGGATGTAGCCCCCAATGACTTGGGGACTACCCCTGTGAATCCCTAGAGTATGCTCGATAGTGATTATGTACTACCCAAAAATCTAGTTGAGGAAATATTCTCAATCCCGAATTTCCAATCCCCTTCTGTCTCCAACATTAGTGTAAATTAAAATCAGATCTAGAATATCTCTATAATGACTGTAGTAGTAGGGGATGATAATGTATTTTCTCATAGCCTCTCTCACCATGAAATTGAAATTGATTCCCTCATATTTCTAACTTCATCTGAAAATTCCTCCACACACTTAGAGTTAAAAGAAGAAGAGGATGAACTCAGGAACACACCTCCCACATTTGAGGAAGGTTTCTCCACCACTAATGATGAGCTCGGGTAGGTAAATCTAGGAATAGAAAAAGACCTTCTAGCTACACTAATTAGTGCCACCATTCCTCTTGAGGCGAATGAGATGTATATTTCATTTCTAAATTAACATTGATATGTATTTTCTTGCAATTATAAAAAAAATCATGGACTTAATTCAGATGTGGCTATTCACCATCTCAGCTTACCCAATGACCGTGAAGGTTTCAAGTAGCTAGGAATAAAGATGCCCCAATCTCATTCCACTAATGTAAAGGTAAATGTTGAAAATTTTATCAAAGTAAATATTTTTCAAGAATTAAAATACCCAAGATGTATTTCCAATATCATCCATATCAAGAAAATTAATTGATAGATTAAGTTATGTATCAATTTCAGAGAACATAATCAATATTTTCCAAATAATAAATTCCCATTATCAATCAAAAAACTCTTGATCGATGAAACTACTGGATTTCAAGCCCTTTACTTCGTGGATAGATACTAAAGTTACAATTAGATAAAAATAGACCCTGAAGATGAAGAAACCACTACCTTAAGAGCACCCCACAGGATGTTTTACTACCAGGTTATACACTTTGGATTAAATAATACTAGAGATACTTATCAACAATCCATGCATCATATATTCAATACCTTCTTGGTATAAATAGAGAAATTTTATTTTTATTACCTGGGGGTCAAATCTCATCGACATTGTGATTGTTTCACATACCTCCAAATAGTATTCGATGAGTTTTGATAGAAAAATATAAAGATTAATCCACTAAAATGTTCTTCTAGGGTAACATTAGGGAAATTCATTAGATTTATGTTATACCACAATGATACTGAGGTCGACCTTGAAAAGAAAAATGAAATCCAGGTGATGTCACACCCTTAAAATCTCAAAGAACTGAGGGGGATCCAAGGGAAACTTTCCTACAATTAGGTTTTCATATCCAACATGGAAGACAAATCCCTCCCTTTCACCAAGTTAATGAAGAAGGGAATATACTATCAATGGGACGAGGACTATAAAGAATCCATAATGAATATAAATAGGTATCCACTATAAACAATGATCCTGATGCCACTGGTTGAAGGAAATACACTCATACTATATGTGGTCACCATGGAATGATCTCTTTGTGCTATCCTCAAATAGAAAAAATTACATAGGGAATGATAAAAATATCAATTAGCTCAGCTGAATGATGTTGGGAACCAAGACCTACTATTCTAATGTCAAGAAGAACTTCCTCACACTCATTTTGGTAGTGAAAAAGTTGAGGCAATACTTGTAGCACCATGGAGTCCACCTGGTCTCTCGTATTGATCCTATAAAGTACATAATTATGGGTCCCATGATGAATGGTCGTTGGGCCTCATGGGTGGCCATTCTGCAATAGTATGATAGTCAGTTTGTATAACAGAAGTTGGTGAAATGGAAGTCATTGACTGATTTCTTCACAACACATGCCACCCCAGAAATTACAACATTGGATACTGAGCTTCCGAAAGAGGAGGTTTTCTATGCCCATGAAAATCTCTGGAAATGGGAGATGTATTTTGATAGTACCTCCTAAATTCCTATCGGCAAGAGACTGAAAACCCGAAGATAAATATGGTTGACATAGGGATTGTATTTGTTTCTTGGAACAAATAAAATTATCCCTACTCTTTCTCACTATCTAAAGTCTTCACAAGTAATGAGGTAGAATACTAAGCCCTCATCACTGACTTGGAACTAGCCCTACAACTACAGATAGCTTACCTAAATATCAAAGGGGGTTTAGAGTAAGTGATAAAAAAAATCATGGGTGAATATTCCATAAAAAAAGGAATATGTAAACCCCCTTATTGGCTATATCAGAGGACTGATGGAAGATTTCTCTTTTGAGCCAACATTGAATAATGTTCCCTGACCATAGAATTCTAGTGCCGATGCATTGGGTAATGCAGCTGTAGTCCTGGATGAACCAGATTAGGAGGAAGAGAACTTCTACATCACACTTCGAAGGATGGTCTTTTCAATCATCATTTGTGACATAGTAGAAAATTATTAGTTCAACACTTCTCTCGATCATGATGAACTGATATCCAACCCTGGATGGATGGAGCCCATAATTTACTATCTTAAAAAAGTCCCCCCCAATAGACTGAGTAGGAAGGGAACAAATTCGACATCAGGTAGCGAACATTACCCTCCATGATGGTCCAAATGAGAAAAAATACCTTTACAAGTGAGGCTTCAATGGAATCCTCCTCATATGAAAAGAATAAAGATAGATTCTCACCATCATAGAATAAGTCCATGTAGGATCCTTTAACACTCATCATTCTAGGAACATATTCTCCCATAAAATTAGGAGTGTGGGTTACTTCTGAAAAAACATGATATATAACTATGTGAAAGTATATAGGAACTTTCATGCATTTAATATTCAAGAAAACTTCATTAATTAACCCCTATAATTTCTACATACAACTAAATATTCATGTTCTTTCTCTATATGGGGAATGAATGTTGTGAAACCATATCCCCTAGCCACAACTACATAGTTTAAGTAAAACCTTAATAATAAAACATATTTTCCAAATGGTAAAAGGAAATACCCTTCAAGGAAGTTTGGATGAATAATATTATCAACTTATTAAAGTCCCATATCATCACTAGGTCTAAAGTCCCTTACATGACACCAACAGATGACATCACCAAATTTTGTTCTAGAAAGTTTAATAAATTACACCGGGGGTACAACATCGAGTCTAATAGATCATATCTCTAACATGAAGTGGAAAATGGATAGATATAGGCCTTCAATAAGACTTTATCAAATATACTATAGAATATGGTGAATAAGGACCAAAAGTCCAATCCAGACAAGATCCTCCATGCTTTATGGGCCCACTATACCGCCATGTGTACTTCCACATAGGAAAATCTATATTCATTGGTGTATGAAGCCTAGGATTTGTTACCAATAGAAGTATAGTTTCCCTCTATTTGAATTTATATCTATGAAAAACTGTCATATGATGAGAAATAACAATTTTTTTGTATTTATTTGAATTGATCAATGAGAACATGTTGCATAAATTGAAAAACCTTGAATCCCATCAGAATCAGATTGCACAAAACATCAATAAAAAGGACTACCTCAGTTTGTTCCTATAAGGATAAATGGTATAGGGTTTTAGGACCATAATGATACTAGTAAATAATCCTCAAAAGATGGAACCCAAATGGTAAGGGCCTTGCCTCATACGTAAAGTCTATCATAAAGGAGCATACTCACTATCCACAATGGATGGGGAATGTGTCACACCCCCAACTAATGAATGGTTTCTTAATAAATACTTTGTGTAGAAGATATTAAGCATCCTTTTTCCTGGTTGGATGATTCTAAACAGCATAAACATGTCTTGTCCACATAACATTAAACTATACGGAACATTTCCTAACCACATGACACTAAATTGTACGAAGGTTGTCCTGGTAGAAAGACTTTAAAATACACAACATCTTTTGTGCTTACCACAAGACATTAAACTGAATAGAATACCTCCTTACCACATGATATAAAACTTCATGGATCCCCAACATTCCTCTTCTTTCACATCGATTCACCTTCATCCTTACTTCATGATATTAACCTGCACAGCTAAAAACCTTACCACATGAAACTAAACTGCCTGGGTTTTTTAGAACTAAATATATATTGATTCTCATTTTAATGTGATACGTAGGGTTTCCTTGATCTTATATCTTGGTACAACCACCACATGATACAAAATTTCCATTTCATTTCTCTAATTGCCTCTATGTCATGAGATGAACTTTTTCCATTTCTTGTTTCTCACACTGATCATAGCTCATATGAGAATAAAAATCTTAGTAAGGTATTCCATACAAGAACAATACATATCAGTTCACAAATAGTTTACCATGGTACTGGATGAAATACCATAAAAGGGACACAATAATTCCTTTACACATGGAATTAAACTGTGTGGTTAATGTCCCTTACATGATATAAAAATGTGCATTTTCATAGTCCTTACCCAAGAGGACTGCTATCCTTGGTTTTGGTCAACCACACCACCCCCAATCAAGAACTACATGTGGATTGATTACAATTATCATAGGATACATAGTAATGACCAGATCTACTATCCCAAGTACAATGACAATAGTTAATGTGAACAATGACCTCAGCTCTGTACGGGTCAGACCTACGTAGAGCATTTCCCATTTAAGAACACATGTGACTTGATTGTTGAAATCACATGATACATAGAGATTTCCATACCTCCATTATTAGGGACAATTGAAATATTTCCTTTTCACTATGGGGAGCCTATGTCCTTACCACATTACGTTAAACTACATGGTTTCTCAAGAACTATATGTGGATTGATTCCTATCATCACATGATATTTAGTGATGCCCAAATCTACAATTATTTAGTCTATCCTCCATAAAACAAATTTCCCCCATCCATATGTATGGTTTAGACCTTTGTAGAGAAATTTAATGCAATAAATATATAGGTCTTGATTCCTATTATCACAAGATACATAGAAATACCTGAATCCTCAATCCCGGGTTTAACTGAAACATATGAAATAATAAAAATGAACCCCTAAATACATATGGGCCAAACTTATGCAGTAAGTCTTCTAGACGCATGACACTATAATGCACGGAAAAAGTATCATGAACCTATTTTCAATAATGGGTTAATCCATAAATGCTCATTTTTTCTATGCATGAGTCATATATACATATAGATGGCTTGCACACATGATATATCTTCCCAAGAAGGGCTCTAACGTACGACTAACCACCAATAGGACTGCACATGGATAAAAGATTCCACCTGAATCTAAATTCCCCCGACCAGTGAAAAGTGTCCCTCAAGGATACCTTACACAAATTTTTAGCTAGGTTCTCACATTATTACCACATGATGTCAAATGATAAGGAAAGGAATTTCCTTACCTCACGATGTTAAACTGCAAGCCACATGTTTTGGTCACATGACATTAAATCTGCATGAAAAATGTCTCCCTATTACATGGAATTAAAAGGTTCAGACCATCACGAATCATCATCCCTTCTCAAAGGACCACAAGAGCCTAACCCTATTCAAATAGAGAATGAAGTTCTTCTATCATCATTTAAACCCCTCAATCTATAAATTGTACTTCATGTCTCGAGAACCTAGGGTAGCCTCAAACCTTTCTTGACCATTGGGATGGAAAATAGATCTCCATGTTTGACCTTGATATAGATGAACAAGGACATAGAACTACCAAAAGGTGAAATCTTGGCCCTATATGAAGGGATTTCTAATCCCTATGATCCTGACGTCATTGTGGAAGAAATCAACACTTGAGAGTTTTCTAGGCCATCCCAATCATGATTTCCCCATATCACTACCCATGACTCGGGATCCATGAGCCCTGATTTATAAAATTTATATATCTTGATCAAAATTATGTTGGAATTTCCTCAACCCCGGGCATCCTAATTAGGATATTGTGTAACATTATCCTTATATTATGTCCATGTGCTTCGTGAACTTAAATTTCTTACACTTTGGTCAAAGTTGCATGACCTTAAACTCTAGGCTTAGATGGTCCAAATCATAATACCCTTAACTACTTGTGAATGATACCCAAAACTAATTAGGTTTAAAATCCACAATAGGAGGCCTGAGAAAAATGAAAGTCTCCACTTACTAAACTCTTTATCTATAGAGTTTAGGAAAAAATTAGAGTGTAAATGAATAACTCATAAAGCTCATAGGGTCCACTTTACATCCCTAGTAAAATACAAGATAGCTCGTTGGCCCCCCCTGGTCTAGAAAAAGTTAAATTAATGATTTATTACATCTCTTTGATATGAAACCATGTTTTCTTGGTGGGGACACAACTTTTAGGGTTCTCAAAACCTTTTTAAATATTACATTTTCCAAAAAATAACACTTTATGATTTGAGTGCTTCATATCACCACAAACCATTCATAGTGCTTGGAAATAGATACCTGGCTTCAGGGGACTATTTGTTTGACTATTCATGTATTCCTATGAATCCTGAATATGTTCTTATGGATATCAACCAAATGAATCAAACCTTGAAAAAGGTCTTTATTTTCCTTGTGATCCAAGATGTCACCATTGTGGAATGCAGCACATCAAGGTGTTTTGGGTCATCCCCAACACGATTTTCCCATATCTTCCTCATAACCCAAGCACTTTGTATCATGATTTAAAATCCCCATAACCATACTATTCAAGTGGATTAAACATACTTGAAGTTACATCACCATGTATTGTACCCCTTCCCAAATAATGAATGATACACTCCATTCTAATTTTTTATGGCCCACATAATATGACTCAAAACCACATTGTTTAGGGCCCGAGCCTAAAAAAAAGAATCTATGTTTACCCAAGGTTACAAACCCATTTTTGGATATATTTTCCTCCATAACCAAATTTATAATATAGAATTTTGAGTCTTTGATAATATTTCATGGCCCTTGGAAAAGAGTGGAGATCAAATATAATTGACCATGTATATAATCCCTATGGAATCATGCATAAGGGATTTAAACTTAAAATTAGAAGAACTTACTCCTTATAGGAAAGGAACTCTAATCCTCATGAAGCCTATTAACACCATGGGTTATCTCTAAATCTTAGTGTGTTTTGGGTCACCCCTGGTATGTATACACCAATCCCCGATTCCCTGATTCAAGCTCCCATAAATATGATTTTCACAACCCATATTTCAATGGTCATAATGGATTTTTATTCCCTAATATTTTTTTAAAACCAATAATAATCCCATAAATATTTTATGTACCTTGAAAAAGAGTATAGAAAGTTCTGTTTAACAAATCTACTAAAGAATAAGGGCTTTCTCCTACCAGCTAGAGGCATCTCCTCTTTACAGGAAAGAAACTCCAATCATTATGAGCCCAAGAAACACCATGGAAGAACTTAGAATCTTAGAGTGTTTTGGGCCATCCATAATAGGAATTCCCCACATTTTATATTCATCAATCAATTCATATCAGTAATTCTTTAAAAGTCGTGATATATCATGGTCTGATCTAGAAGAACCTAATATATAGAAAGAAAAAGGTCCAAGATAAAAGACTATAAACTATAGAAACAGAAGGTCCAAGCTAAAAGACCATAAATAAAACAATAGAGGGTATATTATAGAAGAACTTAAACTAAAACAATAAAAGGTACAAGATAGAAGACCCTAAACTACATTAATAGAAGGTATAAACTAGAATTCCTTAAACTATAGCCCACCAATGATTTAATTAGAAATATTGAAAGAAGGAACAAAACCTATTAGGACAAAAACCCATAGAGGGTGGTCTGAGTAAAATCCAAGTGAAATATTTCTAAGAATTACCCTATATGAATATTTGTAAAAAATTAGGGTAATATGAATAAAAAATACTAATCTAGTAGAGAACATCATATGACCATAGAAAAAAACAATATATACTCACTAAGTCCACTAACTACAAACAAAGATTGAGTATCCCCCCCTTAGAGACATATATTCAACCCAAATTATCCTTTTTTGAACTAGGTAATCTCATGAAAAATAGAACAAATACATCAACAAGGAATCTCATGTTGGTGGGAATTCATGATCACTTCTCGTGATAAATCTATTGTGATTTAAACATTCAAATCCAGAAATTCATGTGTTGGTCGGAGTGAATACTCAAGAGGGGGGTGAATTGAGTTCCAATTAAAATTTCTGTTTAAAAAAATTTGTCTTAAAAACCCCCAAATAAAATACTGAATTAAACTGTAGTGAATTTATATCAAAGTAAAGGTTCTGTTGGGTTCTCAAGGGATTGATTATTTCCAAGTTAATCAAATCAGAAGTGTTGATTAAATTTTGAAACTAACTTACTGATTTACAACTAATATAAACACTTGCGAGTTTAATTATCAAAGTGACTTTAAAATAGTTTTGTTTTTAAATTAATTAGCAGCAAAATAAAAAAAATAACGTTGAAAATAAATAAGCACAATAGATTTAACCAAGAGGTTCATTCTCAAGACGAGACTTATTTCTCTCAAAACTTTATATAAAAGTGATCCACACCCTGGATCGGGGATTACAACAGTATACAACTGTCTAGGTCCAAGACCTCTACCACTATTATCCGTGGGAATAAAAACAACAACACCAGCTGTCCAGGTCACGCATGACCTCTACCACTATCCCAGTGGGAAATAAAAGATTTAAGATTTTGAGTGAGGATTTACAAATCCTCCAGTTAAAGTACAGGAGACCGTGTGTGTGTAAAATACAGTAGATAACACACACTGCTCGAAATGTAAAATAATGAATCAGAGAGCAGAGATGTAGAGTTTAGAAATGGCTCTAGTGATTTCAGTGAAGCTTTGGACTCCTTGAGTTTGATCAGAAATGGTTCTGAGTCCTCTTCTGGTTTTTGTCTGAAAAACAGAGTGTTGTCTGCTTGGCATCCAGGTTGAGAGATAGTGAAAAATGTAGTCGATGAAGTTCTTCAATATCCTCTTGAATGTACAGAACTCTTCTTGAGTAAGCATGAGTGTGTATGAGGTTCTGTGTCTTCTGCAACTATCTCATCCACCAATCTTTGCACTCATATGTTTCTCGTCGTCCTCTTTTGCACCAACAGGGACTTCTTGTATTTATAGAATGAGCTCCAGCAAAAGAAATGATTTCTTTTTGTAGGTACGAGGTACGGTTCCCTGACATCCAACAACCTTTATGAAATAAATGACAAAGCATTAAAATATTCCTAATATGACCATTGGTTAGATTAAATAAAGATAAAGAAATTCAAACAGCTGTTTACGACTATTGGTGAGTCAAGTGATCGGTAGGTCATCAACATCAGCATCGGTGGCTAGACATCAGTGTGTCCTGATCGGTGACTCATATGATCAGCATCAATGTGTCTTGATCAGCATCGGTGTGTCATGATCGGTGACTCATTTGATCAGCATCAGTGTGGCATGATCGGTGACTCATTTGATCAGCATCGGTGTGTCATGATCGGTGACTCATTTGATCAGCATCGTTGTGTCATGATCGGTGACTCATTTGATCAGCATCGTTGTGTCATGATCGGTGCGACCGTTGTCTTGTGATATGGATCGGTGCGACCATTCACTTTTGATATGGATCGGTGCGACCGTTGTCTTGTGATATGGATCGGTGCGACCGTTGTCTTGTGATATGGATCGGTGCGACCGTTAACTTTTGATATGGATCGGTGCGACCGTTGTCTTGTGATATGGATCAGTGCGACCGTTCACTTTTGATATGGATCGGTGCGACCGTTGTCTTGTGATATGGATCAGTGTTACTGTTGTCTTAATAGAACACAAAGTGTTCGTTTGATCCAGAAGACTTCCAGAAGACTTTTAAATCAATAGCAAGCACAGATAAAAACATGATCCAACCAATATAAATAGATTCACTAAGAGATTGTGATTATGTATATGAGAAATCCAAACGGATTAGGTAACGATGATTTGTGATTATTAAAACAGCAATCATAGGAAGAATTCAAAAATCTTCCAGAGGGCTCAACAATCTCCCCCTTTTTGATAATCACAAATCTTAGCCATAAATAAAAATAATATATCATCAATAATAGTGACAGGGTATAATAAGAATAAAAACACAATGAGATATAAATCTCCCCCTAAATTTATGCCTTTGTCTATTTATGTAAACATTTCTCCCCCTTCCATAGTATGTTTCTCCCCCATAGATATAAATCTCCCCCTTTGGGATAATCAAAAAGGAGGGAAAACCTATAAAGAAGAGAAAATAAGGCATCATAGAGAATAGATAGAATAATTTTTTTAAAGTACATCAGAGTACAAACAGAACACTGGTCACCCGATCAACAACAAGACACAACTATTTCTGGGGATGTAACGGGGCTTTTCCTTTGTCAGAAGGATCAATGGTTGGTAAGTTGGAAGGCTTGGAGGCAGGATGAACTGGGTGAATTTGAAAAGGTGGTAAGATGAATCTGGAAGGTGGAGGAGAAGATGCCTTAGATATTTGCTGTTGAGCAGTAGTAGCTGGTTGAGAATATTACTGAAGAACTGGCCGTAGTTGAGATAGAGCTTGAGCAACGAAGACCTGATTTGGAGCAACATCAGAGGCACTGAGAGGTTCAGCAGTAGGAAGCACAGTGGCAGTGGCTTGTTCATTCAGATAAGGATTCAAATGATTTATGAAATCCTGAATAAAATCTGCACCATATTGCATAGCCTTATCAAAATCATCCTTATTCTCCATGAACTGTTCCAAGGTAGGAGTAAAATCTTGCAACTGACGAACTTGGGTCTTGAAAGCTTGAGTGACTGGAGGTAGTTTCAGATTATCAGCCAACACTTTGAAATTCACGGTTATCTCATTCTTGGTATAAATCTTTGAAAATTAATGATCAACCTTTTCCTTGATCTCTCTCTGAGATTTATTTGCATCTGCTGAAAATAATTTTACCATCTTATGAATGTGATCACTGTGCTCCTTCATCTTCCTAAACGAGTCCAAATCAAGAACTTGTCTAATGGCATCCAATTCATCGTGCACAATCTTCCTTAGAGCCTTTAGCTCATGATTAGTGATCTTGGTTACTTTTGCTGCACTGGATTGAGAAACTATCTGAGTTATCTCAGCTTTCAACTTCCTCAGATCAGACTTCTTAAGGTGTTCAATCAGATTCCTCAACACTTCCATCATACCAGAGATGCTTGATCTAAATTCATTTGATAAAGAAACTAAGACAGATTGTAGATACTTCAGAGTCTGATTTAGAGAGGCTATGTGCCTGCCAATAAACTCACCAGTATTGGCCAGATCTGGTCTAATAACATTTGATACTCTTGTTGAAAAGGCTTCCAAAGAATCTTCAGAAACTTATAGAGAAGCTTGAGTAAGAGCATTTGAAATTTCTTCTCTGACTTTATCTCTCACAGCAGCAAGAAACTAAATTTTGAACTTATCAAAATCAGATTGGGAGACAGTATAACTAGGTAGATGAACATCAGCAGCATCAACAACATGAGCAGACCTTGCCTCTACTGGTTGGCTTTCCTTCATAACCGCAATGGATTCTGATTCTTCTTCTTCTTCTTCAGAATAATCTAAACCCAAAACAGAAAAACCAAGGTAATCATCCCAGACAGTAGCACACAAAGTAAATTTCGGTTTATCATAACTTTCTTTTCCACTGATTTATAGAGAATCTCTCTTTCCACTGGAATTTGTTTCTTGCACAGTTTGATGAGGTTCTATTGGAGGTACCGCAAGACCATCCATTGGTTGGTTATCACCATCATCATCATCATCATCATCATCATCATCATCATCATTATCATCATTATCATCATTATCATCATTATCATCATCTCCATTCCCATTTCCATTCTACACAGAATATTCACTGTCAGATACTTTAGTTTCAATAGCTTCTTCATCACCAAGAACTGGTTCTGATTCAGGTAAGGCTAAAGGTGGACTGGCAGGTCCAAATTCCACTCTTCTCTTAGGGATCACAGTATCAGGATCACTCCTATCATCAGGAGGTGACATACTTCATTCTTCTGTTTCAGCTTCTTCCATCCCTTGTTTAACAGACTCTTCAATGTCCTTATTCCTTTCAACATCTACTTCTTCCTCATCATCAGAATAAATTGGCTCCTCATCTGATTTCAAACCAAGGTCTCTCAAACCCTTCGGCCTCTTTCCATGATCAATGGTATTGTAGGATTCATACATCTTGTACTCATCAGCAACCCAAAACGTTTTCCATGGGTTCCAATTTATTTTCATCCTTTTACAAATTTCTTTGTTAACACAAAAAAGCACTATCAGATTCAGCTATCTCATCAGCTTCATCAACACATTCCAGATTCTTTAACATAGCAGAGATCATTTTGGAATAGAACAGGGCAATGGCTTTCTTAGAAGGTTTCACCATTCCAGATATGTTCACCATTAGATATCTACACAAATTGATCTTCTCATGGGTCTTTAGTAGAAACAATAGAAAAACATCCTGGAATTTTACAACAGCAAAATATCCTTTCCTAGGGAAAATTTGATGCTGAATAAACTTAAAGAGAAGTCTACATTCACCATCCAACTCTGAGGATGTGATTCTCCTTGACTCTATGTTTCCAGTAAAAATATCTAAAGCTAACTCATAAGAGAAGTATTCAGTGGTTGGAGGAATGTTTCCAGCATAATCCTCATACCGACCCTCATGAGGTACATTTAAAAATTCAACCCATTGTTTAGATGAAAAATATATTCTCTTGCCTTTCACTACAGAAGACATTCTGGCAGCCTCTACACCATCTAAAGTAACATTCAGATTTATATAAAACTCATGCACTAGCTTTGGGTAGTATACCCGAGTGTTATCTGAGAACCAGGCTTTCCATCCTTGCGATTCTAAAACTTGTAACAACAGCGACTTACTTGTCAAAATCCAGGAAGAACTGACTTCCTTTTCTACAACAACAATTCGAGTTTCCAGGTTCGGATTTACTGATCTTTTAGTGGTACTACTCGACTCTCCTCGAGCACGCTTTGAAGGTACAGGACTGTCTGATACTTTTCTTGGTCTCTTTTGCTTATCCATTTTAAGATTTTGGGGAATGTAGGAGTTCAAAGGTTCAAAGTAGAGGAGAAGAGAGGATATAAGGCTTGGAGGGAAATGAAAGGTTGACGACTTGGGGAATAGAAATAGCCACGTATCATTTATTTCATCATTCAGGGTTCCCATAATAAAGATAAAAGTAATTAATTAATTACATCATAATAAAAAGTAATAGAAAAAAAAGATCGGTTTGACTGATCGGTTTCACAGATCGGTTTCACAGATCAGTTTCATAGATCAGTTTCACAGATCAGTTTCACAGATCGGTTTTAAAGATCGGTTTCACAGATCGATCACACACAACTCTTGTTTAATAAAATTCATTCTTTCGGAGTATAAAGGATTTGTAAAAAATATCATCTAATTGATGTTCAGAAATAATAAATTCTAGAGAAATATCACCTTTCTGATAATGATCTCTTAGAAAATGATGTCTGACATCAATGTGCTTAGTCCTAGATTGAGACACAGGGTTATTAGATATGTTGATCGCACTAGTGTTGTCATAGTTAATTGAAACATGTTTAAAATCAAATCAATAGTTCAATAAAGTGTGTTTCATCCACAGAATCTGTGCACAGCAACTATAAGCAGCTATATATTCTGCTTCAGCAGTAGACAATGCAACTGAGTTTTGTTTCTTACTACACCATGACACTAGGGACTTTCCAAGTAAATGACATGTTCCAGATGTGCTTTTCCAATCTAACTTACATCCAAAAAATTCAGCATCTGAATAACTAGTTAGGTCAAATGATTTTCCTTTTGGATAAAACAAACCTAAATTCAAAGTATACTTAAGATATTTAAAAATTCTTTTAACAACCAGTAAGTGTGATTCTTTAAGATTATCTTGAAATCTAGCACACATACACACACTAAACATAATATCAGGTCGACTAGCAGTAAGATAAAGTAAACTACCAATCATACCTCTATAATTAGTTTGATCTACTGGTTTACCAATTTCATCAATATCCAATTTACAGGTGGTACTCATAGGTATATCACTTCCCTTAATACTATCCAAACCAAAAAGTTTTTATAAATCCTTAGTATATTTACTTTTATTTAGAATAATACCATATTTAGTTTGAAAGATTTGAAATCCAAGAAAATACTTAAGCTCTCCCATTAAGCTCATTTCAAACTCATTTTGCATAACCTTTTAAAAATCAGTACATAAAGAATTTTTAGAAGATCCAAAAATAATATCATCAACATATATTTGTACTATTAAAACATCTTTTTAAATCCTTTTTATAAAAAGAGTGGGATCAACTATTCCTTTTTTAAATCCTTTTGAAATAATAAAGTTTGAAAGTCTTTCATACCAAGCTCTTGGAGCTTGTTTTAAACCATATAAAGCTTTAGAAAGTTTAAAAACATGATTCTGGAAATGAGGATTTGAGAAACTAGGTGGTTGTTCTACAAAAACATCTTCAACAATAAAACCATTTAGAAAAGAACTTTTCACATCAATTTGATATAACTTGAAATTCAGATGTGATGCATAGGAAAGTAAGATCCTAATAGACTATAATCTAGCTACAGGTGAAAAGGTTTCCTCATAGTCAATTCCTTCTTCTTGATTGTAACCTTGTGCAACTATCCTAACATTGTTTTTAATGATGTTTCTAGATTCATCAACTTTGTTTCTAAACAACCATTTTGTGCCTATGGTTATAGTGTCCATAGGTCTTTCTACTAATTTACAGACATTGTTTCTTTCAAATTGATTTAGTTCTTCTTGCATAGCCATTACCCAAAATTTATCATTGATAGAATCATTGATATTTTTAGGTTCTAACTGTGAATGAAAAGCTTGATGTTTAACCTGATTTCTTAGAGAAGATCTAGTATGTGTTCCTCTATCTAAGTTACCTAAAACAACATCTAACAGATGGTTCTTTAGAATCCTATTTGGTCTAGAAAAGGTAGGACTAGAGATTTCAGGTTCATCTACAGGTTGAGGTTCAAGAGAAGCAGGTTCTGGAAAATTTCCAGAACTGGATGTTTTAACTACAGGTCCACTATCTTTATCATTAAGGTTCAAAACAGAGAGATCATCTTCAATATTTTCAAGAGAGGTCTTAGGTTCATGTGAATCAGTTTCATCAAATTTGATGTGAACATATTCTTCCACACATTTGGTTCTCTTATTGAAAACTCTATAGGATTTACTAGAAATAGAGTAATCTAGGAAAATTCCTTCATCACTCTTTGATGCAAATTTGTCAAGATTGTCTTTAGTATTAAGAATAAAGACTTTGCAGCCAAAAACTCTGAAGTAGTTAATCTTAGGTTTCCTATGGTTCCACAACTCATAAGGGGTCCTCTTAAGAACAGGTCTGATCAAGACTCTATTAATAACATAAAAAGCTGTATTTACAGCTTCAGCCCAAAAAATAAACAGGTAGGTCATACTCATTAAGCATAGTCCTAGCAATTTCTTACAGGGTTCTATTCCTTCTTTCTACTACAACATTCTGTTGAGGTGTCCTAGGGGCAGAGAAATTGTGACTATAGCCACTGTGTGAGCAGTAAGATTCAAACTCATGATTTTCAAACTCATGACCATGATCACTTCTCAGGTTTTTAATTTTAAGTCCACTAAGGTTTTTTACAGACTTGGAATATTTTACAAAGTAGGAACAAGCTTCACTTTTTTGAGCTAGAAAATATACCCAAGTATACCTAGAAAAGTCATCTACTAGAACATAGACATAGTGCTTCCCATTTAAACTAGAAACTATAGAAGCTCCAAACAAATCCATGTGAACCAACTCAAGAGGTTGAGAAGTTGAAACTTATTTCTTTGATTTAAAAGAAACTTTATGTTGCTTTCCCTTTTGACAGGGATTACAAACTTTATATAATGGAAATTTAAGTTTGGGTAGGTCTCTAACTAAGTTCTTCCTAGAAATATTTCTAAGTGAATGCACATTGCAGTGTCCTAATCTTCTATGCCAAAGCCAAGACTCTATGAAAATCATTTAAACAAGTAATATTCTTCTTAGCTAAAGAATTTAAATCAATAGCATAAACATTTTAATTTTTTAAAGCAGAAAACACTAAAACATTTTTAGAATTAAAAACATTGCAAGAATCATTTTCAAATTTAACATAAAAACCATCATCACATAACTGAGAAATACTTAAAAATTGTATTTATGTCCATCAACAAATAAAACTTTAGAAATTAATACTGATTCAGTGTTACCGATCTGGCCTAAGCTGATGATTTTTCCTTTTGAGTTATCACCAAAAGTGACAAAGCCTCCATCAACTTTTACTAAACTCTTGAAGCATGAGAAGTCTCCTGAAATATGTCTTGAACATCCACTATCCAAATACCAAGTCTTTCTATAGGATATCTTTAAGCAAGTTCCCTACAAAACAGATTTAGGTAGGAAATGATTTTGGTACCCAGATCTTCTTGGGTCCAGACAGGTTAGCCAATAAAACATTAGGTACCCAGATTTGTCTAATGGGTCTCATTAAATTTGTAGAATCAAAAGATTTTGAAAGGTAAACCTTATTAGATCCATAACTATGAATATAACTAGTTGAAGCATATAAATGTCTAGAACTATAACTAGTAGTATTCTGTCCAGATTTAGGAATGAATTTAGTTTTGGTAACTTTTCTCTATCCTAGTTTGTATCCTATACCAGTAGTGTATCTATGTGCTATTTGCTTACCTAGCATTTGAGTAAGAGTATCTTTACCATTTGTAAATTTTTCTAAGTCTTTCTTAAGTTGCTCATTAGATAATTTCAGTTCAGTGTTTTCTTTAAGAAACTGAGCATTCTTTTCTATTTCAATATCAAGATCAGATTTATGTTTAACAGTTAAAGTATACTGTTTCTTTAAACCTTTGTATTTGTCTTTTATCTCATTACAGGTTTCTTCTAACATATCACAATATCCAAACAATTCATATTTTGACATGTTTTTTGAGTCAGAATCATCTCCAGAATAATATGAATTTAAATCAGAAGTTTCAGATGTTACCTCAGATGTGTTTGTCATGAAACACATATTTGCCTTATTTCTGATTTCAGTTTCATAAATTTAAGACTCACTGGAGCTATCCTCAGAAGCACTCTCACTGTCTTCACAGCTTGAACTTTCATTTATATCTTTGAGTTTCTCCTTATCCTTGTTCTTTGAAGTTGAAGTCTTGAAAGCAACAGACTTCATTCTAGGTTCATCTTATTCATCTTTGTTCACCTTAAGTTCTTCTTCATACATCATCAATTTTCCAATTAGTTCCTTGACTGGAATTTCACCTATATCACATGATTCTCTAACTGAGACATAAGTTCCTCTCCATCTTTCAAGTAGACATCTCAGAATTCTCATAACTTGTTCCTTTTATGGAACATCCTTTCCTAGAGAGATCATTGTGTTGACATTTTCGTTGAACCTGAGATACATGTCAAAAATGGGTTCATCAGGTTTCATCTTAAAATTATCATACTTAATAGTATAAGTGTTCAATCTCATTTCTTTAACATTAGTTGTTCCTTCATGAGAAATAGCTAAGGTATCCCAAATTTCATAAGCAGTTTTACAAGTAGATATTCTATTAAATTCTTTATCTCCTAAAGAATAGTATAGAGCATTCATGGATTTACAATTATTATTGTAGGCTGTCTTAGTAGCTTCATTCCAATTAGATCTAATAGTAGTAGGAATTTTATATTCTGATTCTATAGTAGTCCAAATATCAAAACCCATGCTCTCTAAATGAATTTTCATCTTAATCTTCCACTGAGCATAGTTGTTGACATTGAAAAAGGGTGGTCTATTGGTAGCAACACCTTCAAGTCTATTATCCATGATAACTTACTTAAAGCAAAGATTTTAAAGAGATAAAAATTTTGAAATAACAGAAATTTTAAGAACTTTAAAATACAACTAAAATCACAGTTGAAAAACAGAGTACTGTAGAAAATATTAATATTTAAACAGCCTTTGATACCAAATGTTGGTCGGAGTGGATACTCAAGAGGGGGGTGAATTGAGTTCCAATTAAAATTTCTATTTAAAAAACTTTTTCTTAAAAAAACCCAAATAAAATACTGAATTAAACTGTAGTGAATTTATATCAAAGTAAAGGTTCTGTTGGGCTCTCAAGGGATTGATTATTTCCTAGTTAATCAAAACAGAAGAGTTGATTAACTTTTAAAACTAACTTACTGATTTACAACTAATATAAACACTTGCGAGTTTAATTATCAAAGTGACTTTAAAACATTTTTGGTTTTAAAGTAATTAGCAGCGGAATAAAAAAAATAACTTTGAAAATAAATAATCACAATAGATTTAACCAAGAGGTTCAGTCTCAATCTGAGACTTAGTCCTCTAAAAACTTTATATAAAAGTGATCCACACCCTGGATCGGGTTTTACAACAGAATACAACTGTCCAGGTCCAAGACCTCTACCACTGTTATCCGTGGGAATAAAAACAACAACACCAGCCGTCCAGGTCACGCACCACCTCTACCACTATCCCAGTGGGAAATAAAATATGTAAGAGTTTGAGTGAGGATTTACAGATCCTCAAGTTAAAGTACAGGAGACCGTGTGTGTTTAAAATACAGCAGATAACACACACTGCTCGAAATGTAAAATAATGAATCACATAGCAAATATGTAGAGTTTAGAAATGTCTCTAGTGATTGCAGTGAAGCTTCGGACTCCTTGAGTTTGAACAAAAATGGTTCTGAGTCCTCTTCTGGTTTTTTTCTGAAAAAAAGAGTGTCGTCTTCTTGGCATCCAGGTTGAGAGATAGTGAAAAATGTAGTCGATGAAGTTCTTCAATGTCCTCATGAATGTACAAAACTCTTCTTGAGTAAGCTTGAGTGTGTATGAGGTTTTGTGTCTTCTTCCACTATCTCATCCACCACTCTTTGCACTCATATGTTTCTCGTCGTCCTCTTTTGCACCAACAGGGGCTTCTTTTATTTATAGCACGAGCTCCAGCAAAAGAAATGATTTCTTTTTGCAGGTACGAGGTACGGTACCCTGACATCCAACAACCTTCATTAAATAAATGATAAAGCATTAAAATATTCCTAATATGACCATTGGTTAGATTAAATAAAGATAAATAAATTCAAACAGCTATTTATGACTATTGGTGAGTCAAGTGATCGGTAGGTTATCAGCATCAGCATCGGTGGCTAGACATCGGTGTGTCCTGATCGGTGACTCAGATGATTAGCATCAGTGTGTCTTGATCAGCATCGAGGTGTCATGATCGGTGAATCATTTGATCAGCATCGGTGTGTCATGATCAGTGAATCATTTGATCAGTATCAGTGTGTCATGATCGGTGACTCATTTGATCAGCATCAGTGTGTCATGATCGGTGACTCATTTGATCAGCATCAGTGTGTCATGATCGGTGCGACCGTTGTCTTGTGATATGGATTGGTGCGACCGTTCACTTTTGATATGGATCGGTGTGACCGTTGTCTTGTGATATGGATCAGTGCGACTGTTCACTTTTGATATGGATCGGTGCGACCGTTGTCTTGTGATTTGGATCGGTGTGACCGTTGTCTTAACAGAACACAAAGTGTCTGTTTGATCCAGAAGACTTCCAAAATACTTCTAAATCAATAGCAAGCACAGATAAAAACAAGATCCAACCAATATAAACATATTCACTAAGAGATTGTGATTATGTATATGAGAAATCCAACCGGATTAAGTAATGATGATTTGTGATTATTAAAATAGCAATCATAGGAAGAATTCAACAATCTTCCAGAGGGCTCAACATCATGTTTACTTGATATTGTATAAAGGGGGTATCAGTTATGGTCCAAAAAAAAATAAAATCAATAAAATATAATGAAAATCACCAATTAAATACTAATGGAAAATTACATATAAGGTTTATATGATCTTTTCATTGATAACCTAAAAAGGGAGGGATACTTACACTTCAAAACCGCAATGTAAGAAGGCACATGATATCAGGAGTTAGTATTATGGTTCCTAGTAATCATGTCCCTATGGCTAGACAAAGTATAATATTCAAGGGAGTTTTATTCCATCTAAACAAATATAAGTGGTATATTTCATAAAAATAGAAACACAATCCTATCAAATAAATATTTATAATTCCGGCAGCATCATGCGAATCGTATGACCCAAAAGGGGATTCACAATTGGATGAATTGATATAGGTCTTGCGAAACACATTTTCTATGGAGATATAGTAGACCAAATAACCCACATGACATTTCATGAACACATATAATACTTGTGATCACATGAACTGGACATGGTCACACGAATCACATAATGGTCGAGTGATCATATAACTACACCATCAGATCTTGTGAAACCTAAAAGACAACCATATGGAAAAGTTTCAAAAATTACCAAATATATATTCATTTTAGATTCAATAATGTTTAAAGGAAAATAAGGTGTCATAAATAGATCTCTTGAAATTTTCTCATGAAGTATTCTTGTGAAATAGGTCTCACGAGTACCCCATACAGAGAGGTCTTGTGAATAGTTTCTTGAAAATTGTATCTTGGGATGAGGTCTTCCTAAGGGATGAAATGATGGAGGATAATTTAAAGAGATTCATAGAGTTATAGAATATAGTGAATGAGAAACACTATGTTCCTCTATTTATAGAGAATTCTACATAATACCAATGGTTTCCTGGAAGACTAAATATTTCCTAAAACATTGAATGGAGACAACCCCAGAGAATCAGGTGGGAATTTAATTTCATCAAAACCAAAACATTATACAATTAGACATCCCTACTGAGAGGTGTAATATTTCATACCTACCAAATTAGAATATATAGATATATAAGAGAATAAATAACTGAAGCATGGGTATTATTTTCTTCACAAAATTAAGGAAGAGGAGGTGGATAGAAACACACAGATTGCATATACTTAAAAAAATAAGTGCTCACATGACCACCAGAAGATATTGAAAATGGATCATGTGAATCAAATTATCTTATTGAGATCATAGAGATCCCATTTAAAAATACACCTATTCTTGTGAAGGTGTCCAAGACACTCACAGATCATGTAGAGGCTGGCATGTGAGTTCCTCAAAGTCATACAACCTTTTGGCCAGCGGGCGCCTGAAAATCATCCAAAACCATTTTAAAACAAAGGGATGATATATACAGAAGGTGGAGACCTGATGTGGAAATTTATTTTCATGTTACGTGTGTATGCGTTTCAAAAGACCTCACCGAGCCCTAGCGACATGCCCACCTTGTCATGAAATGACCTATTGACATGTCACCCTCATCATGCGAAAGGTTATGTGCATGTCTATATGATTCTACATTCCCCTTTTGGATCCATAGATAGATAGAAGGTTTGTCCATGCCAATGATTTTGCATCATCTCAATACCCTTTATTGGTCATGTGACACATTGTAGATAAGGAGGGTGATTTTCTTTGACAACACTCTCATGAATCTGCGAGATATCATGTCCTTGTAAAATAAAAAAGGAAATAAAAAGGGAAATGAGAGGAGATTCTCAAGAAGGGAAGATATGATTATTTTCATGATAATAGAGTTATATGCCCTAGGTGATCACCGTTGATCTCACAAATCCCCTAAAAAATCTTGTATGATCCCATGGAATCCCTCTTGAAAAGAAACCTCTATCTTGTAGAAGTCCCAAGACAAGTCGTCTTCAATAACATGAGAGACTTCCTACATACATCCTGATCTCGCAAAGACCCCTATACATGGAATCATGACCTTGTAAAATTTCCTAAACATGTCCACATAGTTAGGATAAATTCCTTTGATTAGACTTGGTCTAATAAAAAGTGTAAAATAGGAACATTCTCATGATCACTATCATCAAGCAGTGCCTTGGGTGACTCATGATAGGATTAGGTGAAGCACAGGACACCAAAACCCTCTAACAGATCTATAAAAAATATTTGAGTTATGCACCATGAAAGGAGGAATATAACTGGGGATAAAAGACCTATAAATACCTCCCCCTCAATATAATAAAAGACCTTCCTACACATCCATGATCAATTTCACATGGGAGCATAGGAGCAGAATTCTCATAGTGGAAAATCATGAAATTGTAAAGGTTTTTAGCTCAGTAAAATTTCTGTAATAACCCAGGGGATCACAAGGTATGTATAAGAACATTACGTGATCACTTGATATCTCGATAAGGAATTTTGGAGTGTGAAATGAATTGTGTGAAGGCCACCCCGCATGTCATCAAGGTCAGGCATAACCTAAAAAATAAGATAAAACTGGATGAACCTTAGGGACATATGCAATAAATGATGGAAAAAAATAATAAAGGATTTGAAACATATGAAAATAAATTATACACCGATCCTCAAGAACTTTGCATGACTCATCTAGATCATGCGACATCCCTGGGACTTGTCGATCAAATCATGTGACGCTCTCCCGACATACTATTTGGATCATGTGATGTCCCTTGAAAATGTTGAAGAAATTCAAAAACAATATTCAGATCATACCAACCATGTATTAAAAATCTTTCTAGGCTTTCCATAAAAATCATAAGATGTCTTCCAGACATGTCTCCCGTGTTATGTGGTGATACCATGAAATGTCAACTAAGTCTTGCGATGATTCCAAGACCTGTCATCCTAGATCATGTGAAATACTCCAGACAAGTAATCATAGATCATGATACATCATTCATTCATGTAATCCTTGATCTCAGGACATCTCCTAGAAAAGTCAGTTAAACCACAAGGAACCCTCTAAACTTGTTATCCATGGTCATGTGATGTCCCCCAAAGGAGTCAGTTAGACCATGAAAGCCCCTAAAGACATGTCAGCTTGGTTCATGAGACAACCCATTGCAAAGTGATTCAGATCATGAAGAACCCTCCCAAAATGTTATCCTAGGTCATTAAATGTCCCCTAGAAAAGTCATTAAGACCATGATTTTCCCTCCAGACATGCCATCTGGGGTCATGCGACGTCCCCTGAACAAGTCATTCAGACCATGTGGCGCCCTCCAAACATGTCTTACTTGAGCATGCGATGTCCTCCAGAAAAGTCAGACTTGATCATGAAATAGCATCCTGACATGTCATTCGGGTTACGCAACATCACCTTCATAAGTTAAATGGATCATGTAATTGAAATTATGTATGTTCTATGAGAAATCAGGGTATGCCCAGAAAACCATAGACATGTTAGTATGACAATCAGAACATGTCAAGAAGACAGTCACCCATGTCAGGAAGATGCCCTGGGATATGATAACCTTGTACAATGGGTATATTAGAAAAGCCTCAGTGTGTAATCCCGGATCAATGGAATTATATGACATCCCCCATATTAGGTAAACCTCAATGTGTAATCCCCAATCAACTGAACTATGAGAACTATGATTCCTTCATAAACAAGATACGTAGGAAGCCTTCTTAAGTCCTAAGACCAAATAGGCATGCACTTTAGTGTAAGAACACCCCATGTATTAGAAATTACAACCAACAAGAACTAATCTCTCTCATGGCATGATCATTATTCCTCACCCACCTTAGGATTTAGAGGGAAACCTTAGCGTGTAAGCCCTAATCAAACTAAACTATGATGTGTCTGATTCCTGCCATAACCTGGATACATAGGATTCCTTCATAATGCTATAGATCTATATTTTACATCTAAATTTATATACCAACACATAATTCCCACATCTATATATAGTGATATTGATTAATTTATATCCATTATTTCTCACAGAAAGCATTGATCATGTGAGATTAGGGATTCACAATGATCATATCATTCACATCATGAATCTACACCACCCAGGACAACCTTGGTACATAATCCCCAATTAGTATGAACCCCCCTATAAGGGTATCCACCTTGGGAAAATTCCAAAGGGAATGATTGAACTATGATGACTCTAATTCCCTCTATAACTGGGATATACAAGACACCTCCATGAGGCTCGAGCTCAATGCCCGATGCCTAAGTGACATCATATATTTCATTTCCACATGACATTAAACTACATGGGTCTAATGAACTATGTGATTTTTCATTCATGTTATAAATAGGGTATGTTGGAATCCTCATAAATCTTCAATCCCATTCTCAGAAAATTAATCACCTCCTTGGATGACAACACACTCTAGATTTCTTGGTTATACAACATTATCATACAAAAAGATACCAATTAGTTGGAAATGGATGAATAAACTCAGATACATATAGATGGAATAATTAATAGTTCCTCCTTTAAAAATGGAAGTATTTGATACTCGACCATTTTTTAGGGTATTCGTTCTCATATTGGGATTCAAAAGATATTATCAAACAGATCATAGATCTATAAGAGACTCTTGGAGTAGACAATAATCCCCCCCAAAAGTGTGTGATGAGCCTAAACTCCCATGTGCTCGACCAATGTGAGTTTACAAGTTCCATTCAATATGAAACCCTAATAGACCGCCTAACCTTTTAAAGTAGGTACTCACATAGTTAAGAAGGTGGTAACCATTGATAGTGTCTATGGAAGATAAAAGTGAATGGTGAAACTAATGTAAATGATTGTACACACATCAAACCACCCAAAATGAAACCATAAGACCATTTTCCAAAACCATACATGTGATCTTTTTATGATGAGAAAAAATAGTTAAACCAATTTGAAATAACTTAACTATGTCATCTCATTAACAAGATAAAAAGTATGGACTTTCCAATTCTCATCATACCATTTTTTTCTCACCACATGGGTTATCAACATATATTTTTCTGAAAAAATAGGCTTATACTAGGGTGGATTTATGAAGAATTAGATCCCTAATAAAAAAATATTCTTTTATTCTAGAAAAGGAGACACTCTATTGACTATAAAAGATAAATTATCCTTATTATAAAAGAGTTATGTGATTGAACATTCCTTGATATACAATGAGTGGGAGAGGAGCACCAAGGGAGAAATTTTCTATAAGATCTATAATCTTCATTATCAAAGGAGTATGTGATCGTGTAATAAATTCACAATCTTTGAGTGAAAATCATGTGAAGTGGGCTTGAAAAGAGGATACAAGGGTTCATAGAGGTTAAAAATTAGGGGTACATGGTGCAAATATGACAATATTAAGTATATATTGGTTTAGATGTATATATCCATTGTGGTATCATTTGATTGATACAAGATTTTGGTTGACCATAAATTAGGGTATTCCATTTTATGGGATTTAATTATTTGGTATGAGGTACTGGGAATATATTCATATAAGCCATTAGCATGGAATAAATTCCATAAGAATTATTGATTCTCCCTCACAGGGAGGGTACATAGTTGTTATACCATATTGATTGATCTATAATTTAGAGAGACCAAGTGACCATTGTGTAAGGGACACCTTGGGGTTCAAAAATAGTAGATGTTAAGTGGGATAAGGGTTATATGAAATACACACTGGATTTCATTCCTTCATTCCCCAAGAGTTTACCCACAAGTGTTAGTTAATTTCTCATAGGGTCATATGAATCACATGTGATACAAAACATTTACTTCCTATATGAATTTATAGGTTTTAAAATGATGGAATCGATTGGTTATTTATAGTAAAACCTATCTTATTATGTATAATATAAGAGGTGTTTTTTTATATTTTATGAAGAGGGATACCAAATTGCATAGGTTTGAGAATATGGATAGACAATCAAAGATGATGGACTTTTAAAAAATTTAATTCATTTTTAGAACATCTAGAAACTTCTCCTTGACATTCATGATAACGGATAAACAATTTTTTAAGTATCAAAATCCATGTTTAAAAAAATTCCCACAAGCCTATTATAAAGTATATTTTCCTCAAAATATATTTCTAAAAAGATCATTTGTGTTAAGAAATAACATTTATTTCTTTTAAGGGAATATTTGATAAATAAAAAATTAACATCCATATCTTATATTGAAAGAACACTGAATCTTGTAACCTAGATCCGATTATATTACAATAGTATAAGATACAAGATATTGAATCACATGAAAAAAACAGTTTATCATTCTTGGGACACAAGATACTTACTATATTTCAATATTACATTTGAAACATTAAAATAGAATATATAAAATTATTGAAAACTTTCCTATTACTATTTGAAATCATTCAAATATTCCTATGTAGAACCCTTGGGAAAGGAAAAGAAAATATTGAGTGAGACAAGATTCTATTTATGAGAATAATATAGTAGAAGCTATCATAGAATAACTAAGACATAAATAATATGAAATATATAAATAACAATAAAATTTTAAATATAACGAATTTCATGAAATAGGAATATATACATGTATGAAATAACATCATTAATAATCACATAAATTATAATAACTGGTTCCATAGTAAGAGAATTCATAATGTTTGACATCATAATATTACTGTCAAGCCTTGTTCTAAGACATCATACCTAAATTGGTAATCAATATGCTAAATATTGATACAAGTTTGTATATTGAGACCTACCGACTCATCATGGGGCTATCAAATATCATCCCCACCCATCATGTAACACCCCTGGAAAAGTGAGACTTAAAAGGCTAAATGTTACTACCCATGTCAACAAGGTGAAGCTTTTTTTTGGGAGCCAACTTGATTAGAACTCTGCAGTTAAGAATGCTTTGTCTGGAGTAGTAATCAGGATGGGTGACCTTCCGGGAAGTTGCTCAGGGTGTGTGTGAGTGAGGACAAAACACACTGAAAGAACATATGTTGGCCTGTGGGGACAGTCATTAGTCTGATAAGAGACCCTAGTGAGTAATAACCTATGGTGTGCTGCGAAGGAAACCAAGGTATTACAGGAGACCCATGGGGTCAGATGATAAGGTTCATGGCCCGGGGAGGCGGGTCATGATAAAATGGTATCAGAGCCAATACCCAGCCGGAAGTGCTTAGGCACTGCTTGGGTTTGAGGCTTGGGGTCCACAACAAGAGCGTTGTTCTTTAAAGGGGTGGATAATGTAACACCCTTGGAAAAGTGAGACTTAAAAGGCTAAATGTTACTACCCATGTCAACAAGGTGCACCTTTCTTTTCGGGAGTCTACCTGATTAGAACTCCACAGTTAAGCATGCTTATCTTGGAGTAGTAATCAGGATGGGTGACCTTTTGGGAAGTTTCCCAGGGTGTGTGTGAGTGAGGACAAGACACACTGAAAGAACATGTGTTGGCCAGTGGGGACAATCATTAGTCTGATAAGAAACACTAGTGAGTAATAGCCTATGGTGTGCTGGGAAGGCAACCAAGGTATTACAGGAGACCCATGGGGTCAGATGACAATGTTAATGGCCCGGTGAGGCAGGTCATGACACATCACTTACTAAGTCTAATGTATTTAAAATATGAAATAAATGAATCACATTATAATACATAATGAACATACCATAGCATTCAAAAGTCTTATGTATTAGAAAACTACCATACAAAAGGTCAATATTTTCCCCAGTTAATAAATCAAAAAACATGATCGTAATACCTCTAGAAAAAACATTGATGGTATTATCAATGAATAAGATTATTTAATGGATTTTGATATAGATAAAAATACCTTTATAAATACATTGATTAATTTCTTTAAAAACCATAAGAAATATATAATTTGGTAATTTATTGAAAAAACAAAGTTATAAATAACTTCCAAAACTCATCTAATAAGGTGAAAATGATACATTTAAAATATTATTTGTAAAATAATTTATAATAATGGAATATTGAAAATAAACCATGATTAAATATGAAAATGTTGAGTAGAAGATAAAAATATACATAAGTGAAATGAAATATCTTCAAAACTATTTGAAAAATAATATCCTTTTCTTTTAATATAAAAAACTCCCAGAATAATGGGAATAAATATTAGTTTTCAAAACTATAAATACTTGTAAAAGAAGCTAAATAATGAGGAATAGTTAAGATGGAGGGAATATCCTTCCCTATAGAAAACATTAAAAAGTGTTACCTTTCACATTTCTGTAAAGAAAGTTAAAATTGGATTATACGTGAATGATTAATATGTTTAATTTTAAAGGATTTAAAATAAAGTCAAAGTTTATATAATATTACCTTTATAAATAATTAAATTATAAAAATTAACATTATTTAACAAAACAATGAATATGGAAATTGGTGAAAAGTAATCCCAACCAAAAAGGAGAAATAAGATTGGCATTTCTTAAAACAAATAAGTGGTTTTGAGAACCAAAGATTGAAAAAATGGAAAGTATATTTAGACTATTGAAATATCTAGAGTAAAATAAAATATATAGTTTTATGAGATAAGGATAATATAATTCCCCCAATGGAGATTCAAACATAAACAATATCTCTTAAAAGTAAGATTGAAACATAATACCTTGTCCTAGATTCCTATTAGGTTGGATGCATTTAAAACTCCTTTATAACAATTTTGTAATTATTATTCATATATATTGAATTTATATTTATATATATATTATTTTATATCATTTATTCATTACTTATACTTACCAGTTTACTCATAATTATTTAATAAAATCAATTATTTAGGTGTAAACTATTTTGTTGATCATGCATATTTTGATTTGATGATTCTGATACTTATAACTTGGCCATGGTTTCATCACCTATATAATTTTAATCATGTATTATATATTATTTTTATTCATGAAATAAATTTAATAACCATATATGGTAGGATGTTATGAAAAATAAAAACCATCGTTCATGGAGGTAGTAGTCCCCACATATGCATGTGAAATATTTCCATTTTTCAATGGAGGGAAAGAAAGAAAGGTGAATAATAATTTCTCATTATTGAAACATAATTATTTTATAAATATTTTATTTACTCATTAATTACATCTATATAACCATCAATGTGATGTGGTGATGAAAAATGAATTGTATCGATTCGTGGAGGCAGAATTCTACACATACCCACAAGCGATGTTGCCATTTTACAACGAATGGGGGAAGAAAATTAGATAATATTTTATCATTAATGAATCAATTTTTTTTAATAAATATAATACATATTAATTAAATTTCTATTTATAACCATCCATGATAGGTAGTTATGATAAATGAAATACATCACTTTATGGGTGCGATAGTCCACATGTGTGCACAAGTAACATTTTTATTATCTATTAGATGAATGGGAGATAGAAAAACGATGCAACATTAAAATAAAAACAATTAATTACAATATATACTAAATTATTTTGGTTAATATGGGTATTTAATATTTTTACTCGGTTTAATAAGGAAGAAACATGAAAAATATTGGTAAGAACATATAGCCCATCCTTGGAAAGCCTCCTTTGAAAAACACCTAAAGGGTTCTTGAATGTGTCTTCTAGGAATAAAAGAATATATAGATAATGGGTAAGTGTGTTTAGAGGGTATAATTTTAATATTTATTTGAGATAATGGATATTTATGTGTGTGTACAAGTTAGGGTATGATATTTCCTTTTATAATTTAGTCAATTAACACCCTTGAAAATACTCTAAAATTCTAAAAAATAAACAGTCATTTTCATGGGAAAGTGGTACCAAATTAATTTTTTTTTAAAATATAAGATAATTTAGGTTTAAATACACTCATATAATTAGATATAGATAATTGTTAAAAATATTTTAAGCCTTATCTCTTAGTTTAACTCCTCGTTAACCCTTTTAATTGGTGATAAATTTTTTACTGTGTTAATCATTAATTATAAATAAAAATTGAAATGAGAATTATTAAATATTTTTAACATACTGATTAAAAATATTTAATCTATTTTAAAGTATCAAATTCCTAGATTTTGTAAAAAATAATTTTAATATATTTATGTAAAAGGTAATGTAAATTAGTTTTTTTCTTCAAAAATGTATTTTTATACATAAAAATATTTTTTTTACCAAAATCATATATAATTGATTCTCAATAAATTTATTGGTTTATAAACAAAAAATGAGAGTTATGTGACTTTAAAGTCAAATTCAAAACTGAATGTAACTTATTAATTACTAAAGTAATGGAAAATATAAAAAATTATTCTTTTATTAAAATAAAACTTCACTTAGGTTTTAAAATGTTTATCATAGGTTTCTAAATTCAAAATTATATTTTTAAATACTTTATTTTTCCCATAAAATATATTTTTTTTATAAAAACGTATATAAAAACATTTAAATCATTCTTATACCATAATGATGTCGTAAAAATTACATTATTTGTAAAGTTGGTATTTTTCAATATTCTACTAAAGACAAGATTTTTATAAAAATCTTAATAATTCAACCTAAGATAATTTTGACATGATTAAGTAAAAAATAATAAGTTCAATTCCCCAAAGAAAAAAGAAAAAATATATAAATTTATATTTTAAATTAAAACTATTAAATATAAACAATAAAAAGTTTATAGAAAAATGACCTTTTTAAATATTAAGTGTTTATAATGTTATTTCATATCAACTTATAATTAACTAAGTATTAATTTTTTAGTTTATATTATTATGTTTTTAAAAGTGATCCATTTATTTAGAAAACAACACTTCAAAAATAGTTCCTTGAAAAAGTACTCCTTTTTAACATTGAAGGATTTTAATCATATCCCATTAATTATTTATTTTATAATAATTAAATTTCATCATTAAAAACAAAATAATTCAATTTGAGTATCATATTTGATTACAATATTTATATTAACTAAGGTTTTACTCTTATTATAATATTATTATGTCCCATAACATTTTAGATTGATGTTTCATGTGATAAAATTGAATCAATATAGTATTTATTTAAGTGAAAAAATGTACTAAAATATTGGTGTGTTAGATTATACCCCCTTAAATAAATGAAATCCATGCAATTTTATTTTGTTCTTACCACAATAAATGTATCTTTACATATGTATAATATCATATATATATATAATATTTTTATGTAATTCCTAAGTTGATATTAAGAGTATTAGTATTTATTAGTTAAATATTTATAAAACCATATATATACCATTATACGAAACATACTTGTGAACATGTTTCAAGAGGCATACCCTGATAGCTGAGAGTTATTTCTCACACAAGATATGTTAAATTTTTCTTCCTATTTTTGTAGTTTTATGTGTTATTTTACCATCAATATAAATAATATACTTTCTTTATTTTTATCCATTATATAAGAATAATTTCTTCCCTTGATTGTGTATTGATAATTTTTCTATCTCAGATTCTAAATAATTAATAATAATGATGAAATTTTTATGTCTGGATTAGGAAAATAAACTTTGAATGGACCATATGATATAATAAATCATGAGAAGTTATTCATCCTATCCTTGGTAACTTACTAAAACAAAAATGGTAAGTGTGAGTAAACTAAAAATTCAATAAAATTACAACCTTCAAATAATTTAGTATAAAAAATTCCACTAATTCAATATAAATTATTTTATAATTTATCTACTAATTATTTAATACTATTTTTTAAAAAAAATATAAAAAAATTAAGATTATTTCAAATTCAATCATAGGTATAACAACTATGTTTAAAAATATGGAATAGTTTTTTCATATTAATTGAGACCACATGACATATTCATGTTATAACCAAAGTACCATTAGGTATCTTAATTGATAAATCCTTACTCCGAGTACCAGGGAATGATTTAATGTTCTCAGAAAACATTTATGATATAAAAGAGTCTCTAGATCTAAAATAAATTTAATAATTAGATAACTTTGGGTTTATAATCAAAGTACCTACTATCATGTCATTTTGAACTTGAACATCAACTATAGTGATTATATAATCTTAGAATTACTCTCTTGAAATTTTCTAAGGTAAACTTATT
Source organism: Viscum album (assembly GCA_963277665.1). Taxonomy (NCBI): domain Eukaryota; kingdom Viridiplantae; phylum Streptophyta; class Magnoliopsida; order Santalales; family Viscaceae; genus Viscum; species Viscum album. The sequence goes on along the minus strand of OY728160.1, from coordinate 23,425,609 downwards.
TAACGTTCAATGAATTAAAATGAGTATTTCCCCGTCTACTTATATTTAAATCCTTAGAAATTTTCTTTTTTCATTCCGGATATTGACGACCTTTATCTCCACTCTTGAATTAAAATATCATTCCCTTCAATTAAATACCACGTTGTTTCATTCTATAATTATTATATGTTGGAAATCCACTCTCTACCTTTTCCCTTTTCCGCATTTCCCATTACACAGTGAAAAACTGTTATCTCTTTTGGTCACTTCTTTTGAAAATATAATACTTGGAGAATTAATTTTATAAATTTAGTTAATTTAATACCATATTATAAAATATTAATTATTTTGAAATATTTACACCCTTTAAATTCTTGTACTTATCCCATTAAAGAAACCAATAATCTTACTTTTTGGATTATATACATAGTATGCAACAAGGATTGATAATATTTTAAATGCAACTTATTACTTTTTTTATCTTTACTTTATCTCGTATTTAAAAATTTCCATTCAAAATTAACTCATATATCATGAGGAATTTATTTCTCAAAGAATATATCATTAAAATTATCCTATTTCATACCCTATATTTCCTCATCCACCTTAGTTTTTTGAATTAATAAACACCATTAATTAACACCTATCTTTAAAATATATAATTGCAGAATAAAAGTTTCCCTTTTATTACATAAAAAATATAGAAATATATTTTTGAGTGACTTTATCCATTGTTTATCTACCATTAGACTAGTAGTTTGATTAAATAATGAGGGTTTTTCTATATTAAGCGGTCGAAAAAAATATCATTCTTTGAAATGACATGTTTATACGTATAAATAAGATTATTGGTCATAACTTACCTTGATATATTTATAATTTTCTTATATCAAACTCCAGTATTATAGACTTACATCGGAATGAAATGCCTACATAGATTACGGAGTTTGACACAATATCAATTTCTTTCAATATGAATTATTTATAAAAAATATATTACAATTAATCAGCTTATACCATTACGAATATTGACCCAAATTTTTTTCCCCTATATAGGTATACATTTTTAATAATTCTAATGGTTTGTGTTAATGGTTGTGCAAGCTATGTTCTTATAAATCTATTTACAAAGGGACCTACTAAAAATTATCTAACCCCATCTATAATAACCCCAACTCCAACAACCAAGATATGGTGTTTATTATATTAAATTGGTAAAAAATAAAAGATATCACATTTCATGAGACTAAATAGTTTATCCCTCTTGGGAGACTAAATAAATATATGATTTCCATATTACATTGGAAACATTTAAAATATATATATATATAACTCTTAAAAAAAGTATTAATTATATTTTTTGATTATTCAAAAATACCTTCTTGGTGCATGGGGGAAGGAAAATAAAATAAAAGGTGTGATCACATGATTTGTAAGGTAAAAAATATTACATAAGCTACTATATAATAACCAAGACATGAATGATAAAGAAGAGATAAATGACAGACAAATTATATATATAAAATATATCATGGAAGAGAAATATATATGGATAACATAGAAATATAAATAATCATATGAATAATAATAACCAACTATATATTAATAGAACTCATAATTCAAGACTTAATAATCTTATTATCAAGTACTAGTGGTAATACATCCTACATAAATAAGTAAGACATACACCAAATACCAAATCTAGTTTGTCTCATGAGACCTACTAATGCATTGAGGGGTTATATTGTATCAGGATTCCCCTATTACTTAATAAGTATAATTCAATCATAGTATGAATGAAATGAATAATAATAAATTACATAATAAATAGGCCTTAGTAATTACTAAACATCTGTATTGGAAAAGTAACATACAAAAGGTAAATATTTCCCTAGTCAATAAGTAGAACAACATGATCATAATACATCCTGATAACGAAGGTGTGTGGTATTATTTAATCATAAAATACTTTAAATGATGTTTACATAGATTCAAAAACATTTATAAATAAATTTGGTTGTTACTTAAAAAAATAGAAAATTATTTTTTTTGCAACTTTATTGTGAAAATGAAGTTAAAAATCACTTTTAGAACTCATCACATAAGGTTTCAAGGATAATTTCAAAAAATTATTTTCAAAATAATTTAAAATAATAGAATCATGAAAACAAAATATTCTTTTGTAATAAAATTTTATTTGGAATATAAATATATACATAAGTGAAATAAAATTCTGACAATTGTTTTTTGAAAATTACATCCTTTTATTTAAATATAATATATAAAATACCAAAAAATGTTAACATATATTACTTTTGAAAAACCTAAATACTTTTAAATGAAGTTAAATAATTATAAATGGTCTTAATAGTGGGAAAATCTATTCATGTAAATTTTTTTAAAACAGACTCCTTTCACAATTTTGTAAAGAAATCCAAAAATTAATTATATGAAAAATAATAAGACTATTAATTTTAAAACAAGAAAAAATTAAATGTTTATAGAAAAATAATCTTGTAAATAATTTATTTATATGAAATAAAATTATTTAATAAACAAAAAAATATGGATATAGAGGGAAAATATTCCTCACAAAAATTGGCATATAAGGCCATCTTTTCATTAAAACATTATTTTGTGGTTTTGAGTACCAAATATGGAAAACTTGAAAATAATAATTCTAAGATTGATAAATAACCATAATATATGAAAATATAAGGGTTTTAATAGAAAAATATCATATAATTATTCTAAATTATATTCAAGCCCAAACAATCCTGATTAAAATTGAGATTGAAATATAAACACTTTCCTTTAATTCCTGATTGTTGAAACATGTAGTAACCTATTATATGATAAATATATATTTACAATTGATATACATAAGATCCATATTTATATATATCTTTCTATATATCATTTATTCACATATTATTTTTTATTTATTTACTCATAATTCTTTATTGAAATAAATTATTTAGGTGTTAACTATTCTTTTTCTCATATATGTTTTGATTCAAAGGTTCTGGAACGTGAACCACGGTCATAGATTCATCACTTGAATAATTTTAATCATTTATTATATATAATATTTATATATTGAATAAAAATTTATAATCATCGTTTTAGGGAGGTTATGGAAAATTTAATACGCCATTCATAGAGGTAGTAGTATGCACAAATGCATGAGCGACATTTTCATTTTTCCAAGGTTGGAAATAAAGGTAGGTATATAATTATTTATATTTATAGAACTTTAATATTTTAATATATATAATATTTATTCATTAATTGCATATATAAAACCATCCATGTGAGGAAGTAATAAAAAATGAATTACATTACTTCATAGAGGCTACAATGGGAACATACAAATGAGCGATGTTTCCATTTTCCAGTGGATATAAGGGAAGGAAATTATATAATATTTTATATTTCAACAATAATATTTATTTAATAAATATAATTCATGTTTAATAAATATATCTTAATAATAATCCATGAGAGTCCATGATGAAAAATGAAACAATTCACTTTATGGGGGCGGTTGCACGCACAAACACATGAGCATTTTTTTTATTTTCCATTAGATGGATATAGGATAGAAAATGGTTGTAAAATTTATAGAAAAAAATTTCAGCATATAATATTTAATAATTTAATTACTTAAGTATAGTTATATAATATTTATAAGATGTTTAAGATGCAAAAAATGTGAAAAATGTTGGTAATAACATATACCTTTTACTTAGATAATCTACTTTGAAAAACAACTTAAGGATTGTTGGATGAATATTTGAGGAAGAAAAAAACATGTGTTTCATAGATAAGAGAGTTGGGAGGTTATTTGGGAAGATCTTGTGTGATAAAATGGATCTTCATGTCTGTGTATAAGTTTGGACTATAGGTTCCATTTATAAGTGAGGGGATTGGTACCCCTGTCAATACTCTGAAATTTAAAATTATATAAATTTAATTTCCTAGAAAAGTGAAAAAATGGAAAAAGTTTGAAAGATCGGACAAGGGAGTTTTTAAATCCACACATATAATTATATTTATAACATATTTGGTGATATTTTAAGATTTATGTCTTAGTTTAACCCTCTTTTTAAGCCTTTTAACCCTTAACATGATGCCCAATTTTTTACCATGGTAACTATTTATTTTGGATAAAAAATAAAATGAGACTTATTGTAACCACCCAAACTTTTATTAATGAAAATTCTTATTGATCTAATTAAATGTTTATTATGGTTATATAAAATGTGAACTTCATTGGTTTTATGTTTTTAGATTTTCAAATACCATTATGAATTCTGACCACTGGTAATACAGTCGTTGAACAGTGATTACATGATTAGTATAAATATAGGGCTTTAACAAATCAAATTTACTCAGATAAAGGAAGAGATGGCCTCATCTAGTAGACTTTCCCCATAAAAATCCCATTTTTAGGAGCTCGAAAAGTAGGTGGAGTCCTTGGGATTTACTCTTGACCAAGACCAAGCCGAGCTTGAACACATTAAGCTTGAGAGGAACCGACTACGGGAGAAGTGGTAGTTAATAGAGATCACCACCGAAGTGATGTTATCTGAGCCACCCCAAGAGTCTATCACCATCGCGCACCTTACCCTAAGGTCTTATGCGGGTGTTATAAGGGGTTATGTAACAAGACCCTAGTACTATGACTATTTTCATTATTTTTGTATAAAGAATGTGCATTTATTTTATTATTGTTACTTTGTAAATAGTTTTTAAATCAAAAATATTATTTTTAGTTAATATTAAACTAAGAAATCTATTTTGTAGAATTAATGGATTTTTTGAATTAAATAATATTTTAAAAAAATATTATTATTAAATTAATTTTTATTAAATATAAATGATCGTATAATTTTGTGAATGCATTTGTAATTTTTATTAAGTTTTGAAAGCTGTTTTTGTCAAAACCCATTAATTTTCGAGAAATGTTGGTTTTTATTTTAAAAGTAAAAATTCACATATTTATAATATTATTTAGACAAAATGAATATTATTATTGGAATCAAGATGTCAAAATTATCCAATGGTGATTTTTTCTTAATTTTCTAAGACAATCGAATTTTTGGGTAAACATTAAATATCGTTTAAATATATAATGTGTTTTATGACATCATAATGACCCAATAGTGATGCAATAAAATAATATAAAAATTATGTTTGGAGAATATATGTTTTACCATTAAAATATTGTGATTTTGGGTTTTTTTGATTTATTTTAAAAGGCTTTAGTGGACCCTTCAAGTCTTATAAAACATTTTTCCTTTTTAAATTGTTTTTCTTGAGAGGGTAACTCACCTCCACATAAGAAACCCTATTATTTTAAGAATTTATACCATTGACCTTATAACATATTTTTTTCCGCTATCCTTTGAAAAAAACCATGGGAGAAAACCATGGGATGGTTTGTGGTTTTGATTAGTTTAATGTGAGGTGTCCCAAACCAAAATAATAAAGAATTCCCTCTCATTTCCTATATAAACCCACCCATGATGCTAGTTCCTATTCACTAAAATCTTTTGGAGTTCGACCAACCCATGAAATCCTCTCTCTATAATCCTCCCAAGGTTCCCCAAGCTCCCAAGAAGCCTCTGCCAAGCCTTTGGGATCACACTTCCAAGTAAGGGATTTCTTCCTTTCTCATTTTTTCCAATTTTCTTTAAGTTTTTATGCCCTTTCATTTTCAATTAAAAATGTTGGGGTATGATTTATAACCTCTCCAATATTTCCCTCTTTATTTTTGGATAATGTTATACCCCTTTCTGTCTCATTAATGCCTCCCCATGTACACCCGTTACCATGCCAAAATTCCGTAAGGGATTTCTCTCTCCTCTTTTACATCCAAGTAATTCTTTTGTATTATACATATAAATTCCATTACATTTTTTAGGAAATGTATCTATATAAACCCATTACTATCCATTTCTTGTACATATGATGAGACACCCTTTTTTCTCTCATCAACCATTCTCTTGAATCCTTATTTCATGCTGTTATGCTGCCAAAATTACACCGCGTTTTTTCAAGCCAAGATCATTGTGTAGTGAATACCATACCCATGTCTCTATCAAGGGTATTCAACTTTATAAACATATACATATTGAATATTAAATTCATGTATTTATTCCACATTACTTAATTGTGGTCTAACTTATGATGTTGATTGATTCCATGTTATATGATCCATGCGACACACTTATGCATGAAATGAAATGTTTAAGAAGGGTGCGCCCTGATAGCGCTCCAATGAATTGGGTAAAGTATATTATCATGATAAGTCATGTGAAATGGGTTTTGACTCAATCTAATTAAAGTGAAACGAGATTTTACTTATGGTTCATGTGCAATGAGGTTTTTCTCTTGCTACCTGTGCAATGAGCCTTGGCTCATGCTAATTCCATGTTAAGTGTTGTTGCCACATTTCCATGTTATGATTATTATGATTTATCATGCCTTTATGTTCATGTTTCTCTTTTGCTCCACTGATATTCCTATTCACTAACATGTATTGTATTCCTTATGTTATTCCATGTTTATTCCCTTACTGGGCTTTATAGCCCACCCCTTTCTTATGCATGTCCTTAGGTTATCCCATGCAATGCTAAGTACGAGGGAATGTAGTGGCCATATAAATGAAGTTTTCAATAAAGTTGTTGTGTGTTTTATGTTCTAAGCTGTTATGTTATGTTCATAAGCCCCAAATACACTATAACTCTCAATCTTCCATGTTGCATCAAGTGATGTTTTTATGTAACAAATCAGGTTTAAGTATGTAATAAAGAGAAGGGTTGTTATAGTTACTACATAATTAGAAATTTATTATTCAAAATATGAAATTAATTTTAACATATTAAACTCCTATAGGTGGTAAAATGTAATTTGAATATTAGCATGCAAAAGAAAATGAAAAATAGTTTTTTAAATTGTATTTTAAGAATAAAAATGAATCTATACCAATTTCATGTAAAAAATTGATTACCATGATATTTATTGAATTAAAAATAAATAAATTTGAGTTAAGTGACTTTAAAACCAATTTAAAACTTAATGGAACACTTTAATTACTTAATTAAATAAAAGGATCAAAATAATTCTTTTATCAAAATAAAACTTCACTTAGGTTTTAAAATGTCACTCATAGGTTTCTAAATTCAACATAATATTTTTAAATTTTCTATATTACTTATTAAATATATATTTGGTCTATAAAAAAGGTCTTATAAACATTAAAATCATTCTTATACCATAATGATGTCGTAAAAATTAGAGTATTTGTAAAATTGGTATTTTTCACCATTTACTTAAATATAAGTTTTACCAAAAAATATGTAAAATTAACTCTAAATAATTTTGACATAATTATTTAAAAAAATTATTTTCATTTCATCAAATTTAAATTTTTAAATATATAAATTTATATTTAAAATTAAAATATTAAATATAAATAAAAACAACTTTTATATAAAAATGGTCTTTTTCAGGGTTTAGGTGTTCTTAGTCTTATTTCATATATACATTTAATTAGTTAATAACTATATTATAATTTTATTAATTAAAGTCTTTTAAAAGTTATAAATTTATTAAAATAAAAAACACTTCCAAAATAGTTTTTTGGAAAAATACTCATTTTTAAGATTGAATGATTTTAATTATATCATATTAATTTTCTATTTTCTAATCATTAAATATAATCATTAAAAAACAATACTATCAAAGTATGATACTTGATTTGTCTACTTATATTTATGGATGGTTTATTATTATTGTAATTATAATGTGTTGTGACTCTTTTTAGTTTGGTGTTGTGCGTGTTACAAGCTATACAATATTGCATTTATTTTGAGAAAATTTGTACTAAAATATTAGGGTGTTATATATATTTCATTCTATGTGTTGGGTGAAATATTTTTACAATATTTTTTTCTTAAAAAAATTTAAGTAAAGGGGTAGGTTCATTTCCCTTATATTTTGATAAATATCACTGATAATTTTTTTCTAGATTAAACAATTTTATCCTTATCCGCTCTTCATATTATATAATTGAATGTGATGATTCATAAACCTTGTTGATTAAAATCACCATGTAAAATTTTTTTTATAAAAAATATTTATTTACAAACAACTCTTGTCACAACATAAGAAAAAATGTTAAAAATATATATCCTTTTTTTAGATAAAATTGAGTTTAATTTATTTTTTTGCATTAAAAATATTTATAGTACCAAAATTTTCCACTTTATTTGAATGAAAAATATTGGAATTTTCATTCATTTACTTAATTTTATACTCTTTTATATTTATAAAAAATGATTAAATATATATTTTTTATCATATATCCCTTAAAATTGAATTATTGATTTATATAACATTAATACATTATGTGGAATCTTTATATAGTTTCTTTCCATCATTCATGTATTCTAAATAATTCCCCATCCAATGACTCTGTTTTTATAACAAAGACACTACCAGTCCTTCCTAACACCTTATTTAGGTTTCAGTGACCTAGATTGACTATTGGATCCTCTAATCTTCTTTTTCCAGCTAAAACATTTACCCTTATGTTCTATCAACATGATACCAGAGTTTGGATATCCAATTTATTGATTATTTGTATTAAACACATTCAGGATAGTAGGTATTATTTTATCAAACTCATTAATATTATTAAAACAATTAAAATAATGATTCCATAATGAATTTCATTGATATATCAATCCATAAAGGAAACACATGTCTCCCCAAGCCATTAATATACCCAACCATATTGAGTATATTTTTTTGAACCATATTGATTATATGACCAGATACTAAAGTTCTTTTTTATATTATATATGAAAAATTCATATTAAACAATTTATAGAATTAATAATTTTATTATCATTTGAATATAGATTATTTTATTGAATAAATTCAACAGTAGGCTTCTTAAAAAATTTGTTACTTTAACACATAAAACATTATTTCTAATTTAAGAATAATTCTTAAAAGTATATATGAATATAAAAATTTTCTTCCATTAAACTTATTCTTTTATATAATTAATCATAAATTCAACTTTATTTATGATGATGATGATGATACCATTTTTATCCACAATATAGTTTTTTAGTATATGTTTATCATGTTGTACTATCATTTAATAAAAAAATATTAAGAGTACACCCAATAAAATAATGAACCCTTTTGAAATAACATCATATCCATTAGTTAGACAAGATTCATATTTAAATATGACTTATCCTAGCTAATATTGTAACATAATACATTTCAATATATGGTTGACAATTAAGTCAATCATATCACATATGAATCTTTGATTGTTAAGGGGACATATACTTACCTAAATCCAACATATATATTATCCTAACTCTATTTCTCTAGTATCCCAACTTCTAGGATTTACTAGCTTTGTGTAACCCAGGATTACACAAGGAAGAGGCACTTAACCATTAGGGTCACCTATATCCTGATTTCCTTGCATAATATAATCTATACGAACCCAAATTTGGCATGACATACCCTTATAAATGATCAAGGTCTTAACAAGTGTTCACTTTATAAGGAATATAACACTTTGTATTTTTAAATGGTTATAAATATTGAAATCATATATCATGTATTTCCTATATATATGTATGCTTATAATTATTTTTTAGTTTAAAATACCTTTATCCAAATTAATATGTTCAAAAAAATAATTGTAAAAAACTGTATACCACTTAATATTTATGTAATATAAAAAATATCCCTTATTGGATTCATCCAATAATTCCATATTTTAATGATCTAAAATCATTTATATTATATACTTAATGAATTAAAATTTTTATGAAATTAAATTTTTTTCTAGAAAAAATATGATAATTGGCCAAGTGTAGAAGTTACTACATGATTATGTAAAGTGACTACATGAAGACAATCTACATAACTTGTGAAGAAATCAGGGTTGATAGATAAAAATTATATTAAGTTTTAGAGTTACCGTAAAGATTTGATTAACTACAAGTTATTTATAATGACCACATGACTATTGATGGGACCATGGAGTAATTTCTCTGTGTTAGAGTGACCGCATGATGAATTGGATTGACTAGATGAAGATATAAATCAATCAAATGAAGATTTTTACTGACCAAAAGAAGGAATTCAAGTGATTATGCCAGTAATTCTAAAAAGTTTAAAGTGTTTAACCTACCACATAAATGGATTCAAGAGACCACATGATGAAATTTCAAGTGAAAACACATTGAATTTTTGATTTACCTCATGGAAATTTTGAGCTACCACAAGATAAGTACCCATCGATTATGATCCAAAAATATACTTTGTATAATTTTCTAAATAACATTGGCTATTTTTGGAATATATTGAGACATATAATAAGAGTTAATATCTATCAGTCTATGAATTATCCTTCCTCAAATTTTACTTTTTGGAAAAGTCTCTTAAAATACCAGGAAGCCTCCCTCGTGAAAAATAAAAATGTTGTTCTAGTGCTATATTTATAACTTCCATTTACATTTTATCACACAAATATTTTATGGTATGTATCTTTTTAAAGATAATATTTTCGATAGATTACGTTGCATGAAACACCTAGTTAACCGTATAATGAAATATTATTATAAACTAGCCATTAAATTGGTGAGAATGGATTTTATTAACCAAATTATAAACTTTATATATTATATATTCTATATAATGTATAACATTCATCTTTTTTTTATTTATAGAAATGATATAAAAATAAATCCAATTTTATTAATAAAAATCTATATTTTTCTAAAGGTAGTTTTTCCGCCTTTTGATGGCTCACTAGTTTTAAAAATAAGTTATAAAACTATTATAAAAAATATTTGATAATATATACTTCAATTTTGAAATTGGGATATCAAAATTTACATTAGTTTATTTTTTGGTATTTTTATGATAAGTTTCATGTTTTGATGAATAGTGGAAATATTGGATTTTAATTGAAAGAATATTTTTCATTTAAACACCTTAGAGTGATAAATTATATTTTTGATTGGTTTTAACATATAATTAGATAAATTTTATATCATTTAATAAAATTTAGGTCATTGGAAACAAATTCACATTGAATTTGGACATAAAAACATTTCAATCTTTTGAACGTTTTAAATTTAAAAATCGGTCTTCTCGTTCCATACATGAGATTAAATTTTAATTAATTGTAGCCAATTATGTGTTTTGAATATTGAAAAATGGATTCCATATTTAATATGTTAATATCCAAATTTAGTAAATAGACCCCTTTTATATTTGGAGAATATGAAAAGTAACTTTATTAATTTATTTTTTACCATGATTAAGGGTAAGTTGGATAATTAATTATAAAAATAATATTATAAATATTAGAAAATTAACCTAAAACTTGTCCTAATTTTTATTGTACAAGTTATTATCAACCAATATCAACTTTAGTCCAATTGTATGGACTCTTGGAGACACTTGGACTGATTTAATTCTTTTATTGTATTTTTGTCTTATGGAAAGTCAAATATGTCATACTCATGTTTTAAATAATTATTACATTTTTAATATGTAGTTATTTAGAAGATATATTAAACTATAAATATTCATTGGAAATATAAAATGGTTTTATTCATCAAGATAATTTATTTCTAATTTTTAGGGAATAAATTTTAAATTTTAGGCTTTCACAATGATGATGTAGTAATTGTTTAATTAATGGACATATCAAATAAATGTTATTAAAAATATTAAAACAAACATAAATTCATATAATTAATGTCATACACGAATTTTATATAGTAATTTAACATTTTAGTGAATATTTAAGAGTTTTTTTGAAATATCTTGGTATAATATTTTTAGAAAGCCGTAATGAATAATGTAAAATTTTACATAAATAATATTTTAAAATAAATTATATTTTATTAAATGATATAAAATTTATAAAAATATAAAATTCGGATAAATGATTAGTATAAAGTTGAAAATTTCATCCATTACATATTTATGATTAGTTTATTATTTTATAGTAACTATATTAACCTTCAAAGAGTAAGAACTCATGTTGTCACGGTAAGAGTTAAATTGTTTAAATAAGTTTTAAAACCAAAAGATAAGGGTAATAATTAGACCTAAACTTGTATAAAAATTATTTTATGAGATAATTTTGACCCATACCCATATTATATTTTAAAATATTCATTTTTTATCAATTTTTAATTTAAAATTAATTTACATCAATTTAATATTTTGAGAGTTTCCAAAAGTGTCCCTCACCTCAATTATAAAAGTGCACCTTCTCCCTCACTTCTTCACACCACATTGAGTGTTTTAGACTAATTAATTCCTTAAGATTCATCTTATTAACGTACTTATTCAAGTTATAATGGTTATTTTATTCCAAAAATACCAACCCTAGTTCCCTTAATAATAGATCTAAAAGAAGTCTTCCGAAGAATAGGTTATCATTTTTTCAACTCATCCAAGTTCATTTCTTATTTTACATCTTATTAATGTGTTGAATCCAATATAAAGTAATGAATAAATTATAATCTATATTATTATATGTTATTATGATAATGGGAAAACCATTTTAAACCTTTAATCCATCCTATAGAGAATGAAAACACCACGTGTGCGTACGTACGACTTACCGTCTCCACATCGTGGTGTAATCTATTTTTCATCACCACTTTAATTAGATGAGTATAATGATGAAAATAATGGATATACATGTTACTTATGAAATTATATTGACTATAAAAAATTTATATACATCCCTTTCCTTACACTTTCACCATTAATGGAATGATATCGTCACTCGTTCAAACGTACGACCTACCATCTCCATGACGCGATGCGATTCATTTTCCATGTTCAAAATTAAAAAATGATTATAAAAATGTATATAATGAATAAATATTATATATATGAACTTCATTTCATTCTTTAGATTTATGAACTATATTTTATGTATAAGAACGAATACTTACATAGCAAAACATGCACATGAAAATGAAGACGTTAACACCAAAAACAAGGGTAATAATGAAATATTATAAAAAAAGGGTGATAAAATAATAAAATAAGATCATATATGATATCATAAATGTAAATAAGTTTATTATATAAGTTAAAAAAATTCTTAAAACCACTATAAATGAGGTTTAATTCTGTTCGACTAAAGGAATCATAATTTAAGGGACTTCATCTCAATCTCCTTTCATTGAGTAATAGTTTGATGCTATACATCCCCCTTATTTTTTGAGGTGTATATACAGACCTTTGAAGTATCATGTCATTAATTTACTTATTATCATTTTATTTAATGTTTTTTTATTTTTTTTATTTCATGGGTCTTATGATTTAAATATTCTAAGTGGTACGAGACACCTTGAATGTTTGAAGATTTAATTATCACATCATTTTCTCTACACCAATATTATTGATATTATTTTAAATATTTATTTATATGGATATAAAAGGATTATAAAGGAAATTTTATTTATATTGTTAATATAATTAAAATGTTTTTAAAAGGAATATTATTATGTGTTTTAGATGGAACATTTTAACAAATGACAAAAGGAATGTTATATTCTTAATGTAAATGGCGACGACAACTTTCCTGCCATCATGACTATTATTTAATTTATGTCTTACATTGAAATATTACATATTTTCATAAATTATAAACTATATTCCATTATTTTTGGGAAATTTTGTATTGATGTTTTTTATTTTTAAAAGAAAATGGTGTTTTTATACGATAGTGTCTTTCATATGAGTTTAATAAGAGTTTTCCCTCAATATTTTCATTTTTTTATTATAGTATTTTTATCTATGTCCATAACATTTGTTAAATATTATGATTAATTGAGGTTGATATCTTATAAAATCATCTACCATATTTTACTGAGTGGTTTATGATTAGTTTTATTATGGATGTGCTATTTTGATACCATTCATGGTTTATGGTTAAAGTATTCACATTTCATAAGCTAGTTTTTAATAATAATGTTTATGTTGTTTATGTTTCACCCCTTTCACATGAGTAATGCATTGGACTTATTAAGTGATAGGTAGGGCCAACAATATCCCCTCAATGCATCAGTAGGTATCATGAGAAAACTAGAATGGGTTTTGGTCATGACCTTCCCCATTCATTAAATTATTGGTACAAAGCCTTGATAATGTCATATTCTTAGAAAAAATCCTTGAAAATGTTATATTATTTATATAAAGCCTCAATGGTGTGTTTAATATGTCTATAATTATGAATTTCATCATTATAAAATTATTTATTAATATTCCATATGATTATTTTATTAGTAGAATATCCACAGTTATGTTTTCTAGCTCATGGGATTTTTTATATGGCATTATATGATTATCATTTTTTATTTTCATATTATGAGAAATATTTTTTAAAAGGTAGTTTTTTCTTTTATTCACCTTTTTTTATTGTTTATTCTTATTAATTGATGATAGTTTTAAATTATTCTTACCCTTATTGAGTAATTGATCTCATCCCTTTCCAGTGTTTTATTTTTACCCAGGATACCATAAAGTGTTTTGTGATTGATTATGCATGATTTTTATAAGGGGATAACATTGTTTTTAATGAGAATACTTTGTGCATTTTATGTTTGAAATGTTATTATAATTTCTTGCATGTATCTCTTTTACCAAGGCTACTAAACTATTCAGTCTTTCGAGATACGATTCCTTATATCTTATGCCAATGTAATAAAGTAACCACCAACTCATTGATACTAGGGTTGGGATCTTTACAGTTGGTATCATAGGGATATTATTAGAAACCTTGGGAACTATATTTAAGAAAAAATATATTAGGTAATGAAACCTTATTACTGAATTGGGAAATATATAAATAAACCAATCTTATGATTAAGAAATTAGTTGCACTTGTATTTTCAGTTTAGGATATGCGATTCACTAGTTATGAGATTATACATTATATTTCATAATATTGGGATCTCATCTAGTATATTCCATTTTATAGAAATGGAATCTATCTGATGGAATGGAAACTGTATCAATGCACGTAATAAATATAGGGATTTACCTCTTATATAATATAATGATGTTGTATTTAGAGATGAAACTAGTGCTGAAAAATTTATAACTAACTAGGATAAATGACTCTAGTTTTGAGAAATAAACTTACTTGTATGTAGAAGCCTCATCCACAACACATAGAAATAATGTTAGACCACATCATGAGACAAAAAAATCCATCATTAAATGAGACTACAAATCCATTTGTAGATAATAAATAGGTAAGTTCCTTATAAAAGATATTTCTCTCTTTGGGATGTAATGAAAGGGACAAGGTTTTCATGGTAGTTTATCATCTCTTTGGAGATGAAGATAAATAGTGGTCATTAATTAAAAACTCTAAGAAGCATGAAGAAATAAAAAACATGAAAGGGAAGGATTTTAAGAAACTTTTCTTGAAAAAATATTTCCCTTATAAATAGTGAGTTGAGATGGATATATAATTCTGGATTTTGAGATAAAATGAGAAATATAATGTTTCTAAGTATGAATACAACTTTATAAGATTATCAAGGAATGATTTAGACTACATACGTTACCCAAGGAGTAAGATTGATCATTTAATTGATGGGTTAAATCCATTCCTCTAAAGGGAACTGGTCTCCCAAAATTTCTCATCATATGAGAATATAGGCTCATGTGCTATCAAGAAATAGAACGAATTATAAAAGTATTATAACTTCAAATGGAAACAAGAGAAGAAGATAATGGTAGAGAAAGGGTAGGATAAATGGAAGAAGCGAAAGAAAGATTTTCATAATATGAGATAACTGTGGAAAGAAAAACTAATGAATATTCTTATAAGGGAATACATTTATTTCATGTATGGGGAAAAGAGAAAAATTCTCATGACTGAAAGAAAAAGGAATAATTTTCTAGTGTGAAATGCTTCCACTATAATGATATGTGGAACTATGTAAATGAATTCCCCAAGCATCAAGTAAATATAACTTAGAAGAAGAAAATAGATCAAGGTCAATCTTATTCTATTACTATAGTAGAATTAAAATAATTACATTATATGTTTTTTCTAGTTATAAGAATCATGAGACATATAAATATTGTTATAATATATTTTTCATTTAAGGATTTAGAATATTGGATGTTTTAATTAAGTTATTATGGTGATCAAGGTATTCATATATATGGTTTGTAACAAAAAGAGCTATATTATGTGGTTTAGGGAATCTAATATAATGTTGATTTTGGATATTTTGTGACCTTACTTAGACATTTTTGGTCTTTGAGTTACAAATGATGTATTTTGGATTAGTCTTACGTTGAATACTTATGGAATATATTAAGTTGATCTTTGGATATATTGTTTGAGGTTATAATATGATTTATAAAGTTTTATAACCTATGTTAATCATTTTAGTTTTAATAAACATTTAAACACTAAAGCAAATACTTTTGGACCTTATGATTTGATAAACATATTTAAGGAATAAAAATTTATCTTCAATATCCATCAACAGGTGTATGAAATGAATTGAAAATATATCAAAGAAAAAACAAAGGAAGATATTGTGATCATGAAATGGAAATTTATAATTTAAGTTTATTATCTCAAGTGATTATCTCAATAATACCCTCATATACAAGGAAAACATTTTTGAATAAAAATGTTATCCATTTACTTTTATTTCTAATAAATGAATGGTCTTTGAACCAATCATAGATTAATGGTTTTGTGATGTTTAACATTTTAATGACCATATTCTATATCACTCTCCATCAGAACTTGATAGTTTGATTTATCTTCCATGTTCATGTTTTAACTTTCCACTAATGTTCTCCTATTCAACTGTCTAAATTTGTGGTCACCTTTACAATAAGAACCCTTACATAAACATTACATAATCTTGAATTAAATGAATAATTCACATTGAGGATTTTTTTAGGTTTTTATTTTTATAGAATTAGGCTATAACTATTACATATCAACTTGAAAATTATATGTAGACACTAATACTCAGTATCCATTTTTTCATTAAAAAAACTCTTAAAAAGAAACATGTATAGTTCTATGTTTTAGACAACATGACTTTTCCTTGATCCCATCCTTGACCCTATTCATATTTAAGTCCTGTGAAAAATATTTCAAAAACTTGGGATGAGCATAAAAAGCTCATTAAGGGTTATAAAATAAGGAAATAAAACATTATCCCATCAATAAATACAAATCAATGAAACCATACTTTTCAATCATAACATAACTCATGAAATCATAATATTTATGAATAATATACAGAAATCATAAATCATAAAGGTAACTTGTAGTACCCAAAACATACTTACATTGTAGCTATTAGAACTACATAGGGAGTTACTTTGGAATACCCATCACAGTATATTCCCTAAATCTCTTAGGATAAAAATTAATGTTTACCTCCATCACGTTACCCTATGCATTAGAGAGCTATCTCGGAATCACCCGCCCTAGGTTTATCACAGAACAACCCGTATACACAAACAATGACCAAAAAACATAACATATTCATAACGTGTAAAAAAAATAAAGGAAAGATAACATTTTCACATTTCAATCACAATATGTCATTTCAAGATATTGATGTAATCAATGATTTACCAAAACCATTTAAAACATTTAATGAAGAGATTTTTGGAATAAAAGTGTCCCATACCACTTTGAATATTTTAAAGGAATTAAAATTTTAAAACATTAATGTCCATATAAATAAATCCTTAAAACCATTTCGAAAACATGGAAATTAATGAGAAATATTTTGAAGATTAAATCATTAAAACATTTAAAATGATATTTTAGTTAAAGAGTTCCCAACCAAAATAGAGACACTTCAATAAAAATAATTGAGGAATAACATTAATAAAAGATTATAATATCATGAGAATAAATAGATTCATGATATAATATGTAAAAGTGTAGTATATAAACCATATAAAATTGAATTATTGTATAACAAAAATAAGTTTCAATGGAATGTAAATAGAGAAAAAGTCCCTTACAAAGATCATATCATTAGATTAAGGACAAATCAATGACAGAATTATGTGTGAAAAATAAGAATACACCCAATATGATTGGATATTAAGTGTAAATAAATCATAGAACATTCACACATATTTTTGTAAAAACAACACCAAGGACTTGGATGTTTAACTCAATGAATGGAAATTGAGGTGAAATTACCCTTATCAACTTCATATCGATGACTTTAGAATTTATCAATGGAGTGATTATGTGTATTAAAAGTATTTCCACCAAAAGGAGAGTGTAAATAAATAAATAAATAAACAAATAGTGATTCCACATATAATCATAGCATGGCATAATTAATAATTAGAAGATTAACCCATGGAATGGAAATTGGGTTAAAAAGTCCCCTTACCAATTTGGTAACTTATGTAACATACACCACATGAAATAAGGATCATAAAATAAAGATTTAATTACCTATAAATTCAAGTATATTATAAAATAAATACAATCATGGCTAGTAAATACACCATATAAAAGGAAATAGTGGCAATACAGCATGAATCTCATGGGAATAAGAAGTGAGATGAAGACCCCTTACCACATTGTAATCAATCGATTCGTAAGACCAAAAGTTAAGAACCACTAAATGATTCATATAATATCCTGAATATAAAGAGAATCAAGATAATATATATAAAATAGAAATAAAAAAACACCACATGTAATAAATAAGTGGTGAACAATGGAAATATCACAGAATTAAAAGTGAGGTAAGAAACTCCTTACCTCATGTCTGACTTGACTCGTTTGTTCCTTGTTCTTCATGAATAATAAACATAAGTTAATTTATAATTGCTTAAGAAACTTTTCAAAGTTTATTTTTCCTTTTATATCACTTATTACCATGTTAGAAACATAATGCAATTATTTAAGTTAATAATGGTTGTTCTGTCGATATTTGGTACATGAGTCAAAAATGAACTTGTTATAATTACAAATTATCAATGTGGTAAAAATTAAACTATATACAGAATAATATTCATGATTTGGATTTCATATATATCATATATAACCATTATATATGTATTTATAATAGTACATAACATTTGGAGATAAGAAATGAAATGGACCACTCATGGAGATGGTAAGCCGTAAGTATGCATGAACGCTACTTTCATTTCTATTTCATATTTAATGGAATTAAAACATAATTATAAATAGGTATATTATAATTAAAGTATAATAACATATATAATTTAATTATCTCAATCCTTTATACATTCCACGTATGACATTAATGCATCATATCACATTGAAGGGGCGGTAATCTACACTTCCTCAAATGAAATTATCGTATTTACACACTATGGAAACCATAAAGGTATTATATAAATGTAAAATATAGAAGAATAGAAACAATAAAAATATAATATATATCACATATAAATAAAGTAACATCTTAATGGACACTATAATGTGTGGTAGGATAAGATTGAACAATCATCATTTCGTGAGGCTGTAGTTCACCGTCCACAGAAATAGTATGTTCATTACCCATTAGATGTAGGTGTGTGTATGTGTAGTTATAATACTTCTAATAAAAACAAACTAGTATATTTAGGATACTTTTATTGTTATAAAAGAAATTAATAAAAAGAGTTTAGGGGTTGGAAAAGTAAAATAAATCAAAAGAACTTAAGAGAAGATGTTACCTTTAAATCGATTATCTCCCTTTGGTTTGAACCCAAAGGTTTAATTGAATTGCCTTCTTCCTAGGGAAAGGATTATAGGAGGAGGAGAGGGATTTAGGAAGATTAATTGGTCAGATTTGGGACGATTAATTGGGATTTATAAGCGTGAGGAATGGATTAGAAGTGAGGGCTTTTTATAAGCGGGAGGATGGGCTCTTTAGGAATGTTTAAAAATATTATTTTATTATATAGTGATTTTCAGTTTCTAAAGTTCAAAAACTTATTAAAGTTTAATCTAAAATGAATCAAGTTTTAAATAAAATCATCCAATAATAATTGGAATGGTTTTGGATATTTCTTTAATCTTTATAATATTATTTATTTAAATCATTAATTAATGAGTTAAACACTGTATCATTACTGTGTCCTAAATAATTTTATTATTTGATGTCAAAAAAACATAAAAAACTACCATCATGTATGATTTTTTTTTAGATTTAAAATAAATATTTATATTAAAAGATATATCTTATATAACCCCATGTACAAATTGATTTACTAAAAGATATATGTTTATGTCATTTTTGTCTTTACTTAATTAATATAAATTGTCATTATCACTTTCAAGGGGCTCCATGAGGTCCCAAAATCGGCCCAAGGATGCCCATGGTCGGAAATATATTAACCAATAGGATTATGACACATGTTAGGGTAAATGTAATATTATTATAATACAATTGTTTACCCAAATTTACCCGATTTACCCTTTAACCTTGGTAAATAAAATATTTACTGAAGTAAATATTCATAATGTATAAAAATAAAAGTAAACTATTTACACAATTTGGACCTCCTGATTAAAAATATGGAATCCATTTTTTCAAATTCAAAACACAGAAGTGGCATAAATTAATTTAAAATTAATTCTCGTTGTCAAAAGAAAAAGCGTGTTTTTAAGAAATAATAACTATCAAAAGATTGACACTTGTTTATGTCCAATTTCAAAGTGAAATTATATCTAATGACCAAAATTGGATTAAATGGTATAAATATAATCTAATTACACTTTAAAACTAACTAAAAATATAATCTAACAATATAAAAAAATTATATTAAAAGGAAGTTTTGAATTAAAATACAGTTTTTTCCCTATTTATAAAAAAATTAATTTTATGAAAAAAATACCAAACATTTACCCAAAGTAAATTTTGATTCCTCGATTCTAAAGAAGAATTTTATTTTACAAAATATAACATATAAAAGTTACCAAAAATAGATTCAAAAAGGGTTAGCCATTAAAAGGCGGTAAATCACCCTTTTAAAAAATATTAGAGTATTTATGCTTAAAATTAGATTCATTCACATTTTAAGCCTATAAAATTTATTGGACAAATGTTAATACATTTAACAAACATATATAATCATTTTTTAGTTAGTTAAATTCATTCCTGCGAATACAACTGCTAGGTGTTAACTACCATTTAAATTAATAATAATATTATATTATTTTTTGGTATGACTCAACATTGTGTGCAACATAAGATTTCAAAGAAACCCGTTGTTTCATATCAGGTATTCCATCGAACATAGAATCACATTTAAATTAAAATTAATATTTAATTCAAAAATTTTAAAAAATATGAAAAATTGATATTCTTTATTTAACTGGGATGTTACATCCTTCCCGCTTTTGGGAATTGCGTCTAAGAAATTTTAAAATTGGGCTTGGAAACTTCATTAAAAGTCCCACATCGGAAAAATAGTAAATAAAACTATCATTTTAAAATAATGAAAGATATGTACCTAGGTCACCTGAGATAACCCATACTAGGATTCCATAAAAACATTGATATGGAGGAGAAACTAAGTCTCAAGTTCGGATAGAGAGTGATATAAAACATGATTAGGATAAATTTAACCACCAGAAAATAACAAAATTATGATGGGTTAAACGGTCTTTGATTCCCCAGTATAAAAATTTAACGAAAAAAGTTTTTGTTTTAAGTTACTTTTCATAAAGTTGAGGAATTTATTTATGAGATTATCTAAAAATATAAGGAAACATACATAATTTTCATGTAGACTTTCATCCTTTACTAAATTCATACCACAAACTCATCTATTCTCCAAATGATGAGTATTTCATATGGATTAGTCACACATGAAGTGCTAGAATAAACTTATAAGGTATAAAGAAATCTACAAAAGATAAACTATATATTTCCCCTGTATTCAGTCATCAACCAAATCCAAAAAGGTTAGTACAAGATCAGATAATCACAGAAAAGAACAATAATTTATAAAAATAAATACTACTCTTAATCTCCAAAATTGAACAAACAATACCCAAAGTTCAACAAAGACAATTAAATATAAAATTGTCCTTAAATTCCTTCATTATAATCTAAAATAATATTGAAACCCAAAAATTTGAAGGATTTAATCACATAGTGTTCTACTGTAAATCTTAAAATTTGTCTCCAAATAACATCAACTACTCTTAAAATCTCATTCTGAAAATTAATTAACCTAATCACATATTCTCTATGATGGGTTAATCATTTCCTTAAATAACTCAAAATGCTTATAAGTCTATAATTAAAACATAGATTCTTCCAAAACAAAAATTCCACCATTACTCCTCAATTGAAATCCCAAAGTATTCTATTTTCCATAGGCATATAGTCTTTCCCCAAAATAGAGAACATCTTCCAAAATAACTTTTATCACTTAATCACGAAATCAGTTTCCTATATTAAGAATATCCATTTGAAAAAACATATTTTCCTAAAATAAACTTATTATTGATCCATAAAATCATTTAACTAAAAAGAATAATTAATACTAACTAGGGAATTCATGTAGGATAGTAGTAGGTGATGCGCCCTTGTCACGCTTTAGTTGTGGGTTCAATTCTTGTGGCCTTTACAGACGCGATGAGTTGCAACCATCTTACAGGTTTTCCTTTTTATAAAACTCAAAAATAACCCTAACATGTTTTAACCTCAAAGGTTTTCTTATAGCTTTAATTTTCGTCCCAATACATTAATACCTCAATATCTTATATATTCTTATTTTTTTCACCTCTATATGATAAAATAAAACTACTACCAAAAGAAAAAACATCATACCTTGATCATGGTGTCCATATGCTTTCATCATCATCTTGTTCATGTAGGTAGAAGTTCCACGCATTTCAAAAATGATTTAGAGATCATTCAAAATCATTTTCTTCCTTTATCCAAACTAAACTTGTACAACATGGGTCATATGGATGTTCTTATAAAAATAGTTTCAAAAAATAATCATGTATGACATATAATTTCAAATGATCTGATAAAACATGAATTTTATAAAAAAGTCGGATCGAGTTTGAGTTGAAACTTTCTTTCAATGGTCCATTTAAAAAACCATAAGTATGTGATGAGAGACTATATTGTAAAATCAAATATAAATTGTTTTTGCAAGGGTCTCCTTCTTCAACACAGTTTTCAAAATCATAATATTCTTCAAAGTCTTGTGATAAGGTAAAATATTTCAAAATTCATTGATAATATTTACCTTTCTTGAAAATATGAGAATATTAAAAATATTGGATTTGATTAAATACAACCCATGATCCACGATGATATCTTGGTATAGTGGAGGTGTTTGATATCTCAAAAAACTGCTTGCAAGTGAGTTGTATACTAGAAAAAGTTTCCAATCATTTGAACATGACTTTTCAATAATTATTAAAAGCATGTCATTAGGAAGAGATAAGAATGTCATTTGAGATCCTCCTCCTTCCATTTTCAAAAGAAATTCCTTGATCTTAAAAAGTTATAAAACAAGTATTTAACTAAAATAATAGACATGTGGACTAACCATGTGTTTAATGAAAACTTCTAATCCCTAAAGTTGTCTAAACAGGCCTCTGATACCAACTATAAGAACCATGCCTTAATCATTACATAATCTTGAATTAAATGAATAATTCACATTGAGGATATTTTCAGGTTTATAGTTTTAGAGAATTTGGCCATAACTATTACATATCAACTTGAAAACTACATGTAGACACTACTACTTGAATCTATTTTATTCATAAAATAAAAACTCTTAAAAGAAACATGACTAGTTCCATGTTTTAGACAACATGAATTTTCCTTGATCCCATCATTCACCCTATTCATATTTAAGTCCTATGGGAAACATTTTAAAAACATGGGATGATCATAAAAAGCTCAGTAATTGTTATAAAATAAGTAAAGAAAACATTAGTCCATCAATAAATAAAAATCAATGAAACCATACTTTTCAATCATAACATACCTCATGAAATCATAGGATTTATGAATAACACACAGAAACCATAAATTATAAAGGCAAATTATGTCATACAAAACATACCTACATTTTAGCCACCAAAACTACATAGGGAGTTACTTTGGAATACCCATTACAATATATTCCCTAAATATCTTAGAGGAAATATTAATGTTTATGTTCATCACGTTACCCAATGCATTGGAGAGCTATCTCGGGCTCACCCGCTCCAGGTTTATCACAGAACCACCTTTATACATAAAAAATGACCAATAACCATAATATATTTATAATTCATAAAACAAACATAAATTGAAGATAAAATTTTCACATTTCAATCCCAATATATCATTTCAAGATTTTGAAGTAATCAATGCTTTACCAAAACCATTTTTAAAACCATTTAAAACATTTAATGAAGATATTTTTGGAATCAAAGTGTCCCATAACACTTTTAATATTTTAAAGGAATTAAAATTTTAAAACATTAATGTCCATATATATAAATCATTAATACCATTTTGAAAATATGTACATTAATGAGAAATATTTAGAAGATAATGCCATTAAAACATTTAAAACGATATTTTAGTTAAAGTGTTTTCAACCAAAAGAGAGACACTTAAATAAAAATAATTGAGGAATAAAAATACTAAAAGATCATAATATCATGAAAATAAATAGATCTATGATATAATATTTCAAAGGGCAGTATATACACCATATAAAAATTAATTGGTGTATAACAACTATAAGTTTCAATGGAATTTAAATTGAGACAAAGTCCCTCGCAAAGATAATATACTTAGACTAAGGAAAAATAAATGACATAATTATGTGTGACAAATAATAATAAACCCAATATGATTGGATATTCATTTTAAATCAATCAGAAAACATTCACACATATTTTTGTAAAAACAACACCAATGACTTTTATGTTTAACTCAATGAATGGAAATTGAGTTAAAATTACTCTTATCAAGTTCATATCGACGACTTGAGAATTTATAAATGGAGTTATTATATGTATCAAAAGTATATCCAAACAAAGGGGAGTGGAAATTACAACATAAATAAATAAACAGTTATTCATTGCATAATCATTACATGACATAATTAAGAATTAGAAGATTAACCCAAGGAATAGAAATTGGGTTAAAAAGTTCCCTTACCGATTTGGTAACTTATGAAACATACACCACATGGAATAAGGTTCATAAAATTAAGATATAATTACCCATAAATTCAAGTATATTACACAATTAAAACAATAATGGGAAGTACATACCCCACACAAAATTAAATAGTGAAAATATAACATGAATCTCACGGAAATAATAAGTGAGATGAAAACCCCTTACCGCGTTGTAATCATTCGAGTCGTAAGAACAAAAGTTAATAACCACCAAATTAATCAAATAATACCATGAATATAAAAATAATAATGATAATATATATCAAATTGAAGTACAAAATACACCACATGCAATAAATAAGGGGTGAACAATGTAAATCTCACAGAATTAAAAGTGAGATAAGAAACTCTTTACCTCGTGTTCGACTTGACTCATTGGTTCCTTTTTCTTCCTGAATAGTAAACATAAGTTAATTTATAATTTATTAAGAACCTTTTTCAAGTTTATTTGTCCTTTTATATCACTTATTACCATGTTATTAACATAATTCAATCATTTAAGTTATTAATGGTCGTTTTGTCGATATTTGGTACTTGAGTCAAAAATGAACTTGTTATAATTACAAATTGTCCCTGTGGTCAAAATTGCAGTATCTACAGAATACTATTCATGATTTAAATTTAATATATATCCTATATATATAGTATATATGTATTTGTAATAGTACATAACATTTGTAGATAAGAAATGAAATGCACAGTTCATGGAGACAGTAAGCCATACATACACATGAACGCTACATTCATTTCTATTTCATATTTTATGGAATAAAAACCCAATGATAAATATGTATATTATAATTCCAGTATAATATCATATATAACTTAATTATCTCTATCCTTTATATGTTCCACGTATGGCATTAATAAGTCATATCACTTTTAGGTGGCGATAGTCCGCACTTCCTCAAATGAAAATTTCGTATTTAACCACTATGGAAACCATAAAAGTATTATATAAATGAAAAATACAGAATCATAAAAAAATATAAATATAATATATATCACATATAAATACATTTCCATCTTAATGGACACCATCAGAGGTGGTAGGAGAAGACTGAACAATCATCATTTCTTGAGGTAGTAGTTCACCGTCCATAGAAAAAATATGTTCTTTACCCATTAGATGTAGGTGTGTGTAAGTGTAGTTAGAATAAATCTCATAAAAACAACCTAGTATATTGATAATATTGGTGTTGTTATAAAAGAAAGTAATAAAAAGAGTTTATGGGGTTGGATAAGTAAAATAAAACAAAAGAACTTAAGAGAAGACGTTACCTTTAAATCGAGTATCTCCCTTTGGTTTGAACCAAAAGGTTTAATTGAATTGCCTTCTTACTAGGGGAAGGCTTCTAGGAGGAGGGGATGGATGTATGGAGATTAATTGGGTAGATGTTTTACAATCCAAGGGGCTTGAGTAGTATGAGGAATGGGTTATAAGTGAGGGATTTTTATAAGGGGGAGGATGGGATCTTTAGGAATGTTTAAAAATATTATTTTATTATATAATGATTTTCGGTTTATAAAGGTCCAAAACATAAAAAAGTGGAATATAAGATTACTCAGGTTTTAAATAAAATCATCCAATAATAATTGGACAATTTTTGGATATTTTTTTAATCTTTATAATCTTATTTATTTAAATCATTCATTAATGAAGTAAACACTGCATCATTATTGTGTATTAAATAATTTTGTTTATTTGATGTCTAAACATTATAAAAAAATACCATCATGTAGGAAATATTTGTATATTTCAAATGAATATTTATATTTGAATATATAACTTATATAACCCAATGTAAAAATTGATTTATTAAAAAGATATATGTTTATGTCGTTTTTGTCTTTACTTTAAATTAATTAATATAAAGTGTCATTATCACTATTAAGTGGCTCTATGGGGTCCCAAAATGGACCCAAGTATGCCCATGGTTGGAAATGTATCAAAAAATAGGGTTAGGACACATGTTATAGTAAATTTAATATTATAATAATATTATTTTTTACCCTTATTTACCTGATTTACCCTTTAACCATGATATATAAAATATTTACGGAATTAAATATTCATAATGTCTAAAAATAAAAGTTACCTATTTACATAATTTGGAACTCATGATTAAAAATATGGAATCCATTTTTCCAAATTCAAAACACATAAGTGGGAGAAATTAGTTTAAAATTAACTCCCGTTGTCAAAACAAAAAGCGTGTTTTTAAAAAATAATAACTATCAAAAGATTGACACTTGTTTATGTCCAATTTCAAAGTGAAATTACAAATAATAACCAACATTGGATTAAATGGTAAAAAAAATCTAATTACACTTTAAAACCATTTATAAAGATAATATAACCATATAAATAAATTATATTAAAAGTCAATTTTGAATTAAAATACAATTTTTTTCACTATTCATTAACAAATGAATTTTTTCAGAAAAATAATTTTTTTTACCCAAAGTAAATTTTGATGTCCCAATTCTAAAGAATAATTTTATTTTGTAAAATATAACATATAAAAGTGACCAAAACTATATTTAAAAAGGGTTAGACATTAAAAGGGGTAAATCAGCCTTTTAATGATTATTGGAGTATTTATGCTTAAAATTGGATTCATTCACATTTTAAGCCTAAAAAATTTGTTTGGTAAATGTAAAAACATTAAACAAATACATATAATAATATTGTAGTTATTTTTATTCATTCCCACCAATACAAATTCTAGGCATTAACTACTATTTAAATTAATAATATTACCATATTATTTTTCGATATGACTCGTCATTGTGTGCAACATAAGATTTCAAAGAAACCAATTGTTGTGTATTAGGTACGCTATAAAAAATATAATAACCTTTAAAGTAAAGTTAATATTTAACTCAAAAAATTTAATAAATATGTATATGTTATTTTCTTTATTTACCTGGGATGTTACATTTACATTTCCCTTTCCCACTTATTAAGATGATGTTTTATTAACTGTATTTCTGATGTTGGATTCCCACAAAAAAGTTCAAAGTATCAACCAATTATTTTTTAAGTTTAATTTTAAATTATAGGGAAAAAATTTATTGAAGGAGGAGTGAATTTAATACCCTAATATTTTATGGAATGGCTCTTTTTAAAGTTTATCTTTTCGATTGCTTACGTTGCACGAAACTCCCTACATAATTGTACAATGAAATATTATTATAACCTAGCCATTAAATTGGAGGGAAAGAATAGTATTAACCACATTATGAAATTTATATATTATATGTTAAATATAATGTTTAAATTCATCTTTTTTGATTTACATACTTGATAGAAAAATAATTCCACTTTTATGCATAAAAGGCTATATTTTTCTAAAGGCAATTTTACCGACTTTTGATGGAGAAATTATTTAAAAAATAAAATTTTGAAACTTAAATAAAATATTTTTGAAAAAATAAACTTTATTTTTAAAATAATGATATAATATTTTTTTAATGCTTGGTATTTTATTGATAAGTTTCATATTTTGAAGAATAGTTAAAAATATTTGATTTTAAATTAAAACAACCTTTTCATATAAATACTTTATAGTGTATAATTATATTTTTGATTAGTTTTAAAGTATAAATAGATCAATTTTACATCAATTAATCCAATATAGGTCATTGAAACAAATTTTATATTTAATTTTTACATAAAAACATTTCAATATTTTGAATATTTAATTTTAAAAACCTATCTTCTCATTCCGTATATGAGATTAATTTTAAATTAATTTTATCCAATTAGGTTTTTTTGAATTTTGAAAAATGGATTCCATATTTTAAATCATAATTCCCAATTTTAGTAAATTGATCCCTTTTATTTTTGGGCAATACGAATAGTAACTTCAGTAATTTATTTAATTACCATGGTTAACTGTGAATTGGGTAATTAACTAAAATAAAATTTATCCTAATTTTTTTTAAATTTGTGATTTTCAACCAAAATCATACTTGGTCTGATATTATGGACTTTTGAAACCACTTGGATGACTTCAACCATTTTTATATTTTATTTTAACGAAAGTGAAATATGTAATACTCTTGTTTTCAATAAGAATTAGAATTTTAATATGTTTTTATTCAGAATATATCTTAGAATAAAATAGAAATTTAAAATCTAAATTTTTTATATTCATCGTGATTTTTTCTAATTTTTAAGGAAAAAACAGTTAAATTAAATTCTTTCATAATGATGATGTAGTAATTATTTAATTAATGTACATATCAAATAAATGTTATTAAAAAATATTAAAAGAAATATATTTTTATATAATTAATGTTATCTACTAATTGTTTAGATTAATTTTACATGTTATTGATGATTTAAAATATTATTTTATAATATATCTTGTTGTTATGATATTTTTACAAATTCAAGTAATGAATAGGGTCAAAATTTACATTATTGATATTTTAAAATAAATAATATTTTATTAATTAATATAAAGTTCATAAAAATATAAAATTTGGAAAAATTATTGGGATAGAGTTTAAAATGTCATCCATGACTCATTCATGGTTCTTTTATCTTTTTATAGTAACTATATTTACCTTTAAAGAGTAAAAGAACATGTTGTCACGGTAAGATTTAAATGGTTTAAATAAGGGTTAAAACCAAAAGACAAGGGTAAGAATGAAATATAAAATTGTCTAAAAATTATTGTATGGGAGTATTTAGACACACAATAATCTTATATTTTACAAATAAAGATTATCCAGAGACAAAGCCTCTGATTTTTTTTAAAAAATTAAAGAAAAGTACAGCAAGAAATTATCACAAGAGAGAAAAAACAACAACATTTCATAAAAGCCATACCCTTAACTATAACCATGATCCTCATCCACTATAGCTAATTCCCATTATGAGCTTTCATAATGCTTCAGTGTCTTGTCATACTTCCTTCTAAGGTTTAAATTTTCCAAATATATAAACTCCTTAGAAGACTGCATATCTTTTCCTTTGCTGACAGACGACCTAGTGGACATCAGCTTCGGTATATAAGAGTAGTATTTCCTCCGCCTTCTTCTTGGTGGATCAGTCATCACTTCCTCATTCCTCGGCACAATCTTTTTTCCACCCTGAAAAATATCACTATAAGAGGTTCGAACCCTGCCACCATCATTCTCCTTTTCATTATCAGAGATGTCCCCCCATTTTCTGAAGATATGCACCTCCTGGTAACCATCATTCACTCCCCGCTCTTGATCAAAGTGACTATTAGTATCAATAATTGCTAAGCATTGCGGGTGCTCCAAAAATTGAGAGTTACTAAGACCAGTAGAAGACTTCTTCTCCATTGCCTCCTCCACACCTCCTCCTCGATTAGAGACTACAACCTGTAGAACAACATCATCAATCAATTGGGGAACTTCCATCGCCGGTGTCATCTCTTTATGTGCTGAACTACCCAAGCGATTGTAGGTCATGAATCCACCTGAGCTATGAGGAACAATGTTTATAAACTCAAAATCATCATCGGAATTGAACTGCAGATGACCCATACTACCTTCCACTGCACATCGAGACTCAAATCCACGATCACCCTTCATTATTTCAAAGACCTAAAACACTGTTGGATTCAGAGGCACCTGCATCATCTTCATACCACATGAAATCCTCAGCGCAACCGCGAGAATAGTCTACCTCATCTCCATCTCTATAGTTCCATCAGGTTTCTCTTCAACCATTGCATCTATAGTGCCAGAAGATAGCAACCGGGCTCCCTGCCCAGATGATCCTCCATAATTGATACACACAGAGGACTCCATAGGGGCACTCATACCTCCATTAACACATCCACATTCAGGTAGAGCTATAAAAGTCCATCCTTCACCGTCTCTTGAGCCGACCCCTCGATGTCAAGATTATCACATCCATCCCCACTCTGTCTTTCCACCACCTGTGAGGCAACATTCATCCTTCCTCTGCGAAAAAAACATCCATATACCCAAACCGCCTATAGTTAACACATAATTTCATCC
Organism: Viscum album; assembly: GCA_963277665.1. NCBI lineage: Eukaryota > Viridiplantae > Streptophyta > Magnoliopsida > Santalales > Viscaceae > Viscum > Viscum album. Next base: position 23,394,339 of record OY728160.1, on the reverse strand, counting down.
AAAATTCAAAGAAAAACTCTTGAATCTAGAATAACTCCTTCCTGTCAGTAATCTAGATTCAACGCACTAGGTGTCTAGAAACATCGACCATGACACAGATCTGTGGAAAAATCCGATGCAACACAGATTCAGTTCGATAATCCGAACATAGATACTGCCCAATCATATTGCCAATGATGCATTGAATTGAAGGGTTTTGGAAAGAAATAGGAAGACCAGGTAGAATAACCCATGTTGCGATCAATTAAGGGTTACACCGCATATGAAAATAAAAACTCCATCGAAATAAATAAAAGGATGAATCACCACACCTTCGAGAATCCCTAGACCAAGCGATGATCATATCTTCCTCTGAACCAAAACGAACCATTATGTGTCTTCATTCAAGTAATCTGAAAACATAACACTCATCAACCTCCCATGATTCATAGAAATTTTTAGAAAATGCTTCCACTGAAGGTTAATATGGATGAAAACAAGACACCAAGGTAATATGGCAATGATCCGCAACACTATTGAGTTCCACCGGGAGCAGAGATAATTGAGGTGCCTCTAGGAAGAGATCTGGAATTTTCAGAGAGATGAATATTTTAGGAAAGGGCATTGTAGAACCATAGAATGAAGTAGATTTATCTCTCCCAGGTGGCAGCGGTCGCAGAACTCCCCCCTCCAATCGATATGGGGGAGCAGGTCCCGACGACATGAGGCTAGTCCATCATCACGAGAGAAGAGGAATCGCCACAATTTCGGTCTTTAATATTATTCATAATATTATATTTTAAATTACTCACTTTTTAGCCTTTTTATTGAAAATTAATTTAAATTAATGTTAGTATTTTGGGATTTTCCAAAACTATCCCCACCTCAATGATAAAAGGGAACCTCATCCCTTAATTATTAGCATCACATTTAGCCTTCTAACTCAACCAATTTTTAAACATTTATCTTCTCAAAATACTTAGACATGTTTTTAATGCTGTTGTCTTCTAAAAATACCAAGCCTAGATCCCTTAAGAAGATATCTTAAAAAAGTATATCAAAGAATATGTAATCCTTTTTATCAATTCATCCAAGTAGATTCCTTTTTATACCTCCTCTTTATGTGTTTCTTTCATGATAAAGTAATTAATACAACATAATATATATTATTATATGTTATTATGATTATTAGACAACCATATTACACCATTTATCCATCCTATGGAAAACAAAAACATTGTGCATGTGTACGTATGACTTACCATCTCCACACTATGGTGTAATATATTTCTCATCACCAATTTAATTGGATGGGTATAATAATGTTAATAATAGATATATATGATAATTATTATATTATAATGATTCTATAAAAAAATTAATATACCATATAATTCTTTACCCTTTCACCAATAAGGTAATGATACCATCACTCGTGCATACGTACGACCTACCATCTCCAAGACATGATGCTATTCATTTTCCATGTTCCACATTATATAATAATTAAAAAAATGTACATAATGAATAAATATTATATTTATGACCTTAATATAATTATGGATATTAAATAACTATATTATATGAACAAGAACTAAAACTTACACCACAAAACATGTGTAGGAAAATGAAGCGGTTAACATCAGAAATAAGGGTAATAACAAATATTATCAACAAACGAGTGATAAAATAATATAACAAGAAAATATATGATATCATAAATAAGAATAATATTATTAAATAAGTTAATGAAATTCTTGAAACCATTATACAGGAAGTTAAATTACATTCGACTAAAGGAAGCATAAGGTAAGGGACTTCATCTCAATCTCCTCTCATTTAGGCGTAGATTGATTTTATACATGAACCTTATTTTGTGAGGTGTATATAAAAAACATGGAATTATCATGCCATTAATTTACATGTGATAATTTTATTTAATTTTTTTATAAATTTTATTATTTCAAGGGGCTTATGATTTAAATTTTCAAAGTCATATGGGACACCTTGAATGTTTAATGATTTAATTATCAAATCTTTTTCTCCATGTCAATATTATTGATATTATTTTACATATTTATTTATTTTTATATAAAAGGATTATAAAAGTAATTTTATGTTTATTTTTAATTTCATTAAATGTTTTCTGAAAGAATATTTTTAATTTTTTTATATGGAACATTTAGATAAATGATAAAAAGAATCTTTTATTCCTAATGTACAGAGTGAAAATAAAATTCCTACTACCATAACTATTATTTAATTTCAATATTCCATTTAAATATTAGATATTTCTTAAATTAAAACCCCATTAAATTATTTTTGGGATATTTGGTATTGAATATTTTTATTTTTATAATAAAAAGATATGTTTATACGATAGTGTTTTTTATATGGATTTAAGAAGAGTTTTTCATCAATAAATTTTCATTGATTTTATTATAATATTTTCATCTATGTCAATAACCTATGTTATATATTATGATTAATTGAGGTCAATATCTTATAATATATAATATATTTTATTGAATGTATATAATCAGTTTGACTATGGATGTGCTATTTTGACACTATTCATGGTTTATGGTTAAAGTATTGACATTTCGTATAATAGTTTTTAATGTAAATATTTATGAAATTTATGTTTAATCCCTGTCATATGAGGAATGAATTGGACTTAGTAATTTATGGGAACTACCTAATATAGCCCCTTGATTCATCTGTAGGTCACAAGAGACAAACTAGACTAGGTTTTGAAAAAGTCTTACCCATTTATTAGATTCTTGGCATGAATCCTTAACAATGTTTGACTCTTGGAATAAAGCCTTGATAGTATTATAATACTAGTACTAAGCCTAAAAGATATGTTTAAATTTTCCATAATTATTTATTCCATAATTAATATATTAGTTATTGATATTCCTTGTGATTATTTTATTAGTATAATATATTTGGTTAAGTTTTCTAGATCATTTGATTTTTTATATTCCATTATTTGATTATCATTTATTATTTCTATATTATGCACAATATTATATTTAAAGGGATTGTGTTTTATTTATTCACCTTGAATTAATTTTTATACATATTTATTTATGATATCTTCTATTTCACACTTACCCTTATTGAGTATTTGAGATTTTCCATTTCTTATGTTTTATTTTTTCCTATGATACCATGAAGTGTTTTATGATTGATTATACATTATTATGTTCAAAATGAAATTGAAATTTCATTTATGTATCTATTTTACCAATACTACAAGATTATTGAGTCGTTCGAGATGAAATTCCTTGTATCTTATGCCAATGTAATAACATAACAACGAACTACGGGCTACTAGGGTTTGTGTCTTTACATACATGCACTAAGTTGCTCTATTTTTTGGAAGAAATTGAAAAAATATTTAGAAGGAAAATAATATTGGGAATTTTATTCCATATTATATAGGATAATTAGAAAATGATAAGAACCATTTTGTCTAATAAAAATTCAACTAAGGAATAAGATACATCAAATTGCACATGATTTCTTTATTAAACTTTTTTATTAAAAAATTGAGTTGTGATTGTATTTTCTATATGTTTATTTGGAAAACCTCTTAAACTATATTGTGCAGAACAATGAAAATTATTTCTCTTATTTATTCACATGTTATTATCCTTTGTATAAATGTGATAGAGGATTTGTATATCTTTGACAAGTATGTGAGCGGTTGTTTTGAAAAACCCCGATCTAGGTCGTTGATCTATTTATTAGGTTTTAATAAAGGTTATTTGAAGTATAGTAATATCATGTGGGGAGGAATAATATCTATCTTAGATATAACATTTTATTAAATTCCATCATCTGTGTTTTTTTTATTTTACAAATTTTTATTAACATGGCTTAAAAATAATTCTATAACTATTGATTTTCAAAGATTATTTTTAAGCTGATTTTATAAAAATATAAATTCATAGTTAACATTTAATTTTGATATATATATATATATTGTGTTTTCTAATAATATAATATTTTTTAGCTAAAATAATTTCAGTTTTTTAACAAGTCTATGATTGAAAATTTTATAATGTATGTTAAATTATCAAATATATATACCTACTTCATTTGTAAACTAGAAAGATATTTTAAATTTAAGGGATTAAATATTATAATTTTCCAAAACTAAAGTTTTTGTTTGATGTTCAATTCAATCCCCTATTTAAATTCCTTCCAAAAAAATATTTATTATGAGAGATCATTTTAATATTTTAATTTTAAGCTCTTTGTTTTTACTATATTTATTTTATTTTTTAACATGATCAAGTCATGATGGTAAGATATATTATTTCTATTTAATTAATAGTATTCTATAATGAATCCTAAACCTAAATGTTATTATACTAATCAACATCCTTATTTTAATGGAAATAATTATGATCACTAGGAAATTTAAATGAAAATATGTTTATAAATTATGGGATTTGATATTTGGGGAACTATTAAGGATGAATATGAAAAACCAAATACTTATATAAAGGAATGTGATTATCATACCAAAAATGTTTATCATTGTAATTGAAAATATATGAATGATTTACTTTAGTTTAAGGGTAATATTATTTTAATAAGATATATACTTAAGCTAAAACCTCTAAAATTTGGGACACTATAGCTATTTTTCATGAAGGAACTTCCAATGTTAAATAAATGAGATTAACATTATATACCATGAGGTATTATTATTTCAAAATAAAACTTCATGAGTTTATCTATAAAATGTATTGTATATTTATTGATATTATCCACACTATACAAAAACTGGGACAATCGATGGACGATAAACAATGATTTTTGAGACTAGTGATATGCTTACTTGATATGTGGAGAATAATTAATATTTACATTAGATAATACTATGATATATGCAAGATTATAGTAAAATAATGTATTGGTATCCTAATGATTTATGAGGATGAATTAAATTATGAAAATAAATATATTTAAATTAATTAGAATACTATAACATTTAATGCCCTAGTATCTAAATCCAAATAGGTAATTAAAGATGATTCTTGTGGAGATGAATCAAATCCAAAAAGTGATAAGGATATGGGTCATATAAACAATAGATTAAATAATTTATATAAAAATATTAAAATATTTAGAAACTATAATTTCAAATAAATATATAAAAAAAGAAGAAATTATAAGAATTGACAGAATAATTATTACTTTGGTGAAATAAAATGTTATGAAATCAAGAATAATATACATATTAAAGTTGATTATCCTAGGAAAATGTATAATAATAAGTATGATGATATAGAGAATATACCAAATAAATAAAGAAGGATACATGGATTTCAAATGAGGTTATCTCTAGTGATTTTAATTCAGATTGGAATATTGCAAGTGATAAATAATTTTTTTTATTTATGGACACTATATATTTGGTATACAATAATACAATTATTTATGCTTTATCAAATGATGAAATAATAGATTAATTTAAAAAGAATAATAAAAAACTATCTAAATAATAAATTATACCATTAAACATTATGAATAAATTTAATGATAATTATAAGGATTTTAAAAAGTTTTATTCTTTATCTATCAATGGTAATAATGAATTTTCTTTTGTAAAATAAATGAATTCGAACCCATTGGAATAAAATACATATTTGAAATTGGAAAAGAAACTAATAAAATATTAATAATAATTTATAAATTTTGAGAATACTTTGAATATGATATTGGTAATTCAGTAACAACCCAAACATAATAACGGTGTTGGATATAAATTTGGATAGTAAAATAAGTTGTATAAGAACTATGTTGTTATTAGTTCAATGAGTAAAACCATTATATATAAGACTAATGGGACTTCTAATTATTATTTTTTCATTATTTTAGACCTAAGAGAAAATTATTTTCTTAATATTTTCATTATACAGTGAACAATCCTATAAAAAAATGTGGATTTTAAAGGTATTAATTTTCTAAACTTTTTGGACCCAAAAAACATGGGTACTAAAATCATTTGTTACTTGATTTTGTGGAGGTAAATTTAATTAAGAGATAAAATAAAATAATATGTTATCTAGAAAATAGTTATTATAGAAACATGACTAAAGGATACTTAATATTTAGTAGTTTAATAAAATTTTATGGTGGACATGTCAACTTTTAATGATAATGTGAAATGTAAAATAATTTTACATAGATAAATGGGTAACTTTAAAATGGTTCATACTTCTAAATTTATATTTATTGAATAATTAAAATATAATTTTCTTATTATATCTAAATTATGTGATAAAGAATATCATGTTAAATTTAAAAATAATTATGGAAAGATTTATTATTGCAAACATGTTTTAGTGTTTACTTCTTTAAGAAATTTCAATGTTTATAATATTAATTTAGATTCATTATTTTCTCAAAATGTTTCATTCTTAAGTTCTTTTCATATAGAATATTGAATATGACATAGGGTAATAGGCCACTGTAATATAAAATCTCTTATAAATTTAAATAGAAAAGGATTAGTCAATGATATACCCAAATTATAATTTTTGAAGGATAAAGGTTTCAATCTATGTTAAGAGGGAAATAAAAACAAGATTTATTTCAAAAAAAATAGATATGTGACAACCTATTAACCATTGGAATTGGTTCACATGGATTTTTGTGGAGCTTATAGATTTTATTTTCTTGGTGTAAAACTTTATGCTTAAGTGAGTATTGATTATTATTAAAGACAAGGATGAGTATTATTCTTTGAAAACGAAAGTTAATCATTATTAATTTTTTATAAATAAACAAAATATTTATAAATTTTTAGTGAAAGTAATATTAATAATTAGAGAAGAGATCATGGCCATGAATTTTAGAATCAATAATTTGAATCTTTATGTTTACAATATAACTACAGTCATAACTTATCTATACCTAGAACACCTCAACAAAATGGTACTGATAAAAGAAGAAACAAAAGTCTATAAAAAAAATTCAAAGACTAAGATTAGTGAATATGACTTACATGTCTATCTTTGGGATGAATATATAAGAAAAAAAAATTATGTAATTAATAGGATTATAATTGGACCACTCTTGAATAAGAGTCCTTATATATTATGGAATGATAGAAAAATGAAGGTGAATTAATTTAGATTTTATCGATGTAAATACTTTATTATAAATACAAAATAGAATTTGGAAAAAATTTCACTAAATATTTATAAAGGAATACTACTAGGTTATTTAGCCACTATAAATGTATATATTTTTATTTACAAGAAATATATGATGGTAAAATAATTTTTTCATGTGACTTTTATTGAAACAAATACACATGAACCCAAACCTACTATAGAAAACCTTGAGGATAATATAATTTTTTTAATATGAATATAAACTCAAAGAAATCTAACCATACTTCTAATATTTTTTGAAAAATATCTCAACAGATACCATATTGACCTTTCGAAACCTAGATATGACTTGGAACAACCAAGAAATTAAATTCCTATAACTGTTAGGACCCATATATACCATCCTTTAGATGTTTTAGTAGTTAATCTTGATAGAGGAACTCAAACCTGAGCCTTTCATAGAAATTAGGTTTAACATTAATAATTATTGACTTAGATAAAACTTATGAATATAACTGATGAAATAAATAATGAACATTGGGTTATTGTTACAAAAGAAGAGTTGAATCAATTTAAAAGAAATAATGTCTGGAAAATATTTGAGTAACTTAAATACTACCAAACAATTGACACTAAATGGGTGTATAGAGAAAAGGATGGTGAGTCTGGAACTATAGTAAGTAACAAATATAGATTGGCTTCACAAGGTTATAGTTTGGAGGACAATATTTATTATGAATAGACCTTGGAACCAGTAGGGAGTATGAATATGTTGTAATATTTCTTGTATATGTAACAAATATTAATTTAAAACTACATAAAATGTATTTCAAGAGTTTATTCATTAATGGTTATATTATTGATTATATTTTTCTTGAAAAACCCTCTATATTTTAAAATCCCCATGTACCAAATCATGTTTTAAAATTTTAAAAGTACTATATCGTTTAAAACAGGCTCCTAGAGCATGGTATAATAGGAACAAGTATCTTATTATTACAAATGGGTTTTTAAAAGGAATAAATGATATTACTTAATTTATGAAAATAATGTAAATGAATTTTTTAGTATTATAAATTTATGTTGATGAAATTATATTTTTTTCATCTAAAAATTATTTATGTATTGAATTTTCTAAACTTATGAAAAAAATTTGTAATAAGTTTAACAAGAGAATTAATATTCTTCTCTAATTTTCATATTTTCGAATATAAAGATGGAATTATTTTAAAACAGTGTAAATACACAAAATATTTATCATTTTTTTGGTATGAATAGAATATAAGATGGTGATATTTCAATGATTATTAGTAATAAACTAGATTTGTATGAAACTAGAAAATTTTGTGACTAAACTAATTAGAGAGGTATGATTGTGAGTTTACTATAAATAACCACTAGCCAACCTAATATAATGATTAGTGTGTTCAGGTGTGCACATTTTCAAGAAAACCCCAAAAATATCATTTAAATGATTTGTTTAAAACCTCAAAAATAAAAACGATTTTGGATTATATTACAATAAAGGACATGGATTGGAGTTTGTTAGTTATTTTGATTTATATTATGGTGGCTATATGTTAGATATTAAAAATACACGGGTACATGTCACTTTTGGTAAAGTATCTAGTATCTCAGTGTAGTAAATATCATAATTCTATTTCATATTCTATAGCTAAAGCTAATTACATCACTATGGGAAGCTGTTGTGAACATATTTTATGGAGGAAACACACATTACTAGATCGTGGTAATTAATTCCAACATTTCCCTAAATATTGTGAAAATACAAGCGTGATTAAAATTTCTAAGAATCCTATATATCATTATAGTACTAAACACATTGATATAATAAATCACTTTTTAAGTGACCATTTTTAAAAAAGGGTATATCACACTTATCTTCATATGATACGAGCATTAACTCAATAATATTTTCTCAAAAGCTTTGAAAATTATAATATTGAATTATATCAGACATGAGTTATGTATGATTTCTTACTATAAATTATTATATTCTTTATTTATTTAATATTAATATGGTTGTTATTTAGTTTTTTAAGGATGAAACTGACCATAAATCTTGATTTGTTATAAGGGGAAGTTGTGAGGTAGGTAAATCTATCATTCCAAAGAAATATACCATAATGCCTAATCGTGTGGTAGGTCAAGGTGTTGTAATTCCAAAAAAGGAAATGAATATTTACTCATATTGTAAGTCAAGCTACTAGTCTATCTCAAGATATCTTAATCCTCACAGTCAGTCAAGCTACGATAAGATATTTCACATGATCACTCAAGATTTCATGTTTATTTTATTAAATTTTAATATATATATATATACTTTCATGATGTATTACTATTTAAATCCATAAATGAGTTTAAATACCTTAAATCAATTTTTATAATCCAGTAACCATTTTTAAATCCTAAATCTATTTAATTTTAAAATATTCCTCTCTCGATCATATCTCTAAAAAAATACCCGAGCCTTTGTATAATTAAATCTTAGTGAAGATGGAAATGATGAAGTGTAATCATAAGTTATTTTATCTTAAAGCATCACATACTTTGAACATATGAAAAGATTCATCCATCCCACCTTTCAAACCTATTAAGACACACCTTTTAGATTAATGAGTCATTACTGAAAAGGAATTAAATACTGAATGTTTAATGATTAGTAAGTCACTAGTTCGGAAGTCTATTCGGAATATAGGATAGACTGAGTGGTTAATGATGAGTAAGTCACTGGCCTAAGCCCAAGGGTTGTCCACCTTGGGCCTCGCTGGGGACGTGCGACACGCAGGTGGGCAGGCAAGCCCAATACCTCGTTACCCAACAACATGTTTATGTGGAGATGTACCAGGATTGATGTCTCTCTGCTCAGAGCTTGTGATGGTGGAACCCAAGCGCATGTTGAATGAAGATTTTCCTCCCCATCCGGGCGGTAGGAGGGGGGAGGATGATTCGGCTTTACTGCCTCCGAAGCTCCGGACTCCCATTGTGCCTTTTACTAACCCTAATTACCTTCCGGAGTTTCCAATAATTGCATTAAATACGAAGGTTCCTGATCTTCATCTTGGAAATCCTCATCTTCTGATCTCGGTGTCAGAGTTCTCTGAAGTGACAAGGCACCTAGATCTGAACCTGTTGGCTCGTTTTAACTCACGAAGGCCATCAGTAGATGATTTTGATCAGTTTGTCTTTGGTAAATGAGACTTGCGAGATCACACAGTTGTTGGTCTTCTTGATAATCGTCATTTTGTGATCCGATTTTCTTCCGATGAAGATCTAGTTCATGCATGGTCTAACGCTCCCCGATGATGCAACAATTGAATTTTTTTTCTCTTTCAGTGGATGAATGACTTCTGTATGAGCCGAGATCATACTTCTATTCTGATTTGGGAAAGTTTCCCCCAACTTCCCTTACCTTTTCAAAATACTGTGATTTTTCATATGGGTGGGAACATGGTAGATCGTTTCTTATGCTCTGATGTGCATACGTCTACTTTGAGACAACTGATCAATCCTCGGTGCTGTGTTGAGGTGGACATTTCTAGACCTTTGGTGGAATGGGTTTGTATTTTTATATCCTTCCCCAAGCCCCCTAAAACAGTGCACAGGGAGGATTCGAGATGCTTCTTTGAGAGGCCATACCCGAAGCCCTTTAGATCCAGTAGTGATAGTGGCTTTGGGAGTGAAAATGGCATGGGCTCGCAAATTTTGTACCTTAGTCCGTTGGAAAATCATTGCACGCTGGTTCCCTCTAAGGTGGATCCTTCAGTTTGAAGCAACGACAATGGTTGCTTCAGGAGACAGATGGTTCACGGACCTCTACATAAGTTGATCTACCTCAGCCCATGGTGAAACTCTATATCTCTTGCATAGCCTTAATGATCCTTAGTGGTGGAGTGGGTCAGATTATCCAGCCGTACAACTTCATGGAACTTGGTATTTCAGATCTGCAGGTGATTCAGTAGTAAAATCAAAGTTTGGATCTGGATGTATGTCGATTCTATGGGTAATGATTGTTCTAGAATGAGACTATTATGAATTTTTAATTGAATATATAATGGTGGAGTAGAGAAGTGTGGGTGTCTGTGTCTTATGAGCTACAGGTGGATGTGGTGGCATCAATGTCACCAATGGAGAGGAGAGACCGATGAGAATGGAAGGGACGAGAGACCGATACTGACGTTCAGTGTCGGTATAAAGAGGAAAATGGGGCTAGTAGTGAGACACGATGGATGGGGATGTGTCAGTGACTACGTGAGAGACCGACGTGGTGGTGAGAAAGGGTCGATAGGTGGTGTGCTACCAATGTATCTGTGAGACAAAGTGGGGCTGGGCAATTTCGGTGTTAGTAGCAGGGGATAGAGCAATCGGTAGCATGTGCTACCGATCATGCAAAAATCAGTCGGTGACTCACCAACAGAAAAATTAAAAAGTTAAAAAAATAATGATTTAGAAGATTGATTTAAAATAATAAATATAAAAAACATAATAAAACTTAAACAAAAAAATTAGATTAATAAAAAAAATCAATAAGATCTTTAATAAATTCAAAAATTAAAACATAAATTAAATTATCAAAAAATGAGTTAAAATGATTTAAATAAAAAAATCAAAACCAATTAAATAAATAATTATAAGATTGATTAATGATAATTTTTTTTATAATACAAGAGTTAAATATTAAAGACAAAATTTATTAAACAGTGAGTAAGATGGATTTTCATCAATGAGTGATTGAGTCACCGATAATAGAGAAAGTGCAGTTTCGGTAGCACACATGCTACCTAAAGTTAAAGTGTTATGTCGATGAATCAATGAGTCATCGATAGAGGTAAAAACATAATACTGGTAGGACACATATTATTTAACTGATTAACACTTATGAACTAAACCTGAACTAAAAAATTACTAAATTATTAAACAGAATAGTTAAATAAAATTTAGAGGGTATATATTATTAAACAAAGACAAATAAATATTAAAAAAATTTGATGAAAGTAATCATTTAATTAAATTATTTTTTAATTAATAAAGATTAGAAGATGATATGTTAAAATTAAAGACCAAATTAAATAAATGTAAATAAAATGGTTATTTGATTAATAATAAAAAAAATTATATTAATAAATAGTCAAGCATATTAATATTACTAAAATCATTAGTAAATTAATACACTGGAAAGATTAATATGTCTAAATTAACTATTTAAAGGCTACAATTACATAATTAATTATAAAAAATTATTAATTTATTTATTTAATTATAAAAATACAAAAGTTCATACATTTAGTAGAAAGTGTAAAATTAATTAATTAAATTTTTATGAAATAATATAAAATATGTGGAAACCTATTTCAAATAAAGTCCACGTCCATGACATTTTATAAAAATTATTACAGTCATATAAAAATTTAACATTTTATATATGCACATTAGATAAACTAAATATCACATTTATAGTTTCATTTAAACCTTTTTAAAATTAAGAAAATCTCATTTTTAGCATGGTTTTGATAAATTTACAAATCAATACATTTAATATGAATATTTATATTGGATTAGTCCAAAAATTAATTATTTTAATGATCTAAAATGTTGTTTATTTTATTATTAACGAATTCTATTTTCATGATAGAAACATATATTTTCTAGGAATATATGAAAATGGTCCTAAGTGTTAGAGAGGCCATACTAGATATTGACAACATAAAGTGATAAGTGATTGTGATTCAGTTGAGTAAAATCACTATGTACTTGATTGAACATGAGAGTATTAGACCAAACATAAGAAGGATTCAATCGACTACAAACAACAATCTGGATCTCAGTAGAATTTTTATTTGGATTAAATCGATTGCATGCCTAATTGATCAACAATGGTGGATTATTCTTAAAATCCTCAAATATCTACTATAGTAACAAATCGACTGCAAGGCTATGTGAATTGATCAAATGATATATCCGTTATGTCTTAAGAATTTTAAAGTTTTAGATAAGATGAAATATGTTTTTTGATCAACCTTATAATGTATTCAAAGGATTTTGTAATAGTGTTTTGATTTTAGAAAAGTGATTAAGTGACTGTATCAACTTTGAGTGACCACACATTCAGATGAATCAATAACATGTTTTTTTGGATCAAACCCTATACCAACAAGGAATTTGATTAGCGTTTTTTATTAAGTTTATAATTGACTATGAGTAATTATGATGATGTGATATTCTTCAATTGACCATGCCTAGGTAGAATTATATTTTAATTATATATATATTCCAATGGAAATATGTGCATAATAAAATGAAATTTTGAAGCATTTAATTCCCATATATTTTATGCCAAGTAAAAAATATATGTTATGTTTTTTTCTTCAATGGATATTTTGAGAAACGATTTCTCAATTATTAAAGAGGATATTATGAAGATGAATGTTGGAATTAGAGTGCTATATTTCAACAAATTACAACACTTGTTTTTCTTCTACACTACATTACATGATCTGAGATCATTTTCAAATCATTTCATAAATTTATATAACTGAAGGAAAACATTGATAAGAGAAGTGGGCACCACAGAACAATTGAACTTGGATATAACACTGTATCGAAATTCAATCTCTCACTATCTCTCTATTTTATATTACCTTTGATATATGCTTGAATGTTTTTCTATATCTATTAATTCCATACTCTATTACATCATATAAGAGTACTCTTATACTATTTCCTTTATTTTATTCATTTTTACTCCTAAAAAACTAAAACATTTGTTGTGTGGTAGCCTAGAAAATCCAATATATTATTAAAATTTTTATACTCAACTGGGGTCATGGATCATACTGCTTATTTATAATAAACTAGATTGAAAATGGGTTACTATAATGTGGATAGAACTAGGTCTTGACTTGATATCAAACTTCAAATTGTTATATTTCTATTTTGTGTTATAAGTTTTTTCTTACTATATTTGATAATTATTTTTTCAAAATAATTTTTCAAATCTATATATTGATAGGTAAATTTTACATGTGATGTATATATAGTTTAATTTGGGCCGTGTAATCTCAAAATATTAGGATAATATCATGTCATTATAAATTTTATTAGATCAATATATTGAGTGGTTATTTAAAAACCTTAAAATAGGGGTACCTACTATATTATTTAACTGTATGTTTTCTAAATTAGTGTATTCTGTTTCATTTTTTCTTGTATTTCAATGTTTTATTAAATTCCCAATTCACACCCCTCTTGGGAAATCAACTACAACAAATATTTGGTATCCAAGGATATTTTTTTTCCTTTGTGTTTTTTTATCAAATGTCGATCATGTCATCTAAACAACATCAATATTTTATTTTTTTAATAAAATTCTATACTTATAGATAAATCAATATCTGAAGGTCATGCTACAAATAGACAACCTTATTTTATTAGAAAAAACTATTCCCAGTGAAAATATGAAATTAACATTCATCATGAATGTTTGAGTTTTGATATTTTAACTATAATAGAAGATCCTTATGAAAAACCAAAATATCCCAAAGATAATTGGAGTGATTCCAATAAATTTGGTTATGACTATAATTGTAAATATATGAATGCATTTTATCTTTCATTAGTAGATGATGATGTTAACAGAATATATACTTGTGATAATACTTTTCAAAACTAGAATACTCATTTTGTATCTCATGAAAGAACTTTAAATTTTGTGGAAATGATATTGAATAATTATATATTTAAAGATGATATATTCAAAATGAAACTGGATGAATCTGTTTTTGATATACATATCACATTTACAAAAATAACTGACACAATGTGTTCTGAGGGAGAAAAAGTGGATGACAAAGATCAAGTGTTGAATATATTGAGATGTCTACGTAATTATTAGAGATTCACTTTTGTCCCAATTAGATAATCCTATGAAATTGGTAAACTATTAGTCAAGGAATATTTTATAAAATTATTGATTTATAAATAAGATCTTAAATTTAATAATAAATACACTGAACCAAATAAGATAGTCAAATATAAATAGTCACAATTAAAATCAAAGGAAGTTTTCAAACATGATAATATTATAGGGAGAGAATATGATTCAGATAGTTACAAGGAAATGTATCATCTAGAAAAATGTTTAAGAAATTTTATAGAAAGACAAATTATTCAAAAAATAAAATTTTAAAGGAAAACATTATAAGAAAGAAAAAAGGAACAAGTTTAATAATTTTGGTGAAGTTACTAGTTATGAATGAAAAAGAAATGGAAAAATAAAATATTATTATAAAAAATATAAGTAAAATAAGAAATTTCAGGATTGATGAAAGAAAAAAAAATCCATGAAGGAAACGTGCAGTGCTTTATAGGATAGTTTAAGTGACCCAGACTCAAACAATGATGATTCTCTTTAGAAGGAAAATCTATGATTTTTGGAAATAACACCTAATGAAATAAATACTCTTTCTATTCATTTTAAAAAAGAAAATAATGAAAAATTGGATAAATATATATATTATTTATTTGAATACTATAATATTATAGAAGAAATATTTAATGAATAAAAGGATAAATATGGAAATTTGAAGAAACAAAATTCCTTTTTACTACTTTAAAATAGGACATCTCTATTGAAAAAAAGAAACATTATGTGTTATTAAATGAAACCAATACGCTTAATTTTTCAAATAAACAACTAAAGAAGGATCATGGAACATTATCCTAGGTAAGAGAAACTATGATCATAATTATAGATAAAAAAATTCCCCTAGATATACTACTCCTGTGGGGTACTATCCTGGTCAATGAAAAATTTATAAAAATATATTTTTTGAGTTATAAATTATCCATTTCTCAAAAAAAAATCATATATCTATGGCCTAATGAATATATATATTTAATTTTTTTTAATATTTTTTTATTAGATATTTTTAACATGTATGGATTCCCAAATCATTATTTTTTAACATTTATGGACCTAAGAAATTCTTGGTACCAAAATCATTGGTAAATTAATTTTTTGTAGGAAAAATTATTGAGGACTGCAAGTAAGAACTTATGGTTTTTAGAAAGTGTATATTATAGAAATATGACTAGGTACTTCTCAAATTTTCTTGAATATTGTGAATGTTGATGGTGGAAATTTCACTTTTTTGATAATGATAAATATAAGATTATTGAACTTTGACAAATAAGAAACATTGAAAACGTTTTAATTTATATAGTTTTAATTTTGATTATTTAAATTAGAATTTTATTATTATTTACCAATTGTGCGATGAAAATTTTCATGTTAAAATTGGAATGAATTCTTGTTAAATTTATGTTTCTAAGTATAATATAGTACTTTCTTTCTTAATGAATGATAATTTCAATGATGTTAATTTAGATTCTTTATTTTATAAAAATGTTTATTACTTAAGTGATTTTTATAAATATGAATAGTTTTGGAATATGAGAGAAGTTCAATGAAATATTCACTCACATATAATGATTAACACGAAATATTAAGCTAGGGTTCTACCCAAGATTGAATTTCCAAAAGCTGAAATCTCTAATACTTTCCCAAAAAGGAAGAAAAAAAAATCTATTAAACTAAAGAAATAGGTTTCTACATTTTAACCCCTATAATTGTTTCTTATATAATTTTTTGGACCTTTTAAAGTTTCTAGTTTAGTAAGAATGTAGTATGCTTATGTGTTTATGATTATTCAAGATTCACATGGTTGTATTTTTTTCAACAAAAAATGAATTTTTTTGATATTTCTTCAAATATTCTAGGTTTGTATAAAAACATATGAACTTTCCACTAGGACCTTAAAGAGTGACCATGGTCCTGAGATTGGGAATCATGTATTTGAAACATTATAGTGAATACATGTCTATAATAATAATTTATTTTCTCTCAGAACTACTCAGTAAAATGGAGTGGTTTAAAGGACATATACAACTCTTCAAGAAATTTCTTAGACTATTTATATTGAGTTTGAGTTTCCTATCTACTTTTTTTATGAAGGTGTCAATAAAACCTAATCTATTTTCAGTAGGATTCTTATCATAACTTTTTTTTAAAGAAGAATCCTTATGAATTTTGGAATGGAAGAAAACCTAAAGTTAATTAATTTAATGTATTTGGAAATAAAGTATTCATTATTAATACGAGGGAGAATATAGAAAAATTTTCTCTAAAGAGAGATGAAGGTATTTTACTAGGTTATACAACCTATATAAAATCATATAGTATCTTTAATAGAAGAACCAAATTTGTACTATAATTTTTATACATATCCTTATTGAAAAAGACCCACATGAGCCTAAGAAATCATTTTAAAACCCTGATGATAATATGTGAAATTTTAATATCAATAAAACCTCAAAGACACCAACTATTCTATAGATTCATATGTCAAATCACCAAAAGAGGTCCAATATGACCAAAATATTTTTGGGGAATACTTGGAAGAAATAATTAATTATAATCCTAAAACCATTAGAACCCATTTATACCATCTTTTAGATACATTTTTTAGAAATAAATAAAGTAACTCAGAATAGATCTTATCTCAGAGACTTGGTTGAACATCAAGCATTCTAGTCACCTTATTAACCTTTTATAATTACTAAATATATCAATTATGAATTTTGGGTTATGGTAATATAAGAAGAGTTAAATCATTTTTGAAATAATCAAAGTCTATAAAATTTTGGAAAGTGCTAAAGTGTGTCTAAATTTTAGCACTAATTGTGTGTATAGAAAAAAGGATGATGAGTTTGAATTTTTTTTAGAAATAATGATTTATTGGCTTCAAATGGATATAGTCAAAAAAGGGATTGATTATGAATAAAAAATTTCTCCTATAGTTTGGATTGAATCCATTTTAATAATTCTTTATTATATAGAAAATCTAAATTTTGAACTATTTCAGAAGGATTTTATGAGTTCATTCCCTAATGGTTATATCCTTGGGGATTTTTTTGTTAAACGATCTATTGGATTTCAAAATAAACATTTTGAAATTTTTATTTTTAAACATTTTAAAGATATTTATGGTTTAAAACATATTAATATAGTATGATATTCTTAAATATTTCTTGATGTATAATGGTTTTCTGAGATGGATTAATGTCCCTACCCTATTTATAATTTTTTTAAAAATATCTTTTAGTAGTTAAATTCTATATTGATGATATTATTTTAGGTTTCTTCCAAGACTATTGGCATATTTAATTTGCTAAAATTATGAAAAATTAATTTCAAATGAGTTTAATAGGTGTGTTAAATTAATTAATTTATTTTCAAAAGATCTAGAATAAGGAAAGAATTATTTTAAATTAAATAAAAAACAAAAAGGATCCCATAAAATTCCTTGAAATGGATAGAACAAAAGGTCATGAAACTCATATGAGTACAAACTATAAACTATATTTTGATGAAATTGGAAAACTATTTCACCAAATAAGTTAAAAAAGTATGATATGAAGTTTACTATATTCGACTGCTAGCAAGCCTAATATTATGAATAGTGTTTTTGTGTGTCCTAATTTTTGAAGAAAACCTTAGGGAAAATAATTATTTAGTTATTCAGATGTTGAATTTTGTGGCAGTAAGCTAAAAAGGAAAATAATTTTTCGAATATGACACTTTTTGAAGAAATTCTGTAGAGTCTTTGTGTAGTAGGAAGTAGAAATCTGTTTCATTATCCACTACTTAAGATTAATACATAAGTGTAACAAGTTGTTGCGAACAAATTCAATAGATAAAAAAATTTGTTAGATTATGGATATCGTTTTAGAAATGTCCCAATGAAATATGAAAATAAAAGTGTTATTAATATATCTAATAATACTATATCTCATTATAGTATTAAATATAATGATATAAGATATTACTTTTTGAGTGATCATTTTAAAAAATGGTATATCACTCTTGAATTCATTATCACTAAACATCATCTTTCTATAATCTTTATAAATACTATGAATGGTGAGAGGTTAAATTATATCAAAAATAATTTATAGAAGATTAAATTTGTCTAATCTATTTTATGTTTGATATAATATATTTTTAATTAAACTAAGTTATTCATTTTATGTAATTTATGTAATATATTTTGATAATTAATATTAAGTTTCTAATTATGTTGAACCTAAAGATTATTGAATTTCCTCTTTGAAGCCTTATTTTTAAGGCATTTTATGTGTTTTCTATTTTCTATAAGTCTATTTTATTTATTTCCCAAGCTTTAATAATTTCAAATACATAAATAATTTTAATATACTTGAATATAATTAGAATCATATCTCCCCTTTTGAACTGAAATCTAACCCAATTTCGACTAAATCGTATCCTTCTATCATTCAAATCTCGTTCAAAAGTAGATATGAGGAATCATTTTCTTGAGAGTGTTGCTTTAGATCCATCTAGAACCTCTAAAATATTGAGATAAAGATCTAGTAGAACAAAAAAACCCTTAATGATGTACCTAATATATATTGAAGTCTTTCCAGATTATAAAGTGAATTTGAAATGTTGTAGATCATGTTAATCGTTAGTTTGGAGAGATGTGCAAAAACATGGTTGGAAAAAGTGGATTATGGAAATAAAATACCCTTTTATCATTATTTGATAATGTAATTATTTGTAAAATGATTTTCAAATATGGTGAAAGATTAGATTATATTCATTTGGTTATTGATTATCAATAAAAAATATTTTATTCATATTTGTGTTATGTAAGTATTAAATCACTACTTCAAGATGTGCATAATGAATATTAAATTTTTTAACCAATACATAATCCCCATTTAATGTCAAAAAGATCCTTGTAATAGTTGACTTGTAATAGAAGTCCTAGAAGAGCGAATGCTATTGAGTTTAGTTGTGAGTGTATACTATTTCTCAAGTTTATTCAGCTTCCTATTTTTCTAAGAAAAGGGAATTTTAGTACATACATACCAATTATTTATTTATAAGATGATAAAAGGAGTTTAGATCATTTTTCCTAGACTCCTTATTAGTCATATGGATGGGTTGAGAACTATCACTTCTCAGTTTAACTCTTTTCCTTATCTAAAATTCAATTCTTCTATATTAGAGCTTAAGAGACTTATTTATTAGGGGGATAAATTTTCTAATGCCTCAATTGGAAATTTTATAAATCAAAATACATGTAAAAAGATGAAATTTTGTTAGAACCATTGAAAAAATATATGGGTTGTAGATGATGATATATTTTATGAGCATTATAATCCTCTATAGAATCTAAGAAGACCAAGAGATATAATTGTTCCAGGTTTAAAACCAAATCAATTAGTTGAATTTTATCATTCATTGAATTAATGTGAAGATTGTGTTGAAGTATACATTAATGTGGAATCCTTGATGTCTTATGATGAATGATTGAATCGGTCCCCAAAATATGAAATAGTTGTTGAACCCATAGAAAGAGTAGCATCTCATGAGGGGGAGAGTACACTAGGATCTTCAATATTCATAAAAAATCTTATAGACTCTTGAAGTGATGAAAATTAGTCTCCATTTGTAGACAGAACACCTATATTTAAAATAGAACGAGCACCATTCTATGACTCTACACCTCATAGAGAGGATAAGTCTCATGAGATCCCTCCCATTAATCTGGATCTACCCACTTCTTATAGTGATGGTGGGGATAACCATAATGATTATATTCTATAAAAACATGGTGGACAGGACATAAATCAGGTTCTTAGATCTCAATAACTAGTTTATCAATCTCTTTATTCTCCCGTTCACAAGGAATAAAGAAAGCTTTAACTATTAGTTGATATTTGTTTGCAAAATATATTCGGTTCAACTTTTATAGAACTCACCAAGACCTATTTTCCTCTTTATAGTTCAAATGTTTCTCTTTATGGTGATTTTATTTTAAATTAATATCTTAAAACATATATTTTACTTGTATATTATTCTGATATTTTGATTAAGGAGATTGATAAGCCAGTGTTTAACTCTGCAGATGATAAAGGATCTGTGATGAGAGCATCTTATTTAGTTTCTAGTGAATCAATACCGAACCCTTCTCAACCTTAATTAGATTATTCTACTTATATATATATTATTATTTCATCTAATTTTTCAGTTTAATAATGATCTTTTGGAAGTTTTGAAAGATATATTTTTATTTTTGGAAAGTTTTGGTAAATACAGAGGAAGGATAATAAAACCTTTACAATTTCAAGTCTTCGTGCTCATATTCATCTGAAACTATTTCTTAAATATGATCATATGTATCACAAGAGAAATTTTTTTAGTGAACTGTTTGGGGATATATAGGTATATTTGATGGATATGTTGATAAATATTAATTTGAGGTATCCCAATATTTTTACATGTTCTTCCAAAAGTCCTCCTAATTATTTTTCACCTTTGTCTATAGATTAAGATATGATTCACATAATGGTGCATGAAAAAATACAAACTCTTTTAGATAGTTTCAAATATGCTAATAATTTTATACAGATGGAGGTTGATGCTTATACTAGAATTTATTCTATATTGTTAAAGATGATATAGTTATGGCAACTGAAGATAAGGATTTAAGAAAGGGATCCATCAAGTAATACATTCATTATATTTTTACCAAGTTAGTTATAAAGTCCTTTTATAGGTCTTTATATAGAGATTTAAGGTTTCATCATTTTAAAAAAAAATTAAATAAAATATGGATAATTTTTTGGTAATGTATCCCCTCTTAGATTAGTTCAAGACTGATAAGGATACGTTTATTAAAAACATGAATCATGGATCAAGAGTTGTCTCTAACATCACTTTTCCTTTAGTGCATGATCTTTATACATCGAAAATTTCCATAAAAAATCATCTAAATCTTCCCATGAATAGTTCTTAAACTTAAAACACTCTATATTTTACAGCTCTTTCAACTCACTTTGGTCTCAGTGTTCCTCAATCCATCCGTTAGACAAGACATATTGGAAAAATAATTTTGATTCCATGAGTTTCTTCTTCTCCTCAATTGGTCCTTGAACCTTATCCTAATATATCCATAGAAAAAGGAAAAGATCCCATTGAACCTTAAAAAATTAGAGACCCTATAGATTCTGATCCTCATTAAGGCCTTTGATAGGTCTCTTGTAATTATTCATAATTTTTTACCATCAATGCAATATATTTTATTCATTCATGCATACATATTTATTTATTTTATTTGTATATTTCCCTATATCTTCGTAACATCATCTAATGTAATAGAAAAATTAATTTTTATATAAAACATTTTCATTTATTAATTAATTATATTTTATAGAGTTATATTCCTTATAAAAATATTGGACAAGGTTTCAGTCAAAAGGGGGAAACAGATTTATTTCTAACCAAATTAGATTTTTGTGAATTATAAGGTTTATTTCCAAATTATTAAATTTTAATTTGAAAAAATTAATTTCTTTTTTGAATTCATCACAACAAAATTTTCTTAGGATAGTTTTTTTATAATTTTATGAAAACACTTATTTTTGAATAAATACTGAAAAATACTAATTTTTATTGAAAATTTCATTCTATTTTTGATTATTTACAAAATAAAATTCTATTTTTCATTATTTTTAAAATTCTATTATTTATTTTTAATTAAAAAAAATATAATTAAATTATTTGGAAGTAATTTTAAATTTTAATTTAGTATAAATTTTTTAATACTTTAAAGGCAATTTTTGAAAAATTGTTTTTTGCTAGGTTTTGTCGATATAATTTTAAATTTAATAATTCCATTTATATTTTTTGAATATTAAAAAAATGTATTCCCTATTTTGAATGAGGATTTCTAAATTTTTTAAATATGACTCCTTTATTTTTGGTCAGTATGAATAATAACCTTACTAATATTTGTTACGAGGTTAAACGGTAAATCAAGTAATTAAAGTTAAAAACAAAATGATAAGGAGTGAAAAAATGACCCTAAATCCCGCCTAAAATTTAGTTTATGAGTATATATCAGAAATAATAATTAGAAGGTAAAATGTGAAGTTTTTTCTTACATTATTATCTGATTATGGCCTTTACACAATTTTATATAATGAAATGTAAAAAATGCCACACCCTTGTTTTTAATAGCTATATTTTATTAACAAGGGGATAACTAGAGGATAAGTTTAGTTATAAATATTATTTTTAAATATAAATTATTTATATTAATCATGATAATTTATTTTTAATTTTTAGTGAATAAATTACTACCATAAATTCATACATAACACTGACTCGGAAATTTTTCAATTAATTGAAAAATACGATAAATGATTTTTAAAATTTTAAAAATAATATGATTTTAATGAATCTATATTTTTTCAAGATTTTTTAGATAAAAATTACATATTATAGTGGTTTTATGCATTTTATTTTAATTAAATTACAGTCTAATAGTTTTAAAGTCAAATTAAATGAATAGTTCCGAAATTGACCTTAATGTTATTTTATGATAAATAATAATTTATTACAGTATTTAAAATTACTAAAAAAATTATTTTTAATATTTAATGTTATATGGTTGATTACATAAATAATGGTCCATTATGGTTCATTTTTCCTTTTATTTCAACTATATTAACCCCACAGTGTAAAAAATATTGATATCACCATAATTTTTAAAAGGGTTAACGAAGGGTTAAAACAAAATGATATGGGTATAAATGTGATCCAAAATTTTCAAAAATAATATTTATAAGATTATTTTGACTCATAATTATATTATATTCTAATTTTATAAATTTTTACTCATATGGACATCAAACGTAGTTTATAATAATTTAATATTTTAAGAAATTCTACGAGTGCCCCTCACCAATATTATAAAAGGCAACATCTTCTTATCATTTATTCACACTAAAAAAAACTTTTAGTTTTGTAAATAACTTCTAAAATATCTTACTTATATCTTAATACACATAACATAGGGCTCATATTTATTTTAAGAAAAAACTAGAAGATATTTTTGTATAAACATTAGGATGTTGTCCAAAGAAGAGGTATCATTCTTAATCAAAAGTATTTGTTTTTATTTATTCTTCTTTCATCTCTTTAAATTTTTAATTAACCATTATGATAAAATAAAATCAGAATATATCAAATAATGAGATTTTATTATTTTAATGTATTAACATATATCCATCTCTAACTTCCGTCAAATGGGAAAAGAATCCATCAAATGGGAATTGATTCCATCATTTGTGTGTTTGACGAACTACCGCCTCATGAACTGATGTAATTTTTTTCCATAACCACCCTCACTACTGGTTACAATGATGTATTTAATATATATATTTATATAAATATATATTATTTTAATGAAATATTTATCATTATAAAAATTTAATATATCATCTAAGTTTTCACCATTCCATTCACTAAAAATGATGACGTCATTCAAGCGTACGTGTGGACTACCACCTCCATAAAGCGATGTGTGTTTTTTTTTCATCATCACATCACATAGATGATATATATAAGTAAATTTAAAGAAATAATATTTTATTTATTCTCTAACTATCGTTATTTAAATACAAAATAAATCTTCATTTCTTTCAATAATGATCATTTAAAAATGGAAGAGTTACTCAAGCATACACATGACCAACTGTCTCCACTATTTTAACATAGTTCAATTTACAAAACCATATTTAATGATTGGTTCTAGAATTATAATTTATGTATAAAAATGGTAATTATTTCATTATTATTATTAATTTTGAGATGATGGAGTAATGACCTCTTGGATCATAGTTAACATAATGATGTTATTTTGGACACATGAGCTGAATATGAACAAAATGATTGAAGTAAAAATAATTGATTAAGTCATTATATATAACATGGTAATAAGTGAAATAAAAGGAATAATAATCTTGAAAAATTTAATCATGAAACTAAATAAATAACATAAATATATTATTCAGGAATATATGAATGGTACGCGATGAGTCGGGATCGAAGTAAATATTTTTTTTTAAATTCCTATTTTAATGTCTATGTTTCAACTCTTTTTCTTCCATATCCATATTTTTTAAAAATATCTTATTAATTTATTTATATGCGAATAAAAATTTATAAAGGAAATTTTATACCAATTTTTACTTTATTTCAATGGTTTTCAAAAGGAATCTTTTAACAAAATGTTTTTATGTTCTTTATAAAAAGAAAAAGGGATGTTAAATATTGACGTATATAGAAAAAATTAATTTTACTTCCACTATAAAAGTTATTTGTTTTTTGGATTATTTGAAAATATTTCATGTTTTTTTAAATAAAAATACTCTTTCCTTATTTTATAGTTATTTTAAAAAAGGATTTTATAATGGAAAGAATATATCAATATCCAATTTTTTTATGAATTAAAAGGATAGTTTTATGAGTATAATGTTAGAAATTACAAGATTTTATATGATGTGATTATGTTATGGTTCTTGGTAATTGTTTTGATAATGGGTGGTTTCATTATAAATTAAGGACATGTAGTTACGTTATTATCCAATGATGGGTGGGTCAATGATATCCATCCAACGCATTGGGTATGAAAGTCAACCATGTGGTTATTACATTTTTAAGAGTGATATAGAGATATTTCCCAAGTTAAATATATGTTTTATAAATTTTATCTATGGGGTTTTTATGGAAATATTATGATTTATGAAGGTATATATTGATCATATGTTTAATGTAACGTATATTCTACCATTGAGGGGGGAAAATACAACTTTGTTAAAACCTTTTTTTTTGAGTTTTCAGGATTGTAAATAAACATTTATGTTTTTTAGTTTTTTAATTCAATATTTCTTATGAAATGTTTTATGAAAATATTTGAACAGATAACTTGATTTAATTGGTATGAAAATTTTTATTTTGATCCCAAAGTTTATTTTTTAAAAATAAAATTGTTACAAGTATTCATGGACAGAAATTTTTGTTTCTTTATGCCTTTTTATGTCCCTTACTATGATTTTTCACTCTTACCATGTTAAACAAATCACATGGTGAGTAGGGATAAGGATAAGGTGAAGATGAAAATTGTAATGATGTAACATGAATGGAAAACATATTTATTTTTCAATGATTTGTTTAGTGGAAAATTTGTATAATGAATATAGATTACCACATTGCAATACATGGGTTGGTTATGTTAGAGTTATGACCTAACTCTCTAAAACTCTAATTGTAAAATAAATTTTGGAATGTAGGAAAGTTAATTCAAATTTAAATTCACTATAATATGTAATATTTAAGTCAGGAAATTTATATTTTTTGTATTGTAGAAGGGATTAGATTAATTTAGAGGTTAGGATAATGTTAATATTATACACTTAAAATATTTTAATTTCTGGTTAATTTGAAATGATTTATCATTTTAAGACTACTATATTTATTTGTCTAAACTATATCACTTTAGAATGGATTCCCATAGAGAAAATAGGGAATATGGTGTAAGAATTCAATGAGGGGATAATATAATTATGAATAAGAAACCTAAAATGGTTTGAATGGGAGAAAAGAAATTTTTTATTGAAATGAATCAGTTGAATCAAGCTATAAATGGTGGTGGTATTTATGAAAGAGAGAATATATATCTACCATAGAGAAACATTATAATTGTGGATCATTTTATGGGACAACATCCACTATCATTCAATGAACCTTATGATCCTATGATAGTTGAATGATGGATTAAAGCATTAAATAAGATATTAGATGTGTTGGTTTCTTCAAATAATCAAAAGGTATTTCTTTCTATTTACCATTTTGACGGTGAATCAGATCAATGGTGGAAAATGGTTAAGAATAATAGAGAAATTAAAGAGAATGAAAGATTGTAAAGGAGTTACTTTAAAAATATTTTTCATGAAATATATTTTCCCAAGGATCATTGACTTAGGATGGAAAATAAATTATTCAAATTGAGATACAAGTAGTAAGACTCAGTGGCTGTATATGATTAAAACTTTACCCTTTTTTCAAGGTATGTACCCAATTTTGTCTTGGATCCTAATATTAAAATTAATTAGTTAAACTGTGGATTGAATCCATGATATCAAATGGAATTGGAGTATTGTGAACTAAAAAGTCATGAATTGTTTTTTAAATCTTTTGATAAGGTTGAAATGGAGTTTTCCAATGAAAATCTATTTCATGAAAAATAGATGAAGAAAAAGAATAGTTGGAAAGGAATGGGGAAGAATCCATTAAAGAAATATAAAGGTAAGAAAATAAAGATTCAAGTTTGTAATATGTATGGTAAAAATAACCTTCAGTAATGTATTAAGAAATCTAGGAAGTGTTCTAATTTGAAAATTTTGGGCATATGGCTCATAACTACAAGTAAAATGTTCAACCAAATACTAAAAATATGATGGTAAAATTCTTTAATTACAAAGAGTTGGAAAGTTATATTAACGTATAACCAAAGATTGTCACTGATGGTGAAAATTATGAATATTAAAAGAAAAAAGGTGTGGAGAAATTATTTTATACAATTATAGTTAATTTTGGGCCATAAAATTAATTGGTGATAGGTATGTTACTATTTAATTTTAATTATTACAATACCTTATTTGACTCTGGATCTTCACATTCTTTCATTTTTGATAAATTGGGATGTAAATTGGGAATATTACCTCATGAAGGCATGATATATATCTTAATGAAAAAGATAGGTGGAAATATTAAACCAATCAATATTTATAGAAATATTGTTATTTTTATCAGTGGAATGGTCTTTATTGAAAAAATTTATTCAACTTACCATGGTAAAGTTTGATATTTTTTTGGTATGGATAAGATTTCAGTTTATCATTATAAAAATGATTGTAAATCAAATAAAATTTCATTCAATGATTTTATACCTTTGATAACCTACCAAGATGTAGAATTTTTTTAGAACTGAAAGTAAAATTTACACAAAATATGTTATTAAAAATGAATGAATCTATTTATATTAGTGATGTCTCAATATTGAATGAATATATAGATGTTATTACTAATGATTTAATGGGTGTTATTATTGATCTAGAGGTTGAGTTTACTATTATCTTATTACCTTATACTAATCCTTTTTAAAACTACCCTTATTGAATTTCTCATGTAGAAATTTTATAAAAGAAAAAGAAATTATAATATTTTCTAGATAAAGAGTTCATTCATTCTTTAACTTCACCATGAGGTAATAATGTATATGTTTTTAAGAATAAATATGATTCTATGTGAATTTTCATTGATTATAAATTGTTAAATCGAATTAATATTATGAACAAGCACCCTTTTAATAATATTGATTATTTTCTTTATTGGATCCAAGTAGCACAATAATTTTCAATGATTGATACTAGGCCTGGGTGATATCTATTGAATTCGAAGGAGGCCAATATTCGGAAGAATGAATTTAGGATTAGATATGTTCACTATTATTTTTTAGTTATGACCTTTGGGTTTTCTAATTCACAAGATATATTTATTTATTTATTAAAATAGTTTTCCATGACTATTTTTACAATTTTTTGGCTATAATTATAGTAGACATATTTGTATATTTTGAATGTCATGATCATCACGAAAGGAACCTAAGGATTTTTTTTTCAAACCTTAAAAGAAAAGAAGCTATATGTAAAATTTTTTCGGGTGTAAATTTTGGTTAAAAGGATTTATTTCCTTGGTTATATTGATTCTAAATATGGAATAACTATTTAGAATACTAAAACTAAGGTTGTTGAGGAGTTGAAAAGACTGAAAAGTATCAAAAATATTCATATTTTCTTGGGTTATCAGGTTACTACATGCGGGTTGTTGAAAATTTTTCTTAGTTTCCCAGCCCACTAACTAAGTTAACATGAAAAGGGGCTAATTTGATCTGGATAAAGGAATATGATTATTGTTTTTATGAACTAGAAATAATATTGGTTAATGATATTTTTTTATTTTACCTCAATAAATTGAAGCTTTTTCTTCTACATTGATGCTTATTTGAAGGTACATAATTGTTTCCTGATGTAGAAATATCATTTAATTGCTTATGAATTACGTCAAATAAAACCTAATGATTAAAATTATCTTACACATGATATAGAAATAGAATCTATGGTTTTAAATTTAAAAAATTATGGAATCATTTATATGGATAAAATTGTGAAATATATACTGAGCATGAATGTAACACCCCGAGATTTTATGAGATATATTATTTTTAATTTCTTTGATGTCTTCTATTATACACCACACCAAGATTAGCTTGTACTATACGGAACACCGTATTAGATTGCAGTATACACAACACTATTCTTGGCTCGTGTTATACACATTTTCAAGTTCATTTTATGGAAATTATTCTATGCTGTAAAGACCCGGATATTTCAAGGAAATTTTTTTGTTAATTTTCTTTGGAATTTTACAAGAACGCAGTTTCTGACGGCGCCTGATTCCGAGGCCCGGTGTGCCCGGAAATAATTTCCGAAGTTTGGCTCGAGTACGCTCAGTGAACGAGCGAGCGAGAATTTCTATCTTTTGAACCGGTGCTCAGAATTGAAATCCGATTGCACCGATGAACTCTCAACGCCGGTAATCGCTTAAGGGAACCTTTACCGTAGTTGCGTTTGTGCGGGAGAAGAAGTTAATTTTTTTTGGGTTTTATTAAAAAAGTGAATAAAATTGTTAAATCAATTTTATTTCATGTTAAGTTGTTAACTTCTCCCATGGGAAGTTGGTGGTGGGCCCACATCCATCCAACTTCCCATGTGTGGATATTTGAAAGGGTGGGGCCCACACAAACCCCTCCCCACCTCTTCAAATTCCTTAACTTTCTTATCCCCTCTAAACCCCCCATTTATGTTTTGATAACTTAACACCTCCTTAATTTTATAACATCTTATGTTAATAACTTAAGTGAGTTAAATATGGGTTTTGAATTTTCAAACTCTTGAAATTCAAAACCTATATTGGGTTAATAAAATAAGTGGGAGGATTATTTTATTTTGGGATTAGTTGTTCTTGTGGTGGAGACTTGGGAGAGAAAAGGTTAAGTCTTCTTCTTCTTCAACATCGACGAAGAACGCGAAGAACACCTCCAACGAAGAACATCTCCACCGAAGAACACGACGTCTTCTTCCAACGACGTTTCCCCTTCGAACGCACCTCGACGACAACAGAGTCGAAGTTCTTTCCCCGCGACGCCCGACCTCCACGACGCTCGTCTTCCGCAGGTTGTTGACGTGCACCGTATCTGAATCGAGGTAGGGGTTTATTTATTTAATTGTTCGTGAATACAAACTTGGTGATAATCGTGGATTAAAACCCTTTTTGTTATTGAATAACGCGAGGGGGTCAGACCGCACAAACACGGCCGACCCTCCTCCTTTGTTTTTTGTGATGGTATCTTGAGGATGATATGAGAAAACGTGGTGTCGTTGCACCACAAGATTTATTGCGGAAGATACGCGCGGCGCCGTCGCGCCGCGCTGTGGAAAGAAATCCAAGAACGCGATGCCGTCACGTCGCGTCGAAGAAAGTCAAAGGCGCCGCGGCCGAAGCGGGGCCGCGGCGGAGGGAAGAGATGTCGTCGCATCACGCCGAATGGCATAGGTCGCGGCTGGTTCCGGGCCGCGGCGGAGCAAGATGACCGGCGGCCGGCACCGGGCCGCCGGTGTCGGCGAAGGAAGGACCGGTCGTCGCCGGTCCTTGGTGGCGAAACTGGCCGGCCAGTGCGGGCCGGCCGGGCAGTGGAGACCGGGGGAATTAATTCCCACGGTCGGGTCTTCAAGCGGCCCCAATTAAGGGGCCGTGGTTTCACAAAGGGGGGGGGGGGCTTTGCCCCCCGCGCGCGGCACCCGAACGACGCGTTGGCCGCACCGCCGGCCGTGTCGTGCCGCCGGCCGGGTCGCGCCGCCGGCCGGGCCGGGTTTAGCCGGACCGGGTCGGGTCGACCCGGTTCGGGCCGACCCGGTTCGGGTCGGACCAGGGGGGGTCGGGCCGGGTTGGCCCGAGCCCAGACCCCCAGTTTCGGACCACTTTTTGGTAAAATGCCCGTATCTTGGGCTACGAGCCTCCAAACGACTCGCCGTCAGCAGTAACGCGATCCTTGGATCGAGACGGTCGTTTCGGTATACTATACTCAAGGTACATCTTACTTTTCGGGAGGCTACATGGTTAAAACTCCATAGTTAAGCGTGCTTGGCCTAGAGTAGTGATCAGGATGGGTGACCTCCTGGGATGTTTCCCAGGGTGAGTGTGAGACGGAAAAGCCAATAACTTCCAGACCAGGCGTCCGATTGACGCGCCGTCTGTTGCGTTGCGTTCCTATTGACGATACAGAACTTTTGGCATCCTCCGCCCGAGTTTTGGATGCAGATGGATAGTGGCCGGGTTGGATCGCACCGAAATCCAACCGAGACCCTGGAACGGAAAAGCTGATATCATTCTGACAGAACGTCCGTTTGACGAACCGTCAGCGGCGTTGGTGATCGCGTTGAGAAATGGTCCCTATGAGTTTACCCTATGAGAGTTCGGGGTACAGTTGAGATACAGTCGGGTTTGGTTCACTCACGAAACCAACCGGGCCCCTGGGACGAAAATGCTAATAACTCACAGACCGGGCGTCCGATTGACGCGCCGTCTGTTGCGTTGAGACCCCTATGACGTGGCGGTCCTTTGAGATACTTCTTCGTGGGACTTTTAGATACTTGGAGTATCGACCTGTAGCTCGTTGAGCGGACCCTCCCAGTGACGAGCGTGCGGAGTACGGAGACCGTGTAGCTGGCTGAGACCCGACGACTGCTGATCGAACGACTCGGTGTGTTACAGAGGTGCGCTTGGTTGTAGCGGCACATGGGAGTGCTTGGTTGTAGCGGCAGACCCACGACAGATGTGCGTTTGGTTGTAGCGGCACATGGGAGCGCTTGGTTGTAGCGGCAGACCCACGACAGAGGTGCGCTTGGTTGTAGCGGCACATGGGAGCGCTTGGTTGTAGCGGCAAACCCACGACAGAGGTGCGCTTGGTTGTAGCGGCACATGAGAGCGCTTGGTTGTAGCAGCTGGCCCGCAGTACTCGATGGGTGGAGTTCTTCAGCAGTCTTAGGTTAGTGAGCAGTACCTCGGAGTCGTGACAGGACCACTGTACACTCCAGAGACGGAGCTCTTCAGCAGTTACGGTTTCGATAATGAAAATCCTGGTTGAGCTGAGACTTTTGACCTTGTGTTTACCTCATGATTGAGATGGGTCACTTGCTAACTTAGGTATATGTATGGGCATATACCCGGGTAGTGGTTATCCATTGATTTCACAATCCTTGTGTTTCCTCATGATTGAGATGGGTTACTTGATAACTTAGGTATATGTATGGGAATATACCTAAGTAGAGGTTATATGTTGAGATATTCTTTGTGGTTATCTTTGTTGGTTTAGTGAGACATTGAAGGTCTCGGGGTCCCTACTGAGTATCGTTATACTCACCCCTGCACGGGCTATGCCCGCACCTCGTTGTGTTGGTTGCAGACGACGGGCAGTGCTGACAGAGGCCGAGTATTCGAGGACTAGACGGTACCTGGAGGTGGACTATACGATGAGATGATACCTGGAGGAGGACCTCACGATGAGACGGTACCCAGAGGTGGACGTGACGACGAGGCGGTACCCGAAGGTGGACCACTGGGCGGACATACTCGGAGCGGACGGCGGGACCCGAGGAGCAGAGGAGCTATCTGTACCCACCCTTCAGGTGGGATTTCCAGTGGACAGCTCGACGTAGCAGCTTTACTTTTCAGTTGCTGTTTTCCCTTCGAGTTGTACATTACAGTTGGGCTTGTATTTCCGGCCCCTTTTTACTTTCCGCACTTACTATTGTACTCAGTTTTTTACTTAGTGTTTACTTCTTCCGCTTGTACTCTGTGTGATTGTTTACTTTACAAAGGCAATGCCTTCCCTTTTTACCGGGATTTGCGCCTTGGTGCTAGTCGCCAGCCCCTGGCCTATGGAAGGCGGGCTTGGGGTAGTCACGGCACGGGCCCCGAGGACGGGTCGTGACAAATTGGTATCAGAGGAGTTCGGTTCTACCGCAGAACTTATAACTCTGATGTTTCTTTCTGTGAAGCAATAGTGTTGAGAGTACCGAGTGTGGTTTCCAGTTCAGGGAGTCCAGTGTTGGTGCGGGCGGCCGACGTATCCATACACCAGGACCCTGACAACTGATTTCTGACTTTGTTCATGAAAACACTAATTGCGTGTGTGTTTTCAAAGGTTTTCCCTTAAAACAGCTCAAACCAGGTCAGCTCACCAGGTATAAACGTTTGACCGTGTCACGATGTTTCTTTCAGAATGCCTTTTCATGGAAGACCAGCTAGAGCCCCGAGAGTGGTACGTACTGATAGCCCACCGAGCGACGAGGCCTCAGTACAGGGCCCTATCCCAGTTGAGGCACCAGCGGAGGCACCGGCGGTACTGCTACCCGTTGGGCCACCGATGCCACCAGCCCCAGCAGTAGGCGATGCATGACGCTTGAGCGCGCTGCAAGAGTTCCAGCGCCAGAGGCCACCTAGGTTCCGGGGAGAGACGGACCCGCAGGCAGTTGAGATTTGGCTGGAGGCTGTGGTGAGAGTCTTCAGGCTAGTGGGGATGCCGACAGACTTCATGGTGATCTTTGCTACCAGCCTCTTTCAGGCAGCAGCAGGCAGGTGGTGGAGCCACTTGTTCCAGTTTTGCGATGAGATGAACTTCGCATGGGAAGACGTTGAGACCTTCTTTAGGGTGGAGTTTGTGCCAGTATCTCTACACACCGAGCGTGTACAGGAGATTCTGCCTTTGCCGCGTGCTTTTCCATCAGTATCCGAGTCATCTGTGGGCAGTAGACAGATGATGCAGACGTCTAGGAGGATCGGACTAGCAGTTGGACGATCTCGGGTTTTAGGACCGGTGGTGCGGGGCACCCGAGGTGGGGTCAGAGCCAGGCGTGCCAGAAACGGACAATGTTACTCCTGCGGCGGAAAGTGTCACCTGGCACGTGACTGTCTGAATCCTCGTACGATTGATCAGCGGGTGTTGGAGGAGCCACCGAGACAGAAGCAGCGGCGAGTTCTTGAGTAACAGCCGAGCAGTGGACAAGGCAGTAGAGCTCTGAGAGCAGGTGGGCAGGAGAGGAACTAGTGGATACGTCCTTTGTACTTCTTGTTCCATGTTTCTTTGTATTCGTGTCTTTGTACTATGAGCTGCAATAATAAAAAGACACTTATCTTTGTTGCTTTCCTGTCCTTTTGTTTGGTTGATACTGAGTGGTCCCGGTTAAACTGTTGACTTGACCCTCACTTTCGAGATTTCTACTGGAGGGGACCCAGTGACCTCACACTGATGCCGAAAGTGTGACTCGACCCTTGGAGGTGAGAGTGAAAGTTGGATCTCTTAGTAGATACGTCGAGGCCTTACGACGTCATCCATGGCATGAATTCATCATTCATGTCAGGATTGACTGTATTAGGCAACGAATGTGGTTCATCGAGGCGATGAGACCAGGTTTCTCTTATCGGCAAAGAAGAAATCATAGCAGCTCTTGTGAGACTAAAGGAGGTCCAGGACATCCAAGAGAGGATGAAGACTGCTCAGTGCAGTAAGAAACAGGAAACCGGTGCCAGTCATAGAGACTCGAGCGTGTTAAGAAGAGGAAGCTTAAAGGAGAGATGAGTCTACGAAGTAGTAGACGTGGAGGCAGAGCTAGGAGAGCAGCATGAGGTGGTGTACATCCTAACATGGTACAACCACCCGCCTTAGTTATTCCTGCCAGGCTCAGGGAGCTGGAGGGCGGAGGAAGAGTGCGCCTGCATGCGGTCAAGGAGTGTGACCCAATGACTCGAGAAATGATTCAAGGGACAGTCTGTGTCCACTACTAGATGTTTTAGTAACAGACATCGATGTGAATAATTTCTTGCTTTCACAAATCTTGTTCCAGACCTAGATTTTCTGGTAAGCCGTGGACTTGACCCTCACGTCTGGAGATACCTTGGTAGGAGACTTGATAATCACACTTACGCCGACGGTGTGGTCAGACCCTCGAGGCGAGAGTTTCGGTTGGAATCTCTTGGTGACAGCGTCGAGGCCTTACGACGTTAGTTTGAGTATGGAATGGGAAATAACTGTTCATACTCAAAATGACGGTTTTAGGCAAACGCCGGGATGGGTTTTCCTTGGTCGGTGAAAAGGAAACCCCAGGTAGCACGGGTTAAACTCTTTCACGGGAGGGTGCGACCGATCACTCTTGAATCGGCCAACCTCACCCTCGTGGCAGCAGTCGTTTGAGTTCCAGTTCTAACAGGAATTGGAAACATATAGAGTTTGAGAATGGCGACCACGTTCTTATACGGGTCTCACCTCGACAAGGTTTACGGAGATGTGGACAAGGCGGCAAGTTATCTCCAGGGTTCAGTGGACCTTCTTAGGTCCCCATCTGGGTAGGCGGGGTGGTTTACCGCTTGACCCATTCACCGCAGTTGCACCAGGTGCACGATGACTTCCACGTATCTCAACTGAGGAGATACGTGGTCGACCCTGCACATATCATCAACCATGAGGAGCTGGACGATGGCGATGGGGTGTCTTTCACGGAGGTTCCAGTGGGGATCGAGGATCGACAGGAGCAGATCCTACGAGGATGATCGATTCCTCGGGTGCACTTTCTTTGGTAGTACGGAACCTCCAGGTAAGCACATGGGAGCAGAAGGCTCAGATGCGTGCTCTGTACCGCTTTTGTGACCCTAGTTTGTATTGAAGCTTTACGGGGACGTAAAGCCCTGATGTGAGAGTAATGTAAAGACCCGGAAATTTCAAGGAATTTTTTTTCTTAATTTTCTTTGGAATTTTACAAGAACACAGTTTCTGACGGTGCCTAATTCTGAGGCCCGGTGTGCCCGGAAATAATTTCCGAAGTTTGGCTCGGGTACGTTCAGTGAACGAGCGAGCGGGAATTTCTATCTTTTGAACCGGTGCTCGGAATTGAAATCCGATTGCACCGATGAACTCGCAACGCCGGTAATCGCTTAAGGGAACCTTTACCGTAGTTGCGTTTGTGCGGGAGAAGAAGTTAATTTTTTGGGGTTTTATTAAAAAAGTGAATAAAATTGTTAAATCAATTTTATTTTATGTTAAGTTGTTAACTTCTCCCATGGGAAGTTGGTGGTGGGCCCACATCCATCCAACTTCCCATGTGTGGATATTTGAAATGGTGGGGCCCACACAAACCCCTCCCCACCTCTTCAAATTCCTTAACTTTCCTAACCCCTCTAAACCCCCCATTTAAGTTTTGATAACTTAACACCTCCTTAATTTTATAACATCTTATGTTAATAACTTAAGTGAGTTAAATATGGGTTTTGAATTTTCAAACTCTTGAAATTCAAAACCTATATTGGGTTAATAAAATAAGTGGGAGGATTATTTTATTTTGGGATTAGTTGTTCTTGTGGTGGAGACTTGGGAGAGAAAAGGTTAAGTCTTCTTCTTCTTCAACATCGACGAAGAACGCGAAGACCACCTCCAACGAAGAACATCTCCACCGAAGAACGCGACGTCTTCTTCCAACGACGTTTCCCCTTCGAACGCACCTCGACGACAACAGAGTCGAAGTTCTTTCCCCGCGACGCCCGACCTCCGCGACGCTCGTCTTCCGTAGGTTGTTGACGTGCACCGTATCTGAATCGAGGTAGGGGTTTATTTATTTAATTGTTCGTGAATACAAACTTGGTGATAATCGTGGATTAAAACCCTTTTTGTTATTGAATAACGCGAGGGGGTCGGACCGCACAAACACGGCCGACCCTCCTCTTTTGTTTTTCGTGATGGTATCCTGAGGATGATACGAGAAAACGTGGTGCCGTTGCACCACAAGATTTATTGCGGAAGATACGCGCGGCGCCGTGGAAAGAAATCCAAGAACGCGATGCCGTCACGTCGCGTCGAAGAAAGTCAAAGGCGCCGCGACCGGAGCGGGGCCGCAGCGGAGGGAAGCGA
Organism: Viscum album; assembly: GCA_963277665.1. Classification (NCBI taxonomy): domain Eukaryota; kingdom Viridiplantae; phylum Streptophyta; class Magnoliopsida; order Santalales; family Viscaceae; genus Viscum; species Viscum album. The sequence continues at coordinate 23,357,186 of OY728160.1, read as the reverse complement.
TGCCGTCGCATCGCGCCGAATGACATAGGCCGCGGCCGGTTCCGGGCCGCGGCGGAGCAAGATGACCGGCGGCCGGCACCGGGCCGCCGGTGTCGGCGAAGGAAGGACCGGCCGTCGCCGGTCCTTGGTGGCGAAACCGGCCGGCCAGTGCGGGCCGGCCGAGCAGTGGAGACCGGGGGAATTAATTCCCACGGCCGGGTCTTCAAGCGGCCCCAATTAAGGGGCCGCGGTTTCACAAAGGGGCGGGGCTTTACCCCCCGTGCGCGGCACCTGAACGACGGGTTGGCCGCACCGCCGGCCGGGTCGCGCCGCCGGCCGGGCCGGGTCCAGCCGGACCGGGTCAGGTCGACCCGGTTTGGGCCGACCCGGTTCGGGTCGGACCAGGGGGGGTCGGGCCGGGTCGGCCCGAGCCCAGACCCCCAGTTTCGGACCACTTTTGGTCAAATGCCCGTATCTTGGGCTACGGGCCTCCAAACGACTCGCCGTCAGCGGCAACGCGATCCTTGGATCGAGACGGTCGTTTCAGTATACTATACTCAAGGTACATCTTACTTTTCGGGAGGCTACGTGGTTAAAACTCCATAGTTAAGCATGCTTGGCCTAGAGTAGTGACCAGGATGGGTGACCTCCTGGGAAGTTTCCCAGGGTGGGTGTGAGACGGAAAAACCAATAACTTCCAGACCAGGCGTCCGATTGACGCGCCGTCTGTTGCGTTGCGTTCCTATTGACGATACGGAACTTTTGGCGTCCTCCGCCCGAGTTTTGGATGCAGATGGATAGTGGCTGGGTTGGATCACACCGAAATCCAACCGGGACCCTGGAACGGAAGAGCTGATATCATTCTGACAGAACGTCCGTTTGACGAACCGTCAGCGGCGTTGGTGATCGCATTGAGGAACGGTTCCTATGAGTTTACCCTATGAGAGTTCGGGGTACAGTTGAGATACGGCCGGGTTTGGTTCGCTCACGAAACCAACCGGGCCCCTTGGATGAAAAGGCTAATAACTCACAGACCGGGCGTCCGATTGACGCGCCGTCTGTTGCATTGAGACCCCTATGAAGTGGCGGTCCTTTGAGATACTTCTTCGCGGGACTTTGAGATACTTGGAGTATCGACCTGTAGCTCGTGGAGCGGACCCTCCCAGTGACGAGCGTGCGGAGTACGGAGACCGTGTAGCTGGCTGAGACCCGACGACTGCTGATCGAACGACTCAGTGTGTTACAGAGGTGCGCTTGGTTGTAGCGGCACATGGGAGCGCTTGGTTGTAGCGGAAGACCCACGACAGAGGTGCGCTTGGTTGTAGCGGCACATGGGAGCGCTTGGTTGTAGCGGTAGACCCACGACAGAGGTGCGCTTGGTTGTAGCGGCACATGGGAGCGCTTGGTTATAGCGGCAGACCCACGACAGAGGTGCGCTTGGTTGTAGCGGCACATGAGAGCGCTTGGTTGTAGCAGCTGGCCCACAGTACTCGATGGGTGGAGTTCTTCAGCAGTCTTAGGTTAGTGAGCAGTACCTCGGAGTCGTGACAGGACCACTGTACACTCCAGAGATAGAGCTCTTCAGCAGTTACGGTTTCGATAATGAAAATCCTGGTTGAGCTGAGACTTTTGACCTTGTGTTTACCTCATGATTGAGATGGGTCACTTGCTAACTTAGGTATATGTATGGGCATATACCCGGGTAGTGGTTATCCATTGATTTCACAATCCTTGTGTTTCCTCATGATTGAGATGGGTTACTTGATAACTTAGGTATATGTATGGGCATATACCTATGTAGAGGTTATCTGTTGAGATGTTATTTGTGGTTATCCTTGTTGGTTTAGTGAGACCTTGAAGGTCTCGGGGTCCCTACTGAGTATCGTTATACTCACCCCTGCACGGGCTATGCCCGCACCTCGTTGTGTTGGTTGCAGACGACGGACAGTGCGGACAGAGGCCGAGTATTCGAGGACTGGACGGTACCTGGAGGTGGACTATATGACGAGATGGTACCTGGAGGAGGACCTAATGACGAGACGGTACCCAGAGGTGGACGTGACGACGAGGCGGTACTCGAAGGTGGACCACTGGGCGGACATACTCGGAGCGGACGGCGGGACCCGAGGAGAAGAGGAGCTATCTGTACCCACCCTTCAGGTGGGATTTCCAATGGACAGCTCGGCGTAGAAGCTTTACTTTTCAGTTGCTGTTTTCCCTTCGAGTTGTACTTTACAGTTGGGCTTGTATTTCCGGCCCCTTTTTACTTTCCGCACTTACTGTTGTACTCAGTTTTTTACTTAGTGTTTACTTCTTCCGCTTGTACTCTGTGTGATTGTTTACTTTACAAAGGCAATGCCTTTCCTTTTTATCGGGATTTATGCCTTGGTGCTAGTCGCCAGCCCCTGGCCTATGGAAGGCGGGCTTGGTGTAGTCACGGCACGGGCCCCGAGGACGGGTCGTGACATATGCAACATTAAGTATAGATTTTGTTTAATGTATAAATGAAATAAGTTTTGATTATTTTATACGCAACACCAAACAGAGCTTTCAGTACATGCAACCCTGACTTGGATTGCATTACACGCAATCAAGACCTTCCTTGATAGCGTGTGTAGTAAGCAATACCGAGTTTCACTTAACAAGATATTATTAAAATATTATTATGAACTAACCGTTATGAATAGTAATACCCACTTTTTGAAATTTTATAAATTTTATCTTTCAAAATGGACTTCATTTTTGGATTTAGAATATCGAAATTACCCTAGGGTGAATTTTTGGTATTTTTCTGAAAACTTTCAATTTTTTTGAATAGTGAAAACACTGGGTTACTATTTAAAAACCGACTTTTTATTTAAATAATTATTTATTTTATTTAAATTTATTCTAGGTCAAAATTGATACATAATACCTATATAGGTTCAATGTAATTCATTGCAGTCATTTTATAATAATTTTAGATATATAAAAATTTTATTGAACTTTTCACCGTCTTTTACCCACCTCCTAGGAGAATTTAAAAATTTACATAAAACTTAATTTTACCGCTTCTGTGACTGGAATTTTAAAAATCTGAGAGAAACAGTTAATATCAAGGAGTAAAATGTGGTTCAATAAGATAAAAATAATTTTTGGTGAATAGTAACTTTTTTACTTTTATTTACCACGATTAAAAGTAAATAGGGTAATTAAGGGTAAAAATGATATTATTATTACCATAACACATGTCCTAATTCTATTGTATAAGATTAATTAGACCCAAAACGACCTTAGGAATTTAATATTATCATTTAGGTCCACTTGGATTTGATTAGGACATTTATTATTATTTAATTCAAAGAAGTGTTAAAAGAGTTAAAATCAAAGTTTAATTAATAAACAATTTTAAATATAGGGTTATACATAAGATAATATTCGACTATAAATATTAATTAGAAAGCTAAAAATATTTCCTACATAATCGTATTTTATTTATAATTTTAGACATTAAATAAGTTAATTTATTTATGACACAATGATGATGCAGTAATTACCTTATTAATGAAATATTAACATAATTGATGTTATAAATACCTAAATAAATGAAATTTGAGAATTTTTATAAATTATCCTAATTTTTTAGGTTAATATGACATGTTAGTATTGATTCAATTACCTTTTTTCGAACTAATCATGCTGTTATGATTTTCACAAAAAATAATTACCAAATAGTTTCAAAATTGACATAAAATAGTTTTTAAAACAAATATTATATTATTAATTGTTATTCTATTCCTAAAAATCTAAGGTTCGGCCAAATGACTTAGATACGGTTATATATATTAATAATGAACTCCTTGGGGTTCTTTTTTCTTGTTATAGTATGTTTATTAACCATATACTGTAAGAAAACAAGAAGACACGGTAAAAGTTAAATTATTTAACTTAGAGTTAAATCTAAATGATAAGGTTAAAATAGTAACCTAAACTTGTCTAAAACCTACTGGTTGAGAGGATATCGACCCATCCCCAATCCAGCTTCGAAATAAATCAATTAGGAGCTATTATAAACCAAATATGACTTTATTATAAAATAATATTTTATGTTTTTCCTAAGGTGACCCTCTCCTCCCTTATAAAAGGGAACATCCTCTCCCTTCTCTTTACAAAATTTGGAGCCTTCAAGCTCATCCAAACCCTACCCATTTCCCTTATAAACTTCCCTATAAACATTATAGAGGTTCTGGTCTCTTCAAAAGACCAACTCTAGTGCCTTAAGAGGAGGTTAAGAAGAGGCACGTCAAAGAAGAGGTAATATTCTTTACCGATTCTTTCCAATTTATTTATTCTTCTACATATTCTTCTTTATTTGTTTCATCATAAATTAATAACATCCATTTCAATAATATACTGATATTTTATTATAAATATGAAACAACCCTATTTCATCTTCTATCCATCCTACGGAAAACGAAATCACCGTGCGTGCATACGTATGGAATACAGTCTCCACGCCGTGGTGTAATATGTTTTTCCACCACCACCATACTTGGATGGGTATAATGGTGTAAAGAATAACTATATGTAGTTATTATACCATAATACTGATTATGAGATATTATATAATCCACTCCAATTCAGTTCAATAATTATGGGAACGATATCATCGCTCATGCGTACGTACGGATTACCGTCTCCACGACGCGATGAGATTCATTCTCCATGTTAACCACTAAAGAATGATTATAAAGTATATATAATGAATAATAATGAAATTTATGACATGATAAAGATACTATATTTATTTATATATATATATATATGTCATCTACTAACTTCCATTCAAGTCAATAAGGAAAGGAAAACAATGTTCATGCGTACGTACGACCTATCGTCTCTATGAACGGTGTATTTCATTTCATTTATCTATATTATATATATATATACTGAATATATATGATATATAAATCATTATTTACATTATTTAAGTAATTAAATCATGATATAAGTAATAATAATATCATGAACGACAATTCCAAACATGCACGATAAATAAAATGATTTTACAAAAAACACTACTTTAACATGAAATTTACAAAAGAATGGGTAATATAAAGTTATAAGTGAACCATATATGATATCATAAAAATTAATATGATTCTGTAATAAGTCAATGACATTATTTAAACCATTATACAAGAGGTTCAGATATGTATGAAGCATATCAGACCTAAGGTGAGGGATAACTTTTCCAATCTCGTTTTTATCTGAGATTGTTTATTTGTAAGTATATACTGGGATTATATTTATCATCCATGTCCCTGTTTTCTAAAAATGGTTTCATGTATGTTTAAATTCATTTTTACCCATTTTTTTTACTTTTACCACATGTTATGAAAGGAATGTTTCTTCTGTTTACCATACGAGGAACTTTCTGACTTTTCCAACAAAAGTATGAGGAGAATGTTTTTTTAACTTATACTGCATGAACGGAATTTTACGGTTTCATAATGTCATATTTTCATGAATATTAATCTACAATATTTCACGACTATATTGAACAAAATCTTTTTATTTTAAAATTTCATGGCATTTTGTGAAAAGAAAATGATTTTGAACCAGAAAGGATATTTTCCTCAAGAATTCATTTCACGTGTTTTATCAAAACTATTTTCCATCTAAGATGACATTATTTCATATGTGTATCTATCATGTATAATTTCTTAATTACTTACATGTTTTTATTTTTCTTATGATGAAATGATATCCATTTGTTTTATATGGATTATGTTATGATGGGATGATGTTTATGAAACCCATTTTATTCATTGGGTTATGATTAATGATTTATGTTTATGTTGTGGCACACGTAAGAATGATTTCATTATGAGATGGGTGGGACCTATATCTCCCTCCAATTCATAGGGTAAAGATTTATATCTCATGAGATAGAAATGGATGAAATGGTAAGTTAATCCAGTTCAGTGATACAGGACTAGAACGAGGAGTGAAATCGATTCAGAAAGGGACTTTGTCCACTAAGATTGTCTTGGAAGCAATGCCTTGGCTACTATGGAAATCATATCATGTGCTTAATAGTTTTGCACAATTACATGTTTTATTCTCATGCTATTTTATGATGATTGATGTTCTATTATGATCTATTCCTTATGTAATACTATGGTTTATGTCATTGCTCATGATTTTGACGTTTAAACATTATGTTCATGTTTTTGAAGTTCAAATATATATGGTTTGTTTTATTTTCTCCTTTCTTACCATTACTAAGAATTTGAGCTCACCCTTTATTTGTTTTCTTTTACCCAGGATATAAATAAAGGTTTTAGGTAAGAAAACAAAATGGGAAGATCTTTATGGGAGATGTTGAATATCATTCACCATGATTAGAAGATTGTGTTCCGAGTTTCCAAAGACACTAAACAATTACGATCCTTGAGTGTTGGTTTTTGTTATGTATTAAGTATTATGAAAAAGTAATGTAATGTCCATGTACGTCAAGCTTTGGGTCTCAATAGTTGATATCAGAGGAAAGGTTTAGTTAACCTTTGGAAACTAGGATGCGAAAACTTTAGTGATATCCCTAGATATATTTCTAAGGTATGTATAAGGATGTCCCTATGGTTTAGTATAACTATAGTTTACAGTCCTAGAATTATGTTGACGATCATGAATAACCTAGGGTGAACCTAAGGTGTCCTGGATTAAAGAATGTGTGATAAGTTAGACATATCATAAGTGATGTTTTATGATTATGTGGCTCCCCGTTATTTTAACTGTTTCTTACACCATGGATTTTGGTTTTAGTCAATGGAGGGAACCAGAAGGAATTGGGTCAACATTGAATCTAATGGAAAAATTTGTTACTATGAGCAAAAAATTGCGTAATGCCTAGAAAAGAAGATTTTGTGATTATACTGAATCAGTCCTCGCGATATATGATTTACAAGGTGAACATTAGTGTTATTACTAATTCATCGTATAAGAGGAAGATTGACTTTTATGCATGTTCGCATATTGAGGAGCATAGAGAAAGGAAGATTGATATTTCTAAAGAAGGGAAGAAGAACCTTGATGAATACACTAAATGGAGGGGAAGATGTAATATGTGTGGAGAGAAGGGTCATAGAGTGACAAACTGTTATGGAGTTCAATGTCTTATATGTGGAGAACATGGGCATTACCCAACTCAATGCCCTGACCTAAGAGGTTACTTCTAAATTAAGGAAGGAAATATTCCATGACAATCATTGAAGAGGATGGATTGAAGTGTTCATATATTGGTATTCAAGAATAATGTTGTTGAGGTGCTTTTATGGTATATTGGAATATCTATGTATTGGTCCATTTTGGTTTTCCAAAAGAATATGGCATCTGTAACCATGAAAAGTGATTGGAATATTTTTGGAAAGTAGATGATATGGGCATAATGAAGGGATAAAGAGAAAATAATATTTTTGATAGTATTCATGAGCTCATGACTGATATAAGGAAAAATTGATATCATGGTTTGATTATATATAAATTTTGGGATTTAGGTATGTGGAAAGAGTTAAATTTTGACAGCATTCATGTTTTCACCAAGGTTATATAGTAATTCATGTTTCAAAAGAATACATGATTATGGTATTCACATGTTTGGAATGTGACCAACAAGATATATCTTATGATATATGAGGGATAAATGATGGTATTCACGCGCTTGTCATGTGACCTTTCAAGTAATCGTTTTCTTTATACTATGATATTGGACATAGGTATTTTGGATAAGCCTAAAGATTGGAATGGATTATGTCGGACATAAGATATTATTATTTAAGGATAGAACTTGTTTTTCGGTATTATTTCTGGAATGTTATAACAGTATAGTTTTAGAAATAGGACAACCCATAGGACGAGCGATAACCCGTCGCGTCGGACGAGGCTGTGGGAATCGAACCCACAACTAAAGTGCAATAGGATTTTATCGCATACCACTGGCCTAAAGGAAGTTCCTGGTTATTAGAGACTAGTTTTATTATATTAAGAGGTATGGTATATGAATTATAAGTCCATTTTAGGAACCGTATATGATTAATCTCACTATAGATGGACTTATGTATATTTAATAAATTTTTCTATCCTTTTGTTGGAGATAGATAGAATGACCCACCGTTCTATCACATGATCTGCTAATGCTTCACGGATGACAAATTCAACTTCATTTCTTTAAGAGATGAAGTGGAAATTGTTCAAGGCACAAAAAATAGTGAGATTGTACCAAAATCAAGTAAGTATTTCTTTTAATTCAAAAATTCTTCAACATTAAGGAAATGATATTGAAAACAAAAAATGATGTCCTAGTGCTCTTATATCCGATGAATCAGATGGTACCATAAATCATCACAAATTTATGGCTTTGTGATCGTTGGCTTTTTCATAGCCATGTCCTCTACCACTCTCCCTCAGAACTTGATTTTTAGATTTTTCTTCCATATCCATATTTCCAACTATGTTCTCCTATGTGGAAAACCCAGTGATGAGTTAATCTGGGTAACCATTACATTTCTTACTTTACTTTTTAAAATTAAGTTTTAGTATTCCTTTTACGATGTGGTTTTATACGAATGAAACTTTCAAGTAGTAAATGATTTATAACCCCGACGAATTTCGAGGGAGAAATTCATTTTAAGGGGGGTAGAATGTAACACCCCGAGATTTTATGAGATATATTATTTTTAATTTCTTTGATGTCTTCTATTATACACTACACCAAGATTAGCTTGTACTATACGCACCACCCTATTAGCTTTTAGTATACGCAACACTATTCTTGGCTTGTGTTACACACAATTTCAAGTTCATTTTATGGAAATTATTCTACGCAACATTATGTATAGATTTTTTTTAATGTATAAATGAAATAAGTTTTGATTATGTTATACGCAACACAAAACAAAGCTTTCACTACACGCAACCCTGACTTGGCTTGCATTACACACAATCAAGACCTTCCTCGATAGCGTGTGTAGTACACAATATCGAGTTTCACTTAACGAGATATTATTATAATATTATTATGAATTAGCCGTTATGAATAGTAATACCCACTTTTTGAAATTGTATAAATTTTATCTTTCAAAATAGACTTCATTTTTGGATTCAGAATATCGAAATCAGCCCTAGGGTGAATTTTTGGTATTTTTATGAAAACTTTCAATTTTTTTTGAATAGTGAAAACACTCGGTTACTATTTAAAAACTGAATTTTTATTTAAATTATTATTTATTTTATTTAAATTTATTTTAGATAAAAATTGATACATAATATCTATATAAGTTCAATGTAATTCATTGGAGTCATTTTATAATAATTTTTTACATATAAAAATTTTATTGAACTTTTCACCATCTTTTACCCACCTCCTAGGAGAATTTAAAATTTACATAAAACTTAATTTTACCACTTCTGTGACTGGAATTTCGAAAATCAAAGAGACATGGTTAATATCAAAGAGTAAAATGTGGTTCAATAAGATAAAAATAATTTTTGGTGAATAGTAACTTTTTACTTTTATTTACCACAGTTAAAAGTAAATAGGGTAATTAAGAGTAAAAATGATATTATTATTACCTTAACACATGTCCTAATTCTATCTGATAAGTGTAATTCGACCAAAACCAACCTTATGAATATAATATTATAATTTAGGTCCACTTGGATTAGAATAGGTCATTTATTATTATTTAATTCAAAGAAGAGTTAAAAGAGTTAAAATCAAAGTTTAATTAATAAAACATTTTTAATATACAGTTATACATAAAATAATATTCGACTATAAATATTAATTAGAAAGATAAACAGATTTCCTACATAATGGTATTTTATTTATAATTTTTATACGTTAAATAATTTCATTTATTCATGACAAAATGATGATGCAGTAATTACCTTATTAATGAAATATTAACCTAATTGATGTTATAAATACCCAAATAAATGTAATTTGAGAATTTTTATAATTCCCCTTAATGTTTTAGGTTAATATGACATGTTAGTATTGATTCAATTAACTTTTTTCGAACTAATCATGTTTTTATGATTTTCACAAAAATCAATTACCAAATAGTGTGAAAATGGACATAAAATAGTTTTAAAAAAAAATATTATATTATTAATTGTTATTCTATTCCTAAAAATATAAGGTTCAGCCAAATGAATTATATAAGGTTATATATATTAATAATAAACCACATGGGGTTCGTTTTTCTTTTTATAGTAAGTTTATTAACCATATTGTGTAAGAAAACAAGAATACATGGTAAAAGTTAAATTATTTAACTTAGAGTTAAATTTAAATGATAAGGTTAAAATAGTAACCTAAACTTGTCTAAAACCTACTGGTTGAGAGGATTTCAACCCATCCCCACTTTATCTTCGAAATAAATCAATTCAGAGCTATTATAAACCAAATATGTCTTTATTATTAAATAATATTTTAAGTTTTTCCTAAGGTGCCCCTCTCCTCCCTTATAAAAGGGCACCTTTTCCATCTTCTCTTTACACAATTTGGAGCCTTCAAGCTCAACCAAACCCTGCCCATTTCCCTTATAAACTTCCCTAGAAACATTATAGAGGTTCTGTTCTCCTCAAAAGACCAACTCTAGTGCCTTAAGAGGAGGTTAAGAAGAGGCACGTCAAAGAAGAGGTAATATCCTTTACCTATTATTTCCAATTTATTTCTTCTTATACTTCTTCTTATTTATTTGTTTCACCATAAATTAATAACACCAGTATCAATAATATACTGATATGTTATTCTAAATATGAAACAACCCTATTTCATCTTCTATCTGTCCTATGGAAAACGAAATCGCCGCGCGTGCGTACGTACAGAATATCGTCTCCACGCCGTGGTATAATTTTTTTCCACCACTACCTTACTTGGATGGGTATAATGGTGTAAAGAATAACTATATATAGCTATTATAACATAATACTGATTTTGAGATATTATATCATCCACTCCAACTCAATTCAATAACTATGGGAATGATATCATCGCTCGTGCGTACGTACAGATTACCATCTCCACGATGCGATGATATTCATTCTCCATGTTAACCACTCAAGAATGATTATAAAGTATATATAATGAATAATAATGAAATATATGACATTATAAAGCTACTTTATTTATGTATTTATATATATATGTGATCTAATTACTTCCATTCAAGTCAATAAGAAAAGGAAAACAACGTTCATGCGTACGTACGACTTACCGTCTCCATGAACGGTGTATTTAATTTCATTTATATTTATATTATATATATATATACTGAATATATATGATATATAAATAATTATTTACATTATGGAAGTAATTAAATCATGATATAAGTAATAACAATATCAAGAACAACAAGTCCAAACACGTATGATAAATAAAACGATTTTACCCAAAATGCTGCGTTAACATGGAATTTAAAAAAGAACGGGTAATATAAAGTTATAAGTGAACCATATATGATATCATAAAAATGTATATGATTCTGTAATAAGTCAATGACTTTATTTAAACCATTATATAAGAGGTTCTGTTATGTATGAAGCATATCATACCTAAGGTAAGGGATAACTTTTCCAATCTTGTTTTTATATGAGATTGTTTATTTATAAGTATATACTAGGGTTATATTTATCATCCATGTACCTGTTGTCTAAAAATGGTTTAATGTATGTTTAAAGTCCTTTTTACCCATTTTTTTACTTTTACCACATGTTATGAAAGGAATATTTCTTTTGTTTACCATACAAGGAACTTTTTGACTTTTCCGACAAAATTACGAGGAGAATGTTTTTTAACTTATATGGAATGAACGGTTTTTTACGGTTTCATAACATCATATTTTCAAAAAGCTTAATATACAATATTTCATGACTAATTTCAACAAAATCCTTTTCTTTAAAAATATCAGGGAATTTTGTAAAAAGAAAATGATTTTGAACAAGAAACGAAATTTTCCTCAAGAATTCATTTCAAGTGTTTTATCAAAACCATTTTCCATATAAGATGACATTATTTCATATGTGTATGTTTCAAGTATAATGTCTCTATTATTTAAATAGTTTGATTTTTATTATGATGAAATGATATCCATTTTTTATATGGATTATGTTATGATGGGATGATGTTTATGAAACCCATTTTATTCATTGGGTTATGATGAATGATTTATTTTTATGTTGTAGCACACGTAAGAATGATTTCATTATGAGATGGGTGGGACCTATATCTCACTCAAATGCATTGGGTAAAGATTTATATCTCATGAGATAGACATGGCTGGAATGGTAAGTTAATCCGGTTCAGTGATACAGGACTGGAACGAGGAGTGAACTTGATTTAGAAAGGGACTTTGTCCACTAAGATGGTCTTGGCAGCAATGCCTTGGCTACTATGGAAATCGTATCATGTGCTTAATGGTTTTCCAAAATTACATGTTTTATTCTCATGCTATTTTATGATGATTGATGTTCCATTATGATCTATTCCTTATGTACTGCTATGTTTTATGTCATTTCTCAAGATTTTGATGTTTAAACATTATGGTCTTGTTTTTAATTTCAAATTTATATGGTTTGTTTTATTTTATCCTTACTTACCCTTACTGAGAATTTCATCTCACCCTTTATATATTTTCTTTTCCCCAGGATATAAGGAAATATTTTGGGTAAGGAAACAGAAGGGGAAGATTTTTATGGGAGATGTTGAAGATCATTCACTATGATTAGAAGATTATGTTCCGAGTTTTCAAAGACACTAAACTATTAAGATCCTTGAGTGTTGATTTTTTTTATGTATTAATTATTCCACAAAAGTAATGTAATGTCCATATACGTCAAGCTTTGGGTATCTAAAATGAAAGACTCAACTATATATTCACTTCGAAAGAGTTGAACACGAGATAAAGAAGAAAATTGGAACTGATCAAGGATTATGATTATATGATTAATTATCATCCCCAAAAATAAAAAAGGTAGTTGATTCTTTGAGTCAAAATAATAGTGCTACATTAAACATGTTTAATTTGGAACATGAAAATTCAGTTAATGATTTGATGAAAATTTTCCTTCATATTGTGAATACAAGAAATTACTTGGGGTTTTAGGGGTCATAACAATCATCATTGTTAGAATGAATTAAGTAAGCTCAAATGGATGAATATGAGTTATAAGAAAAGGTATAATTGGTTAAGAAGGGTAATTTTACTGAATTTAATTTTAAAAAATGAGGTATTTTGATATTTTTAAAGAGACTATGTTTTCCATGTGATTCTCAATTAAAGAAACAATTTTTGAGTGAAGTTCATAGTTCCCCATTTTCTGTTCATCCTGGAAGCACTAAAATTTTCAGTGACCTTTGGGAGTATTAATATTGGGATCGAATGATAACATATATTTCTGAATTTACAATGAAATATTTTATATTTATATAAGTTAAAGGGGAATTAAAATTATCAAAGGGGATGCTTAAGCCTTTTTCCATTTTCAGATTAGAAATCGAAAAATATATCCATGGATTTCATGGTGGTATTACCAAAGAATTCTTGAGGTATTAATGATATTTGGGTTATTATTTATCAATTCATTAAATATATGTTTTTACTTAACATTTTTGATATTATGTCTTTGAATCATATTTATTGACTATATCTCATAGAGATAGTTAGGTTACATGGAATTAATCTCTCTGTTATATCTTAGCATGATCCAATATTCACTTTAAATTTTTGAAAAGGGTGTTAGTTATCATTGAGAGATGAATTAAATTTTAGTACAACCTTGAATCCTTAGTATGATGGATAGTTAGAATGAATGATTTAGACCTTTTAGGTTATTCTTTATGAATTTTCAATGGATTACCAAGGATGTTGGTATCAACATATTTCATTATTTGGGGTTTCTTATAATAATAGTTTCCATTAAAGTATACATATGGAAAAAAATTTAGGCCCTATATGGAAAGTGGTATGGGACTCCATAATTTTGGGATGAAGTGGGAAAAATTGGTTAATGATATAAGAATTAGTAAGGTAAATGGTTGAGATGGTGATTATGATTAGACAACATATGATGATGACATAGAGTATATAGAAAATCAACGCAATTAATTAGAGGAAATATCATTAATTTGAGGTAGGATATCATGTTTTTCATAAAGGATCTACATGGAAATTTTTTATTCATTTTTTTAGAAAAATGAAATATAAGATAATGATTTATTGGTTTTTATAAAACTTTAACACCATGAAATTATAAAAGAAGAACATTTTATTTGATTTCATATGTGACACGAAACACACCAATCTTATAAGAAAATATAACAACTTGAGACTTTATGATATATTAATTTTAAAAAAATTAAATCTCTTAAATATATTTTAGTATACAATAAAATGATTTTGTAATTAATTACACACAACAAATTTTTTTTATATCTTTCATTACATGCAAGACCAAGTTTTACTATATAATAATGTATTTTTAATATTATTATATAATACGATAGTTACCACCAAACCACTAGAATGATGAGTATGTATAGGATTAACTAAATTATGTAGATATATATTTGACACACATATATTATCTATATATTTATTAGTAATAAAATAATAATCATTTAAAATAAATACAAATATTTTTTGAAAACTATAGTTTTTTTCAAAAACAAGGATTAGTCGCATTTTTCACACATAATTTAAAGTTATTATTTTTACCAATTTTAGATAATTTGTTTGAAAAAATAATATTAATTTTTTAATAATAATATCAAATTTATATTAGGGTGAAGTTTTGGCATTTTCTTGAAAAGTTTCATTTTTTGATGAATAGTGAAAAAAGACAATTTTAATTGAAAACTACCTTTTAATTTAAATAATTTATAATGTAAAAATATATTATTAATTGGTTTTAAACTAAAATTAGTTAAATTATATATCATTTAATACAATTTATGTCATTTGAATCATTTTCAAGTTGAATTTATATACAAAAACTACATAAACTTTTGAATATTTTCTCTTTAAAAACCTGCTTTCTCGTCACTTTTGTAGGATTAAATTTAAATTAAAATTTTCAACTTAGGAAAATTAAATTTATTAAAATGTATCCAATATTTGGAATCATAATAATTTATAATGTCTAATAATTTCAATTTTTTTACCAAAATGAATAATGAAAATAGTAAAAATTATTTTTCACTGTTAAGGTAAAAACTGATTTATCAGGGGGTAAAACTAAGACGATAAAGGTTAAAAATGACCTAGAAACTTGTAAAAAACTAATATTTTGGTCATATATAGACCTTAACTCATATATTTTATGTAATATTCCATTTTGGAGGCTTTTTGAATGAAAAAACGTGGGTGAAATTCATTCTTTTCATAAAATTAGAAGTGAGCCACTTGCCTCACTTATAAAAGGCACCCACTCTACAGTCTTCTTAAAATTTTTAAACCTATTTGGTTATTCCAATAACTTACCAAATATTTTCCAAAAATCAATAATTTAATTATAATATCTTTATTTTCGGTATAAAAACAACCTATGATGTATTTTTGAGCAAACTTAAGGAGTATACATGAAGAAGAGGTAACATTCTTATCGAGAATTATTAATTTATTTATTTCTATACCTCCTTAAATTAATATTAAAATACACTGATATAATAAAATAATTATATTATAAATACTGTGACATAATTATTTTATGTTCACTACCTACAACCTCCTCCACAACCATCAAATGGGTTACGAAATAATCGTTTGTGTGTAAGATAGACTACCGCTTCGTGAACCAATATTATCCTCGTTTTCTCTTACCTACTTAAGGTTGGGTATGATGATGGATATAAAGTATATATATGATATTTATAATATAATAACACCTATGGAGTAATTATATCACAAATACACACACACAAATAGATATATATATATATATATATATATATTAATTTCCATTCCATAGTAGATACAATAACATCGCTCATGTGTATGGAGAACTACCACTTCACAAACAATGTGATTCATTTTTCACTAATGCCTTACATGTGATGTAATAAGGATAAATTTAGTTATTATATGTGATATAAATGAAACACTTAAAATATTAATTACATATTTATAATTACTAAAAGAAAATATATATCACCATCTTTCTAACCTTTTCAGTCAATGAAACATGGTAACGTCGTTCATGTGTGTTCAGACTACCGCATTCACAAAATGATGTGAATCTATTTTAATCACCATAACACATGGATGATATATATATCTAAAGAAAAAATAATTTATATAGGATATTATGATAATTATGTAAACACAACATATTACACACCTTCTTTCCATAATGACCATTGGAAATGAAAACGTTACTCACACGTACAAACGACCTACCGTCTCTATGATCATAACATACATTATTTATCAAAACCAACTTTATTGTTTGGTATTAAAATTATAATTTATGTATAATAATAATTATTATGTTCTGATTATAATTGGGTATATGATAAAACTATATAATATACATATGAACAGAAACATTCATGACAAAGAATGAATGAGAAAACAAGGAAATTAACACCCAAAACAATAAAAAAATGAAATATTATTAATGAATTGGTGATGAGATGCAATAAAAAGATCATATATGATATTATAAATATATACATGGTTCTCTTATAAGTTAATAACCTGTTTCACAATTCTATACTTGTGCTTAAATCATGTTCAACCAAAAGGAAATGTAAGGTAAGGAATTTCATCTCAATTTCCTTTCATTGAGGAATATTGTAATGTTATGCATGTAGTTTTTATATGTTGAATATAATTAAAATTTTACATGTATACCATTAATAATTAAATATTAATTTTATTTTAGACTAAATTTTAATTATTTCATCTAAGGGGATTCGACATAAAAGTTACCACATGGTACATAATTTCATAACCAATTTCTTTTCATTAGGTTATATTACTTCTTCATTGCCTTTGATATTCTAAGATTATGTGTGTGATGAAATTTGATAATAATTTGTTTTATTACCACTTGATTTATGTGTATATATAGTTAATACACATACTAATTTCATTTATTAATTCTCAATTGAAAGTAATTCTATTTGTGAGGGTTTATTTCACAATATAATTCTAATCATGATTGTTTATAATTATATTTCTATCAAAGGAAATTATTTGAAAATTTTATAAAAAATTCCATTTAATTTTATACTAATGTGGTTATTTATTATATTTTCATGTAAAAGTACCATTTCCCCAATTTTTTACTTAAAATTTTTGAGAATTTTTTTTAATAAAATATGACTTCATTTCTATCTTCATTTAGAAATAAATTTCCTTTCAAAACCATGTTTTTAAAATGTTATTAACCTATTAAAAATGATTTTTTAAATAAAATTTTAACCATTTTTAATTTTTAATTTTTTTAAAGGAATCGTGTTATCATTTTCTAAACAAGTTACCTTTTATATCCTTTTTATCGTATAAAAGGAATGTTATTTTAATCTTGTATGGAATGTACGAAATTACCGATCGTTATGACCATCATTTCTTTGAAAATTTATTTAAAATTTTACATTGTTTTTTTAAAGATAAAATTATTCCTAATATTCTATAAATTATTTGTTTTAATAAGTGATTTTCAAGGAAAATGGTTTTAAAAATGATTTATGTTTTAAAAAGTGATTTTTAAAATGAAAATTATATTTTAAGAAATAATTTTTTTAATGACATTTTTCTGGTATTTATATTCATAAATGAAAAAAATTATTTTACATATAATCCACTTGGGATATGTTGTATTGATATCATCCTTATTATTTATATGGACGGTTTATGATTATGTATGACTAAAGATAGTATTGGAATTCACTCAATTTTTTCATCATTGTATTCATTAACTTCCCCTTGAAATATTCACTTTACTGTGATCATTAGAAATTAAATTTCTTCTAAATATCCATATTATTTATCACGAATATTATTATTTCTTAAACCGTATCTCATTTATACAGATGAATTTTTTACTATGAAATTTATTTTATTGATTGGGGAAATACTGATAAATCCTGATCATTTCGTCAATATAAATATTTAATGATAAGGCACATTGTTCATAAATTAAATTTATTATTAGATATATGTGGAATGAATTGGACCTGAAGTTATGGGTAGAGCCTAGTATTATATATCCCCTATATGCAACTATAAGTATCATGAGACAAATCAGTAATCTATCATTAGACATGTTTTTACCTATTGTTTTAAACAATCTTGTGAAATTTCTTAACTTTAGAGGTATCATATGCTTGAGACATGAAGTCTAACAATTAATCACTTCCTTTATTAATATTATAGTTAATATTTTACATGAAATTTTTACAATGATATTATCTCTAGATGAATTTTATTCTCAATTTATTAATTAAATGACATGTGTTTTCAGTTATTTATCAGTCCATATTGATTATGCCATATCCAATTATTGTAGGATCAAAATTTGAATATAGATACTCAATTAAGAGAGGTGAGGGGAGGAGGGGTGAATTGTAAGTTTTAAAACATTCATTTTAACCTTAAGGAAAACTATTTTTGACAAAGTTAAATAGGCTAAATTCACAAGACCTATTTTAGTTCTACAAACTTGCTAGTTTCTGAATATGTGGTTCTGGAAATAAAACTTAAGAAAAGTTTACAAGGAAAAGATTCTACCTTAAAGCATATAGAATCTTAATTATTAGAGTATTCAAAATAAAAATAAAGTATAATGAGGTTATAATTTATTCCTTTATCAAAATACAATGGAAATAAACTTGAAACAAAACAAGTAACATGTATGAAATCTTTTAACCCAAAGAGTAGGGTATCAGACAACCTTGGATAAATGTCCCTTGAATTATTATTTTGAGAAAGTATATCTCACCCACACTAGGGTAATCCTTCAATAGGAATATCAGAATCTGTCTTGATATCCCCGTAATCCCTAGAACATTAAGGTAGTCATAACCTCTGCCTTCCTATCCATGGAAGTCCTTGAACTTTAAGGTAGTCGACACCTTGGTCTTCCTATCCTCGGAAGTCCTCAATTGTATACAACAACAATAAGAGTCACATGAAGAAATCTGAACAAGTTGTTCAATACGTACAAGTCATGAGAGTCTCTCTCTCTAGAAATTACTTTAGTAGCATGCAATCTCTAGAGTGATCAACAGGTCTCAGTCATTATCGAGCTTGTTCAAATGAGATCCTATTTATAGGCACTTCTCCAATGGTCGACTCCCTCCTCTAACATTCATATTTTTCCTTGAATTTCAGAGGGACCTGTACACATTCCACTCAAAAAACGGTTAGTGAGAAAAAGAATGTACGACATAATTTCATAACTATAATAAGTGTCAGTAAAATAAAGTTTCTTTACCAAGGCTATTTTTAGGAATCTAAGGAAAAATAAAAGTTCTAAGTATAAAAAAATAATAATTTGGAAACTATAAATCATTAATATTTGGATTATATTTTCCAAAGAATTCAGAACCTTAATTCTATATAATTCGGAATCCGAATTCCAATGAATTCGGAGTATGAATTTATTAGGAATTCAGAGTTTGAATTCTGAGGAATTCGGAGTCTGAATTCTGAGGAATTCCTCCAATGACCTGATAGACTTCATTTTTTATTGATTTTGTTAATACACCTTTCAAGGGGTGAGGTGGAACCCTTAAAAGGCCCATAGGTGTAAGTATTACATGGCCCATAGGCCTTAGAGTAATTCATTGCCCGTAGGCTTAAAACATTTTTTACAACCCAGACTAACTACTTGGAACTGCTCCACCCTAGCATCTTCATCGTGAAAAATGATCTCCACCTTCGCATGGATGTTCAACTAGGCTTTCCTGTGCATGCACAGGCTAGTCCCTATGGCAGGTGCTATACCCTCTCATTCTTGCAATCCGTTTATCTTACACTATGGTGAAAGCTCCATACCCATCCCCCTTCTTGATCTTGTTCCTTGTAGGTTATCTGGTTTGAATATGCACTTAAGGTGGCCCAAAATACTTGAGGTGGCCCGAAGGCCTTACCAACCTAAAGGCCTGGGTGGCCCGAAGGCCTTAAAGGACTCGGGGACCAAATCAGTGGCATGAACGTCCAAATAGGATAATAGTCCTTTCTGCTACAGTTCCAAACAATATTTGCTACAGTACTACTACATTGCATGCTATAATACATGATAAAGTACCCCTGCAAATATTCCTCCGCTTAGATTTGATCCCCGGTCGCTTGGATGCACATAAAAAGTCCTCCCCAACTGGGTTGAGGCTCGTGTGCTGAATTCTGAGGAATTTAGAGTGCGAATTATGAGGAATTCAATGTCTGAATTCTGAGGAATTTGGATTATGAATTCTGAGGAATTCGGAGTCTGAATTCTAGGGAATTCGGAGTCTAAATTCTAAGGAAGTTAGAGTCTGAATTCTAAGGAATTCAGTTTCGAAATTATTTGGAATTCAGAGTGAATTCTGAGGAATTCGGAGTTAAATTTTATGAGAATTCGGAGTTTGAATTTTATAGAATTTAGAGTCTGAATTTCAAAGAATTTGGAGCCTTATTTTCAGAGAATTCGAAGTCTGATTTTCAGAGAATTTGGAGTTTGAAAATAGAATACTATATAAACAAGGATTTATAGTATTATGTGGTTTTAGATATGAATTTTTTTAACCTTTATTTATAAAAGAGTTATATTTATAGAAACTATAAAATTAACAATGAAAATGTAGGTAAGGATAAATTTCCTTGAGGAAGGAAAGTTTTCCTTATTAAGATAAATCTTAGGGAAAAAATAATTTTCCTTAAGATAGAGTGTTAGTGATTTTGAAAACACAGAATAATGGAAATGTCATGAGTAAATCTTATTGACTCAATAATCTCCCCCTTTTTGTAAAGCACAAACATTCTTACAAAAAAGGAATATAAGGACTTAGAGTTTTTCTTTATGAACATAAAAGAAAAATTATCTCCATTTACATATGAATCATAGTGAATATGACTAACTCCCCCTTTGGTTTTGAAATCCATAAGGATCATATTATTGATTTCTTGAATGAGATTTTACATTTTCTTACATACAAAAATCTTCTTTGATAAGAAATTCCCCTTAGATGAACTCCCCCTTACATATGGAAATATCTTCTTTACATAAAATTCTTTTTATCAATCCTTTCTACCCCTTTGTGATTTTCAAAAAGGAATAAATATAATGGAAAAAAATATGGTACCTGAAAAATTAGTACTAAACTACCAAATATATGAAGGACAACCAAAATTCCATTATTATTGGAAGAATTTGTACGAAGAAGAAAAATATAAAAAATATCGACAGGGGTAAGAATTGTCCTTCATTCTTCTTTGACATTAACTTATTGACAATGGTTTTTAGCTTCTTTATCTCTTTGTGATATTCTTCTACATACTTGAGCAGCTGATCTTGATCTTCATTTTTCTTCTCTAAGGCTTTTATATTTTCTTTTAGATCCTTAAGAATATCTTCCTGAGACTACAAAACTTCTTCTTTCTTAACAATATTTTCTTCAAACTCAATTTTGATATCCCTTTCCCTCTTCCAACTCATATCCACTGAATTAAGCTTCCCATTCAAGTCCTTGACATTTTTCTTCCGGGTTATCTATTCAAGAGTCATATTTTCTTCAAAACTCATAAAAATATAATTGAACTTTCAATATTTGGTGTCAAAAGCATCCTTAAACTTATCTTGGAATTCATCAAAGGCTCTCAGATCTTTGATTGTATTTCTTGAACAAATTATAATATTCTTACATGATCTTTTATGAGAATCATATTCAATGAAGAATGTTTTGAAATATTTCTTAGACTTTACAAACTTATACATGATCATGGTGACTCAATCTTCTTTCTGATTAAATGAGTGATAAAGCATCTAGAACCTCAAGTATATACTCAGAAACAATGGAATGATCTCTTCTGCATGGGGCGATTCATGATCACTATTTGATAACTGAACAATCTTATCTTCATCAAGGTTTTATTTCATAGAACCTACCACAATATTCTCAACCTGAATGAAGTCATGGTTGCTACTTTCTTCTTCAGATAGTTTATTCACTTCTTCCTGACCTTTTTCTTATTTTCCTAGAGTAGCAAGTTTTTAAGATTCTGCTTCAAATTTTCAGATATATAGTTTTTTAGAAAGAATATCCTTCTCATGATAATCCTATACTTTACTTATCATGTATTTGGTATCACCACTTCCTTCTTATTCTTCTTATTCTTCTTCTACTTCTTCCTCTTATTTTGCTTCCATAATACCCAACTTTTTTCCTGGAGTCACATGGAGTGATTCTTTCAAAAACTATTCTGGCACCTAGTGTTGTTCAGAGGCTTTCTTAGAAGTCTTGATAATTGATTGAACTATTTCAGCCTCTGATATCTTCTTCCTATTATTATTTTCTTTCTCTTACTTCTTAAGATATTCAACATCCTTTATCATTGAAGATTTTTCCTCAGTAGGGTCCAAGCCAATAGTAGGATCCCTTTACTTCTTTTTCATATTTTCATCTCTCCACTTAACCACTAATTCATTAGGGTAAGTATTTTTATTATCTAGTTTTGGGGGTTCTGATTGAGTTTCCTTGGATGCATGAATTTTTTCTTTTTCTTCCGGTTCATTTTCCTTCCTCTTCCTTCCACCGTTCTTGGATGTTTCAGCCACTTCTGGTTTCTTTGATAAGGCATCTATTTGATCTTCAAAAAAATCATAGAATCCTTCTAATTCACTAGAAAAACTAACATTCATCCTTTTTAGAGTATCATGACTCAAAAAAATTAATTTTATTTTACTTTGCTTATAACTACAAGGAATTTTGGAAGACTAAAGATAAAGAACAATAATCTTGGAGAGAATTACCAGATAAATAATTATTTGAGACTAAAAATTACGATTCTTGATATTCTCAATTGTAATAAATATATACTTGACCATTTTTATCTTTCTGAGGTTCACCAAGAATTGTAGAATATAGATTTCCCTTTTTTATAAGGAGTCCATCTCCCCTTTTCTCAGAATGAAAAAACATTGAACCCATAATTCATGAATCCATATGTTTTTAAATAGATGAACAATATTTGGACTCTTTACTTATTTCAGACCAAGGCACTCTAAAGCCTTGTCCTTCTCAAATGAACCTGATACATCCAGTAATTTATGGGTCCAAAATTCAGCTTCACCTTCATAAGGAATTACAATTAGACTTTCAGCCTAAGTGTATGAAAGGGAGTGAGTCTTACCATAGATCTTGAAGGAAAACTTATCTCTCTATCCTTCATTAAAGAAAAATATTGATTCGTAAAATTCAACCAACAACTCTGGATAAACCAGATCATGTGCGTTCAGGTTTGATATACATAGACTTTCCCGGCCATTCAGTTTGATGTTGTTTGAAATAATTGAATAATACTTATCAAAGAAACTCGGATTGAATAACCTTTCTCTATATATCTTCCATTCACATATTTCTTTTACAATCAACATTTCATTCTGAGGAGAGGCTTCAACTGACATTCAGAATTGAGGAAAACCTGAATATCTGAAATGACCTTAAGTTGGGAGGGCAGATCTTCAACACACGAAGGCTTTGATGATCGATGTGGGACAACCAATAGAGGGTCATTATATAGGAATTTGAGATGATGTTTCAATTTCCTTGATTGATCTGATGGTTGAAAAACTATTGATCAGCACCGACGGTTGAGATGATAGCTGAAGAAGGGATTTGGTAGGTTATGATATTTTGAGGTTATTAAAATAAACATTAGGATTTAAGAGAAATTGTTTCTGAAAAAGTTTCTTAAACAAGATAAAAATAACAAAAATTAAAATGATGATTACAAAAATTTAAGAAAGAAAACACAACTTTTGTATTTCTAGGAAAATTATTCATAATGATAAATATTTTTTTGATGAAATTTAGATTTAAAAGAAATTGGTTATGAAAATTTTGATTAGGAAAATTTTTGATTACAAAATTTTTAATTACGAAAATTTTGATTATAAAAATTTTGATTATGGAAATTTTTATTACAAAAAATTTGTTAATGAAAATTTTGATTATGAGAATTTTGATTATGAAAATATGAATAGGTAAAAGAAAAAAAATTGACTAACATGAAAATGTACTCCCCCTATGAAAATGAGTTTCTTACTGTAAGGAGATAGGTTTCCACAAAAATTTAATATAGAATATTACCTTACAGTTATCATTAATAACTTTTGTTTATTGTATTCAAATATATCGGAGGGTAATTATTTTTTGAAAATATCAGCAAGTTAATCTTGTGTTCTTCTAAATTGATTAATGATATCTCCTTTTTGTGTGTGATCCCTGAGAAAGTGATGCCTAATATCTATGTGTTTTTGACAAGAGTAACATGTAGGGTTTTTACTTAGGGAAATGACACTAGTATTATCACACAATATTTGTGTTTTGGTAAAACTCCTACCATAGTATGTGAGTGTGTGTTGCATCCACAATACTTGAGCACAACAACTTCCAGATGCTACATATTCAGCTTCAACAATGGAAAGTGCTACTGAGTGTTGATTTTTTCATAACCGAGGAACTAATGAATCTCCTATGAAATGACAAGTTCCAGATTTACTTTTTCTATCCATTTTACATCTAGAAAATTCATAATCCAAAAAGATTTTTAAAACAAAATCATATCCAGATGTATAAAAGAGTCCTAAATCCATGGTTCCCTTTAAGTAGAGAAAAATTCTTCTCACTGCCTTTAAATGGGATTCCTTAGGATTAAATTGATATCATTCACATAAGAATACTGGAAACATTATGTCTGGGTGACTAGATTTCAATTATAGTATATTTTTATCATACCTCTAAATGATGTTTGATCTAATTGTTTCCCAGCTTCATCAAGATCAAGTGAATTTGAGGTACCAATGAGAGTACTATTACTCTTTATGTTTTCATATCCATAATTTTTACGAAGACATTTAGTATACTTATGTCGAGATATATATGTTCCTTTTAGTTTTTTAGAAATTTGAAACCCTAGGGAAAATGTTAAATCACCCATCATACACATTTCGAACTCAGATTTCATTAGATTCACAAACGAATCGGTTAAAGATGGTTGAGTTAAACAAAATATAATGTCATCAACATAGATTTGAGTAATAAAAACATTTTTCTTATCTTTATTTATAGAGGGGGTTGGATCAGAATTTCCCTTAATGTAATTTTTTTGTAACACAAATCTTGAAAGTCCATCATACTAGGCTCTAGGGGCTTGTTTAAGTCCATATAAAGTTTTGGTATGTTTGCAAACATGTTCAGGATGTTTTGTATCTTCAACACCAAGAGGTTGTTCAACCAAAACTTCCTCTTGAACATATCCATTATGGAAAGCACATTTAAATCCATTTGAAAAAGTTTTAAGTTAAATAATGCTGTAAAGGAAAGTATAATATAGATAGATTCAAGTCAAGATAATATAAAATATTTTTCTTCATATTTTATTCCTTCTTGTTGATTATATCCTTTAACAACTAATCTATCTTTATTTCTTAATATGATTCCATTTTCATCAAACTTATTTCTAAAGACCCATTTTACTCCAATAACATATGTTTCCTTAGGTATTTCAACCAAGTTCTAGACTTTATTCCTTTAGAATTCATTTAGCTCATTTTTCTTGGCTTTTATCCAACCATAATCACCTAAAGCTTCATCAGTGATTTTTGGTTCTAATTGAGAAATAAATGCTAGATGTTCTACTTCATTCCTTAAGGAACTTCTAGACCATACAGGTTGATTTACATTACCAATGATACTATCATTGGGATGATTCTTCAGAAACAACTGATTTAGGTTTTGTAAAACCTATTCATCAACATATGGTGGGAAATATTTTGGGGTAAATGTCTCAGAACAATTTCCTTGAAAATTTTCCTTATCAGAAGGATCTTCTATCGAGGGTTGATAATCAGTTTTTGAAAACACATCCGAATATGTAGGTTGAGGTTGTTTAAAAACAAAAGGACTAGTTTCATCAAATTTAACTTGTACTATTTTTTCAATAGTAAAAGTATTTTTATTAAAAACTCTATAATCCTTAGAAGTTTTGGAGTATCCTAAGAAAATTACTTCATCAAATTTTGGTGCGAATTTATATAAATTATCTTTAGTATTCAGAATTAATACTTTTCATCTAAATACCTTGAAGTAGGAAAGTCTATATTTTCTACCATTCCATAACTCTTAGGGGTTTCATTAAAAAAAGTTCTAATAAAAACTTGATTTGTAGTATAACAAGCTATAATTATAGCTTCATCCCACATATTTTTACCTACCTAATATTAACTCAACATGGTTCTGGTTATATCTTGAAGAATTTGATTTCTTTTTTCAATATTTTATTGAGTAGTTCTTAGTGATGAAAAGTTATGACTAATGCCTTTTATAATTAAAAAAGTTTCAAAATCAGAATTTTGAAATTCTCCTCCATGATCACTATGAATAGTTATCAATGGAAGGTTGTTCTCATTTTTAACTTGGGATATAACGATTTTGAAATAATAAAACACTTCATATTTCTTTGTTAGAAAATACACCCACATAAATCTAGTGTAACCTTAAACTAGGACAAATACATAATATTTTCCTCTAATGATTCTAGTTTGTGTTGTATTGAAAAAATATATATTCACCAACTGTAATTCATTAGATGTTGAGACTGAACCTATTGATTTAAAGCTAGATTTATGTTTCTCTCCATATTAACAAGGATCACAAACTTTTGAAGAATCGTATCTATCCTTCGGTAGATCCTTATCAAGTCTTTTCTTAGAGAGTTTACATATGTTCCTAAGGTTATATTGTCCTAAACTTCTTTTCCATAACCAAGATTTGTCTTCCATTGCACTAAGAAAAGGTAGATATTGGCTCCTAAGGTGTTCTATGTTTAGCGTGTATACATTCTCTTACCTATGGGTAGAAAGAATAAACTCTCCCTTGGAATTGTGTACTAAGTATTTATCATTCATAAAATTCACTAGGTAACCTTGATCACATAATTGAATCAAGATAATGAGGTTTTGATTAAGAACTTTAACAAATAAAACATTTTAAATCAATGTTTTTCAATAAGAACAATGTTATCTATACCAATAATTTCTCCCTGAGAATTATCTCCGAAAGTTACTTTTCCACCATTAGTCTAGATAATTTTTTCAAAGAAGTTTATATTACCAGTCATATGTTGGGAACATCCACTATCCATATACTATGTATTACTATTGTTCCTATCATTATTTTCTTGAAAATAAAAGTGTTAGACTTTTAGAACCCAAAATTTCTTGGATCCAGAAATTTCAAAAAGCAAAATTTTAGGTATCTACATTTTCTTAGAAAAACAAGCTTTATGAAAACCTAAAGAATGAGTTTTTTAAAGAACATTTTTTCTCGCAATGTCCACCACACTGAAATTTAGTGAAGAACATAGCACTTTGAGAAAAAAATAGTTATTACTAAAAAATGGTTTCGAATGAGTATAACCAAATCCAGAATTATTCCTTAGAGGTCGAATTTGTGAATATATCTTATCAAATTTTCCTTTCCTAAGGTAAAGTTTTCGAAACACTTCCTCAAAGAAAAATATTTCTGACTTCAGTTTAATAACCAAGTTTTTATCCTCAAAAACATTAGTTTTAGCACTAAAGTTAGTCTCTAAAACAGTTTTCTTAGAAATTACATTTTCAAGATCCTTAGAAAGTTTATCCTTCTCAGAATTAACATCCTCAAGGTTTTTGGAAATAATTTTATAATCCTAAATTTTCTTATTAAGATCTTTAGAATGATTTGATACTTCTTTAGTAAGAATAAAAATTATAGAATTTTCCTTATCAATGTTTTTCTTGAGTTTTGAATTTTGTTTCTCATGAAGTTTATCAAACCTAGATACTTCTTCATAAGTAGGGAATTTATTATCTTCATCAGAATAAGATTAATTATCTGAAGATTCATAATATTTATTATCACTATAATTGTATTTAAGGATACATTTGTTATAGATTCAGCATTGTGTACCTTGTCCATTAGACAATGATTTTCAATAGGTAGCTTGGGAATTAGGCCAAGATTCTTATGACCAGAAGATTCATACTCTGAGGATTCATCAGAAGAATCTCGACCACTGGCACTCTAGGTGTCATTAGGTTTCAAAACATTCTTATCTTTATCCTTGTAGTACTTCTTTTTATTTTTCTCCGAATGGTTTTCCTTTCTATCTTTTTTCCTAATCATAGGAAAATCTGGCCTTATATGCACTGCTCTTTTGTATTCATAACAAGTGAATTCAGATCCTTTATTGTATTTCTTTCTTTATTCTTAAATATATACTGAAAGTATTTCTTCTTAACTATCTTATTTATCCTTCAAGAAATATTAGCTAGATCATTCTCAGAATGTTCACTTTCACTTGATTCTGATAAAACATTGACTTTCTTTGACTTGGATCTTGTAATCCTTTCTGGAGACTTGGATTTAGTAGTAGTAAAGGCTACACTCCCATTTCCATTATTCTTCTTATTTATATCATTATCTCTTTTCGTTATTGTCTCATGTTTAAGAAGAGTTCCAAAAATCTCCTCAAGAGTAATTTGAGATACTTTCATATTTTCATCAATAGCTATTCTCTTAGATTCCCACTCATTAGCCATGATATCTATAATCTTGTCCACAAGTGCCTCATCATCTAAATCTTTTTCACACATTGATTGTAAACTATTAACAATATTCATAAAACTATTTTTGTAACTTTCTCACTAGTTCTCCATAAGGAAATAGAAATCCATGATATTTTTATCTAAGAATTTATCTTCTAGTTTCTATAACCACGGATATACCAAAATGAGTAACCTATGATTTCTTCCAAATAAAATTTACCGCTTCACATTATGAAATCTGACTATATATATTTCTGGTCATGGAACACAATAAATTATTGCCTACCTTGTAGTTTAGTTGATATTCTGACTTTTCTTTATTAGTAAAATTTCTGACTTCCTTATTAGGAATCTTTTAATCTTCAATTTTCATAAAAAAATTGTACCCTCTATTATTAATAATGAAAGTCTTTATAAGATCTTTCCAATATTCATAATCATTCCCATCAAAAATAAAATATCTTTCCACAAATACATTTTAATAGTAAAAGTTTGTTAAAAAGGATAAAAATACTCATCATGGAAAAAATTTAGAACAATTAAAAGTTGAGAAAGAAAACTTATATGTGAATATAAGTATTTCAGATACCTCCTATGATACTAATTGTAGGATCGAAATACGAATGTAGGTGATCAATTACAAGAGGGGGGGGGGGGGGTGAAATGTAAGTTTAAAAGCTTTTGTTTTTAACATTGAGGAAAACTATATGTAACAATGTTAAATAGTGTAAACTCACAAGACCTCTTTTAGTTATACAAACTTTATAGGTTCCAGAAATGTGGTTCTTGAAATGAAACTTAAGGAAAGTTTAGAAGAAAAATATTACACCTTAAAGAGTATAGAATCTTACTCATCAGAGTATACAAAAGAACAAGAAAGTTTAAGAAGGTTATACTTTATTAATTTATCAAAATATAGTGTAAATAAACTGGAAACAAAAAAAGTCACAAGTATGAAATCTTTTAACCCAAAGAGTAGGGTATCCAATAACCCTGGATAAATTTCCCTTGATTTACACTTTCAAGAATGTATGTCTTACCCAAAAAAAGGTAAGCCCTTGATCGGAATATCAGAATCTATCTTGCAATCACCTCAAGCCATCAAACTTTAAGGTAGTCTGAACCTCTGTCTTCCTATCCATGGAAGTCCTCGAACTTTTTGTAGTCGGCACCTCTGTCTTCAATTCCCCTGAAGTCCTCGATTGTACACAACAACAAACGGAGTCCCAAAAAGCAAGATGAACAAGATGTTCAGTATGCACAAGGCATGGTAGTCTCTATCTCTCTATAAATCACTTCAGAAGCATGAAATATCTATAGTTATCAACATCTCTCAGTTGTTGTTGAGATCGTTCAAATGAGCTCCTATTTATAGGCACTTCTCCATTGGTTGGATCCCTTCTCCAATGGTCACATTTTTCCTTGAATTTTGGGGGGACCTGTATATGTGTCACTCAAACAAAGGTTAGTTAGAAACAGAATGTACAACATAGTTTCATAACTATAAGAAGTGTAAGTAAAATATGGTTGCTTAACCAAGTCTCTTTTTTGGAATCTAAGGAAAAATAAAAGGCCGGAGTCTAAGAAAATAATTATTTGGAGACTGTAAATCATGGATATTAGGATTATAATTTCTAATGAATTCTGAACCCGAATTCTATAGACTTTAGACTCTGAATTCTAATGAATTCAGAGTTTGAATTTCTGAGGAATTTGGAGTATGAATTTTGAGGAATTCAGAGTCTGAATTTTGAGGAATTCGGAGTCCGAATTCGGAGGAATCTAAAGTCCGAATTCTGAGGAATCCGGAGTCAAAATTCTAAGGAATTCAGAGTCCAAATTCTATGGAATTCAAAGTCAAAATTATGAGGAATTTAGAGTCTGAATTATGTGGAATTTGGACTCCAATTTTCAGAGAATTGAGAGTTTGAATTTCAGAGAATTCAGAGTTTGAATTTTAGAGAATTCGGAGTCTGATTTTCATAGAATTCAGAGTCGGATTTTCATAGAATTCAGAGTATGAAAACCGAATACTCTATAACTAAGGATTTATAGGATTATGAGGTTTTAGATATGAAACTGAATTTTAACCTTTAGGAATAAAAGAGTTAGACTTAGAGAAACTATAAAATGAACAATGAAAACATAGGTAAGGATAAATTTCCTTGAGGGCGGAAAATTTTCCTTTTTAAGATAAATCTTAGGTAAAAAATAATTTGTATTAAGATAGAGTGTTTGGGATTTTCGAAACATAGAGGAATGGAAGAGTTATAATGAAATCTTATTGACTCAACAATTATGATAGTCATTTATTAATTAAAAGGATTATATTTTTAATTTTTTACCTTTACATGTTGATTATTATCGATGATATTTTCATATTGATATTATCCCTATATGAAGTTGATTCCCAATTTATTGATGAAATGGAATATGTGTTTAGTTATTTACCTTTCCATATCGATCATGCTTATTGATTGATGATATCTTGCACTATTCTTAATTCTTATAAGGAATTTGAGCTCACACTTATTTTGTTTCATTTATTAGGAATCCAAGAAGTTTACAATGATTGATATATAAGGATACACTAGATAAAATAATGTTATTATTGAAAAACAATTATTGTAATTTTTATGTTAAAATGTAATGAAAGACTCGTGTATGTATATTGATTACCATGAATAATATACTATTCCCTCCATCATGATGTGATTTCTTGTATCTTATTATAATGTAATAAAGAAGTAATTGGCTCGGATCTATTAGGTTTGATGTCACTATAATTTATATTAGAGGAATTTTGGTAGAAACATTGGGAACTGTATTGAGGAAAACATAGATTTTGGAACATAACCCAATGGTAAGATATGATGACATGTATAGAAGGAAATATTAATGTTTTGGTAAGGAATATATTATTTGGGGTTTTCAAGAAATAAATCCTTGTGTGTATATTACAAGTGTACGTGGTTCTTGAACAGAGGTACCTAGGGGTAATTAATCTGAAAATTATGCATTGGGCTTGACTTGATCATCACCCAGTTCATAACAACAAGCCTTACTATGCACCTAGTTTAATAGTCCTTTGAGATATGCTTAGGATAATTCAAATTTTATATAGAAACCATTATTGAGGATTTAAATAGATTATGACAATAAATCTCCTAGGTTAAACCTAAGGTGTCTTAGATTGAAAATAACATGTCTTGATTTAGAAATCCAGAAATGATTATATGGTTTTACCACTATGATTAATGTTTGTCACACTATGGTTTTGGGGTTTAGTTAATTTATGAAACCTAATGAAATCTTGTAAAAATTGAATATGAAGAACAAGGTTGTGACTATGAGAAACCAAATGGGATGATGACTAGTGTGAAAGATTTTGTGATTATTACTAATCAGTTTTCCTAAAATATGATCGGCAACATATACCTTAACCAATTCCCAAACTCACCAAAGAAGAGAAGGATATAGTTTCACAGATATATCGAGGTATATAGACTATAGAGGAAATATGGAATGCTTTCTTTCATGATATGGATATGGAATGAGACACCCATGAAAGTGTCTCAAGGAACATGAAAATGGTTTATATAGGAAACATAAGGGTATAAAGAAATGAATTTTTGAGGAAAAATGAAGAACATGATGGAAGATTATAAAACCCATCCTAAGGACCCATTTATCATTCATTTTATTAAATGTGGGGAGCCTAATGATTATCTAAATAAGTGAAATATTTTAATGGTTAAATCTTATAACAAGAAAAACCTATGTTGAAATAAAATAGATGAAGTATTTTTGTTTTGTGATCCAAAAAATAAATTTTAGAGGAATATTTTTACCAATGGTATTTTGGTATGAGAATCCTGAAACATTAAAAGATTATGTTAAATTTCAGAAGCATATATGTCTTCATTAACTCAAGAGTTATGGATACCATCATAGGTTAATTATTTTAAGATTTATCTTAAGTTCAAAGTCTTAAACAACCCTTTTTATGTTTTATATGATGGTATTATACCAAGATTAAGGATACTTTTGGAGAAATTTATGGAAAGAATATGTTTTAGTGGAAAATATAATTGTGGAAAAATGACTTTACATTTTACAAAAATAATTTTAAAGGTATTTATATCCTTTAGGGTTAATATGATAAATAATTAGATTGAAATAATTGTTAAACACGATTATTAGAATTTGTAAAAAATGTTTTATTGAAAATATTAGTAAAAAGGTAATTTAATGATTAATTATATTTCAATCATGTCCATAATTGTTTTTGGAATGTTATAGGAATTATATTAATATGTTTTTAGAAAAGGTAAACCCCCATGTTGGGTAAAAAACTTTCATGTCTGACAATACTGGGGTTCTAGAACCCAAGAGTGAAAGATGATATAGTTTTTGAGCCTACCACTAACATATCTGATGTCTAGGTTAATATGCTATTGTTTTTAGGGAAACAATTTGAAAAATAAATATTAATGATGATCTGGTGGTGTTACTTTCGAGATTTAGAGATTAATTTGTTATATTTGGTTACATTTTATAGCAATATTTGTTTTAAAAAATAGTTAGAGATATATGTAAAGAATTTTTCACTAATTTATGGAGTTTATGGTTTCTAAAAATTGAATTTTATTGATTCCGATATAAAAAATTAATTTTTTGATATTTATTTCTTAGAGTAAGGGATAAATTGGAAACTTGTCGAAGCATAACCAGAGGATGAAATGATGATTATGAAATAGAGAAATATCATGTAAGTATATTTTATTATATTATTATATAAGACAATAATTCATCATATTTAGAAAAAGGATGTTGAAAAAATGTTATCCTATTACATTCATATATGATGAATCAGATGGTCTTTTAAATCATCAGAGATTTGTGGATTTTAGGCCCTTAACTTTCTATTGATCATTCACTTGATTATGATAAATAGACTCAACAAATATAAACAGTTATTTACATTTTACTTCCATGTAAAAATATTCAATTACCACTAATGTTATCATACATAGAGACCTAGTTATGTGTAATTCCATATGAGATTTGTACTCTAGATTCTCTCTTATTAAGGGGATTTTTTATTAACTCTTTTTAAGAAGTAGTGTTTTAACAAAATAATATTCAAATTTCAATTATTTTATTACCAAATTAAATTCTAAATTTTTAGGACACAATTTCGTTAATTTGGGGAGAATGTAACACCCGGGAATTCTAAAATAAGAACATTTTTTTCGATAGTGTATACGAAAGGAAACACTAAGCTTAGAAGAAAATATAACACCCTGATACTTTACAATATATTTAGCTTTAAGTAAATTCAATCTATAAAAAATATTGAATTACATGAAATCGTAATTTTATATTGAATTACAAAAAAAAATATTTTTTTCGATAGCTTGCACTACACAGAATACCGAGTTTTACCAAACAATAATTAACTATTAATATTATTATTTAATATGACAGTTACCACCTAACTGTTGGAATTATGGGTATGAATTGGATTAAATAACTTAATAATACATATATATATAGTTTAAAAAAACTTATTAGTTATCTATTTATTAGTAATAAAATAAAATTCATTTAAAAAAACTAATATTCTCTGAAAAAATATTTTTTTATAAAGACACATTAGTCATGTTTTGATAACAAAATTTAAAATTATTTTTTTACAAAGGATAGAAAATTTATTTTATGAAATCATAGTAATTTTATAAATTGTAATATCAAAATTATATTAAAGTGATGTTTTTTGGTTTTTTTTGAAAATTTTCATTTTTGATGAATAGTGAATAATACAAAATTTTAATTGAAAACTGACTTTTTGATTAAATAATATATCAGGATAAAATATGTTTTTAATTTATTTTAATGTAAAATTAGTTAAATTTTATATAAATTATTCCAATTTATGTCATTTTAATCCTTTTCATATTTAATTTATATATAACAAGTCTGTAAACTTTTGAACATTTTCTCTTTGAAACCCGCTATATCGTAGCATCTGCTGGGCTAAGTTTAAATTTTATTTTCCCAATTATGTTAAATAAATTCATAAAAATTGATTCCATATTTTTAATCATCAAAATTTATATTTTATAATTATTCAAACACAATTTTTTACCCTTATTAATGGTAAAAATAGTAAATATTATTCGTCGCTATTAACTTAAAAATAGATTTATTGGGGAGCTAAACAAAGAAGATAATGGTTACAAATGACCTACCAATTTTTAAAAAAATTATTTTTTGGAAATATTTAGAACTTAAATCTTTTATGTTTTATAATGACTCATTTTTTTTGGCTTGTTTCTTGAAAACAACTTCATTGGAAGACAATCTTTCCAAAAAAAATTCAAGTGTTCCACTCACCCAAATTATATAAGGCCAACCCATATATACTCCTCTTTACACATTAAAACCTATTTGGTTAATCCAATACATACACAAATAACTTCTAAAATTCCACACTATCATCCTAGATGCCTTATTTTGGGGATAAATCCATCCTAAGAAGGATTTTTGTGCAAACCTAATGAGGATACCTGAAAAAGAGTTAACATTCTCCAACGAGCATTTTTATTTTATTTATTAATCCAACTTATTCAATTATTATTAATATGTTATTATATAAAGACCTCAGTATCATACATATAATTATGTGATAATATTTTGAGGTAATTATATACAAACACCTCCACTTCCTTCAAGTGGGTTTTGAAATCAACGTTTGTGTGTGTGGAGGCCTACTACCTTGTAAACCGATGTCATTTTTTTCCATTACCTCCTTTCATTGGTGGGTACGATGATAGATATAAATTATAAAAATGATATTTATAAAATAATTATACCACTATAGTAAATATATTATATATATCTTTTTTAATTCCTATTCGGTAGGGGATACTATAACATCAGTTGTGTCTGCGGTGGACTACCACCTCGCAATGTAATGTGATTCGTTTTTCACTAATGATTTAAATGGGACGTAATAAGGATAAATTTAATGATTATATGAGATATAAATGAAATAATTATGATATTATTGAAATATTTATCCTTCTAAAAAGATATCATATATCACTTTCTTACCATTTCACTCAATAAAAGATGATAACGTCATTATGTATGTGTGGACTGCCGCCTTCATGAAATGTTGTGACTCTCTTTTCATCACCACACCACCTGGAATATATATATATATATATATTTAGATAAATAATATGGTTTATATGATATTTTGACCATTATATAATAATAATATATTGCTTAACTTCTTTCCATAATGATCATTTGAAATGGAAACGTTACTCTTGCGTACATACGACCTACCATCTCTACGATCGTAACACAAATATTTATCAAAATAATTTTTAATGATTAGTAATAAAAGTATAATTTATGTATAATTATTATAATTTTTTAATTATTTTTGTTATAGATATGATGAAACTGTATAATATTCACAAGAATCATAACTTTCCTAAAAAATAATAAATGAGAAAATAAGGAAATTAACACCCAAAAAATAAAAATAATGAATGATTATTAATGAATGGGTGATGAGATGTCCTAAAAGGATCATATATGATATTATAAATGTTAATATGGTTGTTATATATGTTAATAACATGTTTTAAAACACTGTATTGAAACTTAAATCCCTTTCAACCAAAATGAAGCGTAAGGTAAGGGATTTTCTCTCAATTTCATTTTAATGAGGCATATTGTAATATAATGAACCTAGTTTATTTTATTTGTATTATATAGTTCTAATTTGACATGTAATATCAAGAATAATTAATCATCATGGTATTTTTATATTTAATTTGAAATATTTCATCAAAGGGGATTGGTATTAAAAGTTACCATGTTGTAATGAATTCCATAACTCAATTTCTTTTCATTGGGTCATATTACATATTTGATGTCTTTGATATTATAAGATTATGTGTGTAGTTATTTTTTATAATATTATGTTTTTATTGAATTATTTTTATTAGGATTTTTTTTATACATATAATAATTTCAATGATTAATTCTCACTTCAAAGTTGTGATATTCATTAGGTTTTTTTTTCACAATCTCATTTTAATCGAGATTATTTATACTAGTATTTCCATCGAATAAAATTATTTGATCATTGTATAATAAAAACATTTGATTTTATCCTTACATTATTTTTCATATATTTTATGTAATATTACAATTTTACACTCTTTTTTATTTAATGGTTGAGAAATTTTTTTTAAGATAATATGACTTAATTTCTCTCTTTGGTCGGAAATCTATTTACATCTAAAAAAAATTTTCTAAAAAATTTTTAAACATTGTTTCTAAAAACTTCAAAATAATTTATTAATGATATTTTTTTAACCATTTTATACTTTTTAAAAGTAATCTTCTAATATTATTTAAAACAAGGCACTTTTATAACTTTTTTATAGTGAAAAATAAGTGTTCTTTTTAACTTGTTCAACATGTATTAAATTACCCACCATCATGACTGCCATTTATTTGAAGATTCATTTGAAAGTTTACAAGTTTATTTTTAAGGAAAATATTTTTTTCTAATATCTTAGAAATTCTTATTTTTAATTTTTTAAAGGAATGTTTTCTCAAAATATTTTATGTTTTAAAAAGTTATTTTCAAAATGATAAAAGATACTTTCCTCAAGAATTTTTTTAATGACATTTTTATGGTAGTTCTATTATTCAATGACAAAAAACCTATATTTTACATATAATTAAGTGGGGATATTTTGTATTGACACCATCCTTATTGCTTCTCTGGAAGATTTATGTTTATTTTGACCAAGGATAGTATTGAAATTCACTCCCTCATTTTATTTTTGTAGTCAATAACGTCTCATTGAAATATTCACATTCTTATGATCATTAGACATAAATTTTCCCCTAAATAGAAATATTATTTATCATGTATATTATTATTTATAAAATTATATCTCATTTCTACATATAGTGTTTTACTTTTAAATTTATTTGATTGAATGAGAAAATATTGATTAATCTGTATCCTTTACTCAATATATAAATTTGATGATAATTCTCATTATTCATGAATTAAATCAATTATTCGATATATGAGGAATAATTTGGACCTACAATGATGGGTGGAACACAATGTTATGTAACCCTTCAATACATCGATATGTCTCATGAGATAACATAGTATGTTTTTATTAAACATGTTTTTTAACTGTAGTTTGAAACTATCATGAGAAAGGTATTAACAATAGAGGTATCATGTGCCCGAGACATGATATCTAACAATTAAGAATTTCCTTTATTAGTAGTTCATTTAATATTATCCATGAATGTTTCACAATGATATTATATCTAGATGCATTTTATTCCCAACTTATTGATTAAATGGAATATATTTTTAGTTACTTACCTTGCCATATTAGTTATGCCTTATCCAATTATAATAGTATTGTATTAATTAAATATAATTTATTTTTAGTTATTTAGATTACCATATAGATTATTATATGTGATATTTTCACATTGATATTATATCTGGACTCACATCCTTTTAATTTTATTGATTACATGGAAAGTGTGTTTAGCTATTTACCTTTACTTATTGATCATGCTTACTGTTTCATTATTACTTTTTCTATACTTTAGTCTTATTAAGAAATTGAGATCACCCTTATTTTTTTTCTTTTCTCAGGAATCCATTAAGTTTTCTCGGATTGATATGAAATGATATTCTAGATGGAACAAATTTATTCTTCAAAAAATGTGTTGTAATTTATATATTCAAATGTAAAGCAAGACTCATGTATGTATCCAGCTTACTAAGACTAATAAACTATTCAATCATTTGGGATGCGATTCCTTATACCATATAACAATGTAATATAGTAGAAACTGGATCTAGGATAATGGTATCATGGTCACTAAAACAATCCCAGAGAAAGTTAGATTTACTGAGTAGCCCTGTCTATGAGTTTATCACAGGTACATAATATCTTTTTATTTCAATGTTAATAAATTATACGCCAAACTATTAAAATGTTTTGATCCCCAATGAAGTTTAGTTGAAGGATTAACTTTTGTATGGGTAACAATCTATTTAGATTATTTACCAAAGAAATAAAGTGTTTTAGAATAAGCTAATTCATTATGTTATGGTTTTTTGAAAAAATAAAATTGTTTAAGAAGAAACATGGGAAACTGGAAATCCTATATGGGAATAAGATACCCACTTGTATAATAAGTACATATTGTTCTGAGGATGAAATTTTCAAAATGGGGAAGGATTTAATAGCCTAGGTAATGTTTATATAATTGTTTTTTCATATAATCATTAATATGATTTTATAGATTTAGATTCACTATAAAAATATTAAACCATTTTTCAGTTATGGGAAACGAGATTTGTTTCTAACCAAATTGGATTATCATGAATTATATGGATTAATTAAAAATTATAGAATTTTAATTTGATAAAATTAATGTAATTTTTGAAATAATCATGTCAAAAATATCTTAGTATTATTTTTTTATAATTTTAAAAAAATTATTTTTCAATTAATATTATAAAATAATGATTTTTATTGATAATTGAATTATATTTTCAATTATTTAAAAAGTAAAATTATATTTTTGTTTAGTTTTAAAATTTAATTATTTAATTTCGGTTAATAAAAATCTAATTATAGTCTATGAAATGAATTAAAAATGTTAATTTTGAATAAAATGATTTTTATACTTAAATGACATTTTTTGGAAAACGATTTTTCATTAGGTTTTATTGGTTTAATTTTAAATTAAATTATTTCACTTAAGTGTTTTGAATATTCAAAAATTTGTTCCGTATTTGGAACCAGGAGGCCTAAATTTAGAAAATAGTTCCATTTTATTTTTTTGTCAATATGAATAATAACATTGATAATGTGTGTTACCATGACAAATGATAAATCAAATAATTATGGTTAAAAATAAAATTATAAGGACAAAAAAATTACCATAAAAATTTCTGAAGTATTATTCTCTGAGTATATCTCATTCATAATCATCCAATGGTATAATATATGACCTTTTTCTCATTTGGATGTGATTACGAATTTATAATATTTTATGTAAGGAAAAGTAAAAAAATTCCACACTCTTATTTTTAACAACTATAATATTTCCAACATGGACGTAACTAGATGATATGTTTGGTTATAAATAATATTTTAAAATATAATTTATTTATATTCAAAATTTTAATTTATTTTTAATTTTTAGTGAAGAAATATTTACCTTAAAGATTTATAAAGTGCTGATATAATAATTATTCAGTTAATGTAAAAATAAAATAAATGATATAAAAAATATTAAAACAAATATGATTTTAATTAATATCTATGTTCCAATATTTTTTATATATAAATTAAATATTATAGTGCTGTGGATGTATCATTTTTTAATTCCAATTTTGTATATTGGTTATAAGAGTCAAATGAAATGAATAGTCCCAAAATTGACATTAATGTTATTTTATATTAAATAATATTTTATTAAATAATTTAAAATTCATAAAAATCATAAAATTGGAAGATTTAATGATATATTTTATTTATGAAATCATCCATATTATATTTATGGTATTTTTTTCTTTTATTGAAACTATATTAACCTCTTAATTGTAAAAAACATTGATATCACTGTAAATGTCAAAAGGGTTAACGAAAGGTTAAAAAATGATAAGGGTAAAAATGTGATCAAAACTTGTAAAAAATGTATTTTATGGGATTATTTAGACTAATAATCAAACTATCTTATAATATTTTCAATTTAGATCCAATTTTATGTCA
The DNA here is from genome assembly GCA_963277665.1 of Viscum album. Taxonomy (NCBI): domain Eukaryota; kingdom Viridiplantae; phylum Streptophyta; class Magnoliopsida; order Santalales; family Viscaceae; genus Viscum; species Viscum album. Next base: position 23,316,504 of record OY728160.1, on the reverse strand, counting down.
AGATTAATTTATATTAGTTTAACATTTTAAGAAATTTCAAGAGTTCACCTCTTCTCTCTTACAAAAGAAAACATCTTATTGTCATTTTTTCACATTTAAAAAACATATTGGCTTAGGAAATACCTACCCAAATCCGTTAAATAAATCCATATACACATTTTATAGGTCTTTTTTAGATAAAAAAATAACATAGGGGATATTTTTATGGAAACATTAAGAGGTTGTCAAAAGAAGAGATATCATTCTTAATCAGGTATTTTTGTTTTATGCTTATTTTTTACATATCCTTAAAATATTCTATAAAAATGATGATATAATAACATAAGTATCTTCCAAGTAATTATATTATATATATTTTTTAATTTAATAACCTATAATCACCTTTAACTTCCAACAAATAGGAAAGGAATCTGTTGTTTGTGTGTTCGGTAGACTACTGCCTCACGAGCTGATGTAATTCGTTTTCCATCACAAACTCTCATAGATAGTCATAATTATGGATTTAATTTATGTATAATATATTCATGATATAATCATCCTTATAAAAAGGTAATATATAATTTACTTTCTGACCTTCCCATTCCCTGAAAAATGATAACATTATTCATACATATGTGTGGGCTACCACCTCTACAAAGAAATATGATTCATTTTGCATCACCAAATAAGATAGATGATATATATATTAGTATATTTAATGAAATAATATGGAATTTATTATAAAACTAATTTTTCGGTAAGATAAAATAATACTTAACTTCATTCCATAATGATCGCTTAAAATTGAAAAGTTACGCATGTGTATGTATATCCCACTATATCCATGATTGTAACATAGTTAATTTTTCCTAACAATATTTCATGATTGGTTTTAAAATTATAATTTATGTATATAAATGATAATAATTTCATGATTACTATTCTATATATGATGTAATAATTACCACTTGGACCATAGTCAATCCACCGAAGTCATTTTGAACACATGAGCCGAATATCATCAAAACATGATATGTGAAATTAATTGATTATGTAATTGTGTATAACATGGTAATAAGTGAAATAAAATGAATAATAATATTTAAAAAATTTATCAATAATGTAAATAACTAATATAAGATTATTATTTAGGAATATAAGGAACACATATGATGAGACAATCTCGTAGTTAGAGACATTCTTTTAAAAATTATCTTTTAATATTTCCCTTAAAACAATTTTTCATTGATGTAAATATCTTTTAAAAATATAATATTAATGTTTTTAAATATTCAAAAAATAATTATAAATTAAATTTTAAGTCTCCTTTGACTTTATTTAATTTTTTTATTAAAAATATTTTTACGAAAGGTTTTGATTTTCTTTAAAAAATGACAATTGGAATGTTTTATTTTAACGTATATGAATAAAATGACATTTACCACCACCATAAAAATAATCTAGTTGTTTTACTTTATAATATTAAATATTTTATTCAAATAAAAAAACCTATTTCCCTATATTCTGTTTATTTTCAAAAATGGTTTTACAATGTGACATATATTTCAATATTTGGAAATGTTTTCTTATGGATGAAAAAAATAGTTTTATGAGTTTAATGTTTGAAATTACAAGATTTTATGTGTTTTGATTATATTATGGTTCTTGGTAATTATTAATATGATTGGTGGTTTTATTAAAAACCAAGAATGTGTGTTTATATTCTTAATCAATGATGGGTGGTTCTATGATAAACCAAATATGGGTGGATATGCGATACCTATCCAATATATTAAGTATGTAAGTCGCCCACATGGCTATTTCATTTGTAGAAGTTATTTTAGGAGTGATATGGAAATGATTGAAGAGGTTACATATATTTTTTATATATTATTTCTATGGGTCTTTATGGAAATATTATTATTTATCATAGTAAGATATCAGTCTATTGTTTAAAGTATAATCTACTTTGAATGGTGAAAAGTATAACTTTTTGAAAAACAATTTATGGGTTTTCATGAAAGAAAAGAAACCTTTATAAGTTTTATTTTGAATTTATGATTTCTTATTAAATTTTTTATAATTTTTTTTGTATATAATGTGATTTCATGGGTGGGAGAATTTTTACTTTGAGCCAAAATTTTATTTTGAAAAAGGAATTTTTTTTAAGTATTCATTGAAAAATGAATTTATTTATTTCTTCCATTTTTATGTCCCTTATTGAGATTTATGTTTTTGTAACATGTGTTCAAATGATTTTCATAGGATGAGTAGGGACACAGATGAGTTAATGATGAAAATTTTAAAAATCTATCATGAAAATAAAACATTTTTTTAACGTTTTGTTTGGTGTAAAAAATGGATGCTGAATAAAAGTGTCCAATTTGTAGTATAAGTGTTTTTATGTAAGAGTTATGAAATAAATATCTACAATTATAACCCTCAAATATCAGTGGTAATGTAATGAATTGAATTATAGATTAAAGTCACCAGAATATGTAACGTTTAAGGTTGAGTCTTTATATCAAATGTCTTTTTTATGAATACATTAGGATTATCAAAGCCTCATATGTAATTGTTTTGATAATTTCAAAAGGGGGATTAAATACTTTATGAAATTTTATGGAAGAATGATTTATTTAAATGATTTATTATTGATATTTATTTATTTATTACATGGTTTTTGAACATGAAAAAGGAATATTTTTTAGCTTAGTCTATAAATACCTTATTTTAATGATATAAAATTATATTTATCCGATTATTATTTAATTTTTTGTTTTATGCAAGAAATAAATATTTTTTGGATATGTGTGTAAATATTACTAACTATCCTAGAGACCATGATAACTATTGACCACATGAAGAGACAAGAGAATGCGATTTAAAAGAGTAAAATCTATAATTTCTCAATTGACCTTGAGAGTATTATATCAACCAAAAGAAGGATTTTTTCACCACATTAAGCTATCCATATCTCAATAGTATTTCACTATTAGTTTAATTGATCACATGACTAATTGATTGACTGTGGTGTTTTTTCTGAAGCTCCTCAACCAAACAAAATAGTTAATAAGTGAGTGTAAGGCATGTTGAAGTGATTTCATGACATATATGTTCTATTAGAATAATCCCAAAGTAGTGGAGGAACTATATAATGTTTCAGATTGACCACATAATGTAATGAGGTGGATACGTGATAGATTTATAATTTTGTAAAAGTGATTAATAGACCATATGGACTTCGAGTGACAACACATTCAGATGAAGTGACCATATTTTTATGGATCACCCACATGACCTTCCAAGGGAATCGTTCAGATTTTTTGCATAAGTGTCAGATCGACCATGGGTAATTAGTCAAACATGGAAAACTTCATGAAAACATGACTTATTGGAATTATATTTTATTAATATATATTATAATAAATATCTATTTATAATTAAATTAAAAGTTAGAATCATTTAATACCATCGAATCTTGTGCTAATTATGGGGATACATTGTTATTTTTTCTTCGATAGATATTTTGATAAATGATTTATTTATTTTAAAATAAGTTATCCCAAAGAATAATGTGGAAATGAAATTCCTCTATTTCAACAACTTATAATAATATGATTTAATTTATACTACACTATATGATTTTAGAAAATTTTCCAATAATCACATATCCCCTCAAAAATGAAGGGAAACATCATTAACAGAAAAAAGCACTAAAGAGAAATAAATTAAATCTAACGATATGTCAAACTATCCTCTCCCATATCACTATAACTATGTTTTATATTATATTTTACTTATGGATCAATTTATATTTTTATCCATTAATAAAAAAATCATGTAAATCATATAAGAGTACTTAAATACTATTTCCTTTATTTCCTTCATTATTACTCCCACATCAACTATGAAAGAGGTTCTGTGATAACCTGGATGTCCATGTGTGCTATAGAAAAATTTATACCTAATATAAGTTATGGATTATCCTTTTAATTTTAATAGTTGTTCTTGTTAGGGTGTTATTGATAATTTTAGAGGATTATGTCTCACTAAACATCTTATTTTTATATTTCCACTGTGTATTTTATGTTTTTCATACCATGTTTTAATATCATTTTTCAAATCATTTTTCGAATCACTTTTTCAAAATTGTACTTTTATAGATATATTTTACTGACGATGTATCTAAAAGTTAATCTAAGTAAATAAATATCAAAATATTAGGATAATCTCAAGTTATTATAAATGATTTTTTATGAAGATCTTGAGAGGTTAATTAAAAACATTAAATTAGTTATACCTATTATATTATTTCAATGGGTATTTTCTTAATTTGGGTATTTTATTTGATAAATTGTTTTAACATAATTTTTATTGAATGCTAAAATCAACCCTATTGTGTACTCCACTCTAACCAAAAATTTAATATTCTTATTTATAAATAATTCATTAATAATTATAAACTCCTTTATATTTCACAATATATAAAAATTTATAAAAACATTAAAAATTGATCAACCTATAAATTAAGATTTATCCAAGATTAAATTTTATAAATTTTTCGGTCGAATTATTTCACTGTAGAATATTTTTGGGAGTTACAAAAATAGTTCTTCTATTAAAATATTAGAAACATAATAATTATTATTGAAATTGTAACAGGGTTTATCTTATATGACTACATTTACTATAAGAAATCAGGACCACTTTATATAGTCCAATATATTTCTTGTATAACTTTTAAAATTCTTACTATTAAAACTATGATTAAATTTAACTCAAATATGTCATTATTTTCATATTAAAATCTTATTTCAATTCAAACCATGAGGTTTTATTTGGTAAACCAAAGTGTAATATTATAATTTCTATGATGCATTATATTTGGGAATATTTTTAAAAATTTGTTTTTATTAAGCAATGACATAGTTTTATAAATTATATAAAACCATTTTTTTGTTATTTTTAAGATATGTTATTATTATTAAAAACTTTATGACCCATGTTTGTTTTTAGAAAACACATCGTGGTTCTAGAAAGAATTGTTTTTTGCGTTTCTTTATTTTTCTAAAACATGAATCCAAATATAATAGATGGGTATTAAGTTCCATTTAACAGTTTTATAGGGGAAAAAACTTATCCAAACATAATGGAAACAATCAACCAATATAAATTTTCCCACAATATCTATCAATTAATTCTAACTAAATAAAATAAATATATAATTATTAGCTTTTCTATGATAATTTTTCCTATCTATGATTTTTATATATGATCTTGATATAGATCATTGATAATCAACTAATTAAATAATTACACCATGGTTATCCATAGACTATATTAATTTACCAACAATTAAAAAAGGATTATCTCTTACTCTTAATCTTCTATAAATTTTTTTATAATGAGAGGGAGGGATAGTTTTGGTATGATTTTCAATGAGGAGTTTCTTTGAAAATTATTATTTACTACCATCTCAGGGTATTGGACTCCATTTTATAAGCAAAAAATAAATTCCCCAAGGATCCAAATATTTTAGAAAATTTTTAATAATAACGACGAGTGATGAAATAATTTTAAAACAAAATCAAATTTTGTATATTAAATATTTATCATTATAAATGGTTTATTCGAAATTCCTTTAATATTATATCATAATGTTTAAATGTTAATGATATAATTTGGTTGGAATAAATAATAATTTGTGTGAATTATAACGTAACTTATATTCTTCCATGAAAAGAACCACAATGTGATTTACCATAACACAAAACACGAGTGGTTAAGATTATCATAATATGGTTTTATGTGTAATTAATATTTTTATCCGGATGTTTATAGGTGATGTGTTTTCCCTAATTTATCCATATGATGTATGTTATTCTTAGGTGTATGGTTGTATGATGATTTATTGAAATATTACATGATTCAGAGGGGATTTTATTGTAAGTAATATTGAAGATATGTTGGATGAATATTCAGATTTGGATGATGGAACAGGTTATGGGTTTTTGTATATACCTATTATATATTATTTTATCAGTTTGATGGAATAGAATCATTATTTATACTTTTAAAACACTTCATCATTTATAGGGTTTCAAATTTAGGAGTTTGATTTTTTTTCTTAGGGAGCATAGATCATTTTGAGAATTGTGATTCATATTAGAAATTCAAGAGTTGGAAAACCCTGATTAGATTTTTTTTAAATATGGATAATTTATAGGGATGTGTCTCATATTATTGAGTGAGTATCAATCTTATAAAAAGTGTGTCAGAGTTTCTGAATGTTGTTTTTACCTAGGTTAATTGTTTTGTGTGCACCGTTTGGGTCATCCATAAATCACCATGGGAGTAGAGAGTTGTTTAACTCTTATTATTTTAGGATTGGTGGTTTATAAGGTTAACATATGATTAAGGGTTAACTATGTTGATTATAGAAGAAACTATGTGGGTTAGTTTTGGATTTGGTCTTAGTATAAGGTTAGTTCATAGTTGTAAAAAATCCGTTTGAAACCTACAATTTATGTATAGTGGTGTTTCACATGATTGATAGATGGTTTAGAAAATTATGCATCTAAACCATTCATGAGGGATTTCTTAAGCGAGTTAAAACCACACAGTTGGAACACATTTTGGAAAAAAATACTTTCAAACATTGTGGCCTGCAAATTTTCATTAAAAAATAGGGAATACCTAATTTCATATGTGAATTTTAGTCTTGTATCCTCTATTTCTCTTTAACCTCATGAGTTATGACTAGGAAGGTCTCCCCTCCCTTCCATTTTGACTAACCCATTCTATTTAGTGGATTCTTGGTGTGATTCCTTCAATTTTTAGTGTTTTTTATCATTTATTCTTCGTTAACCTTCCACGTGTGTCTCTCTATGATTCAAATGATTTTATTTTGAGGGATTGGTGATGATTTTAATTAGATATTCCTGTAAAGTTTCAAATAAAATGAGTCTTTTACTCGGTGTATCTATATTACGTCCCAATATTTATAATACACACTTTTTTTGCCATTTCAGTGAAGTTATGTCACTTAATGATCTTTCCTAATATTTTTTTGGATAAATTTAAATTAAAATGGATATTGGATTGGTCCCCATTGATGGGGAATTATTATGAGATTGTGTCTGGAGGGCTCTATTCACCTTTTTAGATTGGTTGGTTTTTGTTCTGGTTTGAAGTGGTCTCTAAATTAATTGGTATGTATTAATTTATATTTTTATGAAATTTAATTTAATTTTAAAGTAAAATATAAATTTTTATAATTAATTTATTTGGATGTGTTTATGTGAATTAGGATGTCATGTGGGTTGGAGATGGATAATAAGACTTGGATGAGCACATGCGATGGTGGATGAGAGGCTGCTCAAAATAAATTATCTTAAATATTGTAGGTGGACCATATGCACTAATCCATAATTTATACATTTTTTATATATGTGTTTAATATGTGGTGTTGATGATATCTCTACCAAGAGATATTTTGTCTATAAATTAAATGAACCAGTCGACTAAAATGAAAGGCTTATAGAGTGATGTAGGGGCCAAGGGCCACTATAAATCTTTAGTAATTGTCTTAGTGCCTCAGATGTTGATTGAACATTACTCAATTATAAGAGTGTATTATGGTACATGTACACTTTGAGTGGTGATAATATGATGATATGACTAATCATAACATTGTTGGTAGGTTCCTTTAGTTCTTTTAACACGGTATTGATTCCTCTATCATCAAAGAAAAATTTAATATTATGAAAAATAAGATATGAGATTGATAAGACCCTATAAACTATTAATTAAATGAAGTGTACATAACATTGTATCCCTGTTGTAGGATACTTAGATACTTACTTACCTGGGAGAGTGTTAAAGTGGAATGATCGGCTTGGGTGGGCCATATTGGGATCTTGATATGCCTTAGACCCTTTATTCTAGTTGAGATGATAATGGGGTGGGAGTTCCCTACTTGAATGCAAGTAATAGATGAGTAGACCCTAAGTCGGTTATAGACTGGTTGGATGGGTAGACCGAACTAGGGTAAACCCAATATGTGTGATAAGAATTATCTATTCTCTTATAGTGTATAAAATGTGACCTAGGGGACCCTAGTGGGTGCCCCTATCTTATATAAACCTTGAGAGGGTTACAATGGGATTGGTTATTGATGATTACAAGTGTATTCTCATAACCTGAATAAATGACGAGATCTTTATATTTCCATAGTGTAAAGATAAAGGGATAATTATAAAGAGACACAATACCCTAAAAGATTATGAATGAATTCCTAATATATCACTTGGGATTTTGAATTTAGGTATATCTGGAATGAACAAGTCATGTTACAAGGGATTCAACCCTTAGGCCTATATGGAATTCCAAGGGATGGTCACCTATAATTCAACCATTACACATGTTATGTTTTAATATGATCCTAGGTAAAAATCATTCCCCCAATGACTATGTGATATTATCCCGAGGATAGAATTTTCCCTTGATGATATTGTATTGCTTAGGATTTACTTACAGGAAATAGTTATATGTCTGATATGATGGATTGCATAAGTTTATTCTAAGTAATAGGCTCTCTTCCTATTAATATTGTATTGTATGGGTCTTTACATAGGTTTTGGGATAGGATCTTACGTGGATTACTGAGGTTCTTACCTAGTCATCATCCTAGAGGTCTATGTTGACTATTTTAGTGTTTACTAAGGAATAAGCCTTTAGATATATTATATTTCATAGTATAACCTCCATTGAATATATGATTATTATAGTTACTATATGGATGTTGAGAATAATATTATGCTCAGAGACCCCCCCCCCCCAACACTGGTCGAAGTTATATGAATGAGAAAAAAATGGCACCGTACTCCCCAAGAGAGTAGTGCCCATAGGGTTCCGCGCTGCGCGGTTCCCCCAACCAAGAGTCAGTGCATTTGATCTGTCCATGACTTCTTTTCTTCGACGGTATTCGTCAGATTTTCCTCCTTTCCGCTTCGTTCTTCTTTTGTGCCTTGCCTCCTGCTTGATTCCAACACTGCCACGCTCATCCCTTCTTCCTTCATTTGATGCGTTTTTTTCTCCTTGTTGTCTCCTTGATCTGGATGTCTCTGGGTCAGGTGAGGTTCGAAGTGCTCTTTTCTCTTTTTGGGGACATGCAGGTAGTGTTTTCATCATTATTGTAGTGGACGCGGTTCATCCTTACCTTCAGATCTTTTTTCAGATCTGTGCAACACCGAGCTAGATCATCTTGCATTTTGCATCGGCGTTCAATGATCCTAATGGTGTAGTTTTATCAAGAAACATCTTCAACGCTCCTCTGCACAAAGTTGAAGGACTCTGAGTGGCTCTGGATCCTTCGAGAAGTGGTCTCTGATGGATCAGTGGAGGTATGCAGATTCTGTTTTGGGGGTCAGTTTCTTCATTCTTGTCTTGATTGTTTGGTTTCTACTTGATCGATATGCAATGTTGTTTCTGATTGATTGGAGAATTTTATGCCTTTGAAGGTTTTGATTTGGGTGATGGATGCAATCTCCTTGGATTGAGTTTTGGTGCTTGTTTTTCTTTGTTTTCTACTGTGTGGTGTTCTTAGTTTGGGATTCCGGAGTGATTCATTCGAATTTCATCTTGTTTTGCATCTGGTCTCAATGGATTTGTTTGCTCTTGAGCAACTTATTTCTTTTTGAGCCCTTTATTTCCTTATTGCATTTGGTGTGGCGCAACAATGCATGTGTCACTGGGTGGGCAGACTCAAATGAAGGATGAGTGTGTTGACATCCATCATCCATACGTTGTTCATAATCTTGATGGACTAATGGATGCTTGCCATTGAATCTTGATTAGGGTTTTCTTGACTGGTATCACATCACATCTGGTTACATTGATTGATTTTATTCTTTTTCTGGGTGGGCGGATCATGAGAGAAAGTTGTGCTAGAACCTTTCATCCAGCTCTTCTCCACACTCATGTGTTGGTCGGAGAGGTGCTCTGACACGTTGTACTACCATCACTATAAAATATCTTGATAGAGGGGATGATGCAACATTGAGACTGATCTCAATTTTACACTATTTGGAAATGGGGGCAACGGGGCTTTCACATGTGCTTGCTTGGATGTTTGCTACTTTTGAACTTATTTTCCCATTTTGACCTTCTGTATTTGTTTTTCTCATGGAATTTTTTCTTCACTTTAATAGGTTCCCTCTTACCTAGTTTTAAAATATGTTCTTTGTTCAATAAAGAGGGCTTGACCCTCAATATTTTATAAAAAAACATATGCCCAAAATACTTTATAATTTTTGTTTGGGACCCCATTGGTGGTGCCCTACTGAGTTTTAATCTCACCCTTTATAGGAATCCATGGAACTTGGGTACCTAGTAATACATAACTAATCAAAAATTTTGGTTGGGGAGAGGCTCAATGTTGCATGATCAAGTGAGATACCTCAAATAGGACTTATAGACTGAGGTGAAGTGTGTATTGGGGATGAAATTATAGAATCATGTATATTTTTTATCTTTGATTTATTCTACTTATGTGATATCCCTAGTAGGTGACCAATTTTTTCATTCAATCATCACCTTTAGGTTGTATGACTATATGGTTTTTCATGTTATTTGATATAATATAATTGTGTTTTTTATTATGTATAATTTTATTATCTATTTTCTATGTTTTTTGATCATTTCCATGGGGTTCTACTATGATATGTGGGTATATTATCCCACTGGAAATACTCCAAACCATTACTAATAGTTGAAAGCCTTTGGAATATAGGGAGGTTATCTTAAGGTCACATAGAGAATAGTGATATATGAATGTTTTAGAGCTGGTGATAGACCTAGTATTAGTGCGTCATGAACACCTTTTATAATGGATATCTCTAGCTATCAGGGATATGAGATTGTTATTATTTGTTTTTGTTTTTTTAGTGGTATTATTTATCCTAGTGTAACACTCTGGAGTTTTCAGATGTATGATTTATGGGTTCTTGAATCTCCAATTATTATAAAGAGGCCTATGTACATGCATCATATTTGTAATGTAGAACTCACATAATGCATGCCTTCTTTTCTGTTATTGATATCAATGAAAATAAGGGATCGATTGTTTAAAGTGTCAACAACAACTTATATGGTAATTTACTATATAATTTTTTAGTGGAAATATACTCAGATAAACCACAACATATTTGTTTTGGTGTTTGGTATTTTGGATTATATAGTGTAGTGTTCCTTGAAAATGAAAATGATGCACCTTTTATGGGTTGATATATGCATTTTATACCTTGGAACTGATTTCAAAGTAAAAGAGGTTAGGTTTTTTAAAGTGTCAACAACAACCTATATGGTGTTATTACTTATATGTTCTTAGTTTATTCAAATTAATAAAATAAATTTAATATTTTTACATGATACATATCATCATAGGTTGATTCCATTAAATTTTGATGGATTAGATCATTATCCTAAAGGGGATATTCGAGTATGGGGATGTCTGGTGAGGATTGGTGATATCAAGGTGTGTGGATTTAGCATGCGATGGCTAATATTTATACTTATATGAGACATTAGAGTGATTTTTTTGGAAAATGAGTATTTATAATATATTTATATGGGTGAATAGGTGTCTCCCCATGAGTTATAGTGTATGAGTGACCTATCTCATGAGCTAGGTGGGAGAGCCTGGTACTATTTGGATCCAGATCATGGTATTAGTGAGACAGGTGATATATACAAGAGTGACCCAATAAAAGGTTTAAAACAAGGATTATGGGTTTTTTAAAGATGAGAAACATGGGTAGATACATCATATTGATATTAGTGTTTGAGATATTCAACTGAGTATATGGTATAAGAATAGTGATTACTAGGGAATAAAAATCACTAAAGTTATTTTAGAGGGTAGGATCAGATGGATGAATAAACCTACTGATTTTGGATGAACATTCAATGGAATTATGAGGGTGTTATAGATAATTATGTATTGGTTATGATGTCTAGTTGTATATAGATTTTATAGTTGGACTTGGCATGAGTGTGATGCCTTATGTTTGTTAGAAGAAGAATTGAGGTGCACCTGATTAGATGAGAATGATAGTCAGTGATGTACGGTCAGTGGTTTAGGGAATTATATTATAATATATGATATGTGAATAATTTAATAATATGTCTAATTCAACAATTGGTTTGTACTAGAGTGTACAATTATTTTATTTGGATTTGATTGAGGTTGTAAAAAATGATTTTTCATGGTGCCATTTGAATTTTGGAGAGATGAGTGCCTTGATGTGGGGATAAGGACCTTTGAAATTAATGGAATGCTTGAGTTCATAGATTCTTGAGAGGTTTTATGAGATTATAAATGTTCCTCTATGGTTATATGTAACATTAGAGATGGATTTGAGTGCCATGGTACCCTCGAACAAAGTGTGTTCCTTAACACACATTGGCAGGGAGGAATATTGTTGGAACCTATTGAGGTTATGCTAGAATAGTGGTGTAAAGGGAGACATATTGTGCAGAGTTAATTGGTGTTCATAGAGAGTGTGAACCTGGTTATAAATAAATTTTATGGATGATGAAGGTGATGTTCTTGGTAGGAAATAATCGGTTGGTGATTGACATTTCTGGTTGGTTCTCAATTGTGTGAATGATAGTAATATCCAATTATTATGTGAGGTAATAGACGAGGTATGGGGAAATAGTTACAAATATATGTGGGTATGATTATGGGTGTAGTAAGATAGGTTATTGGATGGTTGAGGTGGACTTTGGATGAAGACTTTTAGGTGGACCCTAATTCATTTTGGTTTCATTGTGAATATAAGATTTGGTTTTTAGATGCTGTTTTGGATGGAGTTAGAGCATTGGAATTTGGATTGAGGTCGATTTATGCTGTTTTCAAATTTTCATCAGTGCTTACGGTGAGATCATGATTGATGGTTTGGTTAGTCTAGGATCAAACCATTTAATTTTATTGAGTGTTATATATGGACAATGCTATGGGTGTCAGGATGATTGTTTGATGTCTTGGGGAGTCCGGCCATTCGAAGTAGGTGATATGATAGCTCATCATCCAGTGTGATCAATCATTTCAGTGAATTTCAAACATAACAGGGAAAAGTGTGTGTTTTTTAAATTGGGTGCGGTGATATGGAAACCACACCAAATTAGTTATTTGACTATTGGAAATGTATTGGAAAAATTATATATGTGGTAGTAAGAAACCTAGGTTTGAATCAAAATTTATGGGATTAGTCTTATAATGGGGAGAAAAATAATCCACATAATCAATTAGTGTATGAAACTATAATTTCCCAGGATAAACAATCATTGGTAAGATCCATCTCAACGTTTTGGTAATATTGAGGAGTGATTTCTCAGGTTTTGATGAATATCATGCCACATATTTTTAAGTTTCATGATAGATTCTTAGTCAGTGTTTTGGGATAGATAATGATGATTTGAACAGGAATTGGAAACCAAGATAAGTTGAGATTAATGTCTAAATATTACTGGGTCTTCTTGAGGTTGATAAGTGTTATGGCATAGAGGTTATAAAACCTGGTGCCATTTCTAGTTTGGGATGTTTACGGTCAGTTTGATTTTTTTTGGAGTGGGATCCATTTTGAGAACTGGTATTCATATTTAAAATATAAGAGTATAAATGGCATGAGTATATGATTTTTTATATGGGTCATATCTTAGGATTTATATCTCATTCTCAAGAAAGCCTCAGGATTTTCATAAGGAAATTGGAGTTTCTCAAAGGAGTTTAAACCTAGTGCATAGTTTGTTTAGTTTGAACTATTTTGGGTAAACCATGCACACCTTGGGAGTAGGGAGTCTTAAGTTTCATTTTTTCTTTTAATTTTTGGTTGAATAGTTAATTCCTGAAAAATGGTTAACCATGAATATTCCATAGAAAAAATAATATATTGGTTTTGGTTTGGGGATTCTTTCACTGTTTTATAAAAACCATAAATACCTATATTTAATGTTACTGGTGATTCACGTTGTTGAATCATTGTTTGGAAATCTTTATGGACACAAAATACTAGAGGGATGGTTTGAGATAGTTTCAACAAAAAATTTGACTCATGGTTTGAAAAAATTGGTATCCAAACCATGTAGGCTACCAATTGTTTTAGACAATGGGAAATTTATACTTTTACTTATAGATTTTAATCCCCTAGGATCACTTTATCTTCTCATTTAAACACATATACTAGGTTGTTATCCCACTATATTCCTCTTTAACTTCCAAATTTTAATTGACGTGTTATTGGAATTGTCACGTTAATGTTTCAAGTTAGTTCCCTTCTTTTCCTCTTCCTTTCCCTTCCATTTGTGTTTAAATTTAATTTTTATTGATTTTATTTAGGGATTGTTAATTATTTTCCATAAATCATAGTGGAAATAATTTTATAAGATTTTTATTTTTATTAGTATGGATAATGGACTCTATGAGATGATTAATTCACACCATTTCAGGTTGTTTTGGAAGAGGTACATTGCGTGAGAGGTTTTCCGAAGGTTTGTGATAAAAATAAATAAAATCGGTTATTGAATTGGTGTCAGTTGAATGGATTTTTTCCTGAGATAGTGAATGGTGTGTACCATAGAACATTACTGAGTGTTTGGTCAATGTTTTAGTGTGACGAAGTCTCTTGATGAGTTATTAAAAATTTATAACTATTATAATTAAATTAAATTGAATTTTAAAATTAATCACAAATTATTATAATTAATTAACTTGGATGTGTTTCATGAGTTAGGAACTCATGTGGTTTGGAGATTATTGGTTAGGCTAGGATATGATCTAATGGTAGTGGATATATAGTTTCTTATAATTAAATTTCTCGAATGAGGTTGGTGGTCCCTACGAATTTCCACATGATTGATGCATTTTATTTTTATATACATGTGATATGTAGTTCTTCCACCGAGGGTGATTGAGCTTTCAAATTAAATTAACCTATTTCTTATAATAAAAGGATTATGAAGTGTTTTATGTTCTAATGTCCATTACAGATCATTGATCAATTACTTAGTTCTTTTTAAATTAATTCTAATGACATTGATTATAAAAGTTTTTATGAGAAGTGAAGACCTTCACGAGTGAAAATCTGATGAGCTAACTGATCATAGTAGACTGGGTATGTTCCCTTAGTTTCATGAGTGTGGACATGATTCCTAGTCCTTAAAGACCAAAATAATGTCATTAAATTGGGAGACAAGAGAGATGATACCCATTGAGCTATAAATTAAATAAATTGTATGTAACATAGTGACTATAATGTAGGATCCATAGAAACCACATTGTTGGGGATAGTGTTAGACTAGAATTATTTTATTGGGTGGGGAATTTTGGTACCTATAGATGGAATATAGCAGTCAGTATAGTTCAGAAGAGCATGGGGAGATTGTTCCTCCCATACTAACATGTGAGTTTTAGGTGGGTAGACCCTGGGTAGGTTGTGGATATGTTGGGTGGATTGACCAAACTAGAGAGAACCTAGGATGTGAGGCAAGAATTATGCCTTCTCAAACAGTGATGTTGGTGTGTTCTATGGGACCTTGGAATATTTACTCGTGTAATATAATGCTTGATAGAGTTAGAATGGGTTTGGGTAGTGATGATTGTGGGTGTCACCATAGAACTTAAATAAATGATGCAAGCATGATATATAAATAGTTTTGAGTACATGGGATAGTGAGGGAGGGAAATACTTCCCTTGATATATATAAATGAATGCCAAATAGTTCACCTTATATTTTTTCAATAAGTATATTTGGAATTTCCAAGTTATGTTACTTAGGATTGGACCCTCAAGTATATATATAATTTCTTGAGAATGTTTTATAGGATTCAACAATTGATCCTATAATATTTTTATATGATCCCAAGGAAATAGCATGCATTCTATGACTATGTGATATGATACTTGTGAGAGAGAGTATCACCGATGGCTATTTGGTTACCCATGATTTAATCTTAATAATTGGTTATATGCCTGATATGATGGATTTACTATGTTTATTCTTAGTAATCATCCTTTTTCATGTTTAAATTGGATTTTCTGGGTGTTTAATTAAGAATTGGCCTATGGTTATATAAGGATTTCACAGGTTCTTATCTTTGAATTGGCCTACAGGTCTATTTGAATTGCTTGTGTGTTTACCCAAGAGTTGTCTTATGAGTCTATTATATTTCCTAATATAACCTTATAGGAATTAATTCTTATACCTATTACTATATGGATATTGAGCCTAGTATTATGCTCAGAAAGACCTAAGGACTGACAAGAGAAGGTATAATTGATCCAGTGTGTCACATTGAAACCCAAGGATGGTGTCTATTTATTTATGCTTATGTAGGTTATTTATTTATAAAACTAAGAATATAACACGTGTATACACTAAATTACTAATTATGCTTGAGACTATATTGGTGGTGCCATATTGTGTTTTTATCACACCCTGATCGGGTGTCCATGTCACTTGAGTACCCATGAAGACTTTAATTATTGAAGGGTTGGGTGGGGAACATGCCCAGTGTTGCATGATCAAGTGGAATTTCTCGAATGTTTTTCAGAGTTAGTGATGTGGAGTGGCATAGGGATAGAAGTAGAGACTCACGTTTACATTATATCTTTTATTTATTATGTATATGTGATCAACACAATGGGTGATCACTTGTTTTATACTAGAATGATTATGAGTTTTCATGACTATATGCTTATTTAGGTCATTCGATATAGAATGATTGAGTTTATTTATTTTTAATACTCTTATTATCTATTCTAGATGTTTTTTGGTTATTTATAGTGTGTTTTAATTTGATATGAGGGTATTTTCTCACCATGACAACAACTTATACCCTTACTTCTAGTTGTTAGCCTCTAGAGTATGGGGATGCGCATATTAATTCACCTATAGGCCACTGATCTAGATATTATTTGAGTAGTCTAGGTTGGTGAGGTTTTACAAAGTGTTACCAAAGCCTTTTTATTTTATCTTACTATTTGGTTAGATTGTAGAATGGTGATATAAGAATATGTCAGATATTATGATTGATTTTGGAATGGTGCATCTTGAAAAAAATTTCTAATGGAAATTACTTGTTACATGAGATATGGGATTGTTATTATTGGGTCAATCTTTTAATGTTATATGATTCAACCAAATGTGACACAATTGAGTTTTTAGATTTATGATTTAGGGGTTTTTGGATCTAGGTGTATTAGTAAGATTCTTCCTCCCGTGAATCATATTTTATACATAAGACTCACATGAAATATTCATGATTGAGTGTGATTGATATCATTAGAAATGAGGGTTAAATTGTTTAAGGTTTTGACAAAAAAATATACTTTCTCATATAACATATTGGTAGAATTATACTCTATTGAAGAACAATATATTTCTTCAAATTAAATTTCATGTGGATTCTATATAGGGGTGTAACCTGAGGATAACTATATAATTCCTCTTGGAAGTTATGTATAGTTATCCTATGTTGGTTGGTATATGCATTTTATTCCTTGATAATTATTTTAAAGAATAGTTTTTCAATTATTAAAAGTGTGAAAAACCACCTATACATTGTTTTTCCAATATATCTTATTCATGTAATTCTACTTTACTAAATCATATGATTGGTTTTAATCTATATGTGTTTTCATAGGACGATTACGTTATATGTTGATAGGTGATAACATGATCCTTGAGGGGGTATTCCCATGTGTGGATTCCGAGTGAGGATGTTTTCCTGAGATGTGTTATGATATATCATGTTATTCATTATATATATACATATGTGAGACCCTAGAGTGGGTGTTTTTGGCACATGAGTTTTGTTTTGATATTGAGACAAGTGAAGAGGTGTTTCTGCATGAGCTATGTCTTATGAGTGACATGATTTATGGGATTTGTGGAAGATCCTAATGCCTTTGGTATGTGGCTTAGAGTATTTGTGATTCAAGTGATTTCTATGAAGATTACCCAATAGAAGGGTCAGATAAGGTCTTTTGGGTACTTTTGAGGTGAGAACCAGGGGTATATTATTTGGGTTGAAATCGATGCATGGGAGGTGCTAACAGGTATATGGTATAGGCATGGTGGTTCATTATAATTTTGTAACGAAAATAACTAAGTTGACTTTGGTATCATGGTGGGTTTTAGTGGAAATGATCCGTTGGATGTATGAACCAATTGATTTTGGAGGTTCTTTTGATGGTTTGGGGAGGGATTTAGAGACACTTCTAGATTGGTGACAATGTTGGGCTGGTGGGTGATCGCGTGATTGGCCTTGGAATGAGTAGGATGCCTTTGGATTATTGGAATAAGTACTATGATTCTGTTGATTAGACAAGACTAATATATTGTGATTCATGGTTTGTGGGGTAGGGAATTAGTCTAGAATTTATGACACACAACACATGATATTGTGGGTTATATTCTATGATTGAGTTGTACTGGAGAAGATACCCACTGGTTTGGGATGATATTTTGGTGGTATATACTGGTTAAGTGTGGTGCTATGTGAATTATGGATCAGTGATGATCCAATTAGATAACAAGTAACAATGAAATTAATGGAATGTTTGTGGGATTGGTTACTTGTGAGGATTTATGGGAAGGTAAAAGTTCTTTTATGTTGATTGGTGACATCAGATATGTAGTGATGTTACATGGCACAATTGACTTGATTGTGTTTCTCTGAACACATTATCAAGGAGGCATATTGTTAGAACCTATCGAGGTCTTTCTCCCTCGTAGCCATGAAGGGTGTGGCCCTAAATATTGTTAAATTCTATGTATGTTAAGGGTGAAATTCTTGGTGGGATAGAATCATGTGGAAATTGAAAATTTAGATTGGCATAAAGTTATGAGGGGGGGTGGTAATGTCCTTTCATTACATGTATAAATGGGAATAGTTTATGCCATAGAGGCATGACCATATATGTGTTGGGTTATTTTAGTAGCGAGACCGATCATTGTATAGTTGATGTGGATTTTGGATGTCAGCGTTTCGGTGGAAAAAATTTCATTTGGTTCTATATTGAATACCATTTTTGGGTTTTAGATACCATTTTGGTTGGGGTATGTGCATTGGCATTAGTTATAGGTCGTTTTTGATGTGATTTGAGGGTGTGCTAGATTAAAGGGGAACCTATTCTCATAGTGAGATCTTGATGGATGTTTTTCTTGGCCAAGGACCATACTCTTAAATTTCACATTGTGTCAGATTCAGACTTCAGTGGGTGTGCTGGGACAATTGTGTGATGTCCTGAGGAGTTTTGGCATCTGGATTAAGTGATATGATAGGGTCTTTACTGGTGTGAATGATTATTTTTTAGAATGGACATCCATTGGAGGACCTACTAGTATTTTCATTTGAAATTTGGAGTGTTTACATGGAAACCACCATAAAAAGGATGTAGACCCATTGGAAATGTGTTTCAGTTGGAGATTACTATAGCGTGGATAATCGTGGTTCGGAATTGGCCTTTATGAGAAAATTCATGTGGAAGGGAGTTCCCTAATCATGTTAATGAATTAGTGGATAACACTGTAGTATCTAAGGATAAATGATTATATGAAATCACCAACACTGTGATTTAGTAATTTTGATGAGTGATGAGTTAGGTTTTGATGAATAGTGAACCTTATGTATAGAGTTGTGTTAAAAAATCGTTTTTAACATTTTGGGATAGTTCAAAATGAATAAAGTATAAATTAGTCATATATATTGGTTGATATTAATGTTTAGTCCTTACCTATGCATGTTGAGGTTGAGTAATTCTATGGTGGGGATGTTGTAAAACCCATTTTCTATATGGGTTTTGCAATTCTGGAGGAATTTTAATTTTTAACTTATAGAGTATGGATCAATTTGATAATTGAGATTCAAATAAGAAATACAAGAGTTGGAACACCCCAATTATATCATTTGGATATTGATCAAGTATCGAAAAATGTCTTAGGTTCATGGGTGAGTATTAAGGGACTTAAAAGAAAGTTGTAATTTTTGGATGGGGTTTTACCCTGTTGTATTGATTTTTGTGCACACATTAAGGAAAATAAGGTGAAAATATAGAATTGGTGTGTTATCATGTTCTTTTAATTATTTTATTATTGGTTTGTAAAATTAGAAAATGGTTTGGGGTTAAATATACAGATTATAGACGAAACTGTGCAAGTTAGTTTTAGATTGGGGATTAGTGAATTGTTTTAGATAATCAATGCATAAAATAAATTTCAAGTTTTGGAGTAATTTTCATGGCGGTAACATGTTTTGAAAAACCATGTGATAGGTATGGATTGAGATAGTTCCAACCACATGTTTAAAGCACAGTTTTGAAAAATATGTGGCCAATCTGTATGACCTTTCATTTTTTTCATTATAAAATTGAAATAATCATTTTTATAATAAATTTTTATTCCATAATCCTTACTTTCTTTTCTCCATAGCATGATTAGACTACAAGTTCTACCATTCTATTTGTCTTTGATCTAACCCTTTGGCTTGGTCAGTTTTTTGTGTGATTACTCTAGAGATTATCATGATTTCTCTTATTTTCCTTTTCCTTTCCCATCCTCTGGAGTTTATCATTGGTTTGGGTGATTTGATTTAGGTCTTGGTGATAAATTTCACTAAATCATAGTATTATTTTTCTAATAATATGGGGATTTATATTGGAATATATAATGGACATCCTAAGATGATAAACTCCTTTTGTCGCACATTATTTCTATGAATTTATGTCTCGTTTTCTATTTTCCAAAGGTTTTTCCTATATTTATATTAAATTATATATGAAAAATTTCCAATTTATAGGGATTTTTCATGTGATGGTGTTCAGAGTGTACCACATACCTTTCACGACATAGCCTCAAGGACATTCCTTGATCAAAAAAGTCTAGAAACACGTGCTGAGGGATACCACATAATCTCTTGGGAAATATTTTTCCATAAAATAATAAATAACTGTATGTAAATGAAAATAATTTTTTATTTTTAAGAAAAAAAATCTTTATAAATGAACTTTCAAGAAACCATGTATCATAATGTCGCAAAAAATAAGTCAACTATCCAGAATATAAAAATAATGTTAGAAAAATAACACCTATACTTTGGGGATAAAAAACTACAACAATGAAACTAGACCAAAAATATCATTTCCCACAATAAAAATAACTCATAGGCTCCATTTCCAATGAATAGAGAAACAATTTTCCTTTCATTCCTACCAATAAATAATGCCTATATACCTACACCAGGATGTGTGATTAGAGGTGAGTAATAGTTTACTTAGTAATATTTCTTAGAACCACATAAATGAATTCCCATGTATAATCTAATCCAAGTCATATAACCAATACAATCTGGAAAAGGAAAAAAACTACAATTAAATAGTTTACAACTCCTTCCAATAAAGAATACTATTTTTTACAATTCATACTTAATGATTCAAATTTACAAACATACCACAACACTGTATATATAGTTAAAAAAATTCTATAATTTAGTATTATGAGAAATAAAAAATTAATTAATTATGAAACCATAAATATACCAATAAAAATATGATCACAATTTACTTTTAGTTAAATTTAATCCACCTAGATGAATCCATAATCGTCTTTCTACTTAGTCCATGAGTACTTTGAACTATAAAACATAGTTATTTACAACTATGTAGTTGCAAATACTCATAACATAGTTCAAAAAATAATAAATTTCTTTCCAAACTGATTTTCCAAGGAAAATTAACTATTATTATCATATATTAAATTAAAATCCAATTCATAATATAACTATTTTTAAAAAAATAAAGTACATTGATTTATTAAAGTCGACAATCGTGTTTTTATTAAAAATATATATGTTCTATTTATTTTTAACCTAAATAAAATTCCATTTTATCAAATAAATTTTATATAAATTATTTGAAATAATAATAATTTATATTAATTAATTTTCAATCACATCAATCGTATGAATTATAATTATAATCAACTAAGGAAGAAATGAAATGAACCAACCTTAGATAATTTCATTTAAATTCCAAAAAAATTACTTAGTCGATGAACATAATGTGAATAACCACCTAGACTTGTTATCAAAATTCCCATAAACCATAGTTCTTACATATAATAAAATAAAACTATAATTTATGATAGGTTTCCAGGGATTATTCATTTTTTTCTTTAACACATTATATTTCAAAATAACTCCTTCACGACTCGTAGTTTCAAATTATATGACCCCCAATAAGTTTTATATCCCAATTAAAATTTGAAATATCATTTTGTGAATACATACTACCTTTAAGGTAAAAATAACAGGGGTTGGAGGTTGATATACATAGATTGGTATGACACCATTTCTATATATCATAATTCCCACAATCTCACATTTTATAGAGTATATAGTGAAAATTGTGGATTTAAGGTCTAATATGGGTTATATAATAACTTAACCATGATGTTAATAATGTAGTGTCACAAATAAAATACCTTGACACTGTGTTAATAATTTTTCAAACCCAAAACCCTATGATTATGTCATTATAATATTTATACTACCACCAATGGAGAATATATAGAGTGATTAAAGAGGAGAATATGTCATAGAAATCTCTAATTTTTAATTATTAGCTCTATATTTTCCTAATAATTACACCTTAAATGAGTCAAATTTATTTGTTCTTCATTTATCATAATTCCGACCTCCCTATTCCATTACTCTATGGTTAATAATCCAATTTTGGAAAATATATATGGTGTTAACATACCCATAAATCATATGACATAATATATATTCACATCATAAATCTATGTAAACGATTTCTATAATAACAATAATTTATTTAGAAAAACATTAAAACCCATGAATGTAATGGAACACACCAGTATGTGATGGTGGAGTCAATGAAAATTATTTTTTTAATAGAAGTGGACCAAGGAATGTTTTTGAAAATTTCAATTTGGATTGAGAATGAGTATTTATATACATGTTCTAAATGATTAAAGTAATGCTTTTTAGGGAAAATATTGGGTATAGAAGACCAAAATTGAGTGTTTAATCGTTGTGTAAGAAAGGTAGAATTATGTGATTATAGTATCAGGCCACCATAATCCTATTGGAGGCCACCAATTCTAACAATGAAGAAATTAACAGAAAACTACCTCACTGCAAGAATGGAGATTAATCTATGAAACCTCTATGGTGGCACAATATGTTCTTTGGAGGCCATCTAAGTTTTTGTGGAATTTTATGACCCCCACATTAGGGTGGGTAAGGGGTGTGTGGTTTAGTTTGGTAATTTAATGGATTTTCATTAAAACCCCCTGCAATTTTTTCCCTCATCAATTTTTTAAGATAAGGGAAAACCTATTCTTTTTATTCTCTTTGATTCACTCTATCATCCTTGAATTCTTGGTAGTTTGTGTACATTATTATATAAATTAAGGTTAGTTTAACATCTTTTATTCATTCTCTATTCTTATCATTCTTCAACCCCAATTTCAATGGGCTGGAGATGGGTATTTCATCATGATCCCAGTATATTATATTGTAATTGTTTCATTTTCATATGGATTCAATTTTCCTTTATGAGAGGAGTCCAAGGAAGAATTAGTTTACTTGGTCTCATGTTGTTTCATGGTTTTAAACCACTTCTTTTATTAATGTTTAAAATATATTAAAATTGGATAAATATATGGTGGGTATGTCTTATGAAATTATGGATATTTCAAGGGATATGCCTGGATAAATGTTAGTGGTGATCTCTTCCAAGTTTCTCACGGTCTTTTGTTGTTACTCCATCTATTGAGATATTCCTCATTTTTGGAAGCTTTTATAATTATCATTTAATTAAGTAAATCAATCATAAGATATTACAATTAATAATAGATCCTTTGGTTTATGATTAAATCTCATGATTGATGATAATTACTGATGCAGGTTCTTTCAATGATGATATGAGCATCATTAAGAGTATAACTTCATAATTAGGGTCAGTGGTCCCTATGTTTTCATATCAATTTAAATGAGTTACATGTTACATTTGATATGTGGCTTGTTTTGAGTGTTTTTGTAAATACATAATTGAAATTATAATGTATTCCCACATACCTTGAGATATAAGTAAGGATTTTTTAGGACTAGAGAGGTCCATTGTGTATGGTGTTTGATGTTCATGGTTAAAGATTCACATGGTTGAACTAAGAGGTGCTTTGAAAATTGAACATGAAACTAAAGAAAGGGTTTCCATTCTTATATAATTATTTAATTTTCATTTTTTAGGTTCCATTAGTGTTTCCCATGATGATGGGGAACAAAAGAATTTGAAGGCTAACATGGGGGATAACCTTGGGAAATTGTTTTTGAAATGTTGGAAGCCACTAGGATCTCTTTTTTGATGGAAGTGGTTGAGATTAATCACCGTTAATTTAAATGGATCTAGGGGAGTTATTCCTTGGATAATGAAATAGGGAAAAATGGGTTACGTGAATGTATGAACCAACCTTGTCTTTAATTGAATTGTAATTGGATGTTATGTCAATTCATGCTTTTTATGAAATTAGAACCGAAAATTACACTAATTCATGTATGTTCGATCATGTGTTTTATTTTTGATATGTTTTGTGAGATGATTTTGATAAATAATGTGATTTATTTTATGGATCTTTGATATTGATTATGGTACGGGATTCCATACACATGGATCTTTGATGTTGTTTATTGTTCGAGATGACATCCCCATAGATCTTTGATATTGTCTATTTTATGGGATGGATTGCCCACCGATCATTAAAATTGTTTTTTGGGAAGTGTTGAAATGACTATAGATAATTGATAATAGTAGAGGATGACATGCCTATAGACCCTTGATATTTTTATTCTATGTAATGACGTTTCCACGAGTCCTTGAATCCATTTAAGGTACATACAGATATTCTAATGGATTCTTGATATTGTTTTTAGTTTGGGTCGATATTCCCATATATATGTGAAATTTTTAATGATACAGGATGTTATGACCATGGAACATTGATATTTTTTATTTCTTTAGATTACATATCCATTAATATTATATTTTTTATGGTATGTTATGAATGTTACATGGGTCCTTGATACATTTTATTGTACAGGAAAACATTCCCATGAATGATTTATATTTTTTATCATTTTAAATGAAATTTACATGAATCCTTCATATTATTTATGGTATAGGATGAATTGACAATGGAACCTTGATATTTTTTAAGGTATGGGATGAGATTCCCATGAATTTATGATATTATTTATGGTACATGATGACAAGACCATGGATCCATTGTATTGATATGGTATAGAATTTTATACCCATTTAATGGTATTAATATGGTATGGGATGTTATAACCTCTTTCTCGACATTCTTATGTAATGGGATTTTATTTCTACTTATCTTTGATAAAGATTAAGGGACATGAAATTATTCCAAATGAATATTTGATATTGTGAATCGTTTATATTTGGTTCCAATAGAAAATATGATAACATAATATTATGTAAAGTTTAATGGAATTAAAATTATAAATTTAAACTTATAATATTATTTTGGTTAATGATTATGTTAAAAAATATCTGTTACATTTCATGGTTATAGATTATGGGAGTATGTTATTCCAATCCTTAGCATTACATTGTAGTATTTTTAGATTGTTACAAGTATATACTGAAGTAGGTTTAGGTCATTAACCAAATGGATAGTTTAACACTTGATGATGAATTTATTATTTATTTATTTTCATTATTTAATTTTATATCAATTGTAAATTCACTTATATTGAAATGATTTACTCAACGGACTGTTGGTGGTGGACTATTAATTTTTACTCAAAACCTTTAATCTGTACTATGGTGTACATGAAAATGTCATATTTGATATGAATCTATGGAGGATGGCCGTAGTACAAGATGATGAGCTACAAGATCCCAAAAGGTATTTTGATATTGGACCTATGAGAGATCAAGGATAATATAATAGGTCTGATTTCCTTTTTATTTTAGTATCATTGTCTATATTTTTATCATTGGTCTATTATAAAATAATTGTTTATATGTCTAATTTTATTTCCAGTATGATTTATATTCTTTTATTAAAAAATATTATTTATTTATAGTATTTATTCTTATGTAAATCTATTATTATATGATTTTTTTTATTTTTTAGTGTTTTTAAGTTATTGATCTTTTTTTATACAATTATACTATAGGGTATAGTATACCCACATGGTGTCACCATACCCTTGACACTAGTCGATAGAATCTAGCACATCTATATGTGAACATGAGGTCATATAACATTCCCAACTCAGTATTTTTTTGTTTGACTAGGTTGAGGATACTATAATGTTTTCTGAAATCCATTTTTTAATTTTTTTACTATTATGAAATGGTATATTGATATATAATTGGTTGGAATTTGAGATAAAATCCATATTTATTCTTAGATAGAAAATTAATGGGAGGAAGTCCTAGTGACCAAGGATTGGATAGTTTTTTCTTTATTAATAATTTTGGAACTTCAAGGAATATGGTTTGATTTATTTTTTATTGTTCACTCTTTTCTTAGGGAATAAAGAGAGAATGTTCTCATATATCATGTTTGATACACATAATTCCTAGAAAATTCAAATTCAAATATGTTATTTATAACCTAGTTATAATATGAGGTTATGTTGTTTACAGTTTCAAAAACTTGTTATGTAGTGTTTTTCTATATAAGTTTTCAGTGACACTCTACTTGAATGAATTTATGGTTATTTTTTATTTTATTAATAATATTTTATAACTAATTAGGTGAATCTTATGTGTTGTTTTTACTGTCTTTAGAGTTGATAGGTTAGGTTAAATAGTCCATGATTTTTATGGGAACCTTTCACTTGTGTGGATTGTATAAAGTAGAAGGATTTGATGACTGTTTTTGTTTTTCCTAAATTTTTATATCAGGGATTTTGATAGTGTTTTTCAAAATAATGTGTATGGAATTATAGTAATATGCCACTTTAGATCCTAAACTAAGTAGATGTATGGTTTTATGATAATTATTTATGATCCTTATAAGGGAGGGTTTGGATTGAATTCCCTGAAATGAAACACATTCATGGTTTAGTTTTCATTGAGTTTTAATTAATTATTGAAGAGAATAACATGATATTGATCTAGCTAGAAAATATCTTTCTATGGTGATGAATCTAAAAGGGGGTTGTACGAGAATGTGTATCTCCTGAGGAATGTTAAAGCCCCAGGATGGGGTCCAGGGAACCCAAGTTTCCTCGAGCTATTACTAATTAAATCTTAAAGGTTTCTTTGTGGAATATGAACCATGTTGGATATATCTTATATACTAGGTTGGGGGGTTTATTAATGACGATATATATGTAAGGATATTGGTGAGTCAGATATGCTAGAAGACTGACAAGATTCTTTACCTGTTTTTTATAGATGGAAGTTATTAAGTGAGGATAAAACAAGAGATATGGGTTATCCCAAGCATATGTTTTTATTAAAGATGAGAAGAATGGGTTAATTATTTGAGAAATATATATTACACGTGGGTAATTCATGATCATGTTCTATTATTGGATCAATGATATAATAGATAATTATGAATTAAAGAGATTATGTATTGATTTATTATAGTGTATCTAATATTCATTAGTGGAATAATCAATTTTTGATTAGTCATAAGGTAATAGGACTTTGATATTTGACCCATGATGTTTTCAGTTGTGTTTCATGGTGGGATAATAATAAGTATCTTTCCATCTTAGGTGTGATATTGAAAAGAGTATGGTAGTAGTGGTGCACCATTATGGGTATGATTTTATAACCATAAAGTTATATGGTGAAGTGAGAAAATACCTCTATGATATATGGATGGAATGTGTGATAGGTATGGAATAATATCATATTTTTGTTGTGATATTAGTGTCTTATCAAGCATGAACAACCTTTGATGTCATCTGAGATATGCTAATTAGATGTTTTTTGGGAAAATATCAGATTTTGATAAATTTTGTATAAGAGACATGTGACTTATAGGAGTAGGTCATGATGAAGATTGTTTAAGTATGATGGTTTTATGTGAATGTTCAGAGTTTATGGTTTTTGATGAGTTAGGACAAGAGTTTATTCCCTTGAGTGATGTATGGAGTAGTCCCCTAATAGGGTGTTTGTATTGTAACGAGGTCTATGGATCCTTATATTTCTTAAATACTTAGATCTAGGTAATAGGATTCATATGGTACTTGAGGAGTGAATTTTTATATTTTATATAGTATAATAAAATCCTTGTAAAGGTGTGATAATTCTTTATTTGATTGAGTTATCCATGTCATGTTTTTTTTGATATGCTTGTTCAAGTAGGGGATGCTATGAAATTTTTTATGTATGCATTGAACAATGAGTACTGATAGATCGAGGTATGATAACTCCAAGTGGTGGGATATTGATGATGAAATTCTCATTTAAATAATATATATTTATGATCTAGGTATTATTATCTTGTAGGAGTGATGATATTTGATGTGTTTATAAATGTGAAATGCAGTGGGATGGCCACTGGATTTTTAAATAAGTCGAGGGACTAAGTGGTTCGACATAGTTATTGAGGAGTATAGAGAGTGTTCCAACTATAATGAGTTGGACTCTAGGAATGTTTTGGAACAACTAATAGTATGATGTTGATTTTATAACATGTGGGTACAAAATTTTCATGATAGTGAATAAGGATGTTGATTTTTAGACATACCAGCAATGCTTGGAAGGATGAGTGATGGATCACCAAGAGGTAGGTAAAAGGTCACATGAATCATGATGATTTCATAAATCCTTGAGCAAGGTTTATGGTATGAGTCTATCATGTAATAATTATAGGGTCTTATGAGTATCACAATTCAGATGATTATAGAATACATGAAAGTTAGTGTTTTTAAATATAGGAAAATTAAAATCCTATAGTGGGGAGAAAACAATTAGGTTTGTGTAAAAACTTTTTTTTGGATGATTTTAAGTTGGCCTAGTTATGTATGATCAGTTTTAGAGAATTAGTTTTGGGTATCAGTTTGTGATTACCGCTGATTTTAGTTCATATAATAATAAACTGATGGGACTAATTGTTGGAAAAAGGTTGTTAAATATTGTCATTCATATAATATTATTATAATATAATCAATGAAGAAATTATTTATATTAAAATCATATTATTGGGAAAGATATTGTGACATATAGTGAGAAAAATCAAAAGATTATCAGGTTCAATACTAAGAAATCCTTAGTTTTTCATACACTGACAATGTTACCTATAAGAGTATGACATCATCTATGTTGGGTTTCATGTATTTTATAAAGATTGGGGATTTTTAATGGAGTTAGTCGTTTTTAGTGACTCTGTGTGTGGGATATCAAATATTTTAGAGGCAGATTATTTTATGGGTTATCCACTCATATCTTTCCTTCATGATTGTGTGTGATGAGTTAGAAATAGATAAATTCATATATTTCAAAGGTTGATAAAAATGTTTCATGTACTGGATTATGTGGAATCCAATTTTTTTAAAAACATTTGGGGCAGGGTATGTAGATGATATGACCATAACCAGTGGGATGGTGGAGTCAGAGAAAATATGAGTTTTAATGAATGTGAAACATTTTTTAATTTTTTTTGTGATAAGTAATTCCCATTAGTAGGAATTTTATAGATAATTAAAGAGAATTTTTGAGTTGGGTGTTTGGTTCGAGAGGACCCCAATTGAGTTTTTAAGCATTGTGTAAGTGAGGTGGAATTAAGTGGCTGCTATAACTAGATATCAAAACCCCAATGGTGACCCAAAAGATATCCATTGGATGAGAATATAATTTCAAAACACCCAATTATAATGTTGATGAGGGGTCAATAAAACCCCATTTATTACACTGATAGTTTGGTGGAGGCTACCATAGTATGGGAATCCCTTCATGTCCCTTAGTTTATGTTTGGTATTTTTTTTATTTTGAGGATTTTAATTAAAAACCTATTTTATTTCTAAAAATTAGTCATTCATGAGTGGGTTATGTTTTGAATAGTGAAGCCTATTCATGTTCTAATTTATATGATTGTAAGGAGTATTGCTAGAGGTTATATTTGACTTGATAAAACTATAAATAGTGAAAAATATTGTGGAATAAGTAGTTCTTGAAGTTCATGTTTAAGATATTGTGTGCAATTCATAATTTTTTTCAATTTATTTTGAAAATATTTTTGTTAAAGGAAAATTTTATGGATTCTATTGACGATACATTAAATTTACTCCTCATGTTTTTATATAGATAGGGATGGAACATGAGAGTTATTAGATTGAATATAAGAATGAATTTAATATTCAATGTATATAAGTGGTTGGATGATTATTTATACAAGATATTAAAATTTTCCAAGGTAAATATTGAGACCTATATATTTTTTGGAAGGTGGTGGAACTAGATAAGTTGTAGGTCTCTAATATAATGGTGGGGTGAGAAAACTTATATATGTTTTGTGGAATCACTTTTGATTATTGATATAATTATATTACTTTTTCAATGTGATTATAATGTTATAAATTTTGATTAATGATAAATAAAACATTATACTCCCATGGATGTAGGACTAACTTCCACAAAATTTAAATCCAAATTGTTCTTTTTTTCTTTTTTGTTTGACATGATTTTTTTGTGGGTTTTAATTTAGTGTGTATGTGGTTTGAATCAGTGTAGTGATTTAGGGCTTGATTGGATTAATAAGTTTTAGTACATTGTATTTGAGTAGATTCATTCAATAATAGGAAGTTGAAAAGATTTGTTCCTTATAGTGTATGTTCTGACCATAACTTATATTGATCTGGTGTCTTCATGTCACGACCCGACCCAACGAGGCTCGAGCCGCGACTCCCCAAGCCCACCTCCAATAGGCCAGGGTCTGGCGACCAGCACCGAGTAGGATATCACACACGTGGGAGGCATTAGCCTAAGGTACCTGTACACATGCACCCACATACACCTCCATGAAACAGTGCAGAGTTATATAAAACTGAAAAGAAAATGCATGCATAAATCTATCCCAAACCAGAGTACAACAAAAGTACAATAAGGGAAAAATAGGGCCCACTAAAAGAAAACTACCAAAGCGCATCCAACCTACACTGAAGAAGGGGAACAATGCCACAAACACCGCCAGAAAGCTCCCTCGGCACCGCACCAGCAAAATCCCCGGTTAGTCTCGCTCACTCAGCACCGCACGCTCTGGGTCCTCCTGGGAATCCGTCGAAAGGCTTGTGGTCTGCACAAGATAGAAACATGTGCGGGCAAAGCTCGTGCAGGGGTGAGTATAAACATACTCAGTAGGCACCCCAAAAACCCAAAACCAAAGAGAGAAACTGAAAGGCAGCAGTCCGCTCATCCCAGCCAGAGGGAATCCAGATGACAGATAAATTCCATCTCATGACCATCCTCGTCTAAACACAACTAGTCAGCTCAACTCAGGCGAATTCCCACACATACACCTTGAACAACCCAGATATACTCAGCTCACGCACCAATCCACAAGAGGTACTGACCTCATCGCCAACAAATGTCAACAACCAGAAGAGTACACCCCACAATCACTTCCATCCCAGATGACACTCATCCGAGAGATACACTCCATCGGGTTTCTCACAAACCTCTCAGATGCTCACCCGAGAGATCACGCTCGTCGGTTGGCATCACTGAGGATAACTCACTGAAACAACATAACTACCAACATCCTCGGATAGGGGAACCCCGCTAGGGTCTGCTAGGGGATACCAAAACCCACTCCAGTATACGTAGCTCACAGATAAGGGATCACTCCCAGGGTCCGCTGGGGGATACCACGACCCGATCTAGCATACGTAGTTCTCACAGATATGGGATCACACCCAGGATCCGCTGGGGGATACCACAACCCGATCTGGCGCTCGACAGAAGCACATCAATCAAATAGAGGATCGTCGCCCATATATAGGTGGTCACGGTGATACCGGAACCCTATCTGGTATAACTCGAGATGTAGGGGATCGAACCGACGATGCTGCAACCCTACCGAAACCACGCGCTAAGTAGGGGATCGTATAACCAACGATACCGCAACCCTACCAAAACCACGCGCTATGTAGGGGATCGTATAACCAATGATACCAAAACCCTACCGGAACCACGTGCTGTGTAGGGGATCGCATAACCAACGATACCACAAACCTACTATACACCTCATGTTGAGCAGGGGATCATATACCCGGCAATGCCACAACCCTACTGATCACGGCCCACCGCATAGGGGATCATAATCCTGATGATGCCACAAACCCTACGGGGTTAACCAGCTAGATAGGAGATCGCCGCCCGTGAATAAGCGGTCACATCGATACCAAGAACCCAGTCTAGGGAAAAGATTCTAGAGGATCCTGCTCCGGGCCCACCAGAGGTATGCCACAACTCTAACAGTTTAAACATCCCATCGAGAGGATCACAAAACTATACGAAGGTTGTGATGCCACTCGAACCCTCGTGGAAACGAACCAAGGGAGTAACCTCAACCAGTACTGGTCCAAAACGTCGCTAACCCGAGCGACTCGCAACAACACCACACTACACACATCCAAGGCGAAAACTGAGGCCACCATCGCGAGCTACGTGAAAAAACACGCAGGATAGGCCGCTTACTCGCCCGAAACGGAGCACCAGTGAAAAATGCACTATTCACTGTAGCTAGCTCATGTGAGGCCCACACAACGATCCTGAAACCCATCGAGCAGATCATACCACAATGATCCCCTCGGAAAAATAAGCGGAATCGACTACTCGTTCGTCCAAAATGGACACCCGGTGGAAAAGGTACTATTCACCAAAGTCGGCTCGGGTGGGGCCCACGCCTCGATTCCGAAACTCATCGAACAGATCACACCATTGTGATACTCTTGGAAAAAACACACAGGATCGACTAATCATCCGCCAAAATTGGGCTCCTGGTGCAAAAGCTTTGTTTCTCCGCAAACGCCAAAACCCGGCCTCAGGGGGCCTACACCCCGTTCTCAGTCCCAACACCCAAAAACCAACTCGAAAAGTCCTTCGTACCATCAGGGTCTCAATGCCACTGACGGAACGTCATTCGGACGCTCCAGGTAGAAGTTACAATGGCCCGAAGTCGTAAAATAATAAAATATTATTATTTTATATGACGTTTCTAACTCCCGTGCCACGATCCCAAACCTTCAAACCCTCGAACCCACACCGGAGGGTTTGCCTCGTCGTCAAGGTCGCGTCGCCGCAAACAGAACACAAATCAGACTCTCGGATTGCAAGATACGGGGGCTTAAAGACCCCCGTATAACAAAAAATGGTCAAACCGGCCTCGACCGGCCGGTCCGGCCGACCCGGACCGGCCGGCGGCTCTCCGCTTTGCGGCACCCGGCACCGCCGTGGGCCGCCGCACCGGCGAACCTTCTGAGGTCCGCCGGAGGCACCTCGGGGGTCCAAACGCAAATCCGGAAGCATCTGCGTGCCCCGGGACCCGATCTACCCATCTGCAGGTTCAAAACAGAGAAAAACACATAAATTTTGGATCCGGGATTGTCAAAACGTAAAATTCCTACCTGTTGGCGGATCACCGACGCTTTGGATGCAGAACGACGCTCGCAACGCCCTGGAGCCGGATCTGCAGATGAACGGTGCTGAAAACGGATGCCCGGTGCTCGATTTTGTGAAGAACGGAGGAGGTGGGGAGGGGTTCGTCCGGCGTTGCACTTGGAGGTGAGTGGGGAGGAGATAGGTTTTTTTCCCTTTTCTTTTTTTTATTTAAAAACCTTCAGCAACGCAACGTCCCCGACCTCGCGCCCGACGCAAACAAAGGTAAGGTCACCCCTAGGGTAAACACGTCGTTCTGAACGCAACAGTGGACTCCGATTTGCGATCCGAGACTCCGTTCAGAAGTTATTCAAGCCGACGCTCGTAAATGGAGTTTTTCAATTATTTACGGAAACGCCCCTGGTGGTGTTTCTCACCGCAGGCCCGCGCCCGCAAAGTTTACACCTCACCTAGGGTAAACGGAACGTTCCGGACGCAACCATTCCCTCAGATTCCTGTTCTGAGCTACCATTTAGGAGATATAACACCCCCGCCACGTGCATAGTATAAAAATACGTAATATTTTTATAAAATTTAATTTTGGGCACACCGGGCCTCGGAATCGCACGCCGTCTTCGCGCCTAGCTCTGTAATTCTTCGTAGAAATATTACAAAGTCTGAAAGGGCCAATAACCCGAGTCTCTACATCCTCCCCCCCCCCTTAGAACTTTTCATCCCCGAAAGTCCCTAAGCATAAGTAAAGCGACTGGAATCTCAACTGGGTCTCCCACGCCAGCGAGTTCACCAACCAAAACCCATGCCCGAACACATAAGTCAGAGGGACTCATCCACCACACCTCAATACTATCCGCTTTGGGTGGCACTGACTCGCCCGCATGGTTTTAATCACGTCACAAAAATGTGTCTCGGTGGGGGAAGGATCCCTCTTCCTCACGTATTCGAAGCATGTCGAACAACACCCACACATGGTCTTACCAACACCCTGAACAAAACTCGATCAAGCAATGGAATGTAAAGGGTACCGCTAAACAGTGTCTATCAAACTACTACAGAAAGTAGAAAAGACACAAGGCGTACCTCTATCCATCCGCGGTGCCTCTGGGTCAACAGCCTCCAAGGCATGCAGCTATCCTCGCCCTCGGCCACCATCTCCCTGAGCTTGGCATGGACCACCTGGGGGTGGGGGTGGTGGAAACCGGTACCACCTACCACCACATCCTACTGCACCCGCTCCGCCACCACGCCCGCCACCCTGCAGACCTCCTTGCTCGAGACGCTGCCTTTGCCAAGGAGGTCCATCGACCGACTCCCTCTCAATAGCACGACGAGTCAGAAAATCTCTAGCAAGATATCCCCGACCAACGCAAGCGTAACACCGCCTCTCCTGCGGCTGACCAAAACTGGCCTGCGAGCCCTGTGAGCCCTGAGCCTCAGATCCTTCATCCTAGGGTCGCCTCCTGAAATGGCACCCATGCCCAGTCCCCTGCATCTGTCGTCGGCTACCAGATACTGACGTCTCCACTCTCGCATTCCCAGCACTAACAGGGAGAAACTGCTCTTCCAGAAAGCTCTCCACCACCAAAGCTCTCTCCATCACTCCAGCATATATGGACATGCACAAGGAAACCACACCTGCTCGGATGTCCCTACATAACCCCTGCTCGAAGGTCCGAGACCTAAATAATGGGTCTCGAACCATATCAAGGGAGTAGCGCGACAGGTCTGTAAACCTCGCTGAGTACTCCGACACAGTCAAACCCTCCTTCCGAAGCTGCTGAAGCTCCTGAATCCGCACTGACCTCAGTGTCACCGGATAGAACTCCTCCCTAAAGAGCCGCTCAAACTCTGCCCACATGAGCGTATCCTCATCATGGGACTGCGTCACTAAACTCCACCATCACATGGCTGAACCATGCAGAAGGCTCGCCACTTGGACCAACATCTGATCAGGAGGTGTCCTCACTAGGCGGAAAACTCGGGTGACTGCCTCAAGCCAGTCATCAGCTGCCTGGGGGTCTGGATCACCCCAGAACCTCAGAGGTTGCTGCCTCTGGAACTCGTGCAGCACACTCTGCCTTTGCGCAACCTCATCCTACACTGCCGGCACAACCTGCTGCTCGACAGGTGGTGGCTCAACTAGCGGACCCCCTGGAGGTCCAGCCTCAGAACCTGCACCCTGGTCCACAGCCTCTGCACGGGGTGGATCATCACCAAAATCCTGATGCGGAACCCTCACTGGCTATCGTCGTGGAGGTATCCGGAAATACATTCAAGAAACACCATAGTGAAAATGAATATCTGGAGATGTGACTCAAGAAGGACAAGGAAAACCCAAAAACCCATTTCTATATGATGCATGTACCGTTATGTCCCTACGACCAGTGTACGAATTTCCCGAGTTGAAAGGCAGGTTATCAGAGTCCTGGTGTATGGATACGTCGGCCGCTGCACCAAAACTGGAGTCCCTGGCCTGAAAGCCGAACTCGAAACATCCTAACACTGCCGCTATGCAACCCAAACCAAACTCACAGCTAGCCCAACTATGCTCTGAGATCCCAAAGGTGGAACCTCCTTTGATACCAGTCTGTCACGACCCGACCCAACGAGGCTCAAGCCGTGACTCCCCAAGCCCGCCTCCAATAGGCCAGGGGATGGAGACCAGTGCCGAGTAGGCTATCACACACATGGGAGGAATTATCCTAGGGTACCTATAAACATGCACCCACATACACCTCCATGCAACAATGAAAATATATATAAAACTTAAAAGAAAATGCATGCATACATCTATCCCAAACCAGAGTACAGTAGAAGTAAAAAAAGGGAAAAACAGGGCCCACCAAAAGAAAACTACAAAAGCGCGTCCAACCTGCTCTGAAGAAGGGGAACACTGCCACAAAAACCGCCGGAAAGCTTACTCAGCACCGCACCGGAAAACACCCCGGTCAGTCTCGCTCACTCAACACCGCCCGCTCCGAGTCCTCCTGGGACTCCGACGAAATTCCTGTGGTCTGCACAAGACACAAACTTGTGTGGGCAAAGCCCGTTCAGGGGTGAGTATAAACATACTCAGTAGGCACCCCAAAAACCCAAAACCAAAGAGAGAAACTGAAAGGAAACAGTCCGCTCATCCCAGCCACAGGGAACCCAGAAGAGAGAGAAACTCCATCTCATGACCATCCTCGGATAAACACAACTAG
The DNA here is from genome assembly GCA_963277665.1 of Viscum album. Classification (NCBI taxonomy): domain Eukaryota; kingdom Viridiplantae; phylum Streptophyta; class Magnoliopsida; order Santalales; family Viscaceae; genus Viscum; species Viscum album. Next base: position 23,279,621 of record OY728160.1, on the reverse strand, counting down.
TCATCTCTTCTCAGATGTATGCCCACACATACACCATGAACAACCCAGATATACTCAGCTCACACACCAAGCCAGAAGAGGTACCGACCTCATCTCCAACAACTGTCCACAACCAGAAGAGTACACCCCATGATCACTGCCATCCCAGATGACACTCATCCGAGAGATACACTCCATCGGGTTTCTCACCAACCTCTCCGACGCTCACCTGAGAGATCACGCTCGTCGGTTGGCATCACTAAGGATAAGTCACCGAAACAACATAACTACCAAACTCCTCAGATAGGGGATCCCCGATTGGGTCCACTAGGGGATACCAAAACCCACTCCGGTATACGTAGCTCATAGATAAGGGATCACTCCCAGGGTCCGCTGGGGGATACCACGACCCAATCTGGCATACGTAGTTCTCACAGATAGGGGATCACACCCAGGATCCGCTGGGGGATACCACAACCCGATCTGGTGATCGACAGAAGCACATCACTCAGATAGATGATCGTTACCCATATAAAGGTGGTCACGACGATACTGAAACCCTATCTGGTATAACTCGCGATGTAGGGGATCGAACCGATGATGCCACAACCCTACCAAAACCACGGGCTAAGTAAGAGATCGTATAACCAACGATACCACAACCCTACCGAAACCACACGCTAAGTAGGGGATCATATAACCAACGATACCACAACCCTACCGGAACCACATGCTGTGTAGGGGATCGCATAACCAACGATACCGCAACCCTACTATACACCTCATGCTGAGCAGGGGATCGTATACCCGATGATTCCACAACCATACTGAGCACGGCCCACCGCGTAGGGGTTCATAATCCTGATGATTCCATAAACCCTACAGGGTTAACCAGCTAGATAGGAGATCACTGCCCGTGAATAAGCGGTCACAGTGATACCAAGAACCCGGTCTAGGTAAAAGATGCTAGTGGATCCCGCTCCGGGCCCACCAGAGGGATGCCACAACTCTAATAGTTTAAACATCCCATCGAGAGGATCACAAACCTATATGAAGGTTGTGATGCCACACAAACCCTCTTGGAAACGAACCAAGGGAGTAACCTCAACCACTACTGGTCCAAAACGTCGCTAACCCGAGTGACTCGCAACAACACCACACTGCGCAAATACAAGGCCAAAACCGAGGCCACCATCGCGAGGTACGCAGAAAAACACGCAGGATAGGCCACTTACTCGCCCGAAACGAAGCACCGGTGAAAAAGGTACTATTAACCATATCTAGCTCGTGCGGGGCCCACACAACAATCCCAAAACCCATCAAGAGGATCATACCACAACGATCCCCTCAGAAAAACAAGCGGAATCGACTACTAGTTCGTCTAAAACGGACACCCGGTGGAAAAGGTACTATTCACTGAAGCCGGATCGGGTGGGGCCCACACCTCAATTCCGAAACTCATCGAACGGATCACACCATTGCGATACTCTCGGAAAAAAACATAGGATCAACTAATCATCCTCCAAAATCGGACTCTTGGTGCAAAAACTGCGTTTCTCCGCAAACGCCAAAACCCGGACTCGTGGGGACCGCACCCTATTCTTAGTCCCAACACCTGGAAACCAACTCAAAAAGTTATTCATACCATCAGGGTCTCAACTCCACTGACGGCACGTCATTCGGACGCTCCGGGTAAAAGTTACAATGGCCTGAAGTCGTAAAATAATAAAATATTATTATTTTGTATGATGTTTCTAACTCCCGGGCCACGATCCCAAACCTTCAAACACTCGAACCCACACCGGAGGGTTCGTCTCGTCGTCAAGGTCGCATCGCCACAAACGACACGCGAATCTGACTCCCAGATAGCAAGATACGGGTGTTTAAAGACCCCTGTATAACAAAAAAAAAGGCCGGATCGGCCTCGACCAACCGGTCCGGCCGGCCAGGACCGGCCGCCACCGCTGGCCCGCCCTGGCCCGCGGCTCTCCGTCGCTTGGCGCCCGGCACCTCTGCGCTCCGGAGGCTAGGCTGGCATGCTGCCGCGTGCCCCCGTGGTCCGTCGCGCGCCGTCGCGGGCCGCCCCTGCCGGCGCCGCCGCGCCGGTGCCGCGCCTGCGAACCTTCCGAGGTCCGTCGGAGGCCCCTTGAGGGTCCAAACACAGATCCGAAAGCATCTGCGCCCCCCAGGATCTGATCTACCCATCTGCAGGTTCAAAACAGAGAAAAACGCAGAAATTTGGGATCCGTGATTTTCAAAATGTAAAACGCCTACCTGTTGGCGGATCGCCGACGCTTTGGATGCAGAACGGCGCTCGCGACGCCCTGAAGTAGGATCTGCCGACGAACGCCGCTGAAAACGGATGCCCGGAGCTCGATTTGGTGAAGAACGGAGGAGGTGGGGAGGGGTTCGTCCGGAGTTTCACTTGGAGGTGAGTGGGGAGGAGATAGGTTTTTTTTCCTTTTCTTTTTTTTTTTAATTTAAAAACCTCCAGCAACGCAATGCCCCCGACCTCGCGCCCGACGCGGACAAAGGTAAGCTCACCCCTAGGGTAAATGCGCAGTTCTAAATTCAACGAAGGAATTGTATTTGCGATCTGAGACTCCGTTTAGAAGTTATTCGAGCTGACGCTCGTAAATGGACTTTTCCACTTATTTACGGAAACACACCTGGTGGCATTTCTCACCGTAGGCCTGCGCCCGCAAAGTTTACACCTCGACTAGGGTAAACGGCACGTTCCGGACGCAACCATGCCATCAGATTACCGTTCTGAGCTAATGTTTAGGAGATATAACACCCTTGCCACGTTCATAGTATAAAAATACTTAATATTTTTATAAAATTTAATTTCGGGCACACCGAGCCTCGGAATCGCACGCCGTCTTCGCGCCTAGATCTGGAATTCTTCGTAGAAATATTCCAAAGTCTGACAGGGCCAAAAACCCAAGTCCCTACACTTCAATTCCCTTAATAAGTGGTATTAGATATTGGTTTCAAGATATCAACAACACACTCAAAAAATAGTCATAAGTAACCTTAAATATTATCTAGACATTATATTGATTTATTGAGAGTCATTGTATTAGAAGTCATTACATTAGAAAAAATGGTGTTGATAAACAAGTTTTATGGGTTATACTATGGCTTCATAAGGATGAAAAAAGTGGAATTTATGATTCAGAAGGATCTTAAGGTTCCATTAAAGGGGGTCAAACTAGAAACCATATATAAAGAGGAATGGAAAACAATGCACATAAAGGAGTTTTGGTCAATTTAGATGTCACTATCATGAAATATTTCTTTTAACATCTAGGAGAAGAATAAAAAAATGAATATAATCAATGATTATCCCTAAATATATAAAAATTGGGAAACATTGATCATGGTGTTTATAATATAGACATTATTAAACATGAGATTTTAGGAAGGTGAACCTATATATGATCATGTGATTGACTATGTAATGATATTGGAGTCATTTAGGATCAGTTAATGTTAATTTCACAGATGATATATGGGAATTGATATTGTTATCATCACCTTGTTAATGATGGGATGTGATGGTAAAAATTGTAATTAATTCTCATTAGAATAAAGACTTTGTATTTCAGGATGTTAGAAATATCATTCTAAATTAAGATCTCATATGGAGTGAAAACCCATAACCTACCATAAAATCATTGAATGTGGAAGGTATATGATGTTATCCTATTCTACGAATATGATATAAATCAAAAGATAATTATATAGAGAGGATTCAAAGTAAATCGAACCTAACCAGACCCATATATTAGAACAGTGGGATGAGTAGGTATCTCAAGAAGGAATATTATGATCATATAGAAAATTTCTGAATAACAACTTTGATATGTTCATGTTCAATTAATTCAATAACTAAAGGAATTGTTAGTTTATTACTGGGCATTAATGTTCCCTTAGAGTCATGGATCATTGACTTTGAGGATTTGTTTCACATAATGTATGAGAGGGGATGAATGGTAAATTATGTATCTAGAAGTTCTTTCAAGGTTCATTTGGTCAATAATCAGTCTCTTTAAGTCAGACAGAAGGGAGATGTTATGTTTTTGACGTCAAATTAAATTTATGATGACTTGAACGGATTTCGATACATAAAATATTTATGAAAGATCTTAATTTACATTAATTAGTTGGTTGAGGTAGGATATAGGGATAAATTAATAAATTGAGTGTGTAAAATTACTCACAGTTCCATAGTCATGGATAGAGGTGTAAAATAAAAGATATTATGTATGACCACAAGATCAAATGGATCAATAATTGATATAGAACCAACAATTTAATGTTAAAAAATGTGAAATTTTCTTTGGTGGAACCTCATTTAGAAGAACAAGTGACTTATAATGATAAAGGTCATATTAAATATTGATCACATGAACTTTAGAAGTTATGAACATTTTTAATTGAAAATAATAGAATGGTTTTATCCAAATTAAATGGAAGAAATACTAGATCTTAGAAGTTATATCCCATGTACAAAATTTTTTGGGTCTACCACCAGTTCATTATCACGTAATATAAATATACATTTTGACATTCATTGATTATTTAATAAGGAAAGTATGTGTTTAATTTCTTACAAAATCTATGGTTCCCAGAGTGTTTTTTTTCAATTGAAGGATATGGTGGAAAGGGAGACTATAAAAAGGATTAAAATATTAAGGTATACTAATGGGATTAATATAATAGAAAAAATATCTATAAAATTTTGATGAAAAAATGAATAAAGTAATAGGGTATTATTCCCAGAATACCAGATAATTTTTTGTCTAGGTAGATAAATCATAAAGTAATAAATAAGGTAATGATAATAAAACATCATTTCAATATAACCATGGATATTTGGGTGAAAGGGGTCCTTTTAAAAACATAACTTGTTAATAAGAGTACTTATAACTCAATGGGGTAGGAGATTCCAGGATAGATATGTTCTAAAAAACAAGAATATGTTACCCATATCAACAGTTTTATTAGTTTAGTCTATCTTAATATAAGTTCCAAGGGTTGAGACAAACATCAAGATGATTCCAAGACATGTTTCTCTACGTTTATATTGACTAAAACATTAGTTTTTGAATTTTTGATTTTGAAAAGTGATAAGTCATTTGATATAGAAATTTTTATTCAATAATAAGGTCTTATGGAAGGAATATAACATGGATAAAAATGAATTTAAGAGAAAATAATCAATTTAACCCATCCAAGTTGATCTAAATAAATATTTTAGCAGGACGAATGTTCAATAAACATTTGTATGAATGGTAATATGAGATTTTATAAGAATGAAATATATAAAAAAGAGATCAAGGATAGTGATGCTTGATTCAGAGTTATAGATGGTGAAGTTTTAGTTCTAGAAAGAAAGGATCAAATTTTTAAATTATAGAGATCTAATAGAGTCAGATGAGTAATTCAATGGTTGGATCTAACTTTCACTATATGATTTTAATGGTTTTATGATAAATCCAGGGAAAGAAATTCATTAATCAATTAAATATATTCCCTAGTATCTTAAAGGATCAGAATATATAACTATAATCTTAAAAGTGGTTGAATTATTACAGGGTTATGTAGAGGAAGGAAATGTGGGTGATTCAAACAATCAAAAGAGAACAATATTACATTTGTTGACCTTTAGAGGAATAGAAATTTTCCAAATTCGAAGGATAAAACATGGAATTACATTGTTCATAAAAATATTAATATATTGTATTTAAAAAAGAATGGAATGAAATAATATATCTGAGGTGTATACCAGAGGATCTTGAAAGAATTTTGAAAGGTGGATCTATGTTAGTCTAAGTGCAACCTATTTGGTTAAGAACCTATTGTTTCACTCATAGATGAACCAAATTTAAATTTAAATTATTTCATCTAGATGATGATGATATATAGAGTGGTATATTTATAGATGATAGAAAAATACAAAATATGTCTAACATGTATCATAAGTTTTTATTATATGAAAGTATGTGGGAACATTGTCCCATAATGGGAGGGTAATATGAGAGTGGTGGAGATACTTTTTATTCTACAAATTTTGGAAGACCTATTTGCATATGTGTCGGTGGTTTTCATGGTTTCTATGTAGTATTCATATGGGAAAGTTTTTGGAATGGTGAAACCTATAATTTTTTATTTATATGATCATAAGGAGAATCTATTAAATTTATCTTTGTTATAATCAGATAATCAGTAGTGGAAGACTTATTGGAGGCAATTTTTTTGAAAGATCATGTTTTAGATTTTGTAGGTATACATATAGTTTTCTAGATGATGTTTTATTGATTTTATATATAATATATACATTATGGATTATAATGATGATATATACAATTTATTTATCAAATTTCTTATTGAAAATGATATAACATAAGATTCATTATATGTAATGAAAGTGTAACTTATGGGGTCACTATATATTAGTAGGAATATGCAGATTTATGCAGGTGATTAGATGTTTCCAAGTAAATTTTTTGGTCCTACATATGTTTTGGAATTTTCTGATACTTATTTTATGGTTGGGCCCCACTATAATGGTTAAGTGGTGACACTTGTGCACAAGTTGTGATATCACTGGTGATTAGTGATCAAATTAGAAGACATGGAAAAATTGATAGTAATATTTTAAGGTTTTATTAATAAAACTGCATCAGTTTTCTCCATGATATTTTAGATTAAAAAATGAACCAACTAAATCCACAATGTTATTTTTTCATTATATTTCTATTGATTGTTTATTTGTCATTTTTTATTGAATAAGTGTTAATTTTAACCCAGTGATATGATTTATGGTGCCCTTTACTTCCTAATATATTGTACATTAAATTCAAGGATATCATTATAGTTTTAGTAAATTTAATGTTTTTCATGATGTGTATGTTCTAGTGGTATCTTTTAGAGATTTGTTGTTTAAAATGTTTCCCCACAGGGTGAGACATAATTTTTTTTCCTATTTTGATTCCCAATTTGACCGTTGGAATCATATCAGTTTTTGTTTATTATTTCACCAATTAAGGTTATTTTTTCATTTATTATTCCTCCTCCCTTATTATATTTCCTGTCATATTTTTCAATGGGTTGAATTTGGATATTTCATCATGATTCCATTAGATCATGGTTGAATCATGTAATTTAAATAATGATTTTTTTTCTAAAATGTGATAGGATTTCAATGGACGATGACCACCATTGTATACAAGCAATTTTGTTAAAGTAAAGACTATAATATTATTATTCTTGTAAACTCATCAAAATTTTATAAATTTATGGGAGGTTTATCTTCTGAAATTGGTAACATTTTAATGGTATATGGCCATATTTTTTTGTGATTATCTAATCCTAGTTGTTCAAGGTTTTTGAATCATTACTCTATTTAGTGAGATACTCTTTGTTTATTATATATTGTATATTTATTGTTTAATAGAGTAAATTAATTAGAGGGTGTTATAATTAATTATGGAACCTTTGGTTTGATTAAGGGGATCATGTATTATGATTATTATAGGCATGGGTTTGATAGATGGTGATGTTGGTATAGTTTAGGGGATAACTCTAAAATCAAGCTATGAGGTCTCTAAGTTTTCATATTTGTTTATATGAGTTTAATGTTGTATTTTATTGGTGGGTATTTTTAGGTTTGTGTCTACATCCATAATTAGAACTTTAATGTATTCCTTCATTCCTTGATAGAAAAATAAGGAATTTTTTGTCCTTGATCGGTACCCTAGGTATGATGTTTGTTTCTCATAGACACTAATAACCATGGTCGAAATGGAAAGTCATTTTAAAATTCAACTTGCAACCCTAGAATGAGTTTCCTTATTTATTTTAGGATTTCATAGCATATCTTGTTTTTATGAAATTTGAGTTAAATATCATTCCGATTTTTTAGTTATGTGTTATGTTACTTATGTGTTATCCAATATGATTTTGATATGTTATGATATTTCATTGATAGAACACTGATATTTGTTATGGAATGGGATGAAACTTCCCGGGATTCTTGATATTTTTTATAGTTTAGGATGAAATTACAATGGATTCTATATATTTTTTATGGTATGAGAGGACATACCAATAAATACTTGATATTTTTTATTGTATAAGATAAAATTCTCACGGATCATTGATATTTTTTATAGTATAAGATTACATGACCATAGATACATGATATTATTAATGTAATGATATGAAAGTACTCTAGATACTTGATATTGTTTTTGTTTTTGGATGAAAATCCCATGGATGTTTGATATTTTTTAAGATATAGGATGAAAAAACCATGGATCCTTGATGTTGTTTATTCAAAGAAACAAATGCACATTGATTCTTGATATTGTTTATAGAACTAAAGGACATTCTAGTGGTTCATTAATATTTTTATGGTATGATATGACATTGAATTCTATACATAATACTATTTATGATACTAGATGAAATTAACATAGATGATTGATATTGTTTATGGTTGGTCAATAAATTCTCATGGATCCTTAATATTTGATATGGTACAAGATAAAAATCACATGGATACTTGAAATTAATTAAGGTAATATGTTCACATGTATCACTTATATTTTTTATTTTATGTGTTTTATTTCCATTTACAAGGTATTGATATTTCTAGTACTCATATTTCAGCAATTCTTGGAGGAAGTCAGAAAATTTTCAAAGGAGAAGAAACTAGTTGGGGTCCTAACTCATTATTCATAAAATTCAATATGAATTTCACACACCTAAGAAATGTTTAATATATGATCATCCTTCCTTATAATCATACTAAGACACAAACCTATCACTTCTCACTCTCTCTTCATCTACCATTCCCTACGCATGCTTACACCTAGATCTATTTCCTATATATAGAACCCCATTCCTCTAATTTTAACATGGATTGAAGGAAAAATAATTGTCGAGGTAAGATAATCAAAATATATAATCCCAAATAGAGCTCGAGTGCAAGAAACCATTACAAGTTCCTCCAAGTTCCAGTTATGTGAGTTTTGAATCTAAGAAAATTGGAAAAGGATGGAAGTAGATGGTATTTTCTTCTATTAATGGGAAAAAATATTCAAATAAAACTAATTCGTAGTCACCACCGAGACTAGGGAGAAGAATACTCCTAAGAAATCATATTAAGAAAACAAAGTAACCACATCCACACACTCAAGTATCCTGAAGTGGAGTTGCACACCAGGCCCCCAAAGTGGTTAAAACTAACTCTATTAGGGGAATTCATCCCTAGATATTCATAATAAACTACAATAATCATCGAAGCAGTCTCTAAATCAAACTATATTCTCCTATAACTTGATAAAAAGGTGATATATTCACCCAATCATCTATAACAAGCAGCCATATTCACCTATTTCTCTATAAAATGTGCTATATTTACACATTCGCCCATAATAGGTCCCTATATTAACCCAATCCTTCATAATAGCATTCTATATTCACCAAATCCTCTAAAACAAGGCACCATATTCATCCTAGTTTCCATAATAAGGAACCTTATGTTCCTAGGCCTGCCCACACGGAACCATGATCTCTCATGCCTACCTACAAGGGAATTATATCAACCCAATTCTCCTTACATAGGTTTAATATTTGGATAAGACTACCTATTTGGGAGTTCTATTATCTCATGTATTTTAATTTTTCACCAATTAGCATTATCCTCATGATTGGGTGTCACCTTTTCCCCTGTTTTCTATATGGGTTATAATTCTCCCAGCTCTATCATTTAGCTTCCATATTCTCCCAAACCTCTTTTTTGGGCATCACCTTTTCATGTCAGAGTAGGGACAAATGGAAATAGGGGGGGGGGTGAACTTCCTTTTAAAAAATAAGAGTAAAGAATAATATTCATAAAGAATTAATAACTATTTTTGAAAGATTAAATAATTTTGAAATAAAATAAAAAACAATCCATTTAAAAGAACAATAATGTAATTATATATAAGATTATAAAACTAGAAGAAAAAACAGAAGAGAAATTAAAGAAATAAATAAGTAAGAATAATTAATGGATTAAAAAATAGATTAATTGAATGAATGAAATAGATAAATAAATAAAACTTTGGAAATTAAATAAGGAACACAATTTGGTATGGAATTTAAAAAAAAGCTTTAAAAGATACCTTACATCCACCACTCCAATTTCCCAAGAATTGAATGCATTATCCTCTTATATTTTATGTTATCTAAGAAACAGAAAATACCTTGATTTTAGGTTATAATAAGAAAATGTAATAAAATTGACCCCATATTTTTAATAGGTATATCTAGAAAGATCAAATATAATAGTCCCTTATCATTTAATAGTTATGAAAATTAATCTCAAGTCCCTAACATTAATGCTAGCGAGAAACCAAAATAGAAGAAAGAGGAAGAGGATAGATGATTTCATAAAAGTGATCATGTTTTATCTTATTATGGATTCATTCTAATGAATATAAAGAAATACTAGGTGATAATGAGAAAATGTAGATAGTGATAATATAATATAATTTTTACACATTCTTGATTTAAGGAGAGTGGATTTATAAATGATACCACTTTGAGAGATATTTTGTGATTATAGGACATCGGTGTTGGAAAATGTATGATAATATAAATTATAGAGGCCACTAAGGGATCTATTTATAGCCTCTAAATCATTTGGGAATGTTTCATAATTTTACGAGTATCATGAATCCATTGAAGACTAGATTCAATGAATTTTTACCATCATAAATACTTATCTAGGAGGCTCAACCAGGACTCCATATATCACTCAGTAGCATCCATATGGTATTTGGTGATGCTACTGGAATTCCACTTTTTTATGCTACCACTGAGTAGTCAGTTATCCTCCACCATTTAGCCAATATTCAACTGCAACTCAAGGAGGCTACTGCCTCCACCACTGGTTGGAAGATGTGTCTTCTGTAAAATAGAAGGTACATACTCATATCACCATCTATATGGTTCTACCTATTGTTTTCCATAAAAATTCAAGAAACTTTTAGCTTGCTTCTAGTCTTTTTAACGGACCAAGAAATTAACTCTATGACTTGAATAATTCTAATAAGATCTAAATAAATGGTTTTCAAGGTTCATAGAAGAATATAATAATATTTCCTTAAGGATTGATACAAAAAATTTATAATAAAACATTTAAAATTTTAAATATTGTTTTTGGTCATTAAAATGAAATAAAGTGAGAATAGAAAAAACATTCACATTGGTTTTCAATATGGTCATGCATTTTTCTAGATTACTCATATGGGCTCCATATTCTTCCAAATCACTCATCAAGGTGCCACCTCTTCCCATGTAACCTACCTGGGTTCCCATCCACTAAAAAATCCTCTAAAACCTCCTAAAATATCTTAATGGGTAATTAATGCTATATTTCTCTCCTCCAATCATGTATTCACTAGATAATGGGTCCTTTCTGGGAATTCCTGCCTAAATAATAGGACCCTTAGGTTTTTAAAAATAATATATTCCCTTTATAACAAGGTTTAATATCATTATGTTACTGATAAAACCTTACATAGTTCAATATGTTCATCATAAGTACCCCATATCAACCATCCTTCCAACTTCAAGCATTGACATGGCTTCTTTGGTCCACTGAATGAGCCATAGATGCATATATGGGCCTCTGATCTAGAATACTTTCCAATCCAACCTCACTAGGACATATACTATATGTGTATAATCATCCGTTATCATCTATTTATCAACATTCATGAGTTATAAATGTATATATGGGCCTCATACCAGGTGTAATCCCAAACCATTCCCTCTCCTCTTTAGTTACCAATGAACATGATAAATCAGAATGGGATGGTCATGTGTAATTACCACACCAACCACTCATGGTAAACATTTACCTATTATTAATAACCATATGAAATTATCTATCATATAATATAGTTTATTCCCCATGGTGTTAAACTGATTAGAAAAATTCATAGGTGAATGAACATAAAGGGATATTCATTTTTTCATGTTCACATAACCTTTAAAGGCAATACATTAGTCTTTTTCACATAACCTTAAAATGTATAATGAGTCCCATTAACCAGAACCAAACTATGTGTGTCCTAATTCCCTTCATATTGACACATATTAATCCCTTTTCATGTGCCCAATACCACTTACACAACATACACCACTAACTTACCTAATGTTAAATTCTAGAGTTCTCAGTTTCGAGGCATTAAATTATAGTATAACTATCCAACAAGAGATTGATGGAGAACCAAAGATACCTATAGATGTTCACATTTATGTATTGTAATAGTTGATCACCTTATATAGTTAACAAGTATAACTAATATGAATAATTTCATAAATATGTATTATCTATAAAACAAAGTCTCATAATAAACAATAAGACCCCTTAAGGGATGAGAAAACCTATTTTACTCTCAACCAACATATATCCAAAAGTGTCACTAGAATCTCCCAATAAGCATATACCTTTGGAAATGAGTTCCACACTAACTCAAAATATAAGGGTAAAGGGGAATATTTGAAACAAAATGGTGAACCCAATGAAAATATTTTACCTACAGAATAGATCAATTGACTATAAATTTTCTTGTGATGATGCATTAATAGTATTATTATTTTTCTTATCTTTTAAGATCCCCGACACATCTAAATAGAATGGTCAAATCCACTATGTCACATCAATATCTCTAAAAATAATAGTGGAAACTATGTTTAAATTCATTCTACAATACATTATTAGAAAATACCATTGATATATTCCTTTCCTACCATGAAGGTTGTGTCCTAGATAGACATATATTTGTTAACACCAATCCGATGCCTCCAGAACTAGTAAGTGAATCCCCATATACAATAGTTCCACCTAAATAGCTCCATCCCAACTTAGTGGGTAACTCCTAAAAAGCTAAAAATAATGAGTCATAATGAAGAATGTATCCCCTGTGGACACATACAACCCTTTTACGTTCTTGTATATGTAATGTAGAAACATAAACCTCCCTTACCTCAGAGAGATGGAGAAATAATCTTATAGAATCCTTATTAATATTTATGAGTTTCCTAGGTGGACTACTATTAGCCTATATCATCTATAATTTCATATATCCTTGTCCAATCTTTAATATACTATGGATGAAACTTTAGATATTTCTACCATGGTTCTTCAAACTGGATAACCTATAAGGAGGTTTCACTAGGAATAATGGAATACTGATGCTAATGAATAAGATCATATCCTTGTATCCACTGATACCCATGAAGACCAATAATATATTATGAAAGAATATTAGGAATATAATCATATCTATATTCCCACTTATATTAGAGAATCTTGTCATCATATTCTAATTGTATATCAAGAAAAGGATCATATCTCCATTCCACTTATACCCATGAATCATGTCATCATATTCCAATAGAAGCTTACAGGGAGGATTATATGGTTGTTGTTATTTAGATTAATGAATCTAATTGACATATTCTGATATTACCTAAAGAGAAGTAGGATATTTCTTTTTACACCCATGAAGCATGCATATCCCAATAAAAATTGAGAAGAATCATCATATTACTTCTCACACCTATGATTCCCTTTGAAATGTTCCAAAAATAATGGAGGTGCAGAATCATATTCTTACCTACACCCCTGAATTCCAAAGAAATATTTTGATAGAAACCAAAGGGCATTATCATATAACAATTGATATTTATGAATTTTATTAGCATATCTCTATGATAACTAAGGATCTTCCCAGGAGGTCTTCTACTAATTAATGTTGCTACCCACACTGTGTAACCCCACATATAATAATGTTTACAACCCCAGTCACCTAGTCTAGAAAATTGATAAGAAGTTTTCTCCATGTCCTATCTGTAATCTAGAATTAAGTTCACATCTATATTCCCATCGAAATCCATGAATCCTTTCATAATATTACAATAATGGATCAAGGATCTACCAACTCAGCATAAACAGACGATAGAGACAATAGTCACATAATTATGTTGGAATTATATATAATTATCCTATGGATGAAGTTGGGATAAATTCTAGTGGCCCATAATATACACATGAACAACATTAGTAAAGATTACCAGTAACACTAATATCAGTTTTGTAGTAGTTCAGACAAAGACATAGTACTGTAACAGAATGTGATTGGAATCACAAAAATGCCACTATAGATCCACAGATATCCAACCACTAGTTACTATAAAACTTTGGAATTATTATACCGATTGTAACTTTTGAAATGTGGGTTAATATTTCACCACATTTTTTATGAACTCATTTAGGCTAGTGTTTCTTGATACTCTGAAATCACCCTATAATATTTCCCGCAACATTAATGAAATTATTCCTCATCTCTATGGATATTGGGATTATTCTCAAACCACATAAAAATATATATATCTATTATATTATTCTTATTCATTTATTTTCTCTATTTTACTCTTTTTTAAGTATCAATGTTAATTAAAACTCATAATGTTTACACAAAAAATGTTATCTGATTCCGATTTTGGAAGACCATGTTTAGTTTTTCTTGAAATAACTGATGGATATAGAAGAAGTAAATGTGAAGATTGATTAATTTAATGGAACTAAAACAAGTTAATGGATTATTTAGATTTAATATTTTCTTTATTTGAAAAATATTCACTTGTCTATTATGGGTGAAAACCCAATAGATATAGAGAATATGGTGTGTGAGATACTTGATCGATATTTTCTGAGAGTTATTCACCTTAGATTGGACAAAAACGTGAAATTAAACATCATAGGGGAGAATAAGATGGTTGGGTTTAGGAAATATCCTAAAAATATGCATGATAATATTTATGTATCTAACTAAGTGTACTTAATATAACGAATGTTATATCTAAATATGATTTATGGGAAGATTTTTTTGATAATGTCAATGAATTCAACACCATCACAAGTTAGTTTTAATAGGTGTGAATTGCACTAGATGATGAGTTATTTTCATTGGTTTTAATGTCTTCATTACTTAAAAAATGGGAATCTATTGTACCATCAATGAAAATTTATTTTAGAAGTAAAAAGGTGAATATGAATGATGTGTGAGACGTGATCCTTATTAAATATATTCATAGAAGGAAATCAAGTTGATTCCATCGATCTGTTTTGAAATCAGAAGGAAGAGGTAAATACATTCAATGAGATAATCCTTGAGGATGTTTAAAATCAATAGTAAAGAGATGGGGAATGAAAAAGGGTCATACCTGCTATATTATTAGGAATAATAAACACAACAAGAATGATTATAGTGAATAATGAAAGGCACATGTGACCAATACAACAAAAAATAATAGATTAAGGAAATGATGAAGTGTTATTTGTGAGATGGATAACCATATGGGGTCATAAATTTTAGAATTTTGGTGTCTTTCCATTCCTCTTTATATAAGGGTTTCTATAACAATTATGTTTATGGAAATTTTATAAATTTAGGTCTTACTGATGGTGCAACATTGTATATTGTGGGAATGGGATATAAAAGATTAAAACTAACCATAGGATCTTTTTCTTTATATAAAATATGAGGTATATGTATGGATTGAGAAGGAATTTTATTTATATATGGTTTCGTGAAAATAAAATATTTATTACTATATTTAATTGTGGTGCATGTAAAATTTCCAAGGGATCTATAGTCATAGTGCATAGAGTAAGCAATGGAATCCTATAAAATATGATAGAATATTTCATAGAAAAAATTTAAATAATAATTTATATTGGGGATTCAAAACTATGGAACTATAGGTCCAGATACGTGAGTGAGAATGGGATTTGGGTTCTAAAAATAGTAGGACTTCTATGAGAGCGGATGTTATTGGATGTTTTCTTATGCGAAGAATATATATTTAAAATGTAGAACAATGTCTCTTTTTTGAAATAATTTTTAACACCTAAGGAAGGAAGCTGGACTTAGTGTATATTGATGTTTGGGGGCTTTCACTAGTAATTCTCTTAGAGGTTCACAATATTATGTGAAATTTTTAATGAATCAACAAGGAAGGTATGCGTTCACTTTCTTAAAAAATTGTTTTATTTGTAATTATTGGAAAGTAGTATACTTTTGTAGAGAATTAATCATGATAAAATATAAAATTATTGAGGTCTAAAATGGAGGATAATATTACTATTAAGGGTTTATAGAATTATATTCTAATAAAGTAATTCACTCAGAGAAGACTCTTCAAGGTACCCAACAATAAAATTGTTTGGTTCAAATGATGAATAAGACATTGAATGCATGTTATTGGAGTATGAGGCTACAATCAGTGTTACCTAAGAAATTTTGGGTAGATAAAATAAATATGGTTAAAAATCTCATCAATAGGAGTCCATCTAGATTAATCAATGAAAATTTTAATTCATTATAAAAATTAAAATTTATATTTTTCTGATTAGAAGTAGATATCATAATGTAAGGTAAAACCATTGGGAAGGTAGGTGAGATGATCTAAAGGGTTATTTTTTATCTTAAGACACTAAATAAAGAGAATGAAAATTATGATTTATTTGATTAAAAGTTTGTAATAAATGATGATGTGAAATAGAATGTTAATTTATTAAGAATTAAATGTGGTTAAAGGGAAGATATATGTGAAAAATATCATCAATATAAAATTTATTGAAGTAAATTAATGAAAAATTACATTAAAGGAAATAATTTCAATTCAACACACAACTAAATTTTTAGAAGTGTTATAAACTCCTTCACAAATTAAAACAACTCCCATGAAATTTCACATTATTCCTCAAGATATGTAATAAAAAAAATAATGAGTTAAAGTCGAGGAGGAAGAAATTAAGTACATGAAATTACTGACAGGATTCAAGAATTAGATCCTCCCCAATCAATGAATCACATTGTATGTTTTTATAGATGGAAAATATATACAGAATACGTTGAGAAAAAATAGAATAAAAATGGAACTAGAGAAGAAATATGATATCTTGAGTCAAATTTAGACTCCCTTTTCTTCAAATCCAACTCTATCCCATCTAATAAATTTATTACTCCTTCTTCTATAGAAAAGGTCCTAAAATCCCTTAATAGTCTCTCTCAATCCCCAGATGTGATCATAAAAAATTGTCATCCCTAAATTAATTCATGTATTCCCCCATTTTATTTTCATCTTCACACCAACTTAATTATTCTAAGTTGACATGTGAGTCATCATGACCAGTCCTTTTTTTCTCTATAATTCATTAACATAACATGTCATATTAATAAAGCTATATAACTAATTATTCCACTAGTAGAAGCATTAAATTCTCCAAAAATCATCCTATAAGATTTTTACAACATAAAGAAAAAAAATCCTTGTGTCAACTACTACTCTTACCAGATCAAACCTAAGTATATGGTGCATTAATCTTGGGTTATATTTTTTCTAAATGGTTCAATTTGTTGACTTCAAAAAACAATGAATATTTTCTAAAATATAAAAACTCAATCCTCATATTTCTTCTTATTCTTTATTTGATTTCAATCTTCATGGATGAATCCTGATCGAGTTATTCTTCCAGAATCAAGCTTAGCCTCTATACACTGACATTATATTTAAAGCCATTCTTGAATTAACATATCCCCTTATATCTACATTGATTGAGGATTTAAAGGCCCATCCATATTTGATCAATCTTTTAAATAAACCCTTAAAAATGAAGAAAACAAATCTATCCAATAAAAAATTCATAGCCTAGGGAATACTTTACTACAATCAGAAACAACCTTGTTAACATCCTACACTATGTCTAGCTCAATTCAAAATTAACCAAATCTTTTAAAAAAAATTTATGAATATTTTACAATAAAAAACAAACAACATAGATAAACTTCCAACATTTTGGAGAAGTTTACTAATCATCAATAGCAATGAAAAAACCTCATTCCAACTGACATAGTTCATCTCGGATCATGATTAACCAGTCACAAGTTATGATGAAGAGTTCACTTAAAATGGGGTTATTCATCTTCAGGAGCTTCATCTATAGACTACTATGATAGGTATTTTATGTGGGTAATTTATCAATATTGTGACAACCTCTTCATTGAATACTTTATTCAACATATTCAAACTCCAAACTCGAATTTGTCTTTATACTTAGCTTTGATGGGGGCTTCAACTCATGAATTATATATATTTATCACTTGAGATCCTTATTCCATCACAATGAGTTTAGTTATCAATCATGAAATGTTAATATCATGTATTTATCAGGAGATCTTACTCAAAATGAGTTTAAATCAGGAGGCATCATGCTTTCCATGTCCTCAGATCAAATTTCTCATTCTTCCCAATCATGGTTTCATTTGGTTCAAATCATTGGATTTTATGTTTTATATAAATCCATAAAAAATCACCTAGGATAATTTTTCATATTTGAATTCATATTTTGAAGTCACCTGATGTGAAATATCCTATGAATAAGGGACAAAATTAACTTATGAACACTTTAGAATTATCTTATATGGATGAATTTATCATACATATTGGTCAATATTATATTACACTGACTGAAATATCATACAAAGAAGGACCACCATATATTCTTTTCTGTGCATATACTAAAAAATAAATTAATATAAACAATTGAGGAATTTAAAAAGGCGATAAAAAAATAAAAAATATTATAATCATGATGATTAAAATTTCAAAATAAAAAAGTCAATAAAATGAAATAAAATAAAATAAAATATAAAACAATAATAATTTAAATATTAAAAAAACAAATAAATAATACAGTAAAAAATTTTAAAAAACAAGTTTAAATTTAAAATTTACAGATATTAATTTTCAACAAAAAATAGTCATACCATTATAATTAATTAATTTACTAAATAATTAATCATTAAACACTCAATTTTACCAATAAAAATTATGTGTAAAAATGTATGAAATAAATGCCACATCAAATTCTCTGACACTTAAATATCTATTTTCCTCAAGTAATTACATAGTAAATTTTAGTGGAATAAAATAAATCTAAAGAGTGAAAACCTAGAATCCCATGAAGAATTAGTTTTCAAATGAATTTTCTCGATGGAATATTTCAAGTTGAAAAAGTTATTTCCAGATTAAAATTGAATGGTTTCAGTGGAATGTTGGTTTCCAATTTCACATAAATGGATGAAATTGGAAAATTTTAAAGGACATAAACACATATAAATTTCCATAAAAATTTAAGTTCCAAACTTCTCCTTACCTCTAGATGAAATGATACATGATATTTAACAAATATTAAATAGACACAATCGAATGGATGATAGAGAATAATAATTAAAAATAGTGAATAATTAACCCATAAATAAAAAAAATTATAAAGAGTATATGAATCAACTTTTATTAGGATTTTCTTTGGATTTCCCATTTAGATACATATCTTATGAGTTTAATTTAAGATAAAAAGGTCAAATATAATGATCGTTATATAACATTAATCCAAAGTTTTACAAAAAAATATATTCTGAGGAAAAAATGATGTACTAAATTAAATCTATGGGGCAATATAAATATACCTCTTCAAAGTGGAATCAGAACATTCAATATTACTAAAAATTTTGACCAACTAAATGTGAAAATAAATTCTTAAAAACTACTCATTTTGAATTTTTTTATTAAATGAAATATTTTTTTGCATATTTAAGAACCCTCCCTCACACAGAAAATACAACATTTTCCCAAATGATAAATCAAAATGTGAAAAAAATTAATCGTTTGAGTTAAAATTAGATTGTCAATAAGAAAAAGTTTAAAATAATATTTTATGGGTCAGATAAATGATTAGGAATTATTCTCCCACAATATCTATGTAATTAAAAAATAAAAAATTTGAATACACATGGTTTTTATTATAATAGAAAGAATTATTTTCAAATCAGATAAATAATGTTGTATAATGACTCACTACTTCCATAACAAGCAATATTTTGAGTCTAGAATCATTTTTTATGATGTTAAATGAGGTTTCAATATGTATTTAAAATGATTTTTTCCAAGAAATATTTATAAAATCTTGGCACCCTAGAATTTCAAGTGTACTCACAAAATAAATTTCAAGCAAAAAACAATTCCAACCACACCTAATTATCAAAACAAATTAGTAAGAAAATTCTTAGGAGGCATGAAATGATTTCAAAAGTTAATATTCAAAAAAATTTAATAATAAAAAGTCCCTAAAATATGTTTCATTTTTTCATAAAACTCAACCTAGAGATCACAATCCATTATAAATTCACTCACTACATGATCTCTCCATGAAAGAACCTTCAATAGTATAAAAATCACCATAATAATAAAAAGTTCACTATATAAAAGATGATACTATGAAAAATTGAGAATAGGTTGCAGTGTATGTTTTACGCTATTGATGAAATAATTTGGTGATATAGAACAAAATTATAATAAAATCACGTATGAGTGTTTTTTATTTGAAATAAAAGAAAAAAATAAAAAAAACTTTTATTTAATCATGGGTTTCCTCCAATGTAGTACTACCTTTATAGTCATCAGATTAACTCTCCTAGAAACTAACTATAGTCCCTAAGAGGTTGTGGTTTCCTAAGTAAGAACCACAAAATGATATTTTCCCACTTGTTTCTAATTAATAAATGAATGTTTTGGATTTAAATACTTCTATAAATATATTTAAAATTATTATCTCGTTAATAATACACTTGGAAACATCCCTTGATAGGAAATGATAGCTTAACCAAATATTCCACTAGAGAAGAGAAAAAAAACACATGTTCTCTAATTTAGTCATTTAAAAAAATTTAAGATCAGGTGATAAAATTAGGACTCCCTCAATATCATACATGAAACTTGTAAGATCATCAACATAATAGTCACCCTTGGAAGTAGTGTTACCCACTAGTAAAATTAAATCAAATTGTCAATGTTTTGAATTTTTCATTAAGGGAAAATAGTGTAATTGGTTCTCCTAGATGTGAGACATTATCCTCACAACACTACCAAGCTTCAAAACTCCAAAATGATTAAAAAATGGTAATATGGGGATGTGTTTTGCTAAAAATATCAAGAAGATGTTTTATAAGACTATCATGTGCTATTTTTGAATTAAAAATAAAAAATGATTTATTTTAAAAACTACTCACGACCTCATAATGACATTCAACACCCAACTGAGTATAAGAAGACATTAAAAAATATGGATGGAGGATTTATTATTCATCCATAAACTTATATTTCACCACATTATAATTCTATTTTAAAATTTACTTACAATAAAGAAAAAACTAATCAACTACTAATTTTAAAAAATTATTTTTTCTTAGAAAATATAATGTGTTATCAACTATTTCTTGAATTTTAATTTCCAAAAATTCATTTTCTATGTTTAAATCAACAAAGAGTTTAATTTTAGTGGTAAATTTTCTCTTTTTATCTCAAAGTGGAATAGTTTCAATAAATTTCATGTTCACACAATTTTCACCTAATTTAAAAATTATTTCTATTTTATTTAATGGAACATAAAATGGATAATTAATAAAATAAAATGAAATATAAATTACAACATTCAATTTTTCTTCAAGGTCAATTCCATAACTTTTTCATTGATAATAAATTTAAACATTATATGGGTTCACATTTTCGAAATAGGGATCGATTTTTTAATAATAGTTTCAAAAATCATAGAGCATAAACCTCAAATTTAATGCTCTCAACCCCAAAATACCCAACATTAAACTCCATTTAATTTTCAAAAAGATTATTAAAATAGATTGAAGTATTTTTAATTTTAAAATATTCTTCTTTATACTTATACTAAATTTGGGAAATAAAGTACTCATAGCTCCTAAAATTGGGAAACTATTAAAAACTAGAAACCATGAAAATAATGTGATAGTATTTTTTTCAAGTTCGTTTATTTATTTCTCAAATTTTTGTAACTCAAATACCATTATGTTATTCAGATTTTCATCAGGGTATTCTATTGATTCAGAGAGTTGGTGAAGTTAAAATTTGGTTCTTATCATATTCAGAATCTTTCAAATCATTGGTTTTTTCATAGTTTCACGCTCAATCTCATCCTAAATAAAATTTTCATATTTTTAATGTTATTTTGTTTATAAAAATATTCATGTTGTTCTTAATTATTTTATATTTTATGATAATTCCCCTTTTTCATTTTTCAATTTTCAAATTCTTTCTTATTATTCACTCTCGTAAAATTTGAAAAAAAACATAAGAATTAATTATTTTAATTTAGATAAATCTTTAGGCTTTAATTCATTATATCTTTTAGTACGTTCCAATTGAGAAGGTAGTTTTTTTACAGATTATAGATTTGATTCCAAGTATTTTTCTGAAGAAAGACATAATAAAAACAATATACTTCATTTAGTTAATACCCATATCAAAATAAATCTATTTTTAACATCATAAAAAAGAAAATAATTAAAATGATTAATAACACATAAGAGGATCGGAAGGTTTACACATTCCAGAACAAATAAGTGACCACCAATTATAGTTTTTTAATGAATTAATGAAATAATAATTTTTTTATAATTTTTTATTAATTTTCAATCTATTATTATTGTTATTATTATTCTATACTCTAGACACTCATTCCAATACTTCCCAGAATTGATGAAAAAATTTTGACCGACACGTTCATTGACATATAATCAAAATTAAAATTTATATTTTCCTCCTAACTACTATATAGTGAAATGTAGATTCAATCCACAGAGAATACTGGTGATATGATTTGAATAGTAATTTAATGTCACAAACTATTGAAAATAAGATAAATAAGATGATTTATTAGGTGAACAATGCGAATAAAATGATGATGTGAAATTCAGTGTTAATATTGTTAAGAAAAAAACTATGTTAAAGAGTAGAGATATTAAAAGAGTATTAATAAGAGAAAATATTGTGATGTTACTAAATGATAAATGATTTTTAAGAAAACGATTTCAATTTAAAAAGATACTGAATTGTTAAAAGTGTTTTAATCTCCCTAAAGTATTATAGAAACTTCCCTAAAATAACACATTCTTCCTCCAGAAACGTAATAAAAAATAATTAGTTGTAGTTGAGAAGGAATGAATCTAGTATATCAAATTATTTATAGGCCTCAAAAACCAAATATACATGAATTAATTAAGAACATTTTTTTTGTTTTTATAGATGGAAAATGAAAGAACATGAAATTGAAAGACAATAGAAGAAAAAGTAAAGGTGATAAGAAATTCATCACTTAAGTTAAGGTCTGTATCTTTACACTTGAGATCTGACTCTCTCCCAACCTATGAGGCTCCAACTTTTTCTCCTAAAGTAAATTACATACTCTCCTCTAGAGGTATCTTTCAGTGATCATATGTGATTGTTGAAAATGGTTATCCCCAAATGAATTTGTGTTTTTGCCTTTTATTTTCATCTACACACCGACTTAATTATACTATGTTTACAGGTAAATTTTCACCACTAATCCTTATTCTATTTATCCTGAAGTCACTACCCATGTCACATAAATAAAAATCAATAAATAATTATTCTATTATAAGGGGAATTGAATTATATAGAAATTATCCAATAATATTTTTCTTATACAAAGCACAAAGTCCCTGTGTCAACCTTTACTCTTCACAGCTCAAAAAAAGGCCTCAGTTACTCTGATATGGGGTTATCTACTTCCATCAAGACTGATTTGGTGACTTTTGGATATAATGAGTCAGGGATAATCTTTAAAAACTCCAGCACGGTAGGTCATATTATCTCTCAGTGGATTTCAATATTCATGGGTGAATCTTGATCGAGATTGTCTTCCTAAATTGATCTTATCCTCCTCATACTGACATTATGTTGAGAAACTATCCTACATTAACATATTTCCTCATAACTATAATTATGGACGATATCAAGGTCTTCCATCTTCAACTAGTCCCAAAAATCAACCCCAAAACACTAGAAAACATATTTCATGAATGCTAAATTCACAACCACGATCCGACTTTAGTCCAATTGGAAACCACCTCATTGGTGTCCTCTACTGCGACTGACTTAATTGGGAACTGTGAAAATCATCTTCAACTAGATATGAATCTCTCACAATAAACAAAAACCCAACCCAATCAACTTCCAACCTCCACAAAAATACAAATGACACTCAATAGTGATGAAAAAACATCTGTATTACTCACACATTTGATCTCTAATAATGCTTCATCAATCAAAATATTGGATGAATCATTCACCTAAAATGAGGTTATTAATCTCCAAGAACATCATTCAGTGTAAATAGTGATAGGGTTTAGATTAGGTTACATTATTTCCATCTACCCAACCTCTTTATCAAATGCCTTATTTGACCAATTCCAACTCCAAACCCAGATTCATCGTCATCTTTCTCTTTAGCAGCTAAATTGGCTCATGCAGTTAAAAAACTTATGTATTAGAGATATTCATTCTTCTACAACAATCTTGGTTGTTAGTATTGAATCATCAAACTTTATTGTTCTTAATTAGATCAAACTTGACATTTGTTCAACTCAGGAGGCATTAGGTTTTCTCTGTCCTAAAATTCGATTTATCATTTTTCCTATTCCCAATTTCAGTCGACTATGATTAATGGATTTTAACTTCTATAAAAAGACACAAATAGAAATGATGCAGGATATTTTTTCCTATGTGAAATAATCTTAAAAATTTACCTGGTGAAAAATATTGTAAGAAGAAGGGAAAACTTCTATTTCATGCACTTTATAATTACCTTATAGGTATGAATTAATCTTATTTTTATTTTAGAATTATCTTACACTAACTAAATATCTAACAATGAAGGATTTTTGAAAATTTATTTTTTACAGATCCTCTTCCAAATAATAAATATGAAATATTGAGGAATTTAAAAATAAAACAATAAAAAACAAAAATATATATATAAACAGTACACAAAAAAGTTTAAAAATAAAAAAATAAATTAAATAAAATAATTAAAATAAAATCTAAAATATTAATAATTTAAATATGTTGGGAATAAATACCTCAAGGAATCATCGAAGAATTTTTTTGGGTTAGTTGTGTTTGTTGACATAGTCGGCCTTGATGTATTATTTGTTCACAAGAATAACCTTGAAAAAAGAATGAACGATCTAGAGGTGGTACAAAAAGAGCAGATACAAGGTGGTGCCATTTTATAGTGCATGCAAAAATTTTGGGCCTGGAAATCAGGAAATGGAGAGATGTGTTTTTGGAAAAAGAAGGTGCACAAAATAGAGGAATGAAATTTTTTGAGCAAGAGTTTTTTTTGAGATCAGAAGATCGAAAATTGTCAAAGGAATGAGGTGTGCAAAAAATTGGAGCTTTGTGCGAAATACAATGTTTCACGGAAGATGTGTTTTTTGCGCATGAAGAGGATGACATGCTCAAGCAGGGTTTTTGGGAAAGGGTCAAGATTTCCTATAAATATGTGGTGATCCCTCTCATTCTATAGATCTCATGACTTAGAAAAGATTCAAAATTTAGTTCACATAAAAAGTACGAAAAGGGAGTTGTGCGAAAAGTTTGGTATTACATGTAAAAAATGGTATTGTGCATAAAAATGGGTGTTGCGTGTTAAAGTTGACATTGTGCATAAAATGAATCTTGTAAAGAATTTTTGAATTTGCGCGAAAACTACAGTTGGGATTATGCACAAAAAGAGATATTTTGTGTACAAGGCATGGGAATTAAGTTCTAGGTGCAGTAAGGGCTGTACGTAAAATTTTGGATTGCCCAGTATACTCAGTGAAAAGTGAGATTCATCTGTGGGTGAATGTTGGACGTCAAAAGATCATCTATAAATATTTAAGGATTTATAATTCATTAAATCTAAGAGACCTACATGTTTATAAACTGTGAGTGGATCGTCTAAAAAATAAGTTAGCACACTTCAGTTGAGAGAGCAGTGAGCTTTCATATTGTGATTGCTTGTAAACCAGAAGGGACAGTGAGTTCGCTTTGAATGTTGTAAATAGTAGTGCGCTTATAGTGAATTTGGTACATTGACACATTGCTGGTGTATACTCCTTGGACGTAGCCCAGTGATGGTGAACTAAGTAAAAATTTTTGTGTCCTCTGCATGATTTAATTTCTGCTTATACTTTACTATAGTAAAGAGAGAGAAGAGAGTTTTCCTTAACAGCGAAACAAGATCAATAGGGCGAGTTGTTTTAATCTGTTATACCTTGATTCACCCCCCTCTCAGGGTATCTAACATAGTGGACATAACAAAATATTAATAAAAAAATTAAATGTAATAATCAAAATATTTACAATAAAAACAAACAATTACATATAAAATTTAAATATTTTAATATTTTAACAAAAAATATCATGAAAATATAATTATCAAATTCAAGACATAATTAATCATTAAACACACAATTTATAAAATAAAAATGGTATGAAAAGTGCATGAAATAAAGGCCACATGAAGTATCAATGAAAGAATGTATACCATAGGAGAACTAGACATGAAATTTGGTAAGACTCCCTCATTTAAAATTAATTTGTTGTTTGAAATATGTACATATAGGTTTTTATGCAAGAGATAAGCTTGATTCAAAGTCCAAAGAATGTTTTTTTGTTGGATATGATGATGATGATTTTAGTTATCATTTATGGATGATAAGAACAAGATGATCATCAAGATCCATGAAATGATATTTACTGATGGATTAAAATATGACAATCATCATTTAGTTGAAAATAATGGTGTGAATAAAGTATTTATGTGTCTGGATAAAGTAGATCATGATGGTGTACCTTAACATGTGACAATGGAACCACTACAGCATATTCCTCACATGGAGTTGAGAAGATCAAAATGGCTGATAAGGCCTATGTAGAGGTATTTATTATTCTTATACTATTTTTGTTGAGTAATGGTGGAGATCTAGAATATTGTGAAGGGGAAAGATAGTTAAATGAGTCTATAAAGTGGGAGTTGGCTATTAAGAATGATATTTTTTTATTGAATGATAACAATACATGAAAGTTGAATCCTTTACCACAAGGAAAGAAAGTATTATAAAAATATGGGTTTATCGGGCCTTGGAAAAACATGATTATAAGAGGAGGTACATTGAATGGATGGGGGGTGAAAGGATTTCAATAGAAGGAAGGTGTGGACTTCGCTGAAAGTTTTTCAACTATAGTGAAGCTTACCAATATCTGAGTGGTTCATCATATTGTTACATTAGAGGAATTGCATCTTTATAATCCTTTTGTAAAGAACAATTACCTTCATGGAGATATCGAGGAGGATATACATACTTTATCTAGAGGGATATATTGATTCTAGAAAGTAATACTTGATATGAAAACTCCATAAGAGATTATATGTGTTAAATCAGGCACCCTTTTAATGGAACAATATGTTTTATACATTTAATAGAAAAAACGAAGACAAATGTTGTGGAATGGATTAATGCTACTATTTTAAATATTTGTGTGATGGATATATTATATTACTTCTATATATGGTTTAAATTATCATTATAGGATAATGTATGCAGAGGATAAGTGAGCTGAAATGGTAGATAACTAAGGAGTCCAAGATAATATATCCTATAGAATCTGGTAAGATTTTTGGGATGAAGATCAAGAGATACCGTGATGCTAGAACCTTGATATTATCAAATTATGACTACATTGGAATGGTTTGATAAGATTTAGTATATTGGAAGAAAATAAAGTTTTTATTGAAATTGAAAGATAATTCAAATTATCAAGGGATAAAGAACTAAAAAATATAAAGATGTTGAGTACATGGAAAAGGTTATACACACATTAGATGTTGGATGATTCCTATATTTAATGGTCTTTAACCGACCTAATATTTCTCATCCAGTCAGAGTTATGAGATAGAACATGGTTAACCTTGGAAAGATTCAATGGGAAATTATTAAATTGATATTGAGTTATTTGAAGGGAAGTAAGGAAGTATCTTTGTAATATGGGAATGGAAATTCATTATAGGGGTATGTTCATACTACTCCTAGAGGTGAAGTTGATAATTTTTCTAGTACCAAAAGTTATGTGTTTACCTATATAGTAAGTATAGTGAGATAGATATCTCAATTATAGAAGGTGGAGGCACTATAGAGGAAGAGTACATTGTTATAATTGAAACCAAGAATGTGATAGTTTGGATAAAGAACTTCATGGGGGATATGTACAAAAAGTGGGAGAAACATGTGTTTAAATGTGACATTCAGAGTGTTATACATATTGTAATGAACTAAGTGTTTATTACCTAGATGAATCATATTTAGTTAAGTTACCATTTTATCATATGCATAATACAATATGGTTTTCTAACATTGGAAAAGATTTATGGAACTAATAACCCTATAAAAATGTTATTTAACGTGATGGCGATTGAGAAGTCAAGGCACTATTATGCCTCTATTGGTATTTATTGATGAATAAACTATAAGAGGAAAAATATGGGAGAACACTATGGGGGAGTGTATGAAAAAAGTAGAAAGTATTTCATAAATCATTATATTGATATTAAAGCTTTGATAAGAGTATCCCATTGGTATGTGAAGAAGTGGAAGAGCTCAGATTAATTTAGTTATCTTATTTTAATCCATGGAAGGATGTTAGTTTTTTGGATCAGGATCCAGGTGGGAGATTGTTTTAATGGTGTGGCCCAACCCTTTTGGTGAATTTGGACTAATTATAGAAGAGCTAATAGGCGAAACCGATAGTAGTATTATAGTAGTGTGGAATTCAATATGGTACTATAGTATAATGTTATTGGAGACATCAATTGGTCACTGTATCCTTATGGAATTACATCCACTAGTTAATATAACACTTTGGACTGAATTTTCAAACTAGAACTATAAAAACATGGGTTATTGTTGCATCACATTTCTTTCTAAACTCATTTGAGCTAGGGTCTCTTGATACTATGAATTCCCCTTGTAATATTTCTCTAGAAATTAGTTGAATGATTATACCACTCTATAGACATAGGTATTATTACCAAACTGCATAAATATATATGTTTATGATATTCTTACTCTTATTTTATTTTTATTCATTATACTTTTCTTCTAGTATCAACTATTATTATAGCTCCTTATGTTTATGCAACAAGTTCCTCACCACATAAAAAATATATATTAGTTTTAAAGTCCCTCCTCACAAAACAAAATCCATGTAGGTCCTCTCAAGAGTGATTGTCATGAAACCCGCCCCATGAAACTAAATATGTCAGTATTGGAGGTCATACTTATGGTAGAAAACAATAGGTCATCACCAATCATGGTCTTCCCCATGAAAAAAATGAAACTATATAAACCTTAAGGTATTTTAGAGAGCACCTATCATAGAGGTACTCTCATAAACATTGGATATATTAGATATAAAGATCCCCCCACAACACAATATCAAACAAGATATTCACTGAAACTCTACTAGATGTGTTTTTCAAAGGGTGGGGTGAGTGTAGATCATAGAATTTCACTCCAATTATTTCCTAATAAGTTTTATCATGTAAATTAACTCACAACATCATTACTTTTGGAAAATATTGGTTCTAAGGTCAACATATAGAAGGTTGTCCATCCAAAAAATATTTATATACCTAAATCATATAAATGACATACTCAATAAGAGTAATCTATTAATAAGATCCTATATTAGGATACCAAGAAGTCGTAGAATGGATAAGACTATAACCACCAAGGAACCCTCAATGGATACCATTCATTGATATAAAATTCACAACATCAAACTCATTTTAGGATGGAGTCCTAAAGAGCCATGAATGTTTTGATAACAACTTACTTAGATTCATTATAGGTGAAACCCCATACCATAGATCTAGGAAAATTTTCACTACCATATTTCCATCCAAGATCATGAAATCTATAGTGGGGAGGTCCATGATTATGTAAAACTAGAGTCCAATCCATCCCATAGGCATGATGTCATTTTTATCCCACCCTCCTCTAAGGAATTAAAAATTATCTAGATTGGGATCCACCTTAATGAAATATTCCAAATGGTTTCTCAGGATTTTTGAATCATATCCTTCATTAGAATTTCATTTAGTGAAGGATCTTTCAGACTCTATAATGATCACCCACTTTAAAATTATTTTTGTGGGAGAAATAAGGATAGAAAGAGAAACCCCACAAGGTATGTAAGTCTAGATGACCATCTAAGATAAAAATAGTAGGGATGATTATAATCTATCAATTTATAGATACTATAATGATTTAAGTTTCCACTAAAAATTTGATTTTTATGAGGGTATGATATTCATTTCATGTTTCTATTTGGTGAATGTTTTTTGTTTCCATCACATATAAGGTACATAGAATGATGTTGACATAGAAAAATGTGATAAGTAATAATATGTTCAAAACAAGGTTTATAATGAAATATATGAAGGTGAAATTATACCAAAAAATATAGAAAACTAAAAATATGGTATCTCCTCTAAATATTCACCTTCCTCCCACTTAGTGGGATTAAACCAAAGATAATGGTCCATGATTTACATATCCTACCTAATAATTGAAAAATATGATCCTCTCTCGATTGAGAATAGTGTCTCCTAATATGAAGTAGATATTAATAAGCTAAGGTAAATCAATGTTTATTTTCATTGTGGAATTAAACCTAATTAGTGAAAATAACAAGATTATGCCAATAACATTCCTTTAAAAACCCCCCTTTAACAAGAAAGAATTTCTCAAGTAATGAGGTCATAGTCCAATTATCTAGCAAAACTGGGGCCCATAAAAATGGTCAATGTAACCTTGATATCCAAGGAATATCATGAATTCCCATTATTACGACATCAATTTCCATTATATCATGTGAGATGACATAGGCTGGATCGTTTTAGGTATTGATATAAGGATCAATGAGATGATCATACCAGGATCTTCCCATTTCCTCAGTTCTGGCACCGACATAGGTGATAGTACCACCTGAACTCATTAAATCTATTGAGTACATTTACTCTAAAATGGATTTAGTATTGGGGTGACATTGACTGATACAACTAGATAAAAAACTATATCTGTAATGTGTGGTCTTGACTACTATACTGCCTAAATATGGAAAACCGCATTCTTGATATTTAATGGCATGTGGAATTTTGAGAATTTCCTTAAAAAAATTTCATCATAATGTGTCCCTATGATTAGAATTACATATAAATAAGAGGCAGTGAAGCTCAATTGTTTCATGTAGACCTCGGAAGAAATGACATTTTTCTAGTATAAATATTTTCCATCTTGGTTTTTCACCATATGAGAAGATCTATAATGATAATTACTTTACTAGTTTAACTATAATCAGGGAAGAAATTGATTATTTACCTCCTTAATTACATGTAGTGTGAAAATGAGAGAGTTTTAGACTCCATTTTAGGGGGGGTTTGAGATATTACTTGAATATGTATCTTCTGCAAGATGAATTATTGGATATATGCATTGAAAATATCAGGGATGAGTTACAAACAAAAAATATTACCTTGAAATACCACAATGGGATTTATGGGTTTAAATGTATATCAAAATGGATGGAGGTTTATTATAGATTCTCTATAGTTAAATATTGTTCAATTACCTTAGTAAAAACAAAAACATCTAGTATATTAGAGACCACGATCATCATTCATATGCCAATTCCAATACCAGCTCCAACCCATAATCCCATTCAATATTATGCAGTGATTCGTCCTAAATAATATAGGTAGTATAAATCCCCCCATGAAAATGTGTAGTATGACAACAAATAATTAAACCATAAAGTTTATAAGAATTAAAATTATTCCTTTTGAAAAAATAGATTCAGAAATTCACTATCACTGAATTGAATCATAACCTAGTTTAAATTCCATAAGTTAGGATTCCCAATGAGGTTGTCCTAATTGATCACCCCTATTATTTACCCATCCATTAAATTCTATGGAATAAAAAACAAGATTGATTAATCTTCAAGGATATAATTTATAATATAGTTGACTCAGGGTAGGTTATGTTGTATAAGTACTCGGTGAAAGTGACTTATATGTTCATTACTCCACTAGATGGAGGAGGAGTGGAAATAATTTATTGAAATTTAATAACTAATTGACAAGAAAATTAGTAATTTAAGAAAATGAAATACTCATGTTGTTGCTTAATCAACTAACAATACCTCCAGATCCACATGTAGTACGTAGGGTGATATCATCATCATCACATCTTTCCAATAATCACCGCAATCATTTCCTATGAAATAATGTAAAATAGGAGGAGGCCTTTTGGGTACTAAAACCAGTCTATATCCCCTCATACATCATACCCTCATCATTAAGAGTATTGGAATTTCCATACTAAATGGAACCCTTATATGATGAAGGGCTATAATATGAATCTATCAATGTCATCCACCGGATGAACCCATTTAATGATGAAGGATAGGACCCCTATGAGCCTAAATTTCTAGCTAGTAATCATGTTTGAGGTCATAGATATAACAAAAGATGAGAGAAAAATAAACCTCGATTGTTTTGTCTTATTACTATTAAGATATATATACAGATGAGACCCAAATAACAACACTAAAATGAGTTCAATAGAAACACTAATATGATCTTAAGTCCTCTAAGTCTCATTTAGACTTGATTATCCTAGAAGAATGACCAATAAATATGAAATTTTTCAAGTCCACATAAAAACATGGGAAGGAAAAATCATCCTAACTAGTTACTAATGAATATTTCCTCCAGTTTTGTTCAAGGGAAAGAGTCACTAGTATAGTCAACTTCAACCCATGTGACTTAATCTGAGGATGAAACTCATTATAGGAAACATATCCCCTAGTACAAATGTATGACTTCTCAATGCATCTTTCCATTATCATATCACAAATTTCAATATTTTATTTCTTTTATCATTCCAAAAAGATCTTGGAAGGCCTTATTGATTCTATTTAAATCCCTAAAGTATTTGAGACTGATGTCCCCATAAATTAGACATATTAAATAGATACAAGATCTACTAAATTCCACATAGTCATTTCATTCATAGAAAAATACTAGGAAACAACCATAAATGGTCACATGAATTCCTTGTACATATCTCTAAATTTTTATGATACGAATATTAATTGAAACTTGGTTGATAATGGTTTTGGGATCAATCTCATCCTGATAAAAACCATAAAACATCTAGGCCATTATGAGGATGACTTGTAGCTATCTAACCTAATGATTTCAAGGTGTAAAGGAGTTAGAAAAATCCTGTTAAGATAATCTTGTTTAGGAATAAATTGAAAGTCCTCATTTATAACTCCTAATTCAGGTTAGTTATCTAGGACATAACTTTTAATATCATATTAGTAAGGTTCTACCCCATATGCATGTGTAAGTTCCCTCATCATGTAATAAATTCCTAAAATATTTTGTTAATAGGAATTTTTGGGTACTATATGGTAATACATCCCATTTTGAGTATTGGGAATCTAAATATATAGACACATGATATTAAAAAAGGTAGGGTAAGAAATTTATGGTAGATAATTCGTTTGAGTTTGCTCTGCCTATAGTTTATAAACCACTCCAATCAGTCCATGGAGAAAAAATCGATGAAGACCATGTGTTTCCCATCAGCTGAATTGTTTTGAAAACTACAGATTTGGGAGTCCATTGGGTTACATGGGTTATAATAGTCAATGAAACTGGCCCTCTGATAAATTGGATCTCATTTTATGTCCAAAAGGATGCTTCAGTAAACAACCACCATCGATGGAGGTAATGATCACTGAATAATCCATGTGAATAAATCATTCCCCAAAACATATTTATGAGATTAAATGACTTTATTATATTTAGATAAAATATTCAAGGCACCTCAATTATTTGGATAGTAATATAAATATAATACCATAGAGTTTAGGGATAATTTCTTAAATTATCATGATATAGACAATGTCAGATGAACCCAACCATTTAGAAAAAGTGTGAAATTCCTGTTGAATAAATAGTTCCCCCACATCATCTTCAAGATCCCAACCAACAGATCCATCCTATACTCCTAAAATAGTATAATGGAAGGAACATAAAATCAAATATTCTCCTTATATATTCATGGAAATAATATTTTCTAATATTTATGAAATTAGAAAAGTTAAAATAGGTATAAAAATTATTTTTGTCCTATAATAATTAGTTCCACAATTAATCATAAAGAACAAGAGAACTATATATATTTTCAAAGTAGTAATTATATAAATTTTAATATAAATACATGTAAATTCATAATTTGATTCTCCAGGTGGATAACCATTATTAGGGATTAGTATATTATAAAACCCCTAAAAAATTGAGACTTGAAAAGATGAAATGTTACTACCCATGTCAATAAGGTAAACATTTATATTTGGGATCCTACCAGATTATAACTCTATAGTTAAGAATGTTTGGATTGAATTAGTGTTAGGATGGGTGATCTCTTGGAAATATTCCCATGGTGTTTGTCGGTTAATAAAAATCACATTTAATGAACAAGTATTTGCCTTTCTAAAAAATCATTAGGATGATAGGTTACCACAATGATTAATAACAAGTGGTGTGTTAGGAAGGAAACCAAGGTATTACAAGAGACTGATGGGGTTAGATGAAAAGGTTCATGGCCCAGGGAAATTAAGTAATTAAAATTTATTGTTAGAGAAATTTTATTTTATTATTATTTGAGAAATAAATACATGTGATAAGATGTGGTCAGAACTTGTTATGGGACAAATGTATGGGATTACCTAACCCACATATGAGGGAAAGGCTATGTTACCGTATATGGGATTATTTTTTGGTCTTTAATTTTACCTTTGAGATACTTAAACTAATGTAATATAGTTTATTTTTGTATTTAGAATTCATGAGATCTTTAAATATTAGAATATATTAGAAAGAGGACATATGTTCAAGCATCATACAAGGCATGTAGGATTCAGAAGTCATTCACATGATGTTTTTGATTGGTTATACGACTATAATACTTGGGTTGATTATTTAAATTGTTTTCACTAACTTATATAATGTTTTTCCAATATAGTATGATCGTGGTATTTTATTTAATATATTATTTATATATATTATTACTCATTTAATGTTATATAGTATTGGTTAAATAAAATTCAAAATTAAACTTATAAAGAGTGTCTCTCTGAAATTTATAATTTAAATTTTGTGTAACCAAGACTTAATTTTGGAACTCATCTTTAAATAAAAGGAATTTAAATTATTTTTTTCCAATATGTATTTGATATTGACAACGAGTTTGAGTATATGGGGATAGAAAGAGTTCTTGAGTTATAAGGAACTTTTGATATGGGGCATAATTAATAGTGGGGAACTATGCTTATTGTCACTTTCCCTAAACTGTGAAATTAATTAATCTTATGGTAATGTTATATGATGTGTGTATTTAAAATTTTAGAAAAATTTCTCTATGATGGCCTCTAAAATACTGATTGGAGGACATTAATTATCATGAACCACTAGTGGTTCAAACAGTTCCTCCAATAACACTAGGTTAATAAATGGATGTTTAACTATGAGAGATATTATTGTGAGATTTATAGTCGACAGAGATAGATTATCAGAAATCTATGATTTTTATGTATAATCTAACATGAGATTTTTAGATTTAGAATCCTTTGTTATTTATTAGTGAGGGGGTGTCCCTTGCTAACTAATTTATAGATATATTCTTTTCAGATGATCTTTCAATATATTAATATGTCCTAAAAAATGATGTTGAATCCAACTACTTATATGTACCAAGTTCTATTAAAATGTGATTGGGATATCTGATTCTCGGAAGATCAACTTGTGGGTTTTTCCAAGAAAGACTTCCATAAAAATTTATTTGATCATTTCATACCTTAGGCCTTGAGTCCATAGAGGGATATGTAGTTTATGAAACTCAATTAAATAGGTAAATCAATGATGGATTATATTGATCATTTTATGGATCTAAAATATTTCTCCTGGACACTTATAGAGGATGAGATGGCTTAGGGTGATACATTTAGAGGATGACTTAAGGAATGAGTTTGAAGTTTAGGTAAATGTATGTTACCTTTAATCTTTAAAATATGTTTTGATTCAAGTGATTTTTATGGAGTGAAACTTGAGGTAAGTTAGAGGTTTTTGGTATGTAGCTTCTTATGAGGGGACCAATAGTGGGTATTCAGACCACAAGATGCAACATTTTGATAGTGCACACCAGGGTGATGGTGGAAAGGGTAACTGAAGTAGTTGTTTATTTATTACTACTTAGGGAGGTAGTTCCCTGAATTGAAATTAGTATGGAAATACTGACTATATTTGACCTCATTGAGTTCAGTTTATAACATTGTGCATATCATGTGGGAAGATAGTACACATATAAAGTTTATATAGGAGTGCTTAATGGTTCCCTAATATCTAAATATCTTGGAAGGTATAATGTCCTGGAGTGAAACTAACTACATCATAACTAGTGGTAAGTTGGATCTCAACCAATCATTTAGGCCTAGATGGTGGTCATGGTGCCCAGAGGAAAGTGATGTAGTGCCAATAGATGAGTGCTTTATAGGCTACCCACATGGGAGGCCAAGACCAAGGCATAATCCAATTGCATTATGTTCAACCCTATATTATAGAATAGGGTAATGTGGAATATATAGTTTGATACACAATCTTAGTATATTGTACTTTATCATAGAAATTATTTGACACATGAGCATATCACTCTTTCATATCAGCTCAATTCACGAATGGTTTGGGACTATCCATTAAGTACTTATATGGAGTGATATAAATCATCCTACCTTTAGGGGTGTAACCAGAGGGAATTGTATTGTGCAGAAAATTAAATGGAGATTTGGGGTATAAAATTTCTTTTCTAGGACTTGGAGGCTAAGGGATTCGTATGATTAAGTGAACCTCCTTGGGATTATCTAGATATATTCACTAAAAAGGTAGATGGATCGTTATGTCTATGCATGGACTATCGAAATCTAAACCATGTGACATTAAAAATATAGTATCCACATCTGTATATTGATGAACTATTTTATCTTCATAGTGAAGCATGGGTATTTTATAATAATTATTTGAGATTGAATTATCCCCATTAGAGGGTGAGACCTCCAGGTATACATTAAACAACCTTTAGGAACATGAATGGTTTGTATGAGAATTTGGTGATTCCATTTGGTCTAAAGAATGAAGTAAGAGTATTCATGGATAAGATAAATTAGGATTTTCATCCATATATAGACTCTTTTCTGGTCATTTTCATTGATGATATTATCATGTAATCTAATTTATAGGAGGACCACATGTGACATATAAAGATTATATTTTCACTCTTTAGGAGCATTGGATATATACCAAGCTCTCAAAACATTACTTTTGTATCGAACTGGTAATCTTCTTAGGGAATATTATTCTTGCGGTCGGAGAATCAGTAGAATCTAAGAAGGTCACAAAAGTGGTTTCATGGAAGATTCCTAAGATATTTTTTAATATGTTAATATTTTAAGGTTTGTATGGTTATTACTAAAGGATTATATGGGACTTCTCTTACTTGTTAGTGCTGATGATAGGCTTGGCCATGAAAGGGGTGAATTTCATTTGGTATGACATTTGTGAGAGTTCATTTTAGGATATTAAGGGTAAATCAATTGTAATGACGATCCCAGACTTTCCCAAGCCTAGTATGGTGTGTACCTTGTTTGTAATGCATCTAGGGTTTGGTTGATACCATTCCTGGTGAAATATGATCATGTGGTTTCTTATGGATCTAGGAAGTTGAGGTCCCATGAGCATAAATATCATACCCATGATATGGATTTAGCTATAGTTATACATTAATTATGGTTTTTTCATAATTACATATTGCATGATAGTTCTATGGTGTATACTAACTACAAGATCCTGAATTATATTTTATCACATTGGGAATTGAACTATCCATAATGAATATGGGTCTAGTATTTATATTTTTTTGATTTCAAGATGGTATACACCAAATAAATATTTTTATATAGCTGTATAGGTTCTATGCCAGAAAACACAAACTCATGTATTTCAAAATTCTACCAACATGTGGAAAATGAGGATCCTATTTTTGATACATATAGAGAAATTATTAAGTATTAGGGTGTAATATTCATTATATATTTATCTATCACATCTTCAATCCTTATTAGAATAAAGAGTATTAAATTTTCATATTCATATTTTTTGGTTATGAGAGACTGCATATATGGTGGGTATCCACCACTAGATTTGTCTCTTAATGCCAAAGATATTATTCATGTTTGAGGTCGTCTTGTGGTTCCCAAAATCATATATGAGGAACTGATAAGGAACTCACATTCCACAAAATGGGTGGTATTCCCATGCTCATTTAAGATTTATCATGAAATACATAGACACTAATGGTATCTACAAATATAGAAAGGCATCACAAGATTTGTCCCATGAAGCTCAATATATTAATAGGTGAATGTTTAACACCATTAACCAACTAGTCTTCTACACCCACTTCTCATTCCTGAGTGGAAGTGGGATTATCTAACCATATATTTTATGAAAATTTTACCAATTTCACCCCATGGTATACATATAGTATGGGTGATCATGGATTTTCTAACCAAATTGGCCTGTTTTATACCTATTTGAGAGACTTTTTTGTTGATAAGTGGGGTAAGTTTTATGATCAAGAGAGAGTTTGCCTACAAAATAATCCCATTATATTTTTTTATATAGGGGAACCCACACTATATTTCATTTATAGTAGGGATTATATAAGGCACTTAGTACATATCTAAACTCAGTACTACATTTCTTCCACATATTTATGGACAATCTAAGTGTACTATACATATCTTAGAGGACATGCTGAGAGAATGTACCCTAGACTTTTGTGCTTCTTTGGAGACTCGGTTTTATTTTTCATAGTTCACATAAAATAATATATATTAGGATTTTATCCATATATATCCACTAGATTCCTTTTATGTTAGTGATTATTTTCCACACCTGTGGTGGATAGAGACCGATGACTCTACAATTTTTTATATGATTCTTACCTAGAATATTTTAGATCATATCTATTTTATCACGAATTATTATTTGATATTCTAAAGTAGGAAAAAGTTTTATGTTGAACTACACTTCTATCCTATTGATTTTAGGTGGGCATCGATGTATTTTTATGGGTTTCCCCTAAATTTGGGTATCTCACGTTCATATTTATGGAATTTTAGAACCTAGTTATATGGGTCCATTCAAAATATATAATATGGTAATTACAAAGGCATATTTATTATCTATCCCTCAATTTTTTAGATCTATACATGATGTATTAAATGATTAATTTTTTTTTGCATCACCCTATTCTATACCACGTAATTGAAATTAATGATGTCGATCTTGAGGATGATGTGTATTTTGAGAAGAGTCTAGTATTTATAGTGGATTAGAGTGAGAATAAATTGAATTGAAAAAACATTCAACTATTATATGGGTAATGTAAGAACAAGAATATATAGGAGGAGACTTGGAAGTGAGTGTCTGATATGCATACTTAGTGGTTAGATTTATTTGTCGATAAGGACTGATGATTTTCAAAAGTGCATCCCATAGGTACATTGACATATGATGGGGAGGTTATAAAATTTGAAACTTTACTAAGTTATATTTTTTTATATTATTAACATATATTCTATAGATTGGTTCCTAAATTAGTGGTAATCACATGGATGGTGCAAATTTTGGAAAACCAAGTGACCAAACCATGCGGTCTTCTGAGTGACTTAAAAATTATGAAATTATTAAAATGGACCTCTTGATTTTCATATCTCTAACCCCTTGTTTCTTCACCTTAATTTAGCCATAATCCTAGAAAAGATGTCTCTCTCTCCTCCCCCTTGTTTATTTTTTGTTTTTTCCTTGTTTATTGTGGAAATAAAGTATTGTTCATCCCTATGACATGTGAGATGTTTTTTGTCTTCTTTTCTTATTTTCTAAATTTACATCCAATCCAATGGCCAATGTATATTGAGTAGACTAATATGAGTTTAAGGTAGGTGTTTTATGAATTAGCCCACATGACTATATTGATTTCTATGTTCATGTGATGTGTGGTCATACCGACCAAACATGTTATTGGCCAAAAATTGTAAATATGTGATTTTTTCCCAAATCTAGAGAATTAGAGCTCACCATAAGTTATAAATAGTCATTTTCTGAGTGTATACCAGGACCATTTTTTATTTAACATGGTTACCCCAAGGGTTTCTCCAAACTAATTGAGACTGATGACAAATGGGTGGATTACCAGGATATTACCTAATATCTAGTGAAAAGACATGATGTGTAGATCATAAACTTGATAATTAAATTTAATAATCCAAATATATGAGTTTCGAATGAATTAAAAAATTAGAATGCACTAATTATATAGTCATTGGTTATGGTATTCCAGGGACATCTATCTTGGATCCAGTAATACTCAATGGTTTTTGTATGTCAAGGATTAACACCCTAGGATCTCATGGAACTTGATTATTATGGGATTCCATGGATTACCTCCCTAATATCTAAAGATTCTTAGTGATGATGGGATACGAGATATTACATCAATAGGATCTAGAGATGTCTTATGACTTTCTCTACCTAAGATTACCTCATAATAACTATCTTTATGAGATTAATTGGATAAAATTATGTTTAGAGAAAACCATCATTAGTTAAATCAAGAAAGATCAACCATGAGTGCTAACTTAGAACACGAGGACCAATGAGGATTTATTTTTTATGTTTTCTATTATTGATTATTCACATCATTATGCACTATTAATCATATTAGATATGGTTATAGTAATTATTAGTGGTGTCCTAATGAGTTGTACTCACACTCTTCTTAGGGCATAATTGGTACTCAATTAGAATTCTTGGTTGCAGGACATGACAAGGTCTAGGTCCTTATGACTGATGTATGATATATTACATAGAATGTCGAATGTTTGTAGGGATGGGTTAGAACTAACGACATGATTTTATGTAATTCCCAGTTTTTCCTTTTTGTTAATTTTAAGATATTAGTGTATGATCTTCCTTATATATATGACTTCCCTGACATGTGTATAGCTTCATTTTGGATATCAGATGAGTTATGTGATTTATTGGAACTAGATCTAACCTCAAATATTTTTTATCTAGATAAATATGATTTTCATTATGTCAACTATTATTGCTCTTTTATAAGCTGTTATAATCTCCCTAGTGTACCACCATAGACCCTCACTGC
The DNA here is from genome assembly GCA_963277665.1 of Viscum album. Classification (NCBI taxonomy): domain Eukaryota; kingdom Viridiplantae; phylum Streptophyta; class Magnoliopsida; order Santalales; family Viscaceae; genus Viscum; species Viscum album. The sequence goes on along the minus strand of OY728160.1, from coordinate 23,238,213 downwards.
TAGTTGGAACCCTGTGACTTATATGAAGTTGCACCTGAGGTCTAATAACATATCCAACCCATTCAATGTAGAGTGTTCATGGGAGGTGTATGTTAAATAGTGGTTTTAAAGCCAATACCCAAACAAATATCTAGTATCAATACTTGGTTTTAAGATGTGGGTTCTATAATAAGAGTTTTGTGCTTTAAGTTATAAGGATTTTAATACCCCTTTAAAAGTGAGACTTAAAATGAAACATTTTTATAGCTTATGTCAAGAAGGTTCGCCATTAATTTCCGAAGACTACCAGATTAGTACTCCATAGTTTTGTATGATTTTCTTGGAGTAGTGTTAGGATGGTTAACCACATGTTATGTTTCCCAAGGTGTGTGAGTGGGAATAAAGGACACTCAAAGAACATGTGTTTACCTTTGAGGATAGTCATTAGTCCATTAAGTGAATCTGGTGGGTAAATCCTATAGTGTATTGGGAAATAAACCAATATATTTTAAGAGACCCATGGGGTAATTATACTAGGTTTGTGGCCTAGGGAGGTTGGGTCATTGAACAAACAAACACCATGGATATAAATAAGAAACCAAGATATAAAATATGACACATACTAGAAAGTTAGACTCCAAAGTTGATAATATGATATAAAAAAATCTTGTTGGAATTTCTCTACCTGAAGTGGTTTAGTAATATCATCCCTCTAAAAAAAGTGAATATGAAAATCCACTCATGCATTGAATTCTAGGACCTCAGCCATATCATCCAAAAGAATGATTTTCCAGTCTTGTTCATTGTATTATAGATCAATGTAAATTTTTAATTAAATGCCTTATCCTTTATGGATTGGTATTCTAGATATAATTAGATTGAAATTTCACCTAAATATGTAGAGGCCACCGCCTTTAAGGCACCCCATTGGGTATACTATTATAAATTAATTCTTTTTGGATGGAAAACACTAACACTACATACTAATGAACTATGAACTATATCATCTTGTTTTTTCTAGGAAAAATAGTGGAGTGATATATTGATGATCTGGTGGTAAAATATCTATTATGTGTTCATATTATTTGTGATATTAACTTAGTGGTTTGTAAAATATAACAACACATCTCGAATATGATCCCCCAAAAATGTTATTTCATGTTGGTATTGAAAAAATTTATCTACTTCATGATACACCATCATGATATCAATTTCCTCAATAAAATGACCAAGTTGATAATCAATATTCCGACTACCCGATACCTTGATTAATTTAGGGAACTCTAAAAATTTCATGATTATAACAAAATATTCATATCCAACATCCCTGATTACTGTTTACCCTTTATAAATCTAATGAAGAAAGGGTTCACTTATCACTCGGGTGAAGGTTTTTAAAATTTCATTGATGATATCATGCGGTACCTTATGCATCCACTATTAATAATGTTATATGTGGATGAGAATCCTATCACCATTTTTAAGGTGACCATGAGGTGATCACATAGCATCCTCCTTTTTTAGAATAATGATGCGGGAAGGGTAAAGAATCTCTACTTTATTGGTAGGATAATTTTGGATCCTAAGACTCAATTTCATGATACTGAGATGAACTACATTTCATTGAATTTCACGGTTAATAATCTAAGATGATATCCACAACACTATGAGGCCCAATTAGTCTCTCATATGAATCTTCTCAATTATATCCTGTTTCATTTAATTGTAACTTGGTATCTATCATGGTGGGTTGTTATTCTATTATAGTCTGATATCCATTTCATGTCTTGGAAAGAAATCAAGGAAAATGTATCTACAAATTTCCTCATGGAGAACAGTATCCTATAAAATTCATTATTGGTCATTGAAGTCCCTAATTAAGAATTATTATTAATTCATGATACTTCAATGACATGTAAAATGTATTTTGATGATTATTTTGGCATATGAAAAGATTGAAGGTTGTAAATCCTAAATATCACCCATGTCGGTTTGGGGATTTAATTATTCACAAAAAAGTAATTTTTACATACTCCATTATAATCTTATATGGATGAACCCACCATGGGGTAAAAAACCAAGCCCTCTATGCAGGATAGAAACTGGAATTGAAAATATTGGTGGCATGTTTCAATATTAATGGTGAATCATATAATGGAATATAGAATGTTAATTGTGACCATGATATCAAGAATAAAGAGATGACTCTATTACTTGATTATGTGTGAGTTTTTATATCTAAATACCCCTAGAACCAACACTATATCACATCCCATGGTCGTATAATTCCCAAGAATATGCACTGGCCAATGCAGCTACAACCATGGATGATCCATACCAGGATGACATGATTATTCAGATCACATAAATCTAGGCAGTTTCTCTATTCATCAATAGTGACATATTGAAAATTAATGAAGTAAAAATCACCCAAATTCAAAGAAATACTTTATCTTCACCATTTGATTCCATAGTTGGATTGATGTATATTATAATACACTACCTCTAAAAAAGGATTCTCCAACTAAATGAATACAAGAAGGACAACATCTATCATCATGTGATAAAATTCATCCTTTACAATTGCTGGAATTCCTATAAAATCTTATAAAAACAAGGATTTTATGGAGTCAAATTTAGGTGAATTATATTAGGAGTGGCCCTAACTGTTATGAAGTATATTCATGATGGTATTTTTAGTGATCATCAGCCAAGAACCAATCTATCCTATCAAATAAGGATACATTGATACTTCAAGAAATCAATGATGCAAGAATGCATGGAGTTCAAAATGAAATTCCATGAATTTAAAAACAAATGCCAACTTCATCCATTAACCCTTGAATTTTTTCATAAAAAAATACTCATGCCCATTTTTTGTAGAGTATTTATGTCACGGTTACATACCCTACATCCAAAATCCGGAATTTTAAGTTCATCCTTACTAATATATATTTATTTTCCCAATACTCTAAAGCAGTACCCATCTAATAAGACGCAACAAGAGTTGTCATAAATTTCATGAATTTAATAACCCCGATCTTAATTTCAAGTATGGATCTTGATTTCAGGTTATTTTTGAGTAAAAGTAATAAATGATAATTTTCTAAGTACACTCCATGTACATATGAGTACACACTGTGTACTGGCTGTGTCACGGCTAAGTATATGGCCGTGTAGGTAACCTAGTATACCGCTTACAGCGAGGGCCTATTAAGGATACTACATGACATGTAACTTTAATGAAAATGTTGTGTAGTTTTTTTAATTGATATATCAAAGAGAAGTGGAGTAAAATGTCAAGAACCATCTTATTCTCCCTGTAGTTCATATAGGAGTGGGACGAAATGACCGACGACATCAAACCCCCTCCCGTTTCTTTGTCCAACCTCTGATTGAGACATTGTCGAGTGCATTGGAATCCCACCAGTGAGTTCTAAAATCCCATAGAGCCTTTATTCCTCATTCCTCCTCTATCATGATTCATTCATGGTTTGAACTTTTTCCCCCTTTTTATATATCTACATCGATCTAGACCGATTAAAGGGTTGAGATTCAAGAATATCAATCATGTGATATCGAGGTAGGTGGTTTGTGACTTTCATTGATTTTATTTGGATTATATATGCTAAAAGTGTCATATATACATGCTTGGGTTATTGCGTGTTTGGAATTAGATCCCATTTATTACTTGTTATGGTTTGGTAGATTGATAAAAGGGTAGTTGAATATGAGTGAGATTTGATACGTTGTTTATGGGACACCCCGTGGGTGCGTTTCCTTTGTTTGATTTATTATATCCATTTAGTCTATAATTAAGGTTACGTTTAACTTGTTTTCCATGCCTCATGTTGTTATGATGGCGTTACTGATTGTTTAAGATTCTTGTGATTTTCATTATTGATGTTTGACCAAGGGGAATTTGAATGTGAGAGCTTCCTCAGGTAGGGTCATTTTTGTATGAATTGAGGTTATGTTAGACCAGAGGGGTTAGGCCATGAGAGCTACTCATAGAATCATTATTAAATGAATTTTTGTTATGTTGAACAAGGGGTGTTTACCATGAGAGTTTCCAGGTCATCGTTTATAATTCATTGATCCTATGCAGACCAAGGGGTATTGACTATGTGAGATGCCTAGGTGGTCATTTTTAAATGATTAGTACTATGTTAGACCATAGGGGTTAGACCGTGAGAGATACATATAGGGCCATTATTAAATGAATTATTTTTATGTGAGACCATATGGATTAGACTGTGAGATCTTTCCCAAAAGGGCTATTATTGAATAATTGAATGATGATGAAGAGTCTTCCAAGACAAAGAACAAGCATGGACTCATTCTTACATGATGGTTTAGATGGTCTTATAAGATATATGTTGGTTACTTTTATAAAGTAGATATAGAGCAGAGACTAGATCTCATGGGTTTCATGATTCAATATATGAATAATGAATGTTAAATGAATTTAATTGAAAACTTCATAAATGTATATTTTTGAGTACTTCCTAGTTTATTTCTTCATTTCTACATATTATCTGATAAATATATTCAATGAAAGTTAGGCATAGATCTTTTGGTGGTTGCTTACTGGGATTAGTCTCACACCCTATTTGGGTCATGTTTTTGGACCCAAACAGATTATATTGTTACATGTATAGATAAGGGAAAGCAACCTTATTCAACATGTACTTGATTTTTGTTGGAGATGGAGAGCATGGGACTAAACCTAGGCTTGCAATGCTGTTGGACTTTACTTTCATTTCTATAATTTGGTTTCAGTATTTTATTTCTAGCATTTTTACTTTTTTGTATACTTTCTTAGGCACATGTTACATGAATCATTGATATATATATATATATATATGCTTCAATTGTTTATTTCCTATTAGTATTCCACTAGTTACTATTGTTTCATGGTATTACTACTTCCTCTATTGTTTACTATTTTTTTTCTGTTGTGTATACTCTACCAATGAGGGAATAATTTCCCCATTATGACACCATGGCCCCACTGCTAGTCAGCATCCTCTGGTATTTGGGGAAATGCACTTGGGGTTATGTGACCAACCGAGTTCAGGGAAATTCCGGGTGGCACCTGGATCTGGGACGTTACAAAGATGTTAAACATCATTAACATATTTTTCCCTCACATAATATTGATAGAAAATGAAACCAATTTTAGTTATTTAAAACTGAAAAGTCTTTGTCTAGAATAGAATATCATATCTAGTAATTTATCTTGTAATAATAAAATGGCCAATGGGTAGATAGATGCCTTTAATAAAAAACTATTTAATAACCTTTATAGATGGTGTAAAATATAAACTCAGTTAGATAAACACCTACACTATTTTTTGGATTATCACACAAAAACGCATAGTTCCACACATACAACTCCATATTGACTTATGTATAGGGAAGAGGTAGTCACATCCATTGAGGTTAAACTTCCTTCACATTTCATTGTAATCAAGGATCAAGTACTCCAAGACTACGAGTCTCAAATATGGATGGATGAATTAGATTTTGTTGATGATAAAAGGTTACAAAAACTATAAAACCATTATATCCACAATAATTAATTCTCATGATATTTAAATAAGAATGTTTTCCTCCACCAATTCATCCAAATAAATTTTTTTTGGCTCTGATATCCCATATAATACCTAGGTAGAATACCTAAAAACTATAGATAATATTATATGGTCTTTATTTTATTCATGATTTTTATTCAAAAAGATCTTACTCAATGATTACTAAGTTTTGATAGTATATCACACCTGCCACTATTGAAAGGTTTATCAATAAGTACATTATATAGTATCATGTTGGGTGAAAATACTTAACTACACAGCTCTAAAATTCAAAATGTATAGTCCTTTTCATAGAATGTTATATTGTATGACATAAAATATATCCCATATGAATTTAAACTATTCTTAGTTGTGAATCTTGTATGAACTTAAACTACATGAAGATGTCTATTCCATGTGACCACAAATTGAAAATTTATTATAGGTAAAAGATAGACCCACATACGAGTTCTCCATTATTAGGGAGTTGATGGTTATTGATAAAACTTACAACTCTAATTTCATGGATTACCTAACCCATGACAAAACCCCCCTCTTTACCAAAAATTATGCATGGATTGATTCTTGTTATTATCAGATATATAATGATGCCTAAATATTATATCCTATGCCTAGAAATTGATTTTATATTCATGGTTAATTTTTCTCAGGAGATAATACTTTAATAACCTCACACGAAGTATTCCCATGGGTATTCATTAAAATGTATTCATTTAAATTTATATTGGTTTTAGACTTCATTCATTTGATGTTTCCTCCCTTCTCTCATAAGGATTACCATCCATTATATCATCATGTCTCATACGTATGAGTTTAACCTCCATAGAGATAAATTTAATACTAACTACATGTGACTTGATTCCTATTATATAAGGATATATATTGATGCTTAGAGGTTCTGACCAAAGTCATGTAAAAATCCCTATCAAATTTAACTCCCTCTCAATCTTAATGTTTGGGCCATCTCATTCATGTCTGGTTCCTTAATGACCTTTCTTGGGGAGGAATTCATTTTTTACTCTCCCTACACATGATACCAATCTATGTAGAAGATACTTTATAGAGATACATGTTTGTTAATTAATTTTATAATTTTATAGGTTGTGACACCACCGATTTCTTCTTCAAGTCCATTTTTAGATCTCATAAACATTAATTTGGTATTCTTATGCTATTACTCATTTTCGTCAATTTTATCACAACACTCTGAAACTAAAAGGAATTCACCTCACATTTCTCCACACATTGAACTAGATGTACATAGATACCTATTACATATAACTATATGTGTCTTGATCCTTTTTATTAGAGTATATGTAGGGACTTATAAATTAATTATCGCATATATAACCATGTGACTTATACCATAAAAACCCCTACTTCATCTGGATGTTTAAGTCCTCTCATTTACACAAGGTTTTCTCTATGGGATCAACCCTCAGAAGAATCCATTTAATTTTGATGCACTATGTAAATATATTTAAATAAATCTACAAAAAGGTCATCATCATATGACTTTACATAGTATGCAATTTCATTAATTTATACATGATGTTGAACTAAACAATATATGGTATACCCTGCTTAAACCTTAAATTGAAAGTATTTTTCGATGTCATACCAAATCATATTTATAAATAAGATACAGATCCATGTAGGATTCCTCAATTAATGATTCATTTTGTATAAAATTATGGCAAGATAAAATCAACTTATTCCAAATAATTGTTCCATAATTTTTGGGATCTCCTCATTCACCTTGGTTTTCCCCTTTTATAGAACAATAATAGGATAAAATCATCCTACCATTACCCTATATATTAGTTAGATCTATATGGATAATCCTTATATACACTATTATTGGTTATATTCATGCTCTTTTAGGATATAAAACAATGTCAAAATCATTTACCTTAGACCAAACTACAAAATATCCATTTATTCAAGCTCTTCCAGTGTAAGGGAATCTTAATATTCATTTTTGGTGGTTTACATTGACCATTCACTGAGACACTACATAATAAGATCCAATAATTCTATATTGGGTTTAAACATGGGGATTGTTTATGGGGATTTCTAGGAATTAGAATAAAAAATATCCCAATTAATAACTAAATGTGGATTGATTTTTGTTTTTTCATGACATGTAGGGATGCACAAGTTATAAATCCCATGTATAGTTTCAAATTTAATCATTATCAAACACCCCTTTACATTTTATGGTCACCTGATTCATGTTAATTCATTCTATATATGAAGATGTACTTGGATAAAATATCCTTGATAATAACCATGTGTGGCTTGATTCCTCTTATTCCAGGATACATAGTGTAACACCTTAAGATTTTTTGATTTTATTTGAATTAATTTAATATTTTAAAAAAAAATTAATTCACATAAAAATGATTATATATTTTTATTATTAAGAAAAATCACTACGTTTGGATGATGTAATACGTGAAACCATGTTAACCTTGGACTACACACAACACCGACTTGGATTGCGCTACACGCAACACTGAGTCTATGGGAAACAAAAATTTCTTATTATAATTATTTAAATGAAAAATTTATAACCTAGAAATAAAACATAGCTATATTAATATTAATAAATAATTTTTAAATTTTATTTATAGTTTTTCACATAAATAGAACATATTTATAATGAAATGTATAATTTTGGGAAAATTCTTTATATGTTTAGATATACTATTTTCTTAAAGGGACTGTTTTTATGTCCTTTTGTTAAAAATAAAAAAATTAATTTTAGAAACTCTTAGAAATTTAGTTTGGTAAAATAAACATCAATTTTTAATTTTTATGTCAACAATAACTTAGGGTGAATTTTTTTTATTTTTATGAGAAGTTTCACTTTTTAATAAACAATGATAAATTATTAATTTTCGTTTAAATAATTATTATATTTTTAAATTGATTTTAAATTCACAATAGTTCAATTATACATATAGTTATCCAATTTAGTTCATTGAAATAATGTTTATATTAAAATTATATATAACTTTTTTGAAATTTTAAAACCTCTTTTTACTGCCTTCTCCCAATATGTTTGAGATTAGTGTTAAACTTAATTTTATAGATTCTTGTGAATTGAATTTAAAAAAGACATAAATGGTTGTAATCAGTATTAAATTTTTTTTCTTATAGGTTAAACATAATTTTTTTATAATAGTAACTTTAGTGTTTTTATTTACTATGCTTAATGGTAAATCAGGTAATAAATGGTAAAAATAATTTCATAATAATATAAAATTACCTTAACACTTGTCTTAATTTAATTGAATGAGTTGGATTCAACCAAAATCAACATTAGGTGGAAATTATGACCATTTTAATCCAAATGGGTAAGAATATGACATTTATTTTATTTCATTTAAAGATAAGTTAAAAATTTCATACTCATAATTTTATTAAGTAAATCATTTTTTATATAGGTTTATAAAAAGACTAATTAGACTATAAATATTAATTTTAAGTATAAAATGATTATATTAATCGTAGTAATTTTTTTTAATTTTTAGAAAATAAATAATTATCTTAAAGGTTTACTCAATGATGATGCAGTAATTGTTTAATTAAAGGAAATATCAAATAAATGAAATTAAAAATATTAAAATAAATATAATTTGAATTAAATAAGACCCCCATGAATATTATGGGTGATAATGACATGTTATGAGTATCTTAAATGTGTTTTTTCGAAATTATCTTTCTTTTTGGATTTTATCTAAACACAATGTTTTGAATAGTGTGAAAATTGACACTAATGGTATTTTATAAAAATATAATTTTATTAAATTAATTAAAGATAATAAAAATAATTAGAAAATAAAGATAGATTATAATAGGTTCTAAAATGTCATAAAGTATCCATTAATGTAAATTTTACCCCATATAAGTAATAATTTATAACCTATTAATATTTAAAATATCGTTACTACAATTAAAATTATAGTAGATTAATTAAGGATAAATCAAAATGATAAGGTTTAAAATAAAAACAATACTTATAAAAAATTTATTGGATGATTTTTATTCTCCCCTTATCACATTATTTTAGATTTTATGTTTTTTAATAGACACTATCCCATGAAAATAAATTATATATTATTAAAATCAATGAAAGTTACAAAGTATCCCTCCCTTGTATTTAATATCTTTTATTTGTCCACTTAGAGAAAAGAAAAATATGGATGAATGTAAATGACTATTTCGATATAACTAAAATTATTTTCACTATATAAATTTATTTTTAATTTTAGAAGTTTTAAAATTACCATAAAAGCTTCTTTTATGATAAAACAATATTTATGTAAATAACGAAAAAAAGAATAATTGATTTTAATAATATTTATTTTGATATATTTTGAATTAGTTAACATTTATAAAGAATATAATATACCTATAAGATATATTATAGATGTGTGAAGTAATTATATTTTAATTCTCACTTTGTATTGATGTATTTGAAGTCTAATGAAATAAATAGTATTAAATTTGACAACAATGGTATCTTATTGAATTAATTTATTATTAAATTATTTTAAAATCAAAAAAATGTTAAATAATCACAAGGGGATAATATACGGTAGAAAATGTCTTATATGTTTAATTTTTTGTTCCTTTTTAAGTATTTGGATCTATAGTAATCTTATTATATTTTAATATTTTCTAGACTTCCAAAAGTTCCCCCTCCTCAATCATAAAAGGGAACTTTCTCCCTCACTTCTTAAACTGACATTGAGCCTTAAATATAAGTCATACCCAAACCATTTCTCAGATAAAATTCACTATTAATATTATATATGTTATGTTCTTCCCAAAAGACAAACTCTAGTGTCCCTAAGAGGAGATCTAGAGGGGAGATCGTCTAAGAAGAGGTAATCACCTTACCGACTCTTTCAAATTGTTTCATCCTCTAGATACTCTTCATCTATTGATTAAATTATAAACTAATGACTCAAGTATCACATATATTATTATATGTTATTACTATTATGGAAAAACCATATTCTATCTTTTATTCATCTTACGAAAAATGAAAGTACCATGTGTGCGTACGTACGACTAATCGTCTCCACACAGTGGTGAAATCTATTCTTCATCTATGCTTTATTTGGATGGGTATAATGATAGATATAATTTATATAAATAATAAACATAACATTATATTTACTATTTTTAATTACTTTACAATATAATTCCTAATATTTTTATGATTAAGAGAATGAAATCATCGCTCGTGCGTACGTACGACCAACTATCTCCATGACGCGATGAGATTAATCTTCCACGTTAACCATTTACAGAATAATTATAAAAATATATAATGAATAAATATTAAATATATGACAAAATAATTCAAATGGATAAATTTATATATATATATATATACATATATGTAATTTACCTTCTTCACATTAGTACGATAATAAAACAGAAACATTGTTCATGCGAATGTACGGCTTACCATATCCATGAACAATGTATTCCATTTTATATATCTATATTATATATATATAATAAATCTATGTGATATATAAATCTTTTTTTAATTTTTTTTGTAAATAAATCATGATCTAAGTAATAGGATCAAGAAAAACCTAATCAAAACACGTACAATAAACAAAGTTGTTATTACCCAAAATGTTACTTTAACATGGAATTGTTAATAAAATGGTAACATAAAGTCACAAATGAATAATATATAATATAATAAATATTATTATTATTATTTTATAAGTAAATAATATTTTTAAATGACCATGTATGAGTTTCATATCTGTATGGAGGGAATCAAACCTTAAGTAAGGGATTTTTATCTCAACTTTACTACTGTGAGACACATTCCCTAAACACTAATTATGTGGTGTATATACTACCATGAATGTATTTTATGAGGTTTAACCATGAGGATATGGTATTTTTATATCCATATAATTTTTTTTCTTTCATGGGGAATACAATTTAACTAATTATAATGTTTTAAGGGTTGTTTCTATAAATCTCATTATTATCGGGATTGTTTATAAGTAAATATATATTGAGAAATATTTATCATATAAGTCCATATTTTTTAAAAAATGTTTTCCAATGTATTTTTTCTATTCTTGAAAAAAAAATTAAATTCATTTTTAACAATGTATGACTTTTTTTAAATGGTCTGAAAGGAATCTTTTATCGTTTTCTTAACAAGGCACTTTTTGACTTCTTCAGCAAAAGTATGAGAGGAATATTTTTTTAACTTATACGAAATGAATGATTTTTTACTATTTCATGAAGTATTATTACATTGAATCTTACCTTAAAATATTTCATGGTTATTTTCAAATAAAATTTTTCTCTTAAAATTTTCTAGCATTTTAAGAAAAGAAAATAATTTTAATAAAAAACGAACATTTTCCTCAAGAACTATTTTAAATTATTTGTATTGGTTACATTATATGTTTTTAAATAGGTTTAAAAAAATCAGTTTTGAAAATATTTTAAGTTTTAAAAAGTGTATTTTAAGTAAAAAAAATGTTCCATGTGATCTTTCAAAATCCTTCTCCATCTAAGATGACATACTTTTTTATAGTTCAAGAATACTATTTATATTGTTTCTTTGAATGGTTTATTTTTTGTTGGAATGCTGTTTAAGAAACTGATTTATTTTTATGGTTTATGGTTTTGGTGAAATGATTATGAAGCCTTTATATTTTTCACATGTTATGATATGATTACATGTTTATGATAACCATTTTATTCCATAGGTTATGATATGATTTTTGTTCTTTTGGAACACATGTGTATTATTTTTATAATGTGATAGGTGGGAACTATATCTCCTTCCAATGCATGGGGTAAATATTTTTATCTTATGAGATAGACATGAAGGACCTTCTCTACCAAGATGGTTATGGGAGTGAACCATGATAAACAAGATGATTATGTGAGTGAATTATGAATACCAAGATAGTATGGGGAGTGAACCCATAATACTAAGATGGCCTTATCAGTGATGACTTGACTACTATGAAAATAATTTTTATATGATTATGTGTCTTCTAGAGTTCTGTGTTTTATTCCTCTATTATACTTTCATGGATCATGTTCTTTATTTATTTTGATTCATGTCTTATGAACTTCCAATATTTATGCCATGACTCATGCATAAAATATTTTGATCTACATGGTAAAATCATTACATTTTATGATCATGTTTTCATACCCATTTGTTCTTGTTATGATTACGTATCATCCATGTTTACCCTTAATGAGAATCTGAGCTCAGCCTTTATTATGTTTCTTTTCCCTAGGATATGAAGAAAATTAATAAGTCTAATATGTCAAAAAGGGGTATTGTTATGAAGAAATAGGCAGAAAAATAAGTATATGTCTTATGAAATTGATGTTTATTTTCCCATGTTTCCAAAGGAACTAAACTAATACATTCTTTGGTTGTGTGTTTTTGTAATGTGTTAAGTATTCCTCAATATTTATGTAATGTATATGTATGAAAATATAGGGTTTATATAGTTGGTCTTATATAGAAGGTTTAGTTAATGTTTGTAAAGTTGGATGTGAAAAAAAATATTGAGGTCCCTTGTGATATTTATAAGGATATTTCTAGGAATGAATCTATGGATAAGCCTATGGTTTCATAGACTTAAAAGTAAGTCTCATGATTTAGACATCCTATTAGTGAATTTGAATGATTATGTGGTTTTTTTGTTTTTCTAAATATTTCCCACACCATTCATCATGGTTTTATTCAATGTTGGGAACTAGAAGTGTTGGACTCACCTATTTTGATAATCCCAAATCATGTTTAAATATTTATCATGATATATTAAGCCATTTTCTAACCTTTTATTAAATAGGAATTATAATTATTTTATCCTAAACAATTCATACTGACTTTGGTGCATTAGCTTACAGTTTATATTTATACAAATATATGTTCACTGTTAAAGGGCTTTGGTAAGATTCTTCTGTTCAAAGTCACCATTATAGCTCACTGATGCTAGAAGATTGCTGTTAAAGATATACAGTCACTGTTGGAAGCTACCGGTACAAGGTTACCGTCACAAGCCTACCATTGATCTTCTTATCAAAGCTCACAGACAAAGAGTCCCTGTCACAAGGTCACTGCTGTGACAAGGCTTCTATTAGAAGTTCACTATCAGGCTCCTTCTCAAGTCTTCTGTTGAGAACCTCACTGTTCAAAGTCTACAGTTGGACATGTCTACCCTTAGTAGAAGGCTACCGCTGGACAACCCCTACTGTCGAGATAGTCGACTGTTGTTTAAAGTCTACTGATGGACATACTCCACTATTAATGAAATTAGCTATTGAGATAAGTCTACAGCTAGACAGGTCACTATTGTAGTAGTCTGATGTTATAGAACTACCGATGAAGTTCATTGACAAGGATCTACTGTTACATAGAGTAATAGCTACCGTTACAAGCCTACGGTCAAAGAACAGACCACTGAAGCTCACAATCGAATAGTCTACCAATGAAGTCCATAGTTGGAAAGACCATAGTTGAAGTCTATCGTGTGACATGAAACTGCTACTAGTCTAATGACATTTTATTCTTTTCTTTATCAATTTTATTAATACTATTATAACGGTCATGTCTGGACAAATTAATACACCTGACATTATTTAATGTTATTTTCAGGCATATGAGGAAACAATACGATGTACGAGGATGACCACACGAGGTTGAAACACTTTTTCATGTCGGCCCCTGCTGAACCAAATGAGAAAAGGTGAACTAAAAAAGAGTATATATATAAGAAGATAGAGAAATTCAAATGGGATCAGCTAATAAATACAGAAACAATATATAATCGTGGATATACTGAATACACATAGAATAACACTCATAAGAGACAAAGATATACAATTTGAAGAAGAACACTCAAGAACTCATTCAGAAGAACACAGAGATTCAAAAGGATCAATTGAAAGAATCTCTTTCAAGCTGTCGTGGTGTGCTGTAAAGAGCTTAAAACCCAAGAATCTGATCATCTCTACATCTGGAATTCAGAACCTGAAAGTTGCGACACTCTGTTTTGGAGTCAACTTGCAGAGAAGGACTAAAAATTCATTTAATTCATTCCAACGAGTCCAGAACTAATCTGCGAACACAACAGAACACTCTAAACTTGTTCCTACTATATTTAGCTCTACTATGTTTGAGTATTATACATTTGTGAGCAGTGTGTCTGTGTTACACACACTGACTCTTGCGCTTGAACTGATGGATACTGAAAATCACCATATCAAACTCTTTTTTACATCATTTACCCACGCATAACTATGGAAGATGCCTGGTGTGGCTTTGTAGTTTATTTTTCCCACGTATAATTGTAGTAGAGGTTGCAAAACCTGGAAAGTTTGTGAAAAATGTTGTAAAGCCCGATATATTCTATGTACCACTTTTTATATAATTTCTTGGTGGCAGGTGATCACCAAGTGGAGAGGAATAGGTCTTGTCTTAATACTGAACCTCTTGTCTAATTTGTTGTGTTTATCTTTCATTACTCCGATTTACATTTATCCACTGTGCTTATATTTGTAAAGACATAAATCTGTTTTTACATTAACTCTGATAGTCAGTTCTGGTTAGTGTGTATATCTAATTTATTTAGTATACTTGTTTCAAAAGTGGAATTAGTTCTTATACTGATTCTACTGAGGAGTAAAAAACCTTTGAGAAACCTGTTGAACAATAAGTCACTTATATATCTACTTCCTTAATTGACTGGGCTGTTCTAATTTGGGGGATTTTAATCCTAAAAGTTTTTAACAGAAATTTTTAATTGGAACTCTATTCACCCCCCCTCTTGAGTATCCACTCTGTCCAACATTTGGTATCATAGGAAACATTTTTATTTATAAAAATATTTCAGACTCTCTGTTTTTTAAACTGTTATTTTAGTTTTATCTTAAAGATCTTTAATTTTTTAGTTATAAATTTTCTCTCTATAATATATTTCCTAAAATCTAGTTATAGAAAATAGACTAGAAGTTGATGCTACTAACATGCCACCTTTCTTTAGTGGTGTGAATTATGGTCAATGGAAAATCAAAATAAAAATTCATTTGGAAAGTATTGGTTCTGATATTTGGTCTGCTATAGAATCAGAATATGAGATCCCCAAAACTGCTAGATCTACTTGAGATGATGCAAAAAAGTCTGAATATAACAATAACTATAATGCTATGAATGCCCTTTACTACTCTTTAGGAGATGAGGAATTTAACCGAATTTCGGCATGTAAAACAGCTCATGAAATCCGGGACACCTTGGGTGTTTCTCATGAAGCAACAACCAACATGAAAGAAATAAGATTAAATACTTATACTATTAAATATGATAATTTTAAGATGATACCTGATGAACCTATTTCTGACACGTACCTTAGGTTTAATGAGATTGTCAACACAATGAGTTCACTGGGAAAAGCTGTTCTAGAGAAGGAGCAGATCATGAGAATATTGAGATGCTTTCCAGACAAATGGAGAGGCACTTCTATAGCTATCCGAGAATCATGTGACATCAGCAAGCTACGTGTCAAGGAGTTGATTTGTTAACTAATGATGTATGACAAAGAACTTAAGGTGAACAAAGAAGAAGATGATGGACCCAAGAGAAAATATGTGGCATTCAAGTCTACTGCTTCAAAGAGAAAAGACATGGAGAAAATACCTACTAAAAGTTCCACTAGTGAAAATTCACATTCAGACAGGGATAAAGAAATGGATCAAATAGCTAGGAGATTTAAGAAGTTCTATAGAAAGAATAAGTTTTTCAAAAAACCAAAGTACAAGGGTAAGTATGATCAACAAAGTAAGTGGAAGAAGGATTGGAAGAAATATGGTAAAAAAGATGATATAGTCTACTATGAATGCAAAAGGAAAGGACACATCAAGGATGACTTTCCAAAGTTAAAATTTCAAAAAGAAATATGATTATAAGGACAAGAATTAAAGTAAATCAATAAAAGCAACATGGAGTTCTGTAGAAGAAAACACAACTGAATCAGAAGCTACTGACTCTGAAAATAATCATGCCAACATGTGCTTCATGACTAATATATCTGAGGTACCTATTTCCCCTACTCTAAATAATTACTATTCTAGAAATAACAATGATTCAGATAATGAAGAAAATATGTCTAAGGTTGAACTGTTTGAATATTGCAATATACTGGAAGATACCTGCAACGAACTAAAAGATAAATATAAATCATTGAAGAAACAATATGACTTAACTAGTAATATTAGAACAAATCTAAGTGTATAAAAATAAAAGAATGCTCAATTGTTGAAAGAGAACACTCATCTAAAATTATCTAATGAACAATTAAAAAAGGATATAGAGAAGTTCACTACTGGTAGGGATACCTTGACACAGTTTCTAGGAAAACATATTGCCCCTAAATATACAACTGGTATAGGATATCAGCCTGGACCGAGACATATTAGCAAAACCAAATTTATTCCAAAATCTTGACAGTTCACTGCTAGTTCCAGACCATCTTTTGAGAAACTATCTTCTAAAGGACCTAACAAAGTATTCATGTCTCAAAATGTGTTTACTGATCTTAGAAAACCTTTAAAGCAAATATGGGTTCGCAAAGTATTATTGGCTAACCTTTTTGGACCCAAGAAGATCTGGGTACCAAAATTATCCCATGTTTAATCTGTTTTGCAGGGAAGTTGTTTAAAGAGGTACTGTAATACTCTATGGTACATGGACAATGGATGTTCAAGAAATATGACATGAGACTATTCTTGCATCAAGATTCTAATTAAATTTGATGATGGGAATGTCACTTTTGGTGACAATGCAAAAGGAAAAATCATCAGCTTAGGCCAGATTGGTAACCCTGATACAATATTAATTTCTAAAGTACTTTTTTTGATGGATTAATGTATAATTTACTTAGCATATCTCAGTTATGTGATGATGGTATTAATGTTATGTTTGAAAATTATGCATATAATGTTTTTAATTCAAAAAATGATTTAGTTTTCACTAAATGTAGAAATGAGAATGTTTATGTTGTTGATTTAAATTCCTTATCCAAACAAAATGTTTCCTGATTAAATGCTTTTCATAAAGAGTCTTGGTTGTGGCATAGAAGATTAGGACACTTTAATGTGCACTCAATTAGGAAGCTATCTAAGAAATGTTTAGTTAGAGACTTACCTAAATTAGAATTACCAATAGATAAATTGTGTGATCCCTATAAAAAGGGAAAACAACACAAAGTTTCTTTCAAACCAAAGAAAGAAGTTTCAACTTCTCAACCACTTGATTTTGTTCACATGGATTTGTTTGGACCATCAAGAGTTTCAAGTCTAAATGGGAAGCACTATGTTTATGTTCTTGTAGATGAATTTTTTAGATATACTTGGGTATAATTTCTAGCTCACAAAAGTTAATCTTGTTCCTATTTTTTCAAATATTCGAAGTCTCTAGAAAACCTTAGTGGACTTAAGATTAAGACCCTATGAAGTGATCATGGCCGTGAGTTTGAGAATCATGAGTTTGAATCCTACTGCTCACAAAATCGCTATAATCACAACATTTCTGCCCCTAGGACACCTCAACAAAATAGAGTTGTAGAAAGAATAAATATGACCCTTCAAGAAATTGCAAGGACTATGCTTAATGAGTATGACTTACCTGTTTATTTTTTGGCTGGAGATGTAAATACAGCTTTCTACATTATCAATAGAGTTTTAATTAGACCTATTCTAAAAAGGACCCCTTATGAACTTTGGAATAATAGGAAGCCTAAGGTTAATTATTTTAGAGTTTTTGGTTTCAAAGTTTTTATTGTTAATACTAAAGATAATCTTGACAAATTTGCTCCCGAAAGTGGTGAAGGAATTTTCCTGGGTTATTCTATTTCAAGTAAAGCCTATAGAGTATTCAATAAGAAAAACAAATGCGTAGAAGAATCAGTTCATATCAAATTCTATGATACTATTCCACATGAGACTAAAACCTCTCTTGAACATCTTGAGGATGATTTTTAAAATCTGAACATTAATGATAAGAATAGTGAGTCCCCTGTAAAAGTGTCCAGTTTTGGAAATTTTCTAGAATTTGCACCTGCTGATTCTGAACCAACAGACAACAATGAAGAATCTAGTTCAAATCTTCCTAGAAGTGTTAAGACTCTCATGAATCATTCTCTAGATGCCATTGTAGGTGATTTAAATAGAGGAACACAGACCTAAGATTCTCTAAGAAACTAGGTTGAACATCAAGCTTTTCTTTCACAGCTTGAACCCAAAAATATTAATGAGGCTATAAATGATGAATTTTGGGTAATGGTTATGCAAGAAGAACTAAATCAGTTCAAAAGTCACAAAGTTTGGGAATTAGTGGAAAAACCTAAGGACACCTTGACCATAGGAACTAAATGGGTGTTTAGGAACAAAGTAGATGAGTATGGGAATATAGTTAGTAAAAAATCTAGGCTAGTTGCACAAGGATATAGTCAAGAGGAAGGAATAGACTATGAGGATACCTTTCCACCTATAGCTAGATTAGAAGCTATTAGGATACTACTTGCTTATGCAGCTCATCTGAATTTCAAACTTTATCAAATGGATGTTAAAAGTTCTTTTTTAAATGCGTATATAGTTGAGGATGTATTTGTTGAACAACCTCATAGTTTTACAAGTCCCCATTTTTTCCAATCATGTTTTTAAACTATCTAAATCTTTATATGGCTTAAAACAAGCTCCAAGAGCATGGTATGATAGGCTCAGCTCTTTTATTATTTCAAAAGGTTTTACCAAAGGGATAATCGATCCTACTCTTTTCATTAAATGAATTTCTAAAGATGTTTTTATAGTACAGATTTATGTGGATGATATTATTTTTGGATCTTCTAAAAATTCATTATGTGTTGACTTTTCAAAAATGATGCAAAATGAGTTTGAAATGAGTTTAATGGGAGAACTCAAATTTTTCCTTGGATTTCATATTTTTCAAAATAAAAATGGCATTGTTTTGAATCAAAGTAAATATATTAAGGATATTTTAAAATTCTTTTCTTTGGATGGTAGTAAAGGTAGTGACACACCTATGAGTACCACCTGTAAGTTGGATGTTGATGAAACTGGAGAACCAGTGGATCAAACCAACTACAGAGGTATGATAGGGATTATACTCTATCTTACAACTAGTAGACCTAAAATCATGTTTAGTGTATGAATGTGTGCTCGCTTTCAAGGAAATCCAAAAGAGTCTCATTTAACTGATGTTAAAAGGTTTTTTAAATGTCTCAAACATACTCCCAACTTAGGATTATTTTATCCAAAAGGGAAATCATTTTATTTGTTGAGTTATTCTGATTCTGATTTCTCCGGCTGCAAGTTAGATAGAAAAAGAACCTATGAGAGATGTCACATTTTAGTCAAGTCACTAGTATCTTGGTGTATTAAGAAGTAGAATTCTGTTGCATTGTCTACTGCCGAAGCTAAGTACATAACTGCGGGTAGTTGTTGTGCTCAAATTCTGTGGATGAAACACACTTTGCTAGACTATGGATATCAATTCAAACATGTCTCTATAAAGTTTTACAATACAAGTGCTATTAACATTTCCAGAAATCTAATATCTCATGCTAGGACAAAGCATATTGATATAAGACATCACTTTTTGAGGGATCATTATCAAAAGGGTGATATCACTCTTGAATTCATTGGCACTGAACATCAATTGGATGATATATTCACAAAGCCTTTAAATTACGAGAGGTTAAATTACATCAAACATGAGTTAGGTATGATTAATTTCAGCACTGTTAGACCTCACAGTTAGACCTCATAGTTAGACCTCATAGTTAGACCTCACAGTTAGACCTCACAGTTAGACCTCACAGTTATAACTCATCGGTTTACCTCACTGTTACATCTCACTGTTGAATACTTCTCTATTTGTCTTTATTTTTGTGGGAATTAGAACGGTTTTTTTCATATTTATTATTTCGATTTTATTTTGTTTTAATACCTAAATGATAAAACCAAAGGAAATGAACATATCTCAATCCACCTTCCTATCCCAATCTCGAATCTTGCTCTCAAAATTCCTAAACCCTGACCCTTCACCTGATCCCTCGAACCTCTTTCAATCTCCATGGACAAAACCAAGTGACCCCCGACTGTCAATGAGGATGCGCCAAGGCCAAAGTGGACTCAAGCTGAATCAAGTGGCACCAGTAATACTCCAACGTGACCTGTAAACCTACATATGACCAAGAGAGAAATATTTGCTGAGAAGGAGTTAAGTGAAGAATGGCTTCTGTCGAGCAAGTCATTGGTGCTGGAAGTACTAGATGCCCAAGGATGGACCAAATGTTTTTCCAATAAAAATGGACCGTACTACCCGAATCTTGTGAAAGAATTATATGAATATATGAGTTTCGAAGAGGAAGATGATGTGCATAAGATAATATCCAGATTCAATGGCAATGAAGTCAGTTTCTCGTTAGCTGAGTGGGCTACCTGTTTAAGAGTTCCTCATGAAGGAATATATGATTAATACTCTGGAGTGGATTTTCCAGACAGTGCTATTTTTGAATATGAAAAGGCTCTAGAAGAACTGACAGGAGATGAAAAATTAAGTAGGATCATTGCATTTAAGATGAATGGAGAAGACAGGATTTTGTTCAAATTCATTTAGCATGTACTTTGTCCAAGGAGAGGAGACATTGCTGTGCTGATATACAAGGACATATTCATTATGTACTTACTGAAACATAGAAATAAGATTAACCTATGTAGGTTACTGATGGAACAATTGGAGGATATGACTAAGGAAAGCTCAAAATCCAATGCCCTATTCCATGCCAAGATTATTTCTATAACGCAGAAGGCAATGGGTGTGTCTGGAAATCAAGAAGAGATGATAGTGGCCAAGAACAATGTCTGTATCTCCAAGGTGATTTGCATGTTCATGAAAATTAGCTGGAATCACTGGAAGAAGGCATAGGTGAATGATGAAGAAAATGTATATGAAACATTTGACCCCACTAAACATCCTTTTATGCCAAAAGACAAGAGAGATCCAGACCTGAAGCCTAATGAGATAGAACATGCTTATTCATATGAGGAGAAGGCTGAAGGAGATGTGGAACCTCAAAGAGAAAACACCCCCATTGATGATGGGAGTAATCTGGATTTGCCTCACAATCCTGTAAGGATAGTAGCTTTCGGAGAAGATAGCCCTCAAAAAGAACTGCCAAGAAGAGAGACTGTTATGAAGGACAATGATATTGAGACCACTGAAGAAGAAGAAGAAGAAGCATATCAGAATATTGTCATGGACACCTCTAAAGAGGAAGAGGCTATCAAGTCAGATCATTTTGCTTATGAGGCAATGGAGGCTGTTAGTGGAGCTGATGATGAAGAAAATGAAGAAGAAGAGCTCAGTTTGAGCCCTCTGATAGATAATACATACAATATAGTGTCTGGTCAGGAAGCAGGAGTGGCATCTACTACCATTGAGATGGAAGTCATTGATGACTCAGATAAGGATAAGAATCACCCTACTGTTGAACTAATAGAGCAAACAGTTTTTGAATCTACTGGAGTTGCAGAGGAGATTGTGGAGTTACTTAGAACCGAACAGATAGAGGAGATTCCTCAGGAGAGAGATCTAAGTGAGTGGGAGCATCTTGGTTCAGTTTCTGTACTGTATGACAAAGAAGTTTGGTCATCAGATCTAGGGTACATGGTACTTGGGCTCGATTATGGAGATTATGATGAGGAAGACCAGCCACAAAGGGATTCTGTTATCCTACCTAAAAGTGTTCCAGTAGTTATGGATGACAATTTGGAAACTAAGGAAGACCTTGAGTCTTTGAAAGTTGAAATTAAAGAGGCAGTGATAAAATCAGTAGCATATTTGAAGAATAACCTTTTTGAAGAGATGAGGAGTGCGAAGAAATCCCTAGAGCTGTCTCTGGGTTGTGATGTGTCAATTACAATGAAAGAAATGATGGATGAGGTTAAAGTGTTCCTTACATAAATTGGATGTTGGACAGGAGCTATGGTTTCTCTAATACAATCAGTTGCTTCATTGACTGCCTTGAGAAATTCTCAAAACCAAGTGAATGTTGAGATTCGATATATCAAATAAGTAGTCAAGAAGTTTGTGGATGTTTTTGAGGCTTTTAAGAAATCAGTCAAATAAAATATGAACAGTCAAGATGCACGTGTTCAGAAGGTGATTAGAAACTTTACTCAGTCTTTCAAAGAGACAGTAGCTTTCTCGGTCAAACCCCTTCTATCATCTGCCTCCTCTGTGAACACTGACCAGATCAGAACCGTGATCCAGGAAGAGCTTTCTAAGGCCATTCCCATTGGAACCTCTGATTCTCAGATACTTTCTACCACTAGGGAAGTCAACAGTTTTGTTCGTGACCACTTTCGGGCAGCTACTGCTTCTCAAGAGGCCATTAAGAATAAGGTGGATTCTTACTTTGAGAAGGTCTACACCAAGCATCAAATGACCAACCACTTCAAGATTTTGATAGAGAATATGAAGCTGCCTCCAGTGTATCAGGCATTCAAGGAGTAGGTCAGCAAGATGAGAGAATTGACCCCTTCTTTGGATAAGTTTTTGGAGAATAAAGATGATTTTTTATCTACTATGGACAGAGGAGGAAGCATTATTATTGACTTCAGAAACTTTCTTCTCCCCTTTCTCTATGTGGACTGAAACCCTGTCATCATCCCTCCTGCCTTGCCGAAATCTCAAACCAGTGGTTCTTCCACGATGTCTCCTGCTGAAGCTATCAGAAGCCTTACTCCACTGATCCCTCAGCGAACTACCCACTACAGACCAACATGAGTTTCTGTTGCTGCCCCTCCAGTCATTCATGCAGCCCTTCCTAAACCTGCTGATCCACCAGCTCATCCTCTATCTTCTTCTTCCAAAGGAGAAGACCCCTTGCCTCAGGCTAATGTGGATTACGTCTGTTTATGTATTTTGATAGGGACTCTTTATTTCCTTTTTGGGTCATGTAATGTAATTTCATTAATAAAATCTTTCTACGTTATCTCTATTTGTGCTTATTTTTTCTAATCACAAAGGAGGAGAAATAATGTGCTAATTCTAGAATAATCATGTGATTTGTGCTTGGGGAGAATAGTGCTAATATACTACTATAATTCTATGTTTAATCTTATCTTCCTTTATCTCTGATACCATGTACCAATATTTTTTGGTTTTACATTCTTATTAATCTCGGATACTTGAGACATTTTTTTGATCTTATTTTAATAACTGTATTATATATGACATCTATCATTAATACATACTAGCATAATTTGTGATTATCAAAAAGGGGGAGATTTTTGGACTAACCTATTTTGATAATCCCAAATCATGTTTAAATATTGATCATGATATATTAATCCATTTTCTAACCTTTTTTAACCGTTAATTATAATTATTTTATCTTGAACAATGCATAATGACTTTGGTGCATTATCTTACAGTTTATATTTATCTAAATATATGTTCACTGTTAAAGGATACTTGTAAGATTCTTCTGTTCAAAGTCACCATTATAGCTCACTGATGCTAGAATATTACTTTTGAAGATCTATAGTCACTATTGGAAGATACTGGTACAAGGTTACTATCACAAGTCTACCATTGATCTTCTTATCAAAGCTCACAGACAAAGAGTCACCGTCACAAGGTCACTGCTGTGACAAGGCTTATGTTAGAAGTTCACTGTCAGACTCCTTCTCAAGTCTTCTGTTTAGAAACTCACTGTTCAAAGTCTATAGTTCTACATGTCTACCATTAGTAGAAGGATACTGCTGGACAACCCCTACTGTCGAGATAGTCGACTGTTGTTCAAAGTCTACTGATGGACATACTCCACTGTTAATGAAATTACCTGTTGAGATAAGTCTATAGCTGTAAAGGTCACTGTTGCAGTATTCTGATGTTATAGAACTACTGATGAAGTTCACTGACAAGGAGCTTCTGTTACATAGAGTAACAGCTACCGTTACAAGCCTACAGACAAAGAACCTACCATTGAAGCTCACAGTTGAATAGTCTACTGATGAAGTCCACAGTTGGAAAGACCACAGTTGAAGTCTATCGGTTGACATACACCTGCTACTAGTCTAATGATATTTTATTATTTTCTTTATCAATTGTATTAATACTATTATAACGGTCATGTCTGGACAAATTAATACACCTGACATTATTTATTGTTATTTACAGGCATATCTGGAAATAGTACGATGTACGAGGATGACCACAAGTGGTTGAAACACTTTTTCATGTCGGTCCCTACTGAACCAAATGAGAAAAGGTGAACTAAAAAAGATTATATATATAAGAAGAGAGAGACATTCAAATGGGATTATCCAATACATACAGAAACAAGAGATAATTTTGGATATACTGAATACACACAGAAGAACACTCATAAGAGACAAAGATATACAATTTCAAGAAGAACCCTCAAGAACTCATTCAGAAGAACACAGAGCTTCAAAAGGATCAACTGAAAGAATCTCTTTCAAGCTATCGTGGTGTACTGCAAAGAGATTAAAACCCAAGAAGCTGATCATATCTACATCTAGAAGTCAGAACCTGAATGTTGCGACACTCTGTTTTGGAGTCAACATGCAGAGAAGGACTAAAACATCATTTCATTCATTCCAACGAGTCCAGAACTGATCTTCCAACACAACAGAGCACTCTAAACTTATTCCTAATATCTTTAGCTCTACTGTGTTTAAGTTTTTTACATTTGTGGGAAGTGCGTCTGTGTTACACACACTAACTCCTGTGATTGAAATGAGGGATACTGAAAATCCCCATATCAAACTCTTTTTACATTTTTTACCCACGCATAACTATGGAAGAAGCCTAGTGTGGCTTGGTAGTTTATTTTTCCCACGTATAACTGTGGTAGAGGTTGTAAAACCTGGACAGTTTGTGAAAAATGTTGTAAAGCCCGATACAAGCTATGTGTCACTTTTAATATAATTTCTTAGTGGCAGGTGATAGCCAAGTGGAGAGGACTAGGTCTTGTCTTAATACTGAACCTCTTGTTTAATTTTTTGTGTTCATATTTCATTACTCTAATTTACATTTATCCGCTGTTCAAGATAGAAATATGTTTTTACATTCACTCTGATAGTCAGTTCTGGTTAGTGTGTATATCTGATTTATTTAGTAAAATTGTTTCAAAAGTGGAATTTGTTCTCATAATGATTCTACTGAGGAGTAATCAACCTTTGAAAAACCTGTTGAATAATAATCCACTTATATATCTACTGCCTTAATTGACTGGGATGTTCTTATTTGGGGGATTTTAATCCTAACAGTTTTTAACAGAAATTTTTAATTGGAACTCAATTCACCCCCCACTTGAGTATCCACTCCGACCAACAAGAAAGAACTAGGTTACCATTGAATGTTTCAGTTATGGAATGTATGGGAATTATAAAAATATATTTCCCATGTGTAAATTTCATAAAGTGAATTAGGAAGGTGGTATGAGTATTGGTTATAATTATGAAGATAAATAGACCACAAACGACATGTGAAAGGCATGTGATGTTCTTCTAGTATTGTTTACATTAAACATAATAATCATGATTAGATTAAATTTGAGGAACCATAAGACATGATTCATATTTCATATTATAGGAATTAGGTATTAAGGAATAAGTTAATGAATCCTAAGTAATGATTTAAGAATATATTTGGAAGAATTAAGTATTTATGTTTTGGAATTCAATGATTATGTTACATGAATCATGAAATATATATGTATTTTCAGTATAAGTTTTCATTAAGGATACACATAGATATGTTGAATGGTGTTGAAGACATAGAAAATTGATATTTTGATTAAGGGAAGGTAACCATTAATGTGATCAATATGTTTCAAAAATTGTGTTTTGATTTGATAAAGAGATGATTGATTTGGGATAAAGTAAATTGGAAAGTATGAATGGATTAAGAACTAATTAATTTTTTTTTGAAAAACTAGTCTATGCCAACATTGATGATGTTTAAAACGTCTTAGATTAAAGGAATATATCCAGCAATATTTTGAATAAGGGAGAATGGTTTTTTTGAAAATTATTTATGGTAATTCGGGTTATTACCATGTTTCAAGAGAATACAAGATTAATGTATTCACATGTTTGGTATGTAACAACCAAGACCTTCCTTGTGATATATGAGAGATAAATGTTAATCTAATTTATTACACTTTTTTATAATGTTTTATATTTTTAGATTTTTGAATAGATTATAAGGTTATCTATCAATGGAAAGATTAATTTAAACTTCAAGAAAGGTTTGATTGATTAATGTATTATATAACTATAGGTGGAATTAGGAATATCTAATAACTTGTGCTAAAATGTTTTTTATGATAAAGATAAATGGAACGACCTATCATTATATTTATGGATCTTATGATTTTATAATGATTCAATAGTGATATATTCAACTTAATTTCTAAGAATAAGAGATGAAGTGTATATTAATCATGTAATAACAAAAGGGTGAGATCACGCTGAAATCAAGTTAGTATATCTCCTCATGAAAATTATTCAACAGTAGTAAAAGAGATCGTGATGTAAAAGGTTTTCATATTATCATCATTTTTATGATATCAATGACATCTTTTACACTTATTTAGATTATGGTTTTTTTATTTTTAGCTTTCTCTTAATCAGACACCTTCTTGTGATCAGTGATCTTTATCAATCTCTATGATTAATCACACTTTTCCTCCATGCTCAAATCGTCACCTATGTTCTCATATGTAGAGACATAGTTATGATTCACTTTGGGTAACTGTTATTTTCAAAATTTTCAATCTTAATAGGATGATTTAGAATTAATTTTTACAACGTTTTTTTTCTAAGGAATAATATTTCAAGTATTAAAACTTTCATAACCCATACAAATTTTGAGTCCAAAATTCATTTTAAGGGGGTTAAATATAACACCCTGAGATTTTGTGAATTATAATTTTTTGAATTAATTTAATACTTTTGAAATTTTTCACTTCACGTAATACTAAGTATAGATTTTATTATTATGAAAAGAACTAATTTTGGATTATGTAATACACAACACCAAGTACATCTTTTACTACACACAACACCAACTTGGCATTCTCTACATGAAACACTGAGTATCTATGAAACAACGCATTATTATTATATTTAATTAAAAAAGATAATTTTAAAATAGAAATTAAAAATAGTAATTTGAATAATAATAACTACATTTTAAATTTTATTTATAATGTATTCACTCAAAAAATACATATTTATAGTGAAATTAATAATCTTTGGTGAAGTATTAATTTGTTTAAAAATTTTATTATAAAAAAGGAACTGCTTCTACGTCCTTCTGTGAAAAATAATAAAATTAATTTTAAACACTCTTATAAAATTAATTTGGTAAAATAAAAATAGTTTTGAAATTTTAATGTCAAAATTATCTAATAGTGATTTTTTTGTATTTCTCTTTCAAGTTTTATTTTTTGATGAATAGTGAATATTTGTGTTTTTCATTTAAATAATTATTATATTTTTAAATTTATTTTAAAGTCAAAATAGATCTATTTTACATATATTAGTCAAATTTAGGCCATTGACATCTTTTTTATATTAAAATTAGATATAAAAACTTATTTATATTTTAAACATTCTTTTTACCGCCTTCCCTCTACATTTGGGGGATTAGTGTTAATCTTAATTTTTCTGATTTTTTGAATTGAATTTAAAAAAATGGATATAAATGGTTGTAATAAGTATTATATTTTTTATTTTATGTTCAGATTAAATTTTAGTGCATATTAACTTTAGTATTATTATTTACCACAGTTAAGGGTAAATCAGGTAATTAAAGGTAAACATAATATTATAATATTATAAAATTACCCTAAAAACATTTCCTAATTTCATTTGATGAGTGGTAATAGAAAATAATCAATATTAGGCGAAAATTATAACATTTTGATTCCACTTGGGTAAGAATATGACCTTTCTTATATTTTATTTAAAGATAATTTAAAATTTTCATACTCATAATTTGAATAGAAAAAAGATTTTTTAATATATGTTTTTCAAAAGATAAATTCAACTATAAATATTAATTTGAAATATAAAATTATTATTTTCATTATAGTAATTTATTCTTAATTTTTAGGAAATAAATAATTACCTTAAATTCGTACCCAGTGATGATGGAGTAATTGTTTAATTAATGGAAATATCAAATGAATTATATTAGAAATATTAAAATAAATTTAATTTGAAATAATTAAGGCCCCCAAGAATTTTATAGGATATTATGATATGTTAAGAGTATATTAAATTATTTTTTTCTAAATTATATTTATGTTTGAATTATATCTTATGACAAAGTTGTGAATATTATCAAAATTGACACTAATGGTATATTATAAAAATGATAATTTATTAAATTAATTAAAAATCATAAAAATAATAAAAAAATAAAAATAGATTATGATGAGGTCAAAAATATCATAATTTGTCCATTTATGTAAAATCTAACCTATATAATTGATAATTTATAACCTCTTAATATTTATAATATTGTTACGACAATTAGAATTACAATAAATTAATTATGTATAAATCAAAATGATAAGGTTTAAAATAAAACAAAAAATTGACAAATAAATTATTTTAAGAATTGTATTCGACCCTTTTAAAATTATGATCTATTTTATGTTATATAATGTACATTTTTCCATGAAAATAAATTAAATATTAATTAAATCAAAGATAGTTACAAAGTATCACTATATTGTATTTAATATGTTTTATTTGTCCAATTAGGAAAAAATAAAGATATGAATGAATATAAATGTATATTTTCATTAAAATTAAACTCATTTCATTATATATATATTTTTGATTTTTTAAAAGTTATATAATTACCTTAAAAGCTTCTTCAATGCTAAAACAATATTTATTTAATTGACAGAAAAATAGAATAATTTATTTTAATAATATTAATTTTGATATATTTTGAATTATTTAATGTTTATAATGACTTTACTAAATATATATCTTATATTATAGATGTGTGAAAGAATTATATTTTAATTATCACTTTTTCATGATGTATTTTAAGTCTAACTCAATGAATTGTATTAAATTTTATAATAATGATATCTTATTGAATAAATGTATTATTAAATTATTTAAAAATCTCAAAAATGTTAAATAATCAAAAGGGTGTATTATATGGTCTAACATGTATTCTAGGTTTTATTTTTGTTATTTTTAAGTATTTATATCTAGAATAATCATATTATATTTTAATATTTTTCATATTTCCAAAGTGCCCCTCACCTTAATTAGAAAAGGAAACCTCCTCCATCACTTATTCTTCTTACATTGAGAAATCATGCTCAGCCATAACCTTAATATTTCAATTCTAAACTTATCTAGTAACATTATATAGGTTTTGGTCTTCTCAAAATACCAACCCTAGTTTCCCTAAGAGTATATCTAAAGAGATATCGTCGAAGAAGAGGTAATCTCTTTACCGGCTCTTTCAAATTATTTATTCTTCTACTTCATCCAAATGTGTTGATTATATTATAAAATAGTAAATATATTATGAAATATATTATTCTATGTTAGTATGATTACAAAACAGCCAAATTTCATCTTTTATTCTTCCAATGAAAAAAGAAAGTACCACATGCGCGTACGTAAAACTTACCGTCTTCACACTATAGTGTGATCTATTTTTCATCAATACATTATTTGGATGGCTATAATTGTAACATCCCGAGTAAATAAAGAATAGTACATTTTCATATTTATTAATATTTGGGATTTAAATATTAATTTTACTTTAAAGGGGATGCTATGTTCTATGACTTACCCGATACGCAACAACGAGTTTCTTTGAAATCTTACGTTGCATACTAATAATATAATAATATTATTTTAAAAGGTAATTAACACCTAGACTTTATATTAATAGGAATGAATATAATTAACTAAAATATGATTATACATGTTTGTTAAATGTTTTTACATTTATCCAATAAAAGTTAGAGGCTTAAAACTTGAATGAATCTAATTTTAAGCGTAATTTACTTTAAAAGGATGATTTACCACCTTTTAATGGAGAACCATCTTTAAATCTAGTTTTGGTCACTTTTATATGTTCTATTTTAAAAAATAAAATTCTTCTTTATAATCGGGACATAAGAATTTACTTTGGGTGAAATTTTAGAATTTTTCTAATAAAATTATTTTTTTGATTAATAGTGAAAAATATTGTTTTTTAATTCAAAACTACCTTTTAATATAACTTATTTATATAGTTAAATTATATTTTTAATTAGTTTTAAAGTTTAATTGGAATATATTTTTACCATTTAATCCAATGAGGGTCATTGGATTGAATTTCACTTTGAAATTGGACATAAACAAGTGTCAATCTTTTGATAGATATTGTTTCTTAAAAACACGCTATTTGTTTTGACAACGGATATTAATTATAAAATTAATTAATGAAAATTCTATGTTTTTAATTTTACAAAATAGAAATAATTTTTGAATTAAGAATATCAAATTTAGCTTAAGGTGATTTTTTGGTAGTTTTTCGAAAAACTTCTATTTTTGATTAATAGTGAAACCACTAAGTAGTAGTTAAAAAACTGACTTCTTCATTTAAATAAAATTTTTCCACTCCTATGAATTGAATTTAAAAAATCCAACATACATGGTTATTATTAGTATGTAAAATGTGGTTCAATGAGATGAAAATAATTTTTGGTGAATATTAATTTTTGACTTTTATTTACCGCGGTTAAAGGTAAATAGGGTAATTTAAGGTAAAAAGGATATTATAATTATTCACAATTACCGCAACACTTGTCATAACCTTATTTTATGAGTCATGGACGACCATGGTCATCGTTGAGTTGATTTTGGGTCCCCATGGAGACACTTCTGAGTGATAAAGAAACTTTAGGTTAATTAACATTAAGTAAAGACAAAAATGACACAAACAAATATCTTTTAGTAAATTAATTTTTACATAGAGTTATGTAGGTTATCTTTTTGACTATAAATATTAATTGGAAAAATAAAACAATTTCCTACATTATAGTATTTTTTCTATAATTTCTATACGTCATATAAATATAATTATTTATAACAGAATAATGATGCAGGGTTCACAACGTTAATAAATGATTTAAATAAATAAGATTATAAAGACTAAAATAGTATCCAAAACCTATCCAATTCTTATTGGATGATTTTATTTTGAATATTAATCATCTTATATTTGACTTTAATGTGTTTTTACCTTTTGAAACCGAAGATAAGTTTATAATAAAATAATGTTTTTACACTTTTTTAAAGAGCCCCTCATCTCCCTTATAAAAGGAGACCACTTCTAACTAGTTCCTCACACATCTCAAGCCTCTTGGATCATCCAACAACTTGACAATTAAGTTCCTTACATCCCTCTCTTCCACTTGGAATCATTACCTTAGGCAGAAGGCACTTTAAGAAGTCTTTTTGGTTCAAACCAAAGGAAGTTACCCAAATTAAAGGTAACAGTTTCCCATAAATTGTTTTCTTTTATTTTAATTATCCAACCCATAAAATCTTTTTATAAATTTATTTTATAACAAAACCAATATCCTTAATATACTAGTATGATTTTTTCATAAGGATTCTAACTACACTTACACACACCTCCATCTAATGGGTGAAGAACGTAATGTTTCTGTGGATGGAAAACAAAGGCCTCACGAAATGATGATTGTTCAATTATATCCTACCACCTATCATGGTAGACATTATGATGGAACTGTATTTATATATGATATATATTATGTTTATGTTTGTTTTATGATTCTCTATTTTTTCATTTATAGAACTCCTTTATGGTTTCCATAGTGGGTAAATACTATAATCTCATTTGAGGAAGTGCGGACTACCGTCCCCTCAAAGTGATATGACTCGTTAATGCCTTATGTGAGATGTATACATGATGGATTTATTGATATTATATATGAAATTATAATGGAATTACAATATACCTAAGTATCATTATGTTTTAATTCCATTAAAATAATAAATAGAAATGAAAGTAGCGTCCATGCGTACGTACGGCTTAACGTCTCCATGAACGGTGCATTTCATTTTTTACCTCCAAATGATATGTACTGTTATAAAAATATATATATACTGGATATATATTATATATATGATATCTAAATAATGAATATCATTCTGGATATAATGAAATATTGACAACATGGACAACTTGTAAATATAAGGTGTTCATTGTTTACTCAAGTACTAATTATCGACAAAACGAACGTTATTAACTTAAATGATTACATAATGTTTATAACATGGTAATAAGTGATATAACAGGAATAATAAAATTGAAAAAGGATCTCCAGAAAGTATAAATTAAATTTAGTTTATTATTCAGGAGATTAAAGAACGAACGGGTCAAGTCGGACAATGAGATAAGGGATTTTCTTATCTCACTTTTAATTCTGTGAGATTTCCATTGTTTTCCACTTATTCATTGCATGTGGTGTACTGTGTATTTCCATTTGATATATATTATCATGATTCTCATTATATTCATGGTATTCTGTGAGTCATTTTTTGGTTATTAACTTTTGGTCAAACGACTCAGTTGATTACAATGTGGTTAAGGGTTTCATCACACTTTTTATTCTCGTGATATTAATGCTATATTTTTTCCACTATTTCCTTTTGTGAGGTGTATTTACAGCCCATTATTTTACTCTTTGTGTAATATAATTTCATTTATGAGTATTTATATCTTCATTGTATGATCCTTCTTTTATGTGGGGTATGTTTTGTAAGTTACCAAATCGGTAAGGGAAACTTTCACCCTCCTCTTTTTAAAAGACATATTTTTATGTCATTTAAATTACATATTATTTTGTTGGGATATGTTATTAGATATCCTTATTGATGTAAATTTTATGTCCATGTGATAAGATACCATTTTTATCTCATCAACTCATTTTCTGAATTCTAAAGTTACACCGTTTGGCTTTCGAATTTTTGCAAGGGAACTTTTTAACCCAATTCCAATTCTTTGGGTTAAACTTATACTTATTGAATATGTCGTCCTATGAATATGTGTGAATGAACTCTGATTGTTTTACACTTAATATTCACTTATATTGGGTGTATTTATTTTTTCACACATAATTATGTTATTGATTTATCCTTAATTTAATGATACCGTCTTTATAAGGGATTTCATCTCAATCTACATTTCCATTGAGACTTCATTGTTGTTATACACCAATTCAATCTTATATGGTGTATATACTATCCTTTGTCATATTATATCATGAATAACTTTATTCTCATGATTTTATAAAGTTCTTATTAAATGTTATTCCTCAATTATTTTTATTCAAGAGTCTCTCATTTTGTTAAGAACTCTTTAACAAAAATATCATTTTAAATGTTTTAAAGATTTATTATCCTAAATCTTTATCTTTAATGTCCATGTTTTAAAAATTGTTTTGAGTATTTATTGATATGGAAATTAATGTTTTAAAATTATAATTCCATTAAAATATTCAAAGTGGTATGTGACTCTTTGATTCAAAAATCTCTTTTTAAATGGTTTATGAAAATGGATTAATTATTTCAATATCATGAAATTACTTCTTATGATTTCAAATGAAATGTTATTAGTAAAATTTTTATATTTGAAAGATTTTATGTGCTATGATGGTACTTGGACATTTGATGGGTGGTTACGTGATAAACCATATGACGGGTGGTGCCGTGAAACTAGGACAGGTGGTTACGTTATAACCTCCAACACATTGGGTATGGAAGTTGGCCGTATGGAAATTCCATTTAGTGATATGGGTGGAAGTCAACCGTATGGTTATTCCACTTAAGTATGTTTATGTCCCAACTTACCTTTATATGTTATGTGTTCTTTATATGAGTTTTATGGTAAACTTTTGGTTACAAAAGGGGAAACAATGATCTTTTATTCAGTGAAGAGTATTTACTACTTCTTAAAGGTTAAAAGTATTACTTATGATTAAGTATTCATGGTTTATTTGTGGTTTTGAAAAACTAACAGTTTCATTCTTTGTGTATCCCTTACTGAGCTTTTTATGCTCATCCCATGTTTTTGAATTGTTTTTCACATGACATAAAGTGGAATAGTGACAAGGGTGGGATAAAGGAAAAGTCATGCTGTCTAAAACATGAAACTAGACATGACTCTTTTTTTCAAAGAGTTTTTATTTTATGAGAAAAATGGAAACTGAGTAGAAGTGTCTACTTTGTAATATTTTAAAATGCAATATTTATGGCCTAAGTCTCTAAAACACTAAACCTGAAATTATCCTACATGTTAATTATCCATTTAATTCAAGTTTATGTAATTTTTAAGGCCAGGTCCTTATAGTTGGTATCAGAGGTTGGTTTAGAAAACTTTAGAGGTTAGGGTGTTCTTTATACATAAGTGACATTACCATAATGGCTAGGATTTTAGAAAGAGTCATAGTTATTTTAGATAAAGTTAATGAGTTTAAGATAACATGAATAAGTATATCTTAGTATTTACCATCCTCATAAGATATTATATGATGATTTTACTGATATAATCACTCACCTCTTTGGTTTTAGTAAATGGCTGGATCTAGCAGGAATCAAAGTAACTGTGGATGCGAAGAAAACTATGATGGTTTTATGAACGAGCAACTGAATGAAATGAGAGATGCAATGAGAACTATTAAGGTTATTCTCAACCAACTATCTGGAGTCATTATTGATAAACTAAACCTTGGTGATTTTTATAATTCATCGTATATTTGAGAAACAAATCCCTACGGAAGTTCAGGAAATAATCATAGAGGTAAGTATGTTAAAAACCCTATGTGTCAAGGATGTGAAAATAAACACCTAGTAAAATGCTTTAAAGGGACGAGAAGATGCTATAGATGTGGGAATGAAGGTCATAAAGCAATAACATGCCATGGAAAAAGGAAGCATCCAGTTGACTCTAGGAAAGGAAAAGAAGTTCTTTATGATGGATCAATTGAATGTTTTAAATGTGGTGTGCATGGTCATTATGAAAACAGATGTCCTATGAAGATGTTTTGGGAATGGGATCCCCAAGATCGTAAAAATATATGTTTACCAACACCTACTTCCATTCCAATTTAAGATGAAGAAACTGACAATGACCAATGAAAGGTATGGATTATTTCTTAACATATGTTTTGACATTTTTGAATCTTCGGATATGATTCATGATTTTGTTTGTAGGAATGAAGTATTTCAGAATAAGATGGAAAGGAATGGTTAATAGATCATGAAGAAAATTGAATGAGTAAGAATTCATCATATAATAGATTCAAGTGTTATGATAGATTTTAGGATGGTGAAATTCTTAAAAGTATTAGGGCTCTTTTGATGATGGGAGTACATTAGAAGACTTTTTATAGTATGTGTAACCTTAAAGTTTGATATATGAAAATCTTATTCAAGGAATAATTATCTTTTATTTTTTGGATATAGTTATAAAAAACCATTTGGGTTTATATGATCTTTGATTTTGAGGCAACTACAGGTTAATAGATTTTGGGATGCAAAGTTATTAGATAACCTTTGTAGTTAAAATTTGTTATGGTTATTTTTTTTAATGAATTTTTCCCTTTTTTGGAATGTTAAAAAATTATATAGTTTTTGAAAAATGACAACACGCAAATCGCGTGACAACCCATCACGTCGGACAAAGCTGCAGGAATCAAACCCACAACCAAAGTGTGATTGGGATTTATCTCCTACCACTGGACTACGTGAAGTCCCCGGTTAGTATGACTAATTATTTTTAGTTATATGATTTTATGAATCAAGAATAAGTTTATTTTGTGTTATCTATGGAAATGATTAACTTATCATAGAGAATATGTGATTTGGTTAATTACACATCAATATGAGACTTTTAGAGTAGTCGATGTTTTTGGAGATAAATGTTATGGTTTTGGTGGAAGAATATGTGGTCAAATCCTTTTCAAATTTTGGGTTACTTTGAAGAATTTATGGATATTTTTTTATTTAATTGTCTTTGTTGAACACTGGGCATTGTTAGACAAATTTTGGATATTAAGAGTAGTTTTTATTTTTTGTAAAAGATTATCCTTTTTGGGGATTATCTGATCCTGTACTAAGCGTTTTGGTTTTGGATGATGTATAAAGACAGGGGAAATATATAATTAATATTTTATAGATTATGTGATACTCTATAATTTTATTCTATCAGTTTTAATTTGACCAAGTTAGTTTGAATACTCATCATTTGGAGAAAAGATGCGTTTGTTGTAGAAATTTAGTAAAGTATGAAAGTCTATATGACAAGTAAGTATGTTTCCTTATGTTATTATTCTATATAGTAAATAAAATCCTAAAAATTATGAAAAATGAATGTAAAACAAAATTATTTTGTTGGTTTACCTTTCCTACTGGGTAATCGAAGACCATTTAACACATCACAAGTTTGTGATTTTCTGGTGGTTAACTTTCTCCTAATCATATTTTCTACCACTCTCCATAAAAACATGATGGTTTTTTTCTATTCCATATCCATGTTTTCATGGAATCATAGTATTTATTGTCTCATGTGACCTTTGTAATTCTATTCCTTTTTTTAAGTGATATTTTTACTTACTCTTTTTCTGAAGTGGGACTTTCAATGAAGTTTCCAAGCCCAATTTTAAAAATTACGAGGATGCAATTCCAAAAGGGGGGAGGTTGTATCAACCCAGGTAAATAAATAATAATTCATTTTCATATTTATTAATAGTTGTGATTTGAATATTAATTTTACTTTAAATGGGATTCTATGTTCGATGGATTACCCGATACACAACTACGTGTTTGTTTTAAATCTTACGTTGCATACTAATAATATAATAATATTATTTTAAATGGTAGTTAACGCATAGCCATTGTATTGGTAGGAATGAATAGAACTAACTAAAATATTATTATACATGTTTTTAAATGGTTTTACATTAATCCAATAAAAGTTAGAGGCTTAAAACGTGAATGAATCTAATTTTAAGCATAATTTACTATAAAAGGTTGATTTACCACCTTTTAATGGAGAATCCTATTTAAATATATTTTTTTACACATTTATATGTTCTATTTGACAAAATAATATTCTTCTTTAGAATCAGGACATCAAAATTTACTTTGGGTAAAATTATGGTATTTTTTTGATAAAATTCTTTTTTTGATGAATAGTGAAAAATACTGTATTTTAATTCAAAACTGCCTTTTAATATAACTTATTTATATGGTTATATTATATTTTTAATTAGTTTTAAAGTGTAATTGGAATATATTTCTACCGTTTAATAAAATTGGGTTCATTGGATTGAATTTCACTTTGAAATTGGACATAAACAACTGTCAATCTTTTGATAGATATTGTTTCTTAAAAACACGATATTTGTTTTGACAACGTGAATTAATTATAAAATTAATTAACGAAACTTCTATGTTTTGAATTTGTTGAAAAAAAACATCATTTTTAATTCAGAATATCAAATTTACCTTAGAGTGAATTTTTGGTATTTTTCTAAAAAAACTACAATTTTTGATGAATAGTGAAACCACTAAGTAGTATTTAAAAAATCGAATTTTTCATTTAAATGAAATTTTACTTCTCTTGTGAAGCGAATTTAAAATATAAAACATACATGGTTATTATTAGTAAATAAAATGTGGTTCAATGAGATGAAAATAATTTTTGGTGAATAGTAACTTTTGACTTTTATTTACCGCAGTTAATGGTAAATATGATAATTCAAGATAAAAAGGATATTATAATTATTCAAAATTAACTTAAAACTTGTACTAACCTTATTGGATGAGTCATGGACACCCATGGGAATCCTTGGGCTGATTTTGGGACCACAGGGAGCCACTTATGAGTGATAATGACACTTTAGATTAATTAACTTAAAGTAATGACAAAAATGACATAAACAAATATCTTTTAGTAAATTAATTTTTATAGAGGGTTATGTAAGTTATATTTTCAACTATAAATATTAATTGGGAATCTAAAACAATTTCCAACATCATAGTATTTTTTTTATAATTTTTATACATCAAATAAATAAAATTATTTATGACACAATAATGATGCAATGTTTATCGCATTAATAAATGATATAAATAAATAAGATTATAAAGACTAAAATAATATCCAAAACCTGTCAAATTATTATTGGATGATTTTATTTAGAATATGAGTCATATTATATTCAAATTAAATGTGTTTTTGACCTTTTGAAACCAAAGATAAGTTTATAATAAAATAATGTTTTCAAACTTTCCTAAAGAGCCCCTCCTCTCCCTTGTAAAACGAAAACCACTTATAACTAATTCCTCACACATATCAAGCCTCTTGGATCATCTAAACTCTACTAAATTTAGTTTCTTACATCCCTATCTTACACCTAGAAGAATTACCTTAGTCCAAAAGCACTTCAATATGTCCTTTTGGTTCAAACCAAAAGAAGTTACCTAAATTAAAGGTAATGGTTTCTCTTAAATTGTTTCCTTTAATTTTAATTCTCCAACCCCTAAACTCTTTTTATTTCTTTATTTTATAACAACACCATTATCCTCAATATAGTAGTATGTTTTTATGAGAAGGATTCAAACTAAACTTACACACACCTCCATCTAATGGGTGAAGAACATAATGTTTCTGTGGATGGAAAACAAACGCCTCACGAAACGATGATTGTCCAATTATCTCCAACCACCTCTCATGGTGTCCATTATGATGGAACTGTATTTATATAAGATATATATTATGTTTATTTTTGCTTTATTAATCTTTATTTTTTCATTTATAAAACTCCTTTATGGTTACCATAATGGGTAAATACGATAATCTCATTAGAGGAAGTGCGGACTACCGCCCCCACAAAGTGATATGACTCGTTAATGCCTTATGTGGGATGTATAGAGGATGGAGTTAATGATATTATATTTGATATTATACTTGAATTATAATATACCTAGGTATAATTATGTTTTAATTACATTAAAATAAGAAATATAAATGACAGTAGCGTTCATGTGTACATACGACTTACCGTCTCCATGAACGGTGCATTTGATTTCTTACCTCCAAATGATATGTACTGTTATAAATATATATATATACTAGATATATATTATATATATGATATCTAAAAAATTAATATCATTCTGGATATAATTGAATATTGACAACATGGACAACTTGTAAATATAAGGTGTTCATTTTTGACTCACGTAGCAAATATCGACAAAACAAACATTATTAACCTAAATTATTACATAATGTTTATAACATGGTAATAAGTGATATAAAAGGAATAATAAACTTGAACAAGGATCTTAAGCAAGTATAAATTAACTTTAGTTTATTATTCAGTAGATTAAAGAACGAACGGGTCAAGTCGGACAACGACATAAGGGATTTTCTAATCTCACTTTTAATTTCATGAGATTTACACTGTTCTCCACTTATTCAATGCATGTGGTGTATTGTGTACTGACATTTGATATATATTATCATTATTCTCATTATATTCATGGTATTCTGTGATTCATTTTGTGGTTATTAACTTTTGGTCAAACGACTCAGTTGATTACAATGTGGTAAAGGGTTTCATCTCACTTTTTTTCCCGTGAGATTCATGCCATATTTACCCCTATTTCTTTTTGTGTGGTGTATGTAATACCCATGATTTTAATATTTTTGTAATATAATTTCATTTATGAGTATTTAAATCTTCATTGTATGATCCTCCTTTC
This sequence comes from Viscum album, assembly GCA_963277665.1. Lineage (NCBI taxonomy): Eukaryota > Viridiplantae > Streptophyta > Magnoliopsida > Santalales > Viscaceae > Viscum > Viscum album. The sequence goes on along the minus strand of OY728160.1, from coordinate 23,197,660 downwards.
ATGTGGCTTATGTTTTATAAATTAACAAATCGGTAAGGGAACCTTTCACCCTCCTCTTTTTAAAAGACTTCCTTTTGTTATGTCTTTTAATTTACATATTATTATGTTGGGATATGTTATTCTATATCATTATTGGTGTAAATTTTATGTCCAAGTGATGAGATACCCTTTTTATCTCATCAAATCATTTTATGAATTCTAAATTGACGTTGTTAGGCTTTCGAATTTTTGTAAGGGAACTTCTTAACCCAATTTCAATTCTTTGGGTTAAAATTGTACTTCTTGAATATGTTGTCCTATGAATATGTTTGAATGACCTATGATTGTTTCAAACTTAATATACACTTATATTGGGTGTATTTATATTTTTCACACATAATTATGTGATTGATTTATCCTTAATTTAAGAATACCGTCTTTATAAGGGATTTCATCTCAATTTACATTTCCATTGAGACTTCATTGTTGTTATGCACCAATTCACTCTAATATGGTGTATATAATATCCTTTTTCATATTATATCATAAATCCATTTATTCTCATGATGTTATAAATTTATGAATAAATGTTATTCCTAAATTATTTGTATTCAAGAGTCTCCCATTTTGTTAAAAACTCTTTAACTAAAATATAATTTTAAATGTTTTAAAGATTTATTATCCTAAATATTTATCTTTAATGTACATGTCTTAAAAATGGTTTTTAGTATTTATTTATATGGAAATTAATGTTTTAAAATTATAATTCCATTAAAATCTTCAAAGTGGTATGGGACACTTTGATTCAAAAGTCTCTTTTTTAATGTTTTATGAAAATGGATTGATTGTTTCAATTAATTGAAATTACATCTTGTGATTTCAAATGAAATGTTATTAGTGAAATGTTTATTTTTTCAATATTTTATGTTCTATGATGGTAGTTTGACATTTGACAGGTGGTTATGTGATAAACCATATGACGAGTGGTGTCGTGAAAACCAGGACGGGTGGTTACGTTATAACCTCCAATGCATTGGGTATGGAAGTCAGCCGTATGGAAATTCCATTTAGTTATATCTGTGGAAGTTGACCATATGATTATTCCACTTAAGTATGTTTATGTCCCAAGTTACCTTTATATTTTATGTGTTCTTTATATGAGTATTATAGTAATCTTTTCGTTACAAAAGGGCAAGAAATGATCTTTTTTCTGTGAATAGTATTTACTAAATATTAAAGTTTAAAAGTATTAATTATGATTGAGTATTCATGGTTTACTTGTTGTTTTAAAAAACAAGAAATTTCATTCTTTGTGTATCCCTTACTGAGCTTTTTATGCTCATCCCAAGTTTTTGAAATGTTTTTCATAGGACATAAAGTGGAATAGGGTCAAGGACGGGATCAAGGAAAAGTCATGCCTTCTATAACATGGAACTAGACATGAATTTTTTTTCAAAGAGTTTTTATTTTATGATAAAAATGGAAACTGAGTAGAAGTGTCTACTTTGTAATATTTTACAATGCAATAGTTATGGCCTAAATCTCTAAAACTCTAAACCTGAAAATATTCTCTATGTGAATTATCTATTTAATTGAAGATTATGTAATGTTTAAGGTTGTGTCCTTATAGTTGGTATCCGAGGTTGGTTTAGATAACTTTAGAGGTTAGGGTGTTCTTTATGCATAAGTGAAATTACCAATATCGTAAGGATTTTAGAAAGAGTCATAGTTATTTTAGATAAAGTGAATGAGTTTATGATAACATGAATAAGTATATCTTAGTATTTATCCTCCTCATAATATATTATATGATGATTTTACTGATATACTCACACTCACATTTTTGGTTTTATTAAATGCCCGGATCTAGTGGGCATCAAAGTAAAAGTGGATGTTAAGAAAACTGTGGTGGTTTTATGAACAAGAAATTGAATTAAATGAGAGCTGCAATGAGAACTCTTACTGTTATTCTCAACCAATTATTTTGAGTCATGATTGAAAACCTAAACCATGGTGATTTTTATAAGGCATCATATATGTAAGAAACAAATCCCTACGGAAGTGTAGGTAATAATCATAAAGGTATGTATGTTAAAAAACCTATGTGTCAAGGATGTGGAAGGAAACACCTAGGAAAATACTTCGAAGGGACGATAAGATGCTATAGATGCGGGAATGAAGGTCATAAAGCAAGAACCTTATATGGAAAAAGGAATCATCCAGTTGACTCTAGGAAAGGGAAATAAGTTCTTTATGAGGGATGAATTGAATGTTTTAAATGTGGTGTGCATGGTAATTATACAAACAGATGTCCTATGAAGATGTTTTAGGAATGGGATCACCAGGATCGTAAAAATATATGTTTACCAATACCTAATTCCATTCTAATTGAAGATGAAGAAAATGACAATAACCATTGAAAGGTATGGTTTATTTCTTAAAATATGTTTTGACATTTTTGAATCTTAGGATATGATTCATGATTTATTTTTTTGGAAAGAAGTATTTCAGAATAAGTTGGAAAATAATGGTTAATGGATCATGAAGAATGTTGAATGAGTAAGAAGTCAACATTTAAGGGATTCAAGTATTATGATAGATTTTAGGATGGTGAAATGATTAAATGTATTAGGGCTCTTTTGATGATGGGATTACATTAGAAGACTTTTTATAGTATGTGTAACCGTGAAATTTGATATATGATAATTTTATTCAAGGAATAATTATCTTTTATTTTGTGTATATTGTTATAAAAAAACCATTTGGGTTTATAGGATATTTGATTTTAAGGCAACTACATGTTAATAGATTTTGGGATGAAAAGTTATTAGATAACCTTTGTGGTTAAAATATGTTATGGTTATTTTTTTTATAATTTATCCCTTTTTGGGAATGTTATAAAATTATATAGTTTTCGAAAAAGGACAACACGCAGACCGTGTGACAACCCATCACATCGGACAAAGCTGCGGGAATCGAACCCACAACCAAAGTGCGACTGGGATTTATCGCCTACCACTAGAATACGTGAAGTCCCTGGTTAGTATGACAAATTATTTTACGTTATATGATTTTATGAATCAAGAATAAGTTGATTTTGGGTTATATATGGAAATGATTATTTTATCATAGAGAATATGTGATTTGGTTAATTACACATCAGTATGAGACTTTAAGAGTACTCTATGTTTGGAGATAAATGTTATGATTTTTGTAGAAGACTATGTGGTCAAATCCTTTTGAAATTTTGGGTTTCAATCATATTTTTGGTTAGTTTGAAGAATTTATGGATAGTTTTTTATTGAATGGTATTTGTTGAACTATGTGTATTGTTAGAAAAATTTTGGATATTAAGAGTAGTATTTATTGTTGTAAAGGTTATCATTTTTGGGGATTATCTAATCTTGTACTAAGAGTTTTGGTTTTGGTAGATGTATAAAGACAAAGGAAATATATAATTCATATTTTGTGGGTTATGTGATACTCTAGAAGTTTATTATAGAACTTTTAATGTGACCAAGTCAGTTTGAATACTCATAGTTGGGAGAAAAGATGCGTTTGTTGTAGAAATTTAGTAAAGTATGAAAGTCTATATGACAAGTAAGTATTATTCCTTATGTTCTTATTATACGTAGTAAATAAAATCCTCAAAATTATGAAAATGAACATAAACCAAAATAATGTTGTTGGTTTACCTTTCCTTCTGGGTAATCAAATACCATTTAACACATCACAAGTTTGTGATTTTCTGCTGGTTAACTTTATCCTGATCATGTTTTCTACCACTTCCCATCAGAACATGATTGTTTTTTTCTCTCCCATATCTATGTTTTAATGGAATCCTAGTATATATTATCTCAGAGGACCTTTTTAATTCTCTTAATTTATTTTAAAGTGATATTTTTACTGACTATTTTTCTGATGTGGGACTTTCAATGAAGTTTCCAAGCCCAATTTTAAAAATTGCAAGGAAGCAATTCCCAAAAGGGGGGAATGATTTAATATTCTAGGTAAATTAAGAATAAGACATTTTCATGTTTATTAATATTTGTGATTGAAATATTAATTTTACTTTAAAGGGGATTCTTTGTTCGATGTCTTACCAGATAGGCAACAACATGTTTCTTTAAAATCTTACATTGCATACTAATAATATAATAATATTATTTTAAATGGTAGTTAAATACTAGCTGTTGTATGGGTATGAAGGAATAGAACTAACAATAATGTGATTATACATGTTTTAAAATGTTTTTACATTTATCAAATAAAAGTTAGAGGCTTAAAGAGTGAATGAATCTAATTTTAAGCATAATTTACTTTAAAAGGTTGATTTACTGCCTTTTAATGGAGAACCATCTTTAAATCTAGTTTTAGTCACTTTTATATGTTTTATTTGACAAAATAAAATTCTTATTTAGAATCAGGACAACAAAATTTACTTTGGGTAAAATTTTGGTATTTTTCAGATAAATTTTTTTTTGACGAATAGTGAAAAATACTGTATTTTAATTCAAACTGCCTTTTAATATAAATTATTTATATGGTTATATTATCTTTCTAATTAGTTTTAATGTTTAATTGGAATATATTTTTACCATTTAATCCAATGGGGGTCATTTTATTGAATTTAAATTTGAAATTGGACATAAACAAGTGTCAATCTTTTAATAGATATAGTTTCTTAAAAACGCGCTATTTGTTTTGACAACGGGAATTAATTATAAAATTAATTAACTCAACTTCAATGTTTTGAATTTGGTAAAGTAGATATCATTTTTCAATTTGGGATATCAAATTTCTCTTAGGGTGAATTTTTGGAATTTTTCTGAAAAACTTCAATTTTTGATGAATAGTGAAACCACTAAGTAGTAGTTAAAAAACAGACTTTTTCATTTAAATGAAATTTTAATGATCTTGTGAATTTAATTTCAAAAAGCAGACATAAATGGTTACTATTATTAATTAAAATGTTGTTCAATGAGATGAAAATAATTTTTGGGGAATAGTAACTTTTGACTTATTTACTACGGTTAACAGTAAATAGGGAAACTCAAGGCAAAAAGGATATTATAATTATTCAAAACTACATTAACACTTGTCCTAACCTTATTTTATGATTCATGGATGACCATGGGAATCCTTGGGACGATTTTGGTACCCCATGGAGCCACTTATGAGTGAAAATGAAAATTTAGATTAATTAACTTAAAGTAAAGGAAGAAATGACATAAACAAATATCTTTTAATAAATTAATTTTTACATTGGTTTATCTAAGTTATCTTTTCTACTATAAATACTCATTAGAAAGATAAAAATATTTCATACTTCATAGTATTTTTTTTATAAATTTTATACATAAAAAAAATAAAATTATTTATGACATAATAATGAGGCAGTGTTTTCCTCATTAATAAATGATTTAAATAAATAAGCTCATAAAGACTAAGATGATATCCATAACTTGTCCAGTTCACATTGAATGATTTTATTTTGAATATGAGTCATCTTATCTTTGACATTAATGTTTTTTGGACCTTTTGAAACCTAATATAAGTTTATAATAAAATAATGTTTTCACACTTTCCTAAAGAGCCCATCTTATACCTTAGAAAAAGAGACCACTTCTAACAAATTACTCACACCTCTCAAGCCACTTAGATCTTCCAAAATCTACCCAATTAAGTCCCTTAAATCACTCTATTCCCCTTATATGCATTACCTTAGGAATAAGGCACTTCAAGAAGTTCTTTTGGTTCAAACCAAAGGAAGTTACCCAAATTGAAGGTAACTGTTTCTCTTAAATTGTTTTCCTTTATTTTAATTCTCCAACCCCTAAAATATTTTTATTCATTTATTTTATAACAACACCAGTATCCTAAATATACTATGATGTTTTTACGAGAAGTATTCGAACTACACTTACACACAACTCCATATAATGGGTGAAGACCATAATATTTCCGTGGATGGAAACCAAACGCCTCACGAAACGATGAGTGTTCAATTATATCCTACCACCTCTCATGGTGGCCATTATGATGGAAATGTATTTATATATTAAATATATTATATTTATTTTTTCTTTATTCTTCTGTATTTTTTCATTTATAAAACTCCTTTATGGTTTCCTTAGTGGGTAAATACGATAATCTCATTAGAGGAAATGAGGACTACCGCCCCCTCAAAGTGATATGACTCGTTAATGTCTTATGAGGGACGTATAAAGTATGGAGTTAATGATAATATATATTATATTATATTGGAATTATAATATACCTATGTATCATTATGTTTTAATTCCATTAAAATAAGAAACAGAAATGAAAGTAGTGTTCATGCGTATTTGCCACTATTTCCTTTTGTGTGGTGTATGTAATGCCCATGATTGTAATCTTTGTGTAATATAATTTAATTTATGAGTATTTAAAACTTTATTTTATGATCCTTCTTTCATGTGGCGAATGTTTTGTAAGTTACCAAATCGTTAAGGGGACCTTTCACCCTCCTCTTTTTAAAAGACTTCTTTTTGTTATGTCTTTTAATTTTCATCTTATTATGTTGGGATATGTTATTCAATATCCTAATTAATGTAAATTTTATGTCCAAGTGATGAGATACCCTTTTTATCTCATCAACTCATTTTTTGAATTCTAAAGTGATGCCGTTAGGCTTTAGAATTTTTGCAAGGGAACTTCTAAACCCAATTTCAATTCCTTGGGTTAAACTTGTACTTCTTGAATATGTCATCCTATGAATATGTGTGAATGAACTCTGATTGTTATACACTTAATATCCACTTATATTGGGTGTATTTATATTTTTCACACATTATTATGTGATTGATTCATCCTTAACCTAAGGATACCGTCTTTATAAGGGATTTCATCTCAATCTACATTTCCATTGAGACTTCATTGTTGTTATGCACAAATTCACTCTTATATTGTGTATATACCATCCTTTGTCATATTATATCCTGAATCCCTTTATTATCATGATATTATAATGTTTTGATTAAATGTTATTCCTCAATTATTTGTATTCAAGAGTCTCTCATTTTTTTATAAACTCTTTAAGAAAAGTATCATTTTAAATGTTTTAATGATTTAATATCCTAAATATTTATCTTTAATGTCCATGTTTTAAAAATGATTTTGAGTATTTATTTATAGGGATATTAATATTTTAAAATTATAATTCCATTAAAATCTTTAATGTGGTATGGGACACTTTGATTCAAAAATCTCTTTTTAAATGGTTTATCAAAATGGATTGATTATTTCAATGTCTTGAAATTACTTTGTGCGATTTAAAATGAAATTTTATTAGTGAAATGTTTATATTTGAAATATTTTATGTGCTATGATGGTACTTGGACATTTGATGGGTGGTTACATGATAAAACATATGACGGGTGGTGCTATGAAAACCATGATGGGTGGTTATGTTATAACCTCCAATGCATTGGGTATGGAATTCGACCGTTTGTTTATTATATTTAGTGATATGTGTGGAATTTGACCGTATGGTTATTCCACTTATGTGTGTTTATGTCCCAAGTTAACTTTATATGTTATGTGTTCTTTATATGAGTTTTATGGAAATATTTTGTTTACAAAAGTGTAAGCAATGATCTTTTATTCAGTGAATAGTATGTACATCTTTATAAATGTTAAAAGTATTACTTATGATTAAGTATTCATGGTTTACTTGTTGTTTTGAAATACTCACAGTTTCATTCTTTGCGTATCCCTTACTGAGCTTTTTATGCTCATCCAAATGTTTTTGAAATGTTTTTCACATGACATAATGTGGAATAGGGTCAAGGATGGGATCAAGGAAAAGTCATTCCATCTAAAACATGGAAGTAAACATGACTCTTTTTTTAAAAGAGTTATTATTTTATGAAAAAATGGAAACTGAGGAGAAGTGTCTACTTTGTAATATTTTACAATAAAATAGTTATGGTCTAACTCTCTAAAACTCAAAATATGAAAATATTTTCTATGTGATTTATCCATTTAATTCAAGATTATGTAATGTTTATGTCCAGGTCCTTATAGTTGGTATCAGAGGTTGGTTTATATAACTTTAGAGGTTAGGGTGTTTTTTTATGCATAAGTGACATGACCATAGTGGTAAGGATTTTATAAAGGGTCATAGTTATTTTAGATAAAGTGAATGAGTATAAGATAACATGAAAAAGTATATCTTAGTATTTACCCTCCTCATAAGATATTATATGATGATTTTACTGAAATACTCACACTCACTTTTTTGGTTTTAGTAAATGGCTGGATCTAGCAGGCATCAAAGTAACAGTGGATGTGAACAAAACTATAATGGTTTTATGAAGGAGCAACAGAATGAAATGAGAGATGCAATGAGAACACTAATGGTTATTCTCAACAAACTGTCTGGAGTCATGATTGACAATCTAAACCTTGGTGATTTTTATAAGGCATCGTATATATGAGAAACATATCCCTACGGAAGTTCAGGAAATAACCATAATGGTAAGTATGTTCAAAAACCTATGTGTCAAGGATGTGGAAAGAAACACCTATGAAAATTCTTCAAAGGGATGGGAAGATACTATAGATGTGGGAATGAAGGTCATAAAGCAAGAACCTTCCATGGAAAATGGAAGCATCCAGTTGACTCTAGGAAAGGGAAAGAAGTTATTTCTGAGGGATCAATTGAATGTTTTAAATGTGGTGTGCATGGTCATTATACAAACAGATGTCCTACAAAGTTGTTTCGAGAATGGGATCACCATGATCGTAAAAATATATGTTTACCAATACCTAATTCCATTCTAATTGAGGACGAAGAAACCGACAGTGACCAAGGAAAGGTATGGATTATTTCTTAACATATGTTTTGACATTTTTGAATCTTACGATATGATTCATGATTTTTTTGGTAGGAAAGAAGTATTTCAGAATAAGTTGTAAAGGAATGGTTAATGGATCATGAAGAACATTGAATGAGTAAGAAGTCAACATATAAGGGATTCAAGTTTTATGATATATTTTTGGATGGTAAAATTCTTAAAAGTATTAGGGCTCTTTTGATGATGGGATTACATTAGAAGATTTTTTATAGTATGTGTAACCCTGAAGTTTGATATATGAAAATTTTATTAATGGAATAATTATATTTTCTTTGGTGGATATAGTTATAAAAAAACCATTTGGGTTTATAAGATCTTTGATTTTGAGGCAACTACAGGTTAATAGATTTTGGGATGCAAAGTTATTATATAACATTTGTAGTTAAAATATGTTGTGGTTAATTTTTTTTATGAATTTATCCCTTTTTGAGAATGTTATAAAATTATATAGTTTTTTAAAAAGTACAACACACAGACCGCGTGACAACCCGTCACGTTGGACAAAGTTTCAGGAATCGAACTCACTACCAAAGTGCGACTGAGATTTATCACCTACCACTGGACTACGTGAAGTCCCTGGTTAGTATGACAAATTATTTTTAGTTATATGATTTTATGAATCAAGAATAAGTTGATTTTGGGTTATATATGGAAATGACTAACTTATCATAGAGAACATGTGATTTGGTTAACTACACATCAGTATTAGACTTTAAGAGTAGTCGATGTTTTGGAGATAAATGTCTAGATTTTTGAGGAAGACTATGTGGTCAAATCCTTTTTAAATTTGGGGTTTTAATCATAGTTTGGGATACTTTGATGAATTTATGGATAGTTGTTTATTGAATGTTCTTTTTTGAACATTGGGTATTTTTAGAAAAATTTTGGATATTAAGATTTGTTTTTATTTTTAAAATGTTTATCCTTTTTGGGGATTGTCTGATCTTGTACTAAGAATTTTGGTTTTGGTTGATGTATAAAGACAGGAGAAATTTAAAATTCATATTTTGTGGATTATGTGATACACAAGAGATTTATTCTTTCACTTTTAATGTGACCAAGTCAGTTTGAATACTCATCGTTGGGAGAAAATATGTGTTTGTTGTAGAAATTTAGTAATGTATGAAAGTTTATATGACAAGTAAGTATGTTTCTTTATGTTCTTATACTATGTAGTAAGTAAAATCCTCAAAATTATGAAAAGGAACATACATAAAAAATTGTAGTTGGTTTTCCTTTACTACTACTTAATCAATGACCATTTAACACATCACAAGTTTATGATTTTCTAGTGGTTAACTTTCTCCTAATCATGTTTTCTACCACTCTCCATCAGAACATGACATTTTGTTTTCTCTTCCATATAGATGTTTTCATATAATCCTAGTATCTATTATCTTAGGTGACCTTTGTACCTCTCTTCCTTCATTTTAAAGTGATATTTTTACTGACACTTTTTCTGATGTGGGACTTTCAATGATGTTTCCAAGCCCAATTTTAAAAATTGCGAGGATGCAATTCCCAAAAGGGGGAAGGATGTAACATCCCAGGTAAATAAAGAATAAGAAATTTTTTATATTTATTAATATGTGTGATTTAAATATTAATTTTACTTTAAAGGGGATCTTTGTTCGATGACTTACTCGATACCCAACAACGAGTTTCTTTGAAGTCTTACGTTGCATACTAATAATATAATAATATTATTTTAAATGGTTTTTAAATCCTACCCGGTTTATTGGTAATAATGAATAGAACTAACTAAAATATGATTATAAATGTTTGTTTAATGTTTTTACATTTATCCAATAAAATCTAGAGGCTTAAAACGCGAATGAATCTGATTTTAAGCACAATTTACTTTAAAAGGTTGATTTACCGCCTTTTAATGGAAAACCCTCATTAAATATAGTTTTGGTCACTTTTATATTTTCTGTTTGACAAAATAAAATTATTCTTTATAATTGGGACATCAAAATTTAATTTGGGTAAAATTTTGGTATTTTTATGATAAAATTCTTTTTTTGATGAATAGTGAAAATACTGTATTTTAATTAAAAAATACCATTTAATATAACTTATTTATATGGTTATATTATCTTTCTAATTAGTTTTAAATTTTAATTGGAATATATTTTTACCATTTGATCCAATGGGGGTCATTGGATTGAATTTCACTTTGATATGGGACATAAACAAGTGTTAGTCTTTTGATAGATATTGTTTCTTAAAAACACGTTATTTGTTTTGACAGTGGGAATTAATTATAAAATTAATTAATGAAACTTCTATGTTTTGAATTTGGTAAAATAGATATCATTTTTGAATTCAGAATATCAAATTTATCTTAGGGTGAGTTTTTGGTATTTTTTCTAAAAAACTTCAATTTTTGATGAATAGTTAAACCACTAAGTAGTAGTTAAAAACGAACTTTTTCATTTAGATGAAATTTTACCACTCCTGTGAATTGAATTTCAAAAATCTTATATACATGGTAATTATTAGTTTGTAAAATGTGGTTCAGTTAGATGAAAATAATTTTTTGGTGAAGAGTAACTTTTGACATTTATTTACCGCGTTTAAAGGTAAACATGGTAATTAAAGGTAAAAAGGATATTATAATTATTCAAAATTACCTTAATACTTCTCCTAACATTATTGGATGAATCATGGCCTACCATGGACATCCTTGGGTCTATTTTGGGACCCCATAGATCCACTTATGAGTGATAATGACACTTTAGATTAATTAACTTAAAGTAAATGCATAAATGACATAAACAAATATCTTTTATTACATTAATTTTTATATAGGGTTATGTAAGTTATATTTTTGAATATAAATATTAATTGGAATGATAAAACTATTTCCTACATAATAGTATTTTTTTATAATTTTTAGACACAAATAAATAAAATTATTTATGACACAATAAAGATGCAGTGTTTACCTCATAAATAAATTATTTAAATAAATAAGATTATAAAGAACAAAATAATATCCAAAACCTATCCAATTCCTATTGGATGATTTTATTTCGAATATTATTCATCTTAACTTTTACTTTAATGTGTTTTGGACCTTTTGAAACTGAATATAAGTTTATAATAAAATAATGTTTTCACACTTTCCTAAAGAGCCCCTCATCTCCCTTATAAAAAATGACCACTTCTAACCAATTCCTCACACCTCTCAAGCATCATGACTCGTCCAAACTCTGCCCAATTAAGTTAATTACACCCCTCTCTTCCACCAAGAACCATTACCTTAGGCAGAAGGCAATTCAAGAAGTCCTTTTGGTTCAAACCAAAGGAAGTTACCTAATTAAAGGTAACAGTTTCTCTTAAATTGTTTTCTTTTATTTTAATTATCCATCCCCTAAAATCTTTTTATTCCTTTATTTTATAACAGCAACAGTGTCCTAAATATACTAGGATTTTTATATTAAAAGGATTCGAACTACACTTACACACACCTCTATCTAATGGGTGAAGAACATAATGTTTATGTGGATGGAAAACAAACGCCTCATGAAACGATGATTGTTAAATTATCTCCTACCGCATCTCATGGAGGCCGTTATGATGGAAATATATTTATATATGATATATATTATGTTTTTTTTCTTTATTCTTCTGTATTTTTGCATTTATAGAACTCCTTTATGGTCTCCATAGTGGGTAAATATGATAATCTCATTAGAGAAATTACGGACTACCGCCCACTCAAAGTGATTTGACTTGTTAATGACTTATGTGGGACATATAAAGGATGTAGTTAATGATATTTTATATGATATTATACTGGAATTATAATATATCTATGTATCATTATTTTTTAATTCCATTAAAAGAAGAAATAGAAATGAATGTAGCGTTCATGCATACGTACAGCTTATCGTCTCCATGAACGGTGCATTTCATTTCTTACCTCCAAGTGATATGTACTGTTATAAATATATATATTTATATATACTGGATATATATTATATATATGATATCTAAAAAATTAATATTATTCTTGATATAGTTTAATATTGACAACATGGACCACTTGTAAATATAAGGTGTTCATTTTTGACTCAAGTACCAAATATCGACAAAACGAACGTTATTAACTTAATTGATTACATAATGTTTATAACATGGTAATAAGTGATATAAAATAAATAATAAACTTGAAAAATTATCTTAAGAAGGTATAAATTAATTTAGATTGTTATTCAGAAGATTAAAGAACGAACGGGTCAAGTCGGACAACGAGGTAAGGGATTTTTTATCTCACATTTAATTCCGTGAGATTTCCATTGTTCGCCACTTATTCATTGCACGTGGTGTATTGTGTATTGTCATTTGAAATATATTGTCATGATTCACATTATATTCATGGTATTATGTTATTCATTTTGGGGTTATTAACATTTGGTCAAATGACTCAGTTGATTACAATGTGGTAAAGGGTTTCATCTCACTTTTTATTCCCATGAAATTCATTCTATATTTGCCACTATTTTCTTTTTCATGGTGTATGTACTGCCCATGATTGTACTATTTGTGTAATATAATTTCATTTATGATTATTTACATTGTCATTGTATGATCCTTCTTTCATGTGGCGTATGTTTTGTAAGTTACCAAATCAGTAAGGGAACCTTTCACCCTCCTCTTTTTAAAAGACTTATTTTTGTAATGTATTTTAATTTACATATTATTATGTTGGGATATGTTATTATATTTTCTTATTGAAGTAAATTTTATGTACAAGTGATGAGATAAACTTTTTATCTCATCAACTCATTTTCTGAATTCTAAAGTGACACCGTTAGGCTTTGGAATTTTTTCAAGGGAACTTTTTAACCCAATTTCAATTCTTTCTGTTAAACTTGTACTTCTTGAATATGTCATCCCATGAATATCTGTGAATGACCTCTGATTGTTTTACACTTAATATAAACTTATATTAGGTTTATTTATATTTTTCACACATAATTATGTGATTGATTTATCCTTAATTTAAGGATACCGTCTTTATAAGGGATTTCATCTCAATTTACATTTCCATTGAGACTTCATTGTTGTTATGCACCAATTCACTCTTATATGGTGTATATACTATACTTTGTCATATTATATCATGAATCCTTTTATTCTCATGATATTATAAATTTCTTATTAAATTTTATTCCTAAATTATTTTTATTCAAGAGTATCTCATTTTGTTAAAAACTCATTTACTAAAATATCATCTTAAATGTTTTAAAGATTTATTATCCTAAATCTTTATCTTTAATGTCCATGTTTTAAAAATGGTTTTGAGTATTTATTTATATGGAAATTAGTGTTTTAAAATTATAAGTCCATTAAAATCTTCAAAGTGGTATGTGACACTTTGATTCAAAAATCTATTTTTAAATGGTTTATGAAAATAGATTGATTATTTAAATATCTTGAAATTACTTCTTGTGATTTCAAATGAAATGTTATTAGTGAAATGTTTATATTTGAAATATTTTATGTGATATAATGGTACCTGGACATTTGATGGGTTGTGTAACACCCAAGGTAAATAAAGAATATTACATTTTTATATTTATCCATATTTGTGAATAAAAAAATAATATTACTTTAAAGGGGACACTATTCTCGATGGCGTACCCAATATGCAACAACGAGTTTCTTGGGAATCTTACGTTGCACTCTAATAAAAAAATAATATTATTTTAAATGGTAGTTAACTCCTAGCTGTTGTGATGGCGGGAATGAATAGAACTAACTAAAAATGATTATATATGTTTGTCAAATATTTTTACTTTTTACAATAAATGTTAGAGGATTAAAAATGCGAATTAATCCAATTTTAATCGTAAAATTCTAATATTCTATAAAAGGTCGATTAACCGCCTTTTGAGGGAGAACCTCTTTTAAATCCACTTTTTGACAATTTTATGTGTTATATCTGACAAAATAAAGTTCTTCTTTAGAATCGGGACATCAAAATTTACTTTGTGTAAATGTTTGGTATTTTTCCGAAAAAGTTCAATTTTTAATGAATAGTGAAAAATGTTGTATTTTAATTAAAAACCACCTTTTAATCTAATTTATTTATATGATTAGATTATCTTTTGAATTGTTTTTAAAGTTAAATTAGAATATATTTTTACCATTTAATCCAATAGTGGTCGTTGGAATTAATTTCACTTTGAAATCAGACTTAAACTAGTGTCAATCTTTTGATACATTTTGTTTCATAAAAACACGCTATTTGTTTTGACAGCTGGAATTAATTATTAAATTAATTAATGCAAATTATATGTTTTGAATTTTGTAAAATAGAAATAATTTTTGAATTCGGAATATCAAATATATCTTAGGGTGAATTTTTGGTAATTTTCTGAAAAACATCGATTTTTGATGAATAGTGAAACCACTAAGTGGTACTTATAAAAACTGATTTTCCGTTTAAATGAAATTTTGTCATCTTTGTGTTTCGAATTTCAAAAATCCGACATAAATGGTTTTCATTAAGAAGTAAAATGTGGTTCAATGGGATTAAAATAATTTTTTTGGTGAATAGTAACTTATTAAGTTTTTAATCGCGATTAGAGGTCATTAGTGTAGTTTAAGGTAAAAGTAATGTTTTAATAAAATGAAATGACCTAGACACATGTCTTACCCTCATTCGATGAGTCATGGCCGACCAAGAAAATCCATGGGTCAACTTGGGTACCCCATGGAGCAACTTTTGTTGGAAAATGACATAAATACCTTTTTATTTAATGTTAATATTAAAATGACACAAACATGAGTTTTTTACTAAAACAATTTTTACATGGGGTTATAAAAGTCATATTTTTGAATATAAATATTAATTGGAAAGCTAAAAAGATTTCATACATCATAGTATTTTTTTATAATTTTTAGACATTAAATAAATTAAATTATTTATGACATCATAATGATGCAGTAATGACCTCATTATTTAACGATTTAAATAAAATGGAAAGATAATGTAAAATCTAAGACCTAAACATGTCCAAAACCTATTGGATGGGTGGATTTCGAACCCTTATCACCTTATCCTCGAAAAACATCAATGTGGGGCCATTAAAATCTGAAACTCATTCTAAAATAAAGTAACATTACCTTACTTTCCAAGAGTGTCCCTCCCCTCCTCTTATAAAAGGCCCCCACCTCTACCCCATTACTCACACTTACAAATCCTTTGGCTCGGCCAAACCCTGCCCATTTTGTCTCTCCACATCCCTCTATAACTCCTTGAAGCCACAATTTGGGAAAAAGTCTTCCCAAGGAAGCCTTTTAGCTCAAACCAAAGGGAGTTACCTGATTTTAAGGTAATGTCTTCACTTGAGTCCTTTTGTTTTATTTTTCTTATTCAACCCCCTAAACTCTTTTTATTCATTTATTTTGTAACAACTACAGTATCTTAAATATACTAGGATGTTGTTATAATAAGTATTCGAGATACACTTACACACACCTTCGTCTAATGGTTAAAGAACATACTGTTTCTGTGGTTGGCGATTTTCTGCCTCATGAAACGATGATTGTTCAAAATTATTTTAACACCTTTAAAGGTCACCATTAAGATGTCACTATATTTATATATGATATATAATATTCTTATGTTTTTTTTAAGCTTCTGTATTTTATATTTAAACCATACCTTTATTCTTTTCATGTTGTTTAAATGCGATAATTTCATATGAGGAAGTGTGGACTACCACCCCCTCAAGTGATGTGACTCGTACATGCAATACATGGAATGTATAAAAAATGGAATTAATGAACATATGTGACCTATATAACATATATATTATACTGGAAGTATAATATATATATATCATTTATTTTTAATTCCATTAATATGACAAAAAAATGAAAGTGGCGTTCATGCGTACGTACGGCCTACCGTCTCCATGAACGATGCTTTTCATTTTTTATCTACAAATGATATGGAATAGTATAAAATGAATACTTACTGGATATATATGATATTTTAATCATTAATACTATTCTGGAAATTATTTACTTATAACTACATGGACAATCTTTTTTCAAACAAGTTCATTTTTGACTCATGTACCAAACATCGGCAAAAACATCTGATATGAACTAACATTATTAAACAATTATTATAACATTTTAATATGTTATATGAACTGAATAATAATATTTAAAGGAGGTCCTTAGGAAATTATAAATCGACCAAAGTTTATTATTCAGGAATATAAAGAAACGAACAAGACACTATCATCGTATCATGTACCTTTCCCTTGACCTGTGAAAAACATTTCAAAAAACTTGGGATGAGCATAAAAAGCTCAGTAAGGGTTATAAAAAATATGGAAAGGAAACATGAGTTCATATATACATAAGAATGAAATCCTACTTTACCCCTAAAACATAGGCACTTTAACATACCTCATCAAATCATGAATAAATCATAGAAATCATAAGACATAAAAGGTAACTTGAGGCATTCATAACATTATTACGTAGGGATTAACCCTCTTGGTTACATTCGGAATATCCACCACAGTATATTCCCTAAATATCTTCAGAGAAACCTTAATGTTTCACTATTTCACGTTACCCAATGCATTGGAGAGCTATATCGGGCTCACCCGCCCTTAGTTTATCACGGAACCACCCATCTTCATAACAATGCCCAAGAACCATAACATAATTGTATCACATAAAACATGCAAAAAGGAAACATAACATTTCCACCTTTCAATCACAATATATCAAAACAACACATTGATATAAAATCATTATGAAAACCATTTTCAATACCAAAATAAATGAAATGAAAAACATGGTATTTATTTTTCTTTTAAAAATAAGGTATGGATTGTAGAGGAAGCTGAAACTCAAATAATGGTCACAGCGGCGGAGAAGTCGTTGTCGCCACATACGTACGATAAAAACATTCCCTTTTGTCGTTTAGTAAATGCTTCATAAAAAAAATATTCCTTTTTAATAAACATAAAAGTCAAAGGGGTTTATAGACCGTATAAAATAAGGTGGTGTATAAAACAAAATATGCCTCAATGAAAGGAGATTGAGACGAAGTCCCATACAAAGACGATATCCTTGGTTTAAGGATAAATCAATTACATAATTATGTGTGACAAACGAATACACCAAATATAAGTGGATATTAAGTGTAAAACAATCAGAGGTTATTCACACATATTAATAGAACGACATATTCAAGGAGTACAAGTTTATCCCAAAGAATCAAATTTGGGATAAGAAGTTCCCTTGCAAAAATTTGACAGCCTAACGGCGTCACTACAAAATTCAGAAAATGAGTTTATGAGAGATAAAAAGGGTATCTCATCACATTGACATAAAATTTAATTCAATAAGTATATAGAAGAACATATCCCAACATAATAGTATGTTAATTAAAATACATAACAAAAGAAGTATTTTAAAAAGAGGAGGGTGAAAGGTTCCCTTACCGACATGGGTATCTTTCAAAACATACACCCCGTGAAAGAGGGAAAATACAAAATTGATTTAAATACTCATAAATGAAATCATATTACACAATGAGTAAAATAATATGCACTACATACACCACTCAAAGTAAATTGTGGAAAATGTAGCATAAATATCACGGGAATAAAAGTGAGATGAAAAATCCCTTACGAAAACTCGGCAGCCTAATGGCGCCACTTAAAACAACCAAAATGGATTGATGAGATCAAATAGGGTCTCTAATCATATTAACATAAAGTTTATAGAAAGAGGAATATTAAAGAACATCCCCTAACAAAACAAATAGTAGCTTAAAAGAAGTGACATAAAGGAGAGTACTTAAAAAGAAAGAGAGAGGTTAGATCTCTTACGAAAATTCGGCAGCCTAACGGCGCCACTCAAAACATCCAAAATGGATTGATGAGAGAGAATAGGGTCTCTCATCATATGAAAAATATAAATTATAGTAAGAGTAATATAAAAGAACATCCCAATAACAAGAAAGATGATCTTTAAAAGGAATGACATAAAAGAGTGTACTTAAAAAGAAAGAGAGGAGTATGATCCCTTACCTCAAGTCCAACTTATCTTGTTCGTTTCTTTATATTCCTGAATAATAAACTTTGGTCAATTTATAATTTCTTAAGTACCTCTTATAAATATTATTATTCAGTTCATATCACATATTTTAATGTTATAATAATTGGTTAATAATATGAGTTCATATCAGACGTTTTTTTTGATGTTTGGTACATGAGTCAAAAATTGAACTTGTTGGAAAATAATTTTCCATGTAATTATAGGTACATCATATCCAGAATAGAATTGATGTTTTAAATATCATATATTTTCAGTATATATTCATTTTATACTATTCCATAGCATTTGGAGAAAAAAATTAAAAGCACCGTTCATGGAGACGGTAGGCCGTACGTACGCATGAACGCTACTTTCATTTTTTGTCATATTAATGGAATTAAAACAAAATGAGATATATATATATATATATGTTACAATTCCAGAATTATATCCATCATTTAGATGTAATATATTACATATATATCCATTATATATATGTACTTATAATAGTACATAACATTTTTATATAAGAAATGAAATGTACCGTTCATGGAGACGGTAAGCCATACGTACGCATGAACGCTACTTCCATTTCTATTTAATATTTAATGGAATTAAAAAATAATAATAAATAATATTATTTTAATTCTAGTATGGTATCATATATAATATCATTAAATATATCCTTTATACGTACCACATATGGTATTAACGAATCAAATCACTTTGAGGGGGCGGTAGTCCACACTTCCTTAAATGAAGATATCGCGTTTACCCATAATGGAAACCATAAAGGTATTCCATAAATGAAAAATACCAAATCTTAAGTAAAACATAAACATATTATATATCATATATAAATATAGTGTCATATTAATGGTCACCTTTGAAGGTGTTAGAAGAATGTTGAACCATCATCGTTTCGTGAGGCAGAAATTCGCCATCCACAGAAACAATATGTTCTTTAACCATTAGATGTAGGTGTGTGTAAGTGTAGTTCTAATAATTCTTATAAAAACATACTATTATATTGAAGATACTGGATTTGTTACAAAATAAATGAATAAAAAGAGTTTAGGGGTTGGAGAAGCAAAATAAAACAAAAGGACACAAGTGAAGACATTACCTTAAAATCGGGTAACTCCCTTTGGTTTGAGCTCAAAGGATTCCTTGGGAAGACTTATTCAAAAAGTGAGTCTTTAAGGAGTTATAGAGGGATGTGGAGAGAAAAAATGGGCAGGGTTTGGCCGAGCCAAAGGCTTTTTAAGTGTGGGTAAGGAGGTAGAGGTGGGGGCCTTTTATAAGAGGAGAGGAGGGGCACTCTTGGAAAGTAAAGAAATGTTACTTTATTATATAATGAGTTTCGGATTTTAAAGGTCCCAAACTTATATATATCTAGGATAAGGTGATAAGGGTTTGAAATATACTCATAGAATAGGTTTTTTACAAGTGTATGTCTTAGATTTTACATTATCTTTTTATTTTATTTAAATCGTTAATTATTGAGGTAATCGCTGCATCATCATGGTGTCATAAATAATTTAATTTATTTAATGTATAAAATTTATAAAAAAATTATCATGATGTATTAAATATTTTTAGATTTATAATGAATATTTATGGTAAAAAATATGACTTGTATAACCCCATTTAAAAATTGTTTTAGTAAAACAACTCATGTTTTTGACATTTTTATTTTAACATTAAATAAAAAGTTTTTAATGTCATTTTCCTACCAAAGTTGCTTCATGGGGTCCCCAAGTTGACTCATGGATTTTTTTGTCCGGATATGACTCATCCAATAGGTGTAGGACAAGTTTAAAGTTATTTTAATATTTTTATAATATCATTTTTACAATAAATTTCCCTAATTACCTTTAATCGCGATTAATTAAACTTAAAAGCTACTATACACCAAAAAAATTATTTTAATTCCATTGAACCACATTTTAGTTCCTAATGACAACCATGTATGTCATATTTTTGAAAATAAAATCACAGAAGAGGTAATGTTACATTTAAACAAAAAAATCAGTTTTTAACTACCACTTAGTGTTTTCACTATTCATCAATAATTGAAGTTTTTCAGAAAATTACCAAAAATTCACCCGAAGCTATATTTGATATTAAAAATTCAAAAATGATGTTTATTTTACAAAATTCAAAAAGTATAAGTTGCATTAATTAATTTAATAATTAATTCCCGCTGTCAAAACAAATAGCGTGTTTTGATGAAACAAAATGTATCAAAAGATTGACACTAGTTTAAGTCCGATTTCAAAGTGAAATTAATTCCAACAACCACTATTGGATTAAATGGTAAAAATATATTCTAATTTCACTTTAAGACCAATTAAAAAGATAATCTAATCATATAAATAAATTAGATTAAAAAGAGGTTTTGAATTAAAATACAACATTTTTAACTATTCATTAAAAATTGAACTTTTTCGGAAAAGTACCAAAAAAATTACACAAAGTAAATTTTGATGTCCTAATTATAAATAAGAATTTTATTTTGTCAAATATAACACATAAAATTGTCAAAAAGTGTATTTAAAAGAGGTTCGCCATCAAAAGGCGGTTAATCGACCTTTTAAAGAATATTGGAATGTTTACGCTTAAAAATAATGTTTTAATAAAATGAAGTGACATATACACATGTCCTACCCTCATTGGATGTGTAATGGACGACCAAGAAAATCCATGGGTCAACTTGGGGACCCCATGGAGCCACTTTGGTTGGAAAATGACATAAATACATTTTTATTTAATGTTAAAGTAAAAATGACACAAACATGAGATGTTTTACTAAAACAATATTTAAATGGGGTTATACAAGTCAGATTTTTGACTATAAATAGTCGTTGGAAAGATAAAAATATTTCATACATCATAGTATTTGTTTTAGAATTTTTATACATTAAATAAATTAAATTATTTATGACATCATGATGATGCAGCGATGACCACATTATTTAACGATTTAAATAAAATGGAAAGATAATGTAACATCTATGACATAAACATGTCCAAAACCTATTGGATGGGTGTATTTATAACCCTTATCACCTTATCCTTGAAACACATCAATGTGGGACCATCAAAATCTGAAACGCATTCTAAAATAAAGTTAAATTTCTTTACTTTCCAAGAGTGCCCCTCCTCTCCTCTTATAAAAGGCCCCCACCTCTACCTCCTTACCCACACTTCCAAAGCCTTTGGCTCGGCCAAACCCTGACCATTTTGTCTCTCCAAATCCCTCTATAACTCCTTGAAGGCTCACTTTGGGCAGAAGTCTTCCCAAGGAAGCCTTTGAGCTCAAACCAAAGGGAGTTACCCGATTTTAAGGTAATGTCTTCACTTGTGTCCTTTTGTTTTATTTTGCCTCTCCAACCCCCTAAGCTCTTTTTATTCATTTATTTTGTAACAAATCCAGTATAATAGGATTCTGTTATAAAATGTATTCGAGCTACACTTACACACACCTTCGTCTAATGGTTAAAGAACATACTGTTTCTGTGGTTGGCGATTTTCTGCCTCACGAAACGATGATTGTTCAATATTCTTTTAACACCTTTAAAGGTGGCCATTATGATGTCACTGTATTTTATATAAGATATATATGGTATTTATGTTTACTATATTCTTATTTATTTTATATTTAAACCGTAACTTTATTCTTTTCATGTTGTGTAAATGCGATAATTTCATATGAGGAAGTGTGGACTACCGCCCCCTCAAGTGATGTGACTCGTACATGCAATACATGGAATGTATAAAGAATGAAATTAATGAACATATGTGACTTATATAACATATATATTATACTGGAATTATAATATATATATATATGTATATCATTTATTTTTAATTCCATTAATATGAAAAAGAAAAAATGAAAGTAGCGTTCATGCGTACGTACGACCTACCATCTCCATGAACGGTGCTTTTCGTTTTTTATCTCCAAATGATATGGAATTGTATAAAATGAATATGTACTGGATATATATGATATTTTAATCATTAATACTATTCTATAAATTATTTACTTATAACTACATGGACAATCATTTTTCAAACAAGTACATTTTTGACTCATGTACGAAACATCGACAAAAAAGTCTAATATGAACTCAAAATATTAACCAATTTTTATAACATTAAAATATGTGATATTAACTGAATAATAATATTTATATGAGGTCCTTAATCAATTATAAATTGACCAAAGTTTATTATTCAGGAATATAACGAAACGTACAAGACAAGTTGGACTTGAGGTAAGGGATCCTACTCCTCTCTTTCTTTTTAAGTACACTCTTTTATGTCATTCCTTTTAAGCTCATATTTCATGTGATAGGGATGTTCTTTTATATTAATAATACTGTAATTTTTATGTTCATATGATGAGATACCTTTTTTATCTCTCATCAATCCATTTTGGAAGTTTTGTGTGGCGCCGTTAGGCTGCCGAATTTTCGTAAGAGATCTAACCTCTCTCTTTCTTTTTAAGTACTCTCATTTATGTCACTTATTTTATGCTCCTCTTTGTTATGTTGGGGGATGTTCTAATATATTCCTCTTTCTGTAAACATTGTTTTAATATGATGAGAGACCCTATTTTATCTCATCGATCAATTTTTGTAAGTTTTAAGTGGCGCAGTTAGGCTGCTGAGTTTTCGTAAGGGATTTTTCATCTCACTTTTATTCCCGTGAGATTTATGCTACATTTGCCACAATTTCCTTTCAGTGGTGTATGTACTTCCCATTATTTTACTCATTGTGTAATATAATTTCATTTATGAGTATTTACATCAATGTTGTATTGTCCTTATTTCACGGGGTGCATGTCTTGAAAGATACCCATGTCTGTAAGGGAACCTTTCACCCTCCTCTTTTTAAAAGACTTATTTTGTTATGTCTTTTAATTCACATACTATTATGTTGGGATATGTTTTTCTTTATACTTATTGATTTAAATTTTATTTCCAAGTGATGGGATACCCTTATTATCTCTCATCAACTCATTTTCTGAATTTTCTAGTGACGCCGTTAGGCTGTCAAATATTTGCAAGGGAACTTCTTAACCCAATTTTGATTCTTTGGGATAAACATGTACTCCTTGAATATGTCATTCTATGAATATGTGTGAATAAACTATGATTGTTTTACACTTAATATCCACTTATATTTTGTGTATTCGTTTGTCACACATAATTATGTAATTGATTTATCCTTAATCCAAGGATACCGTCTTTGTATGGGACTTCGTCTCAATCTCCGTTCATTGAGGCATATTTTGTTTTATACACAACCTTCTTTTATACGGTGTATAAACCCCATTGACTTTTACATTTATTCAAAAGGAATATTTTTTATATGAAGTGTTTACTAAACGAAACAAGGGAATGTTTTTATTGTACATATGCAGCGACAACGACTTCTCCGCCACCGTGACCATTATTTGAGTTTTGGATTCCTCTACAAGCCATACCTTTTTTTAAAAGAAAAATAAATACCATGTTTTACTTTTATTTTATTTTGGTATTGAAAATAGTTTTCATAATGTTTTTATATCAATGTGTTGTATTGATATCTTGTGATTGAAAGGTGGAAATGTTATGTTTCCTTTATGCATGTTTTATGTGATACGATTATGTGGAGGTTATTGGGAATTATTATGAAGACAAGTGGTTTCGTGATAAAATTAAGGTGGGTGAGCCCAATATAGCTCTCCAATGCATTGGGTAATGTGAAGGAGTGAAACATTAAGGTTTATTTGAAGATATTTAGGGAATATACTGTGGTGGGTATTACAAACGTAACCAAGAGGGTTACTCCCTACGTAAGAATGTTATGAATGTCTCAAGTTACCTTTATGTCTTATGATTTCTATGATTTATTCCTGATTTGACGAGGTATATTAATGTACCTATGTTTTATAAGTAAAGTATGATTTCATTGATTCTTATGTGTATATGTACTCATGTTTCCTTTCCATATATTTTTTTATCCCTTACTGAGCTTTTTATGCTCATCCCAAGTTTTTGAAATGTTTTTCACGGGTCAAGGGAAAGGTACATGATATGATGATAGTGTCAAGGAAGTGTCAAGAATGAATCCATGTTTTATTTTAAATATGTTTCCATTGATGGGAAAAAATGAATACTATCTTTTATGTAACCACTTTGTTTAAATGTGGAATGTAATGCAAGTTTATGATCTAATTCTCTAAAACTCTAAACCTGAAAAGATCCTCAATGTGTAATCTTGTATTAACTCAAGATTAAGTATGTTTTAAGGCTGGGGCCTTATAAAATGGAAAGATAATGTAAAATCTAGGAACTAAACATGTCCAAAACCTATTGGATGGGTTTATTTCGAACCCTTATCACCTTACCCTCGAATTATATCAATGTGGGACCTTTTGAATCCGAAACTCATTTTAAAATAAAGTAACATTTCTTTACTTTCCAAGAGTGCCCCTCCTCTCCTCTTATAAAAGGCCCGCACCTCTACCTCCTTACCGACACTTAAAAAGCCTTTGTCTTGGACAACCCCGGACCATTTTGTCTCTCCAATCCCCCTCTTACTCCTTTAATCCTCACTTTGGGCAGAAGTCTTCCCAAGGAAGCCTTTGAGCTTAAACCAAAGGGAGTTACCCGATTTTAAGGTAATGTCTTCACTTGTGTTCTTTTGTTTTATTTTGCTTCTCCAAACCCCTAAACTCTTTTTATTCATTTCTTTTGTAACAAAACCAGTATATTCCATATACTAGGATGTTGTTATAAGAAGGATTTTGTGCAACACTTACACACACCTTCATCTAATGGTTAAAGAACATACTGTTTCCGTGGATGGCGAATTTCTGCCTCCCGAAATAATGATTGCTCGACATTCTTTTAACACCTCCAAAGGTGGCCATTAAGATGACACTATATTAATATATGATATATAATATGTTTATGTTTTCCTTAAGCTTCTGTATTTTTCATTTTGGGCATACCTTTATGGTTTCCATTATGGGTAAACGCGATATCTTCATTTAAGGAAGTGCGGACTTCCGCCCCCTCAAAGTGATTTGATTCGTTAATACCATATGTGGGATGTATAAAGGATGGAGTTATGATATTATATATGATATTAAACTGGAACTATAATATACCTATATATCATTATGATTCTATTTCATAAAATACGAAATAGAAATGGAAGCAGCGTTCATGCGTATGTACGACTAACCGTCTCCATGAACGGTGCATTTCATTTTTCTTACCTATAAATGTTATGTAACATTATAAATTCATGCATGTACTAGATATATATGATATATATGATATCTACACCCTGAATACCATTCTGGATATAATGGATACATGAACAACTTGTAATTATAAAGGGTTTATTTTTGACTCAAGTACCAATGATCGTTAAAATGACTGTTATTAACTTAAATAATTACATAGTGTTCATAACATGGAAATAAGTGATATAAAAGGAATAATGAACTCGAAAAAGGTTCTTAAACAACTAGAAATTAACTCAAGTTTATTATTCAGGAGATTAAAGAATGACCAAGTCAAGTCGGACTCGAGGTATGGGACTTCGTCTCAATCTCCTTTCATTGAGGCATATTTTGTTTTATACACAACCTTCTTTTATATGGTGTATAAACCCCTTTGACTTTTACATTTAATCAAAAGGAATATTTTTTATATGAAGCATTTACTAAACGAAAAAAGGGAATGTTTTTGGCGTACGTATGCGGTGACAATGACTTCTCCGCCGCCGTGACCATTATTTGAGTTTCGACTTCCTCTACAAGACATACCTTTTTTTTAAAAGAAAAATAAATACCATGTTTTACTTTTCTTTTATTTTGGTATTGAAAATGGTTTTCATAATGTTTTTACATCAATGTGTTGTATTGATATCTTGTGATTGAAAGGTGGAAATGTTATGTTTTTTATGCATGTTTTATGTGATACGATTATGTTGAGGTTCTTGGGCATTATTATGAATACGTGTGGTTCCGTGATAAACTAAGGGTGGGTGATCCCGATATAGCTCTCTAATGCATTAGGTAACGCGAAGGAGTGAAACGTTAATGTTTCTACGAAGAGATTTAGGGAATATACTGTGGTGGGTATTCCAAACGTAACCAAGAGTGTTACTCCCTACGTAAGAATGTTATGAATGCCTCAAGTTACCTTTATGTCTTATGATTTCTACGATTTATTCATGATTTGATATGCCTATGTTGTATGGGTAAAGTATGAATTCATTCTTATGTATATATGAACTCATGTTTCCTTTCCATAATTTTTTTATAACCCTTACTGAGCTTTTTATGCTCATCCCAAGTTTTTGAAATGTTTTTCACAGGTCAAGGGAAAGGTACATGATGTGATGATAGTGTCAAGGATGTGTCAAGAAAGAATCCATGTTTTATTTTAAATATGTTTCCATTGATGGGAAAAATGAATATTGTATTTTATGTAACCACTTTGTTTAAATGTGGAATGTAATGCAAGTTTCATGATCTAATTCTCTAAAACTCTAAACCTGAAAAGATCCTCAATGTGTAATCTTGTAATAACATATGATTAAGTATGGTTTATGGCTGGGGCCTTATAGTTGGTATCAGAGGTCGGTTTAGAAAACTTTATGGATTAAGAGTTTTTGTTAGACACATGGTTAGTCCCTATATCTATTATTTCAGTTAAATCATTATTTTATAACTTTTTTTCAGGACAAGTAAAGTCAGTTTCGAATGGAAGGAGAAGGATATCAAACGACATTCATATCTCTTCCTGATGACATGCTTGCAATAATTATTTCAAAGTCATGTTTGGATGATTGTGAAACTTTTTATAGCATACAACTCACTTGCAAGAAGTTATTTGAGATATCAAACACCTCCACTATACCTCGTTATCATCTAGGATCATGGGTTGTTTTTAGACAAATACTATTTTCACAATATTCTCATATTTTCAAGAAAGGTAAATATTATCAAGGTATTTTCAAATATTTTACCTTATCAAAAGAATTTGAAGTAAATTATGATTTGAAAAATGGTGCTGAGGAAAGAGACCCTTGTGTAACCTATTTATATTTTCTTTTAAAATATTGTCTCTCAGCACATACTTACGGTATTTTAAAAGGACCAATAATAGAAAGTTTCAACTCAAATTCTGTCCGACTATTTTATAGAAATCATGTTTTATCAGATGCTTTGGAATTATATGTCATACATGATTATTTTCCAAAACTGTTTTTCTGTGAACACCCATATGACCCATGTTGTACAAGGTGTATTTGGATGGAGGAAGCAAATGATTTTGAAAGATCTCTAAATCATTGTTGTAATGTGTGGGACTTCTACCTACATGAGCAAGATGGCGATGAAACCGAGTGGACGCCATGATCAAGGTATGATGTTATTCATTTTGGGAATCATTTTATTTTATCTTATGGTGGTGAAATAAGACTTAAAGAATTAAGATGTTGAGATCATAACGAATTTGGATGAAAATGAGAGGTATAAGGAAACTATTGAGGTTAAAACAAGTTAGGGTTATTTTTGAGTTTTATAAAAAGGACAACACGCAGACCGTGTGACAACCCATCGTGTTGGACAAAGATGCGGGAATCAAACCCACAACCAAAGTGCAACTGGTATTTATCACCTACCACTGGACTACGTGAAGTCCCTGGTTAGTTTGAATGATTATTTTTAGTTAGATGATTTTATGAGTTAAGAGTAAGTTTATTTTGGGTTATCTATGGAAATTTATTAACCTATCATGGAGGATATGTGATTAGGTTAATTACTTTTCAATACGTGACATTAAGAGAAACTGATGTTGTTTGGATATAAATGTTAAGATTTAACTTGGAAGACTATGTGACTAAATACTTCAAATATTTGGGTTTCAATCTTAGTTTGCTTTACTTTGAAGAATTTTATGGACAAATTGTTTATCGAATGGTCTTCGTTTAACTTTGGGTTCTGTTGGAAAATTTTTGGAGATTAAGAATATATTTTCTTTTTATAAAGGGTTATCCTTTTCTGGATTATCTGATCTTGTACTAACCTTTTTAGTTTTGGTTTTGGATAAAGTCTAAAG